>CM070018.1:14220719-14833219 GCA_036247105.1 Cirrhinus mrigala | reverse complement strand
CCCCAGGACTGTAGTTTACGCAGAGCAAACATGACTGTGGGGAAACATTTTCATCAGGTTTTATTACTGTACAACAGTGAAACCCGTGCAGAAATAGCGTTAGTGACTCAGAATTACTTTAAGCTCTTTCAAAAATGACAATTCTGTCATTAATTACTCACCCTTGTGTTGTTCCAAACCTGTAAGACCTTTGTTCATCTTCAGAACCAAAAATTAAGATATTTTTGATGAAATCCGAGACCTTTCTGACCCTGCATAGATCACGACACCAGTAACATGTTCAAGGCCCAGAAAGGTAGTAAGGACTAGGGCTGTGACGGTGGCAGATTTTTTCCACTTTTTCCACTTTTAATGGACCAACTACCGTCGGTGGCGCGGTGTTGAGGTGTATATATATATATACACTACCGTTCAAAAGTTTGGGGTCAGTAAGACTTGTAATAGTCTTTAAAGTAGTCTCTTATGCTCATCAAGGCTGCAATTATTTGATTAAAAATATAGAAAAAAAAACAGTAATATTGCAAAATGTTTTTACAATATAAAATAATGTTTTTTATTTTAACATACTTTAAAATAGAATTTATTCCTGTGATGAAAAGCTGAATTTTTATCAGCTGTTACTCCAGTCTTAAGTGTCACATGATCCTTCAGAAATCATTCTAATATGCGGATTTATTATTAGAATGTTGGATAATATCAACAGTTGTGCTGCCAAATATTTTTTGGAACCTGTAATTTTTTTTTTCAGGATTCTTTCATGAATAACAAGTTTAAAAAGTACAGTGTTTATTCAAAATATAAATATTTTATAACAATGTAAATTATTTATTATTAACTTTTAATAAACTTTTAATTATTAACTTAATACATCCTTGGTGAATAAAAGTATTAATTTCTTTAAAAAAAAATATATATATATATATATATATATATATATATATATATATATATATATATATATAGCACTGTGCAAAAGTCTTAGGCCACTAGTATTTTCACCAACAAAAAAATGGTTATAAGTCAGTAATTTCTATCTTTTGCCGTTTGTTCTGTTTCTTCATGTCACTCCAGACAGACTGGATGATGGTCAGATCAGATCTCTGTGTGGAGCACAGGCTGTTGTCAGACTCCTTGTGCAAACAAAAATCTCACTGGATTATTACAATTAATGGTAAAATGAATGTTTAGAAATGTAAACTGATATTTCCTACTGACACGCTACAGCAAAAGATAGAAATAACTGACTTAAAGCCATTTTTTGTTGGTGAAAATACTAGTGGCCTAAGACTTTTGCACAGTACTGTATATATAAATAATTTTAAAATATAAAAAAATAAAATGTGCATAACAAACATGCGTGTTTATTTCAGCCTACAAAACACTAAAGTAAATATCAAAGAAATTATACAGTTAAATAAGAAAGTAGCCAAAATAAGAACGGTAAATATTAAACAAATTTGTAACAACCTCACCCAACCCTTGTCCGACGGCTCATCAAAATTACTGGCCCGAGTCCGACTGGAGCCCGAGTCTTTTCTCTCTCTTTCACATTACACTGTTGCATCTATTAAAATAGCTCAGTTTTGTTTTTAATAAGAACGTAGTTATATTTATTTTCGTTTCTTTATAAAGTTAATTTAGGAATATGTTTGGAACATTATTTTTGTGTTAAATTATGGTTTTTGTTTTTTAAATTAAACGACCAAGCGGCCTATGTTTGATCAATTTTGCCTTCTCAAATCATCACGACTTGCCTAAAATAAAATCTTCAAACATATCACAATGTTATTTTAAACGTTTAACTTAGATAAATGCACGCTATTATGCGCATACAATCGTTTTATGGAGAGTGGAAGCTAAATGCACTCTGCAGGACATGGAGGCGCCAGCGCAATCACTTGCAAAAAAAATTAAATACGCCATAATCTTTGCTCATAAAGGTAAGCGTAATATAGCATCTGGAACTGTAAAGGGTCTAATCTTATTTGCGCGCTTTTGTAAAAATAAAGAAAACAAACAAGATGCGCTTTCTGATGTCTAGGTGTTAAACAGGAGCGCTGCAAAAAAAATGAAACGAAACTCAGCGAATACTTGCCTTACAGTCAGGATAAATATATCTATAGAAAGCTTTAAATTATTACTTTACTACTTTAAAACTAAAAAATTCGAAAACAAAAACTCTTTCATTGTAAAATCCGTAGAGATGCATTTCTCTCTAAAGGCGCGTCCAATGAGCAGATGGCGAGTCAGGATCGTCATCTTTGCGACACATTCATGCTGATTACTTTTCCTGGAGCTCTGCAAGCTTTAGCCTTTTGTGTGCATTTGAACGCAGATCTCTTCTAGCAGCTGCTCAGGCACTTGCGCTTGCTGCTACCGGCGGGTACACTAAACACGGCCACGGCAGAATAATTGTTGTAGAAACACTGTATTTTATGCTTGTTATAGATTGTGTGACGTCACGTGCAGTACTGCCGGTGGCAGCCAACCACACAACCGACGACCACTGTGACTGTTTCTTTGTGTGCAAAGAAAACAAAAACAACGACTTTATTCAACTATATCTTCTCTTCCGTCTCAGTCTTCAATGCATGTTCATGCATTCTGGGCCTTGAACATACAGTAGTAGTTGCATTGCTGTCTATGCAGGGTTGGAAAGCTCTCAAAAATATCTTAATTTGTGTTCTGAAGATGAACAAAGGTCTTACAGGTTTGGAACGACATGAGGGTGAGTAATTAATGACAGAATTTTCATTTTTGGGTGAACTGTCCATTTGAATTAATCATAAGTGACAGTAAAGAGATTTATAATGTCACACAATAATCTATTTAATCTATTTCATTATCTATCATGATTTCCACAAAAATATCATTGTTTCAGCACTGACGAAATGTTTCTTGAGGATCATGTGACATTGAAATCTGGACAAATAATTGCAGAACTGTTTATATTTCTTGCCATTACAGGAATAAATCACATTTCAACGTAGTTTAAAATAAAAAAAAATTGTTTATAAATAGTTGGGCTCCCCTCGACTAAAGATTTTTATTTTTGACTAGTAGTCGTTCATTTTAAGCGTTGGTCGACTATTAGTTGCGTGTTTAATAAAACATATAAATCATAATAATGAGTTTTTAAGTGCCTAGCCTAATAAGCGCTCAAGTACATGCAAAAAATAATAATTGTCAATGTGGCAGGGAAAAACAGCAAGTAGACTGCATTAACCTTTTAATAATTTCTTGATAAACTAGTGCTAGAAGTCGGCGACACTGACTCGTCATCTCCGCAGTAGTGATGTGCCTGTATGCATGTTTCATACGGATTACATAATCAGAGAATATTTGTTTTCTATTTGAATTGGTTCAATTAAAAGTAGACATTTCACTCTCTATAGATACATTTTTCATGTCTGTAAGGCAAGTATACACAGAGTTTAGACAGCAGAAAGCATATCCTGTTTGCTTTAATTATTTTACAAAAGCGCAACGTTTCGTTGCTATTCTGAGTGCACACAGATGTATTACTTTTATCTGTATGACCAAAAATGACTCAAAAATTAGTATTTTAAGAGCAAGTGACCGCACCGGCGCCCCCATCTGTCATGCAGGGAGCGCGCTACTGTTCAGCTTCCACACTTCGCGCACACACTTGAATAGTGCATGTTTTTCTAAGTTAACATTAGATTGAGCAGTCATGTAAAGTTGCTACTAAGTACATATTTCAAATGAAAAGCCATATTTTAGGTGAATGATAGGTGAGCGTTTAGATGACCTCTGTTAACGATCTGTCCGTCACGGACTGCGTGACTTTGCTACTTCCTGTTTTTTCTATGACTAAGTGACTAATAAAATTTTGGTCAACCAAGCCTCTTCTTGTTGACTAATGGTTAGTCGACTGTTAGGGGGCAGCCCTAATAAACAGTAAATTGTAAAAAATGTAACAGTACGACTCTTTTTACTATATTTTTGGTCACATAAATGCAGCCTTGGTGAGCATAAGAAACTTCTTTCAAAAATATTTAAAAAATCTTTACGACTCCAAACTTTTCAACAATAGTACAGTGTATCTTTTGATTTTTGCCTCAACTGAAAATATGCCATAAGTTTATGCGTGGAATATAATGTGTGATAATTCTTAGAACAATCTGTCATAGATAGATGGATAGATAGATAGATAGATAGACAGACAGATAGACAGACAGACAATCATGATGCTCATGTGTTTTATGTAGTTTTACAGAGAGATTGAGACTGGCTCAGCTCATATATAATATGAAGTTTATATCAAATATGTAGGACAAAAATGTAAAATCTATTCTCTTGGAAATAAATAAATTTTATGAAATCTGAACGCTTTCCTACCCTGCCTAGACTGAACATGTCAGTTGCGTTGCTGTCTATGCAGGGTAAGAAGGTTCTCAGATTTCATCAAAAATAACTTAATTTGTGTTCCAAAGAAGAATGAAGGTCTAGAATGACATGAGGGTGAGTAATTAATGACAGAATTTTTATTTTTGGGTGAACTATCCTTTTAAATCCCAAACATTTGAACGGTAGTGTATAGGTAAAAAAAATTTTTAAAATTATTAAGGAACAGTGCGAAACACGAAGCAACATAACCCAGGAAAATGTTTACTAAGAGTTTAAAAAGACCTAGAAAAATGAAAGAAAAGCCACTACAGGAAAAATTCAGGAGCGTACACACACACATGAATTGAAGGTAGAGAGACTGTCTGATTCCCAATCTTTGTCAGAATGACACAATGTAGCAGTGCAGCACTGCAGACTCTCACAAAAGCCCCAGCCATTAACAGAGGCTTTATAGTGCTGCCACTGGAGACCAGACTCACTCATCCACAAACGCTATCAGGAGCCCTAAAGAGCACCTCACCATTTACACTGTCATTCTAGTGACTGACTTAAACCATCACCTCCGTCAGAATCAACATTTATTGCATTTATAGAGCTGCCAATTCGTCCTTGTAAACACATGAAGAGTCTTTGCGATTTTTTTTGTCAACTTTTTTAAATCGATCACTTGAATTGATTCACAAAACCAGTCTGAACAATTCTTTTGCAAATCAGACTGAATCGGTTGAGCCAACAGCTCAAAGACAAGTTTCGGACTCTCAGTGATTTGGGTTAACAACTGAACTCACAACAGAGTTGTAATAGTTAAGTAAAATCATGTACCATGTGCGAGTCTTCAAACATTCACAAAGCTCTCATCCGATTGGGTGCCGCTTGATTCAACCAATATCATATTTCCACAACGTAAAGATGTAATTCACAGTCTCTCGACAGGTGTCTGTGAACCCAGCTGCTAAATGGTCAATGATTCTTTCTTTCCATTCCAGAGAAAATGAAAGGCCATTCCGCAACCAACCCCGACTGAACTAAATGGAGAAAAAGCACAAGTAATCAACTCAGGCATGAGGAATCATTTCTCTAGCTAGCACTAACGTAAAGGTAACGAATGAGAGATCAAATCTCTTTGAGTTAGAGTGCAATCAGTTGAAACTGAATCATCAGACCAAGGGCTGAACATTTCCTGCGCCTGGGTGCCGTACCGCAGGCGGAAGCAGTCCTTCTAATGCCTGGAGCCTGCAGAGAGACTGACATCTGTCTGCACGTAGCTGCCGCGTCACCTCGCACCTCTCTCCGCCTCCCGCTGATAGGGTTTGCGTGACTGCAGCTCGCCAGATGCAGCAGGAGAGATACGCCGTGGAACTGTCAGGATGAATCCAGTACAATGTAATCCGGTGTCGTTCACTGCTCAGGGATCAACAATAAGGATTTTCTTCTGCTTGCCCAGCTGAGTCAGAATTTAGTCACTATCCGCACCGCCAATACTTTCACTGGACTCACCACAAATAATGTATGAGCAAGGGAATAAAAGGAATTTATATTTTTCGTACTTTTACATGCAGGTTCAAAATGTTCTGAATCAATCTTCGAGCGTCACACTAGACACTTTGAATGACCTTGTCACATGACGGACAGGAGGACATTGTTTATTGATTTAAAAGATTAGTTCACTCCTGGATTAAAATTTCCTAATAATTTACTCACTACTATGTCATCCAAGATGTTCATGTCTTTCTTTCTTCAGTCGAAAAGAAATGAAGGTTTTTGAGAAAAACATTCCAGGATTTTTCTCCATATAGTGGACTTCAATGGGGATCAGCAGGTTAAAGGTCCAAATTGCAGTTTCAACACAGCTTCAAAGAGCTCTACATGATCCCAGGAGAGGAATAAGGGTCTTATCTAGTGAAACAATTGTCCGTTTTCTAAATGTAAATCCGATTTTTTCCCCAAATTCCATTTTATTTATTTTTTCCAAATTCTGTTTTTTCAGTTTTAATTTTTCTGGACTGCGTTTTTTCCATTTTAATTTTTCTGGACTCTTTTTTTTTATTATTACTACAGGTTTTTTTTGTTTGTTTTTTTTTTTAAATCAAAAAGCAAGTCTAATTAATTAAAATTATGAAACTTATACAATTTATTAAAAGTTTAACTGTTTTATTGTTACCAAATTCTGTTTAAGCATGTCTAATTATTTGAATGCATAAAAACATTAAAAAAAAAAAACATTTATTCAAATTTATTTTTACAGTATTTTTAAAATTTTTAAAGCTTTTCTGGTTACAAAACGAAGGCAGAAAATATTAATTTAATTTACCTTTTAATCAAAAGAAATCAAACAAACTTTATTTTTGGCAAACAAAGTTACTATTAAGATTAAAACATGAAAGAAATATTGTGTGATTATTCCTTAATAAAACAAAGTTTTAACATTTTTGGTAATAATAGTAGTAGTATTACATGCATTCTACACAACAGTAATATATGTGACTCTGGACCACAAAACCAGTCTTATGTTGCACGGGTATATTTGTAGCAGTAGCCAAAAATACATTGTATGGCTCAAAATGATAAATTTTTCTTTTAAGCCAAAAATCATTAGGATATTAAGTAAAGATCATGTTCCATGAAGATACTTTGTAAATGTCCTACCATAAACATCAAAACTTATTTTTTTTAATAGTAATATGCATTGCTAAGAACTTCATTTGGACAACCTTAAAGGCAATTTTCTCATTATTTAGATTTTTTTTTTTTGCATCCTTGGGTTCCATATTTTTAAATAGTTGTATATCAGTCAAATGTTGTCCTATCCTAACAAACCATACATCAATGGAAGTTTTATTTATTCAGCTTGCACATGCTGTATAAATCTCAATTTGAAAAAAATTGACCCTTATGACTGGTTTTGATGTCCAGGGTCACATACGTTTTCAAGTTAAACCGAACTTTTATTTTTGACGGTTTGAAAAAAATCGCGTGTCTGCGCCATTCTCACACTCAGAGACACGCAGAAAATGAACGATTCATATTTAAATAGTCTTGTTTTTACAATAGGATTTCGCGATTCTGTCCGCGTTTCCCGCATTGTGGAAATCAGAGGGTCCCAGGTAGGATAAAAAACTCCATCTCATTTTCACTTCCAACTCCAAAATCGTCCAACATCGTTGTTTTGTGTTTTTTTGTAAAGGCCATTTGACTTTCTTTGCACGTTTGCTTTGTAAACACTGGGTCGGCACTTCCGCCTACACTTCCAACGTGACAATGTAATGCGTCGAGCAGTGCATGATGAGCATTTGTGGTTAAAAAGTATATGTATTTAAGAGAATAACTGATCGTTTTGCTAGACAAGACCCTTATGCTGCACTGAAACTACAATTTGGACCTTCAACCCGTTGATACCCACTGAAATCCACTATATGGAGAAAAATCCTGGATTGTTTTCCTTTAAAAACCTCAATTCCTGTTCAACCGAAGAAAGAAAGACAGGAATATAAGAACTGAACCTTTAAAGGTGTATAAGTTTAACTTCATAATTTTTAAAATACCACAAAATCATTTCACAAAATCGTGCTCAGGCTCATTTCAAGGCAATCGTGCCTAGTGTGAGTACACCCTTAATCAGCATTATTTGCAACTATAATGTTCAATACATGACTAGAAACCAAACAGTTACATTTGCAAGGTTTAAAAACACATAACCGATAAATATGTAGTGACACTGGAGAATTGGTCCGATAGGGCTGTTGACAGTTTTGCCAAGTGGCCCACAGCTCTCTCAAACTGACCCCAGACCAGTGGTCAATTATTACTGTTGAGCCCTTCTAAGGAAACACTGGCAGGGTGCTGGAAGAAACCGTCGGATGCAGCAGCAGTTTTCTCCTACTCATCGGCGGGACCCTCCTCTCCTCCGCTTGTTATGAAGCCAGAACGATCACTGATCCGCAGAGGAGGCGTGGGCGAGAGGCGAGAGCGGCCGGCGGGTAAACCTAGACCAGCGTGAACGCCGCCAGCACTGTAGAGTGTAGATGCCAGAGAAGCCGTTTCATTTCAAGGGACCCTTTAAAGGCTTTGTTGTCATTCAATTCAATTTTGCCTTGGTAAAGTGCGTTTCAGGGGACAAACACGAGCTCTTTTTCTTCACAACATTGCCATTTTCTCCTCTTTTTCCATCTAATCGTAAAGTATTCTTCCTTTTCACTCATTATGGCAGCAAACCAGAGCAAAAATAGCACAAACATCTGCTGGTGGGGCTTTAAAGCTCGGCCATTTAATTGTATTAGCTTGGCGTTAATATTTTTATGTAATCAGCAGCTCCCGTTGCGAATCCCATTTCAGCTACTTTCCCCCTGTGACAGCGGCGGGGCGGTATTAAACTTGCGGTCACCTCTTACCATCCAAGCACGACTATTTCGACTGTTCGGCTTCTCCGGGGAAAGAAAAATTAGCACGGACTTTCCTTTTCGTCTCCTTCAGAGACGCCACGTGAAAGCAGACACATTAAATAACGGAGCGCCCCCGTGTCGCCTCAGGACCAGTAACTTCAAAGAGGACACCAAAAAAAAAAAACAAGGGATGATGGAGGGAAGCTGAAAAGAATGGTGAGGACTTTCGGCTAAGTCAATTTTACGGAACAGAGAGCCTTTCAAAAAAAAAAAAAATGCATTTTGGTACCGCTCACATAATAATCACTTCCTAACGGCACAAAGCAGGATGGAAAAGTGCTGTACTGTAGATACACACCATGTCCCACCACAGAGGAACTCCAGGATACAAGGAGACAAACTGTTCTCACAAAGAGCCTAAAGTGCAATGAGATCTACTCAGAGTCATGTTACAGTCACACACTCGCAAACACACAAACAAACTGAATAAATAACCTCAGGAGAACAGATGGTTCCAAACCAGCTTTCAAACATCCCAAATGGAGATTGTCCTCAAAAGACAAACATAATCATCCAGAGCGATGGCATTCTTCCTCTTCATTTAGAGATATGGTAAGCCAGGATTTTGTTAAGTCGGCCAATGGTCAACTGACTCAACAAAATGACTGATATTTGTGTAAGCATAAAATAGATGGGGGTCTGGATAAATCTAAAAACAAGTAAAATAAACTGCCAAAGTGGCAAAAAACAAAAGTTATGAAGGCATAGGCTCAACTTTCAAGCTAAGAATAGGGTGGAGACAATATGGTGGTGAAGGAAAAAATGCAGTTTTGGCAAGTGAACTGATATGGGCTTTGAAGGTGAGAGAAGGTGGTGCTGCCAAGACAATATTTAATGAAAGAACCATCAATATTAATACAAACGCTGACTTTAACTTACATTTTACATTTAAAGGGATAGTTCACCCAAAAATGAAAATTCTGTCATTAACATACATGACACCGAAGAGAGGAAATTGTTTAATAAAGTTGTTATTTTTGTTTTCCTTGTGCACAAAAAGTATTCTCGTAGCTTTATAACATTACGGTTGAACCACTGAAGTCACATGGACTATTTTAACAATGTCCTTACTACCTTTCTGGGCCTTAAACGTGGAGGTTGCATTACTATCTATGCAGAGTCAGAAAGCTCTTGGATTTCATTGAAAATATCTTAATTTGTGTTTTAAAGATAAACAAAGGTCTTACAGGTTTGGAACGAGTAATTAATGACAGAATATTCATGTTTGGGTGAACTATCCCTTTAATTTACCATAATGTATAATCTATTCATTTTCATCAGATATATGTATATTTAAAAAATGTTATAAGCCATTAAAGGAGAAGTTCACTTCCAGAACAAAAATGTACTTTCTTCAGTCGATAAGAAATTATGTTTCTTGAGGAAAAACATTCAGGTATTATCTCCATATAATGGACTTCAATAGTGCCTCCAAGTTTGAACTTCCAAAATGCAGTTCAGGGTGTTTTCACACCTGCCTCATTTAGTTCTGTTGAATCGCACTAGAGTTCATTTTCCCTCTTGGTGCGGTTCGTTTGGGCAGGTGTGAATGTAGCAATCGTACTCGAGTGCGCACCAAAAGCGGACCAAAAAAGCGAACACTGGAGCGGTTCGTTTGTGGTGAGAACATGATCCGAACTCAAACAGACCCAACTGCAAAAAGTACTGCACCTTTTTGGACTAATCCAACTGCCGTAAACAGCTGCGCTGTGCATTATGTGATGAGGACAAGTATTTGTTGACAGCTAGCGCTTTAGCAACATAGCCCCATGGCAGCTCGTGGAAAAACTTGGAGTTGTGAGAAGGTGTGGAGCCTCATAGAATTTACAATCATAGAAATTATAGGGATACAGTCATACAGTCAGCACAGTCGTCCCTCCATACTAAAAAGTGGCGTGTTGTCTGCCGGCTTTTCTCCTCTCTTTGTTTACTTCCAGGAGTTCCATTGGAATTTTCCTGCACGTTAATTCTGACCAATCGAAAAGCAGTTTAGGAAATACGTTCATTGACACATCTGGCCAACGAGTGATGTGGATGTTGTCACATGACTGCATTTTGGTTTGTTTCAACTTGATCGGACCAGAGCAATCAGTGTGGTGTGAAAAGGACCCAAAACGGGAGAAAAACACTACAGTGTATCATTTGTTGCCCTTGGTCTGGACCAAATGAACCGAACCACAGATGTGAAAGCACCCTTAAATGCAGCTCTAAATGATCCCAGCCAAGAAAGAAGGGTCTTATCTAGCAAAACGATCAGTCATTTTCGAAACAAATTCATATACCTTTTAACCTCAAACGCTCGTCCCGTCTAAGTCTGCTTGAACTCCGGTTCTTTTTTTTCCGGTTCAGTGCGGTCAAGACAGTTAGGGTATGTAGGAAAACTCCCATCTCGTTTTCTTCCCCAACTTTAAAATCATCCTACATCGCTGCAGAAGTACCGACCCAGTGTTTACAAAGTGAACATGCAAAGAAGACCAAATGCCCTTCACAAAAAAAAAAAAGTAAAATAGCGATGTAGGACGATTTTGACGTTGAATAAGAGAATGAGACAGTTTTTCAACATACCCCTTACTGTATTCACCCAGATTACACAGACTACGCATGTGCATCGCAGAGATGAGACAAGACGAGCATTTAAGGGTTGAAAAGTATATAAATTGTAAATTTGTTATGAAAATGATAGATCGTTTTGCTAGCAAGACCCTTATTCCTTGGCTGGGATCATTCAGAGTCATTTGAAGCTGCATTTAAACTGCATTTTGGAAGTTCAAACTTGGGGCCACCATTGAAGTCCACTATATGGAGAACATTCCTGAAATGTTTTCCTCAAGAAACAATCTCCTTACGAGTGAAGAAAGAAAGACATGAACATCTTGGATGACAAAGGGGTGAGTAAATTATCTGTAATTTTTTGTTCTGGAAGTGAACTTCTCCTTTAAGAGTGTCAGTTGTACACAACTCAAAACCAGTCTAGTTATTCAAGACTTACTTGAGATGACTATTCTTTACTAGTCATTCGAAGAACTCACAGACTAGTAGTTTATATTGAAACCATGTAATTTCACACATCCCTAGTGTGTATGATGGTGCATACAAACATGAGATTGTATGTGTATGAGTCTCCTAACACTTTCTTTCGCCCCTGCTGTGTCCACAGAGAGTGTGATTACACTCCATTTTCTAGCCACGTTTCTCTGTCCATCTAACAGTGACAAAAACCCAGGGTGACATTGGCAGGCAGCAGAAGTGTGTGTGACGTCAGTGTGTGTGTATCTTGTAAAAGTTTTTGCAGAAAAAGCAAAAACTGCAAGCAGTGTTAACAATTATGATATGTGTGTGTGTGTGTGAGAATGTATTTGTACCTGTTTATGTATTTGTCTAAAGGCTCATTCACACCAAGAATGAAAATCATAAAGATAACAATAAAGATATAGTTCTAAAAATCATTTTAAACGTTAAAGAATAGCCCAGTCCACACCACAACTATAACTATAAAAGCACAGAGAAACGATATCGTTGGAATCACTTTCAGAACATTTTTTCCAGCTGAAAAACGATGAAAACATTGACACCTAATCAGAATTAATCCTGCTATAAGAGCTCGTCAATTTAAAGCGGCAGACGCATGTGCGATTAGAATAAACAGACAATATCACCCACTGGTGTGGACGCTAATATAGTCGTCTTGATAGTTATCTTGATAGGTATCTTTATAGTAGGGCTGGACAATAATTCAATATCAATATATAATGACAATATAATTTAAACACATTTCCGATATTTTGATATACATTACCTACATTATGTTTCCCATTCACTGATTTATTTATGACGGTTGACTGCATTGAATAAACATGAGCAATTCACTTTTCAAAATCAAAACGTGGCATGGGTGTTTTATATGAATGTATCTTTAAAGGGACCCAACTGCCTTTAGAAAAGTTTCGATGGCATTTTAATTTTATCTGATAAAGTAGCGTTCATAAGCAGAGCTCTGCTTTGTGTATAGCCATTCCCGGACAAATCACTGTTACTGCCACTTAAAAAGCGCCTCCTGTTGGCAGAGAATATAGTTGCATTTTCAATTTTCAAAGCCCATCTCCAGCAACATGTTCTTGTTGTTTTTTTTCAGTATTCTACAGCAACTCTGAGCACTTTTCATATTCTTTATCACTTTTGTTTTAATCTATAAGAATAATCAGCCTACATTATAGTTTCAAGTTAAAGATATTAATATCAATAACATGAGTCTAAGAGTCTTATGTTTATTTGAGAGTGATTTGAAATTTCTTGTTTGTATGAAGGCTAAATACAAGTAAAAGGTGAACATTAATTTATTTGTGCCATTTGTTTTTAAATTATCATGCAGTTTTATAGGAGAAGGTTTCATAGGTTTTCACTTGGCTTTTTTAAAATATTGTTCATAACGATATCGCAATTACATTGTATCGACCAAAATTAAGAAATATATTGTGATATAAATTTTGTCCATATAGTCCAGTCCAACTTTATAGTTATCGTTCTCAATGTGAACGGCTTTAAGAAAGGATTCTACTAGAGCATTATTAAGGTTTTTTTCTAATTGATAACATTGTTCCTGTTGATGCGTCTGTTAACTGATAAAAATAATCATCTTCTTCTTCTTACAATAGTAACCCAAACCCTAAATTGTCTTATTTACTACTATAATAATACTAGTTTACATTTATTTTCAGTGTATTTGTTTGGTAACACTTTACAATTAGGTTCATTAATTAACCATTAGTTACATTCATTATCATAAACTAAGAATGAACAATCCTTCTACAGCATTTATTCATCTTAATGTTAATTTCAGCATTTACTAATGCATTATTAAAATCACAAGTTGTTTGTTAACGCTAGCTAATGCACTGCAAACTAACATGAACGACTGTATTTTTAGTAACTAAAATTAACAAATTAACTAATATTAACTGATTTTAACAAATGATGCCTTACCAGTGTTAAAATTTTTTGCATAAATTAATAATAATTTACAAAATGCATGAAATATAATTGTGATCTATAATTAATAATAATAATAATAATAATAATAATAAATAATTCCAATTCAATAATAAATCCAATAATAAATCATTTAATTTATTATTATTATTATTATTATTATTATTATTATTATTGTTATTGTTATTAGCAATAACAGTATTATTATTATTATTATTACTAATATTACAATTCAAATTTAATTCAAATTATTGTTTGTAATAATTATAATTACATAAAGAAATATAACATAATGATTACATTATATACATAAAATAATTATAATAAATGGCAATGTATTTCAAATTTAGTTTCATTTCACTGATTTATTTTGTTTTGGGATATTAGTCTTTAAATCGCTATCTAGTTTACACCAATACTGATTAAGTAGAAACGTGCACAAATATCAGTTAATTAATATTAGTCTATCTCTAGTATTTTTGGTTGTTACAATAAAATATTGAACCATGATCTAATGGCTGGCACACCACTAAAACATAACACTGGAACACAAACCATACACAGGAAAGAAATATATGAACTTTCTATCCTTATTTTTGTCTATAAAATGTAACATTCTCCCTCTCAAAATTTTGCTGCAGTTTTCATTTTGAAAAACTAAGCCTGAGTAGCATTTTATAGTGTTGAAACAAACCAATTTCTAATCCACAAAAGTTTCTCCATAAAAGAGTAAAAGCATCAGAGTGTTACAGTGTTACAGTTAACCACATTTATATATACACATTTATATATTATTTTTCATATATCTTTTGCTTTGCCAATTCAAACTACGTAACCCCAAAAAATAATACAAGTTTTGGAGATTTGTGAACTGGGCAAATGAAACTCAAGGTCTGTGACTGGTAGAAACTGTGTGTAACCCGAATATCATTGAATTGCAAAAAGCAGCAGGGATTTATCACACTCCGGAAAGATTATTTTTCCCATGAAGCATCTCTTTCTGCAGGCCTATCCCCCACAGGCAAACTAAAGAACACATTGCATCTGCTTTAGAGGAAAAGTCCACTTCCAGAACAACAATTTACAAGTAATTTACTCACCCCCTTGTCATCCAAGATGTTCATGTCTCTCTGTCTTCAGTCGTAAAGAAATTATGGTTTTTGAGGAAAGCATTTCAGGATTTTTCTTCATATAACAGACTCCAATTGTGCCCCTGATTTTGAACTTTCAAAATGTAGTTCCGCTTCAAAGGGCTCTAAATGATCCCAGCCGAGGAAGAAGGGTCTTATCTAGTGAAACGATCTGTCATTTTTCTCGAAAAATAAAATTTTTTATACTTTTGAAGCACAAAAGCTCTTGGATGCGCGTCCACGGGTCGTTCTTGAACGATTTGTTCATTTTGAACGAATCTTTAATGTGACTCGCGAAGAACGAGTCGTCTCGGGGAGTGATTCGTTCAGTCGCGCATACGCAACATCCTATTATGTTCTGTACTGGAATTAGTTCACCTGTTTCGAGTCGTTCGTTCATCTTATGGGGCTGTCACATGATGCTGATTTTGCTAAAATTAACGAAATGACTCGAAAAAAAGATTCGTTCATTTTGCTGAACAAGACTCAAAGTTCCGAGTCGGTAAAATGATCCGAACTTCCCATCACTACTACGAATCACGTCTAAGTTCATCGTCTGTGTACTCCAGCTAAAAAAGGTAGAGTATGGCAAAAACATCTTATTTTTCCGACACGTTGTACCTTTTTGTTTGTAAACAGCGTTTGACTTACTCGCACTTTCTTAGTCTTTGCGTGTTCGCTTTGTAAACACTGGGTCTTTAGTTCTGGCGATGTTCCGCGTGACCTTTCGACGTGATTCAATAGTACGTAGCGTCGTAAACGCGCATGACAGAACCTGTGCAACACAAGCTTTTGTGCTTAAAAAAAATGGCCGATCGTTTCACTAGATAAGACCCTTCTTCCTCGGCTGAGATCATTTAGAGCCCTTTGAAGCTGCATTTAAACTACATTTTGGAAGTTCAAAATCAGGGGCACAAATGAAGTCCATTATATGAAGAAAAATCCTAAAATTCTTTCCTCAAAAACCAAAATTTCTTTACGACTTGGATGACAAGGGGGTGAGTAAATTAATTGTGAATTGTTGTTCTGGAAATGGACTTCTCCTTTAAAGCTATATCAGACAAGAGAACGACTGTAGGAGAATAAGGACGAAATACCCGGCTATGAGTTACTGCAAAAAGGCTGCAGTGCTCTGATGAACTGCCAATCGGCTGGTACGATAAAGACTTCCACATGCATCTCTCCGCTCTGCGGAACCGCCTGATACTCCAGCATCCACCACTGAGGCTCGGCACCATCTGTGTTATAGGGAGTGACCTGAATCTGAGCCAGAGAGATGCAGAAAGCCACGTTTAAGATGGAAAGCAGCACACGCAGAAGCAATGAAGCAGTCACGAAAGTCAAAGTGATGACGTCTTACACTGTGGATTCCACTGATGGAGATTTCTGACGGTTACTAGTGCAGTATGGGATGCAAATCTGATGTTTTTTTTTCTTAAGTAGGACAGATGGAGTGTAATGTTTGGCATTAGTGTAAAAATGCCCATGAATATTCTTATCCAAACAAAAGCCTGAGCTAATCCAAGTCATTATCTACTTTGGTGATAATCAGATTTGTAGCGAGCGATGATGACAAAACAAGTTTGAGAATGACAAACTCCTCAATGGATGCATTTGCATAGAAAGTTTTCTCTCTGAGGAGAAGTTCCGAAATGCACAAAGGCTTTTCAGAGGAGAAAAAGTCTCAAACAAATCCTACACAAACTAGGCCTGTTGTGATTATTACATAATCGGCTGATCGTGATTATTTGATCTGATAACAGTGATGATCACAGTGCACGAATTAAATTAAGTAAATGTCAAGGTGTTATAATCGTGACACAAAGTTGCTCTTCTTCTGATGTAACCTCCTCAGGGTTCTGAGAAGTGATTCACATGGCAATGCCACCATCAAACTGTGCCCATCTGTGTGTGCACTTGGAAGTAAAAGAGCAAGAGGGATTCAAAGGAGGATAAATGAAGCTGCAGTCATGCATTTGAGCTTTAGACACTAAGGCTCTGTTCACACTGCCCATGATTTATTCAAACTAAATCTTAAGGACTGTAAGTGATGAAATCTGACAGTTTAGTCAATATCCAGTACATCCACATAAGTTGCACTGGTAATGAATTAAGCATGTCATGTGAATCATGACTCTTCATGAGAGTAGCTGTCATTGTGCACGACGGAAAAGCTGGCGACAACTGATTAAGCTTTTGCTGTTCAGACTACTACAAAGATCAAATGGATACATGAAAAAAAAGAAAAGAAAATTTGTACGTTTCTTGTGGCTTCTCTTAGTTGAGTGAAGCTCTGAAAAGTATGTAAATACCACAAGGAGTCTAAGCATCCTGAACAATGTTATGCCTTTGTACAGCAAAAGGGCATTAACAGTGCCTGAGCTTTTGGGAATAATGGGTCCCTAAATTTTTCTTGCTCCAAACAAGTTCTCAACACTTTGTAATCTGTGGTAATGCAGTCAAATCATCTGTAAGTTTGTATGTTTATTTAAAAAAAAAAAAAAACATTAACGCAATTCTTGTAGCTCAAACATTAAAGGGATAGTTCACTTGAAAATGAAAATTACCTCATGATTTACTTACCCTCAAGCCATTCTAGGTGTATAAGGCTTTCTTCTTTCAGACAAATACAACTGGAGTTATATTAAAAAATGTCCTGGCTCTTTCAAGCTTTATAATGGCAGTGAATGGCTGTTAAGATTTTGAAGTCCAATAAACTGCATCCATCCATCATAAAAAGTACTCCACAAAACAGCCCTTCTGAAGTGAATCGGTGCATTTGTGTAAGAAAAATATCCATATTTAAAATTTTATAAACCATAATATCTAGCTTCCGCTAACTTTCATATGTGCATTCATGAGAGAACAGCGTTCCAGCAGATGATGTAGGCGAATGCGGTGACGAACGCGGAAGCGCGGTGGAGACATCAAAATAAAACACCTCTCACAAATTAGAAGTACGAAAAAAGGATTTGTAAAGAAAAATGTTGGAGGATTTCGATACAAGCCAAGAGGACACTGATTTTCCTTTGCTGTAAACAAAACTTGGTTCTTGCGAGAGTAGAATATTCTAGATAGAATAATACATCATCCGCTGGAACACTACTTTCTTTGAACGCGTGTACGACAGTTAGCAGAAGCTAGAGATTGTGTTTTATAAAGTCTTAAATATGGATATTTTTTTTACACAAACACATTGATTCACTTCAGAAGGCCTTTATTCACCCCAGAGAGCTGTGTGGAGCACTTTTTATGATGGATGGGTGCACTTTATTGCACTTCAAAATCTCAACACCCATTCACTTCCATTATAAAGCTTGGAAGAGCCAGAACATTTTTTAATATAGCTCCGACTGTATTTGTCTGAAAGGAGAAAGTCATATACGCCTAGGACAGCTTGAGGGTGAGTAACTCAAGGGGTAATTTTCATTTTTGGGTCAACTATCCCTTTAAAGCATGGTGCTATTAAAGCCAAGGTTATGCATTCAATACACAGGGAATGCATCAACTAATAAAACGTATACTTGAATGCAATGTAAGTTTCTCTGGATTAAACGTACAGTAAATGCACACTGGCCACGTACACACTGCAGCTAAATTTGGTTGTCAGTTTACCTTTTACTCCTTAATCCTGTTCTGTACTCACATTATTCACTAAAATACGGGATTGACAACTGTATTCGACTAAAAACTCCTAAAAAACACAGGGAGTGACAACCGCATTTACAGGAAGTCTACACTGTGTACGGAACTAAACTAGACATATTTAAACGAGCATCAGAAATGTGTCTTCGTCTGTAAGTGAGATGCAAGAAAATAACATTGAAAGATGTCTTAACCATAGCCCAATTTGACACGGGGCTAGTTGCGCTCACGAGCCTTGCAGTAAAGTGTCAGTGTTGCCAGATTGTCATAGAAAAGTAAAAAACACAAACAAGGACAAAGCACAAAAAACACCCAAATGCTTTATGTTTTACAATACCAAAAAATCATATATCTCATATCCGCAACAGACCACTTTAATAACTCCATGAAGTGTCTAGCTTTATGAGCTACAACCAAACAACATGCCTAAAAGTGCTTGTAAATATGAGGACATGGCAACACTGCAAGACAGCGCTCTCTAAAACAGTCTCCCAAGCATAAGCCCAACACAGCACGTCTATCAGCGGTAGGTTAGTTAAAAAAAATAAAATAAAAATTGAAGGACAAAAAAGTCTTTAGCCAAAAAATGGCAGATACCAAACGGCTAAATTCTTATTCACTCCCACAAGACCCAAAAATGTTGCTGTGGTTAAAAATGCAGGAGTGACGGTTGTTCCGTACACGCATGGAATGATAATTTAAAAGACTTAATCCCGCATTTAAATGTGGGGTTGTGAAACTTGCAGTGTGTACATGGCCACTAGACAGTGGGTTTGTTGCAAATGAGAAAATCTGTAAAACAGAACTTGCATGAATTAGTCAATAAAGATGTTTAGTATTTGATCTCTAAAGGTCTCAACATACTTTAACAAGAAAAAAAAAAAAAACAAGAAAAAGCAAAGAACCAAATAGTGTGATGACATTTAGAATAAAATCAGGCCAAAATGAAGTTAGTTTGGAGTTAATTTTGGGAATTTGAAATAGCTTACCAAAGCAAACTTTCCATAAAACTTCGTTCCAGCTGAAAACACTTTGGACTGTCACTGGTCCATTTCGATTACATAACGTTAGTTGTGCTTTGTGGCTCTGCCTTCTTTAACATGAGAAATCCTGTCTGGTTCATTTCTTCAGTTTAGTTTGTTGAGGTCAGACTCTGCACGTAAAAGCATGAACACACTGTCGAGCTGCTTTACAGTATGATAGAAATTGAAGCTGTAATTATTATTGAACGCAAGTGACACTGTTTTTAGCACTTTAAAGGATTAGTTCACTTCCAAAATAAAAAAAAAGTCTGATAATTTACTCACCTGCATGTCATCCAAGATGTCTTTCTTTCTTCAGTCGAAAAGAAATTAAGGTTTTTGAGGAAAACATTCCAGGATTTTTCTCCATATGGTGGATTCAGTGGGAGCCAACAGGTTGAAGATCCAAACTGCAGTTTCAGAGCAGCTTCAAATGGCTCTACATGATCTCACCTGAGGAAAAAGGGTCTTATCTAGCAAAACAATCAAAAAAAAATAAATAAATAAATAAAAAATTTACATACTTTTTAACCACAGATGCTCATCACGTGTGAGAGGCGAAAGTATCGACCCAGTGTTTACAAAGCGTACATGCAAAGAAAGTCAAACGGCCTTTACAAAAAAAGGTAGGAGAAAATGAAATGGTGTTTTTCACCCTACCCTACCTTTTCGAACCAAAGTACACAGACGAAGAACTAACCAAGTGTGACTTTTCCAGTGTGATTATGTTATGTGTAAAGTTGTAGACGTGCATCTCTGAGCTAGTGCAAGATGAGCATTTGTAGTTAAAAAGAATATACATTTTTATTATTTTTAGAAAATGACAGATCGTTTCGCTAGATAAGACCCTTATTTCTCGACTGAGTTCGTGTAGAGCCCTTTGAAGCTGCATTTAAACTGCAATTTGGAACTTCAACCTATTGATCCCCATTAAAGTCCACTATATGGAGAAAAATCGTGGAATGTTTTCCTCAAAAACTTTCATTTCTGACTGAATAAAGAAAGACATGAACATTTCAGAAGACATAGAGGTGAATTACCAGGAAATTTTATGTTGGAAATTAACAAATCCTATAAGGACAGTTAATTCACAGCCGGGTTTTCCAGATTTACATGATCATGATTAAAGATCATGTTTCATACATCTGTGTGGGGGATCCGGCTTGTGTAATGAATAAAACAGAATTGTTCTGTTTATCTCCTCTAAATGGCCCTGCACAGAGTCTGGGACGTGAGGGCTAAATTCGCAGATTCAGCACGGAAGAGGGAGCCGATCGCCAAGGTGCTGCTAATGCATATTGATGACTGTAGGTCTCTGAGGACCAAAGTGACTCAGCCTATGACTCACAAAAGAAGGCGTAAGCTTAAATTAAACTGACACTTCAGATGGACCAATAGCGCATCGTCACTGAGAACTCACACAGAAGACCTCTTCACGTTCATTATCAGAGCTAATATAACGACATGTAGGCAGAACATCATTTTGATTGTTGCTTTTTGGATGGAGGGGACACTGGCACCAATAATGAGGTCTGATATGCGTGATTATAGATAATACGCTTGAATTTGTTACTTCCATGCGTCCTGTCATTTTTTTAATCTACAGAATGACTCACAAGGAGGAGAGGAACAAATGCGATGCCTGGAGCAACGCTGGCAAAAAATACAATAATACTCTGATTCTCTGCAATTTGCTTTCATCAAATTACATACCCACTCATAATTCAAATATGTTCTCTATTAGTTCTGGAGTCGGTAATGATATAAAGGCAGCGGCGAAACATAAGAGGAATGCTCTTTATGAGGAACTAGCTAATGCATTTTCAGTGCGAGAGGAGGAGAAGTAATCTTTTATTGATTGGGAGAGTGTGGCGGAGCTGGGCAGAGGAAGATTTACTGCTGGGCTGGGTTCATGAAAGCCTTGGAGAGATCCAACAAAGAGCTCTAGCTGGATGAGGTGGCCCATAAAGGGCCACACGTATGGCAAATAAATAAATAAATAATGCCTTGTTAATGGAACAGCCTTCAACGATGTACACATGATGTAATATATATCCAAAACATTCAACTGATGCTCTTAGGGAGCCTGTATATTTTCATATTATATTTCAATATATTTATATTTTACAAAGTACAAATCTAAAAAATGTAGTTATTGCAATATAAATATATATTTTTATCCATTTAAATTTTTATATTGCATTTATATATATGTATATATGTATATATATATACACACACTATATTTTTCATTATTTAATCTTATGTCATTAAAACAATTCTGTATATTACACACACACACACACACACACACACACACACAGAACTAAATATTTTCTATTTACTTTCTATATATACACACACGTCATGTACAATACTAATAAAATATGTTACGTAAATATAATGTGATATATAATATTTTCTGCTGTATGTTATTTACATTTTATTTACAATATATATATATATATATATATATATATATATATATATATATATATATATATATATATGTTACTTAAATATAATGTAATATTTAATATTTTCTGCTGTATATGTTATTTACATTTTATTTACAATATATATATAGCAATATGGAAGTACATATTTTTTTACATTTTATCTTAATGTTTTATCTTAATGGTATGTTAAATATAATGTTATATATGTTATTTTCATTTTATTTATAATATAAATAAAAAAATACTGTTATTTATATAATTAGGTAAACAGTGTGATATAAATAATATTTAACATCATTATTACATATTACATATTACATATTAGATCATTAATTTAGGCAAAAACCATTTGAAAAACATCGTTTGATTAATTAAAATTTGTGTTGATTTATTTCTGAAACTAAACATTTTCATCTGCTTTTTAGTAAAAAAAAAGACTTAATACTTACTAAATAATTGTTAGCTGTATTTTAAGCCCTAGTCATTTCCCCATATATATTTTTAATATAAATGCACTAGGCCTGAGTATCACTGGTCTGAAAATCCAGCCTAATAATGTAATATCACAAGCGGAGGAGTAAAGAGCCTATCACTATTTAACAACGCAGCATAAATCTCAGCATATCACACTAAGCTGGCTGTGGGAGATATGAAAAGCAGAGCCAGGGATCTCAATGAGTTAGCGCTCACACAATCAGAGAATAAACCCCTCAGCCCCGGGATTCCTCCGCCTAAACGACACGACATATCATTAAAAGCACACTTTAGTTGATAATGGTCCATCCCTCCCACTTATCATCTCCTCAAAGGGGCCCGATATGAACTCGGGTCTCCGAACCGAACAGAACTTAGATCATAATTTCTACTTCATGTAAATGCCTTCATTATCAAAAAAGCTCAAAGGCACAAATACGAAGGGGGACTAGCAGGGCTCCTTTTGATCACTTTTTTTTTCATGAGCGATCTGTAGCGTCAGTCTCTCTGATCCAAACATTTATCTAAAACAGTCAGCATTAATTAAACTAAACACTTCTCAAAAAGCATTGGCACACACTATCAAGTCATCAGAGAGGAAGAAAGAGAGATAACAGACTGTCCCTCACAAATATAAACGCAACAGCCACAGAAACGCTCAGAGCCAAGGTCACTGCCCTCGTAACCTGGTGATATGACAAACGGTGGACGATCTGAACACTATAAAACCCGTTTAAGGCTGTACAACACAAAGGCTCCTCTAAAGATCAAAATCAAACTGTTTGTCATGCAGTCCTGTTCCTTAAAGCTAATTCATCTGTTTTCTGATGGAGGATGGAAAAACAGACACAATGGCTGATGTTAAATGGTTTCGGTACGGGTCAGTGACACCCCAGAGACTGGCACAATGCGTGATTCATAGTGTGAAACAACAAGCGAGTGATGAGAAACAAAGATCTCCCTGATGACCACACTGGGCTTTGCATGCATTCGAATGACCACTTCATGCCAGACCACACGAGGACAGACAGGGAGTAATTAAAGAACAAATTCATGGAGATTTGCAGTCTCCTGGTACCTTGCAACTAAAGCCCCTCGGCTTAATGTTTGTGTGCCAAGACAACCTTTTTTAAAATATTTCATTTTACATTTTAAACATAAAAAAATATTTTAGATAGCGCTGTCAAAATCATTTTATATTAAAGCGTTAATGAAACTACGAGTATGCGTGTCAGATCCGTGTCACGTTCGGCAGCGGCAGCTCCTAAAGTAATAGCAGCCAAATAAGCTTATAACCCAGCTGCTGTGATGTCTGTTAATCAAAGAACAAAAGATAAAAGAGGAAATATAAATAACATTTGTAGTTTTAAGGATTTATCTATATTTAATTTAGTATTTAGTGTTTGAACTTTATTCAATTTCTGTACATTTCCTACTTGCTGAAGGGCACAGGTAAATAATGAGTTTATGTGAATGTTGTTTTAAGTTGACTTAAATTAGAAGTTTAATAAATATTAAAATTGATAGCTTTTAATTATACTGTAATGTTGACCGGCTATAGTCAATGGTAAATATTAAGGAAAAAAAAAATAATTTTCTAGAGACATCAGTAATATTTTTATTAGTGATACTCACCTTCAGTCATAAAAAAGAAAATCTTTAACAAATATGTGACCCTGGACCACAAAAACAGTCACAAGGGTAGCTGTAGCCAACAAAACACAGTATGGGTCAAAATTATCTTTTTTTCTTTTATGCCAAAAATCATTAGGATATTAAAGGAGAAGTCCACTTCCAAAACAAAGATTAACATATAATGTAGTCACCCCCTTGCCATCCAAGATGTTCATGTCTTTCTTTCTTCAGTCGTAAAGAAATTATGTTTTTTGAGGAAAACATTTCAGCATTTTTCTCCATATAATGGACTGATATGGTGCCCCGATTTTGAACTTCCAAAATGCAGTTTAAATGCAGCTTCAAACGATCCCAAATGCGGTTTTAAACGATCCCAGCTTATCTAGCAAAACGATTGGTTATTTACATTAAAAAAAAACAATACAATTTAAATTATTTTTAATGTCAAACGCTCGTCTTGTCTCACTCTGCCTGGACTGTTTTTGTTCCGATTCATGACAGTTAGGGTATGTCGAAAAACTGCCATCTCATTTTCTCCCTCAACTTCAAAATCATCCTATATCGCTGTTTTACCTTTTTTGTTAAGGGAGAAAATATGAGTTTTTCGACATACCCTAACTGTCTTGAGTCAGAATACACAGAGTTCAGGAAGAGCAAGACAAGATGAGCATTTGAGAATAAAAAGTATTTAAATTGTATTTTTTTTAAATGAAAATAACCAATCACTTCGCTAGATAAGACCCTTCTTCCTCAGCTGGGATTGTTTACAACCGCATTTGGGATCGTTTGAAGCTGCATTTAAGTTGCATTTTGGAAGTTTAAAATCAGGGCACCATATCAGTCCATTATATGGAGAAAATGCTGAAATGTTTTCCTCAAAAAACAATTTCTTTACGACTGAAAAAAGAAAGACATGAACATCTTGGATGACAAGGGGGTGAGTACATTATATGTGAATCTTTGTTTTGGAAGTGGACTTCTCCTTTAAGTAAAATGATTAGTAATACGCATTTCTTCATTTGGACAACTTTAAAGGTGATTAGATTTTTTTCACCCTCAGATTCCAGATTTTCAAATTTGTATCTCGTCCAAATATTGTTCTATCCTAACAAACCACACATCAATAGAAAGCTTATTCATTCACGTATAAATCTCAAACAAATTGACCCTTATGACTGGTTTTGTGGTCCTGGGTCACATATTAAAAATATACTGTCTTTTATGTTGTTTCTACATTAATTTGAAGATTGAATATGAAGTTGTTGCAACATAAAAGTAGATTTAAAAACTTTAATGTTAAGTGTGATTAGTCGCAATTAATCGTGATTAATTTCAGACAAAATGTGCGATTAATTAGTTAGTTTTTTTTTTTATGGATTGACAGCACTAATTTTAAATCCATATCTTTGACAAAATGTCTATGGGACATGGGATAAAAAAATACAGAATTGTGTCAAAATAGGATTTATGCAGGGTTATTACAATTAACTAAAACTGAAACTAAAATTAAAACTATTTTCAAAACATTTCTGTTACCTGAATTAAAAATATGTTAACTATAATTAAATAAAATAATTAAATACGATTTCAGCTAGCTGCCAAGGCAAATTTTATCATTTTTATTTAGTCTAACTTGGTGTACAAAAATAACTAAAACTAAAATAAAAAGTAATTTATTAAAAAAAAAAAATCTAAATATCTATCTCTCTCTCTCTCTGTATATATATATATATATATATAGAGAGAGAGAGAGAGAGAGAGAGAGAGAGAGAGAAATAGATAGATAGATAGATAAACAAGCTACTAAAAATGACAAAAACAGACAACAAAATAAAAAAGAAAAAGAAAAAAAATGAAAAACAAAAACAAATGACAACAAAAAAAGAAAATGTAAAAATAAAAACTGATAAAAAAAACAAAAAAAAACCAATAAAAACATTGCACATAATGTTAATAATGCTGATAATATTAATCAAAAATCATATAAATACATAATTATTATTTTAAACTAAAATAAAAATATTATTTTAAAGGGTTAGTTCATCCAAAAATGAAAATTCTGTCATTAATTATTCATCCTCATGTCGCCCCAAACTGTAAGACCTTCGTTCATCTTCTGAACACAAATTAATATATTTATATAATATAAGAGAAGAAATTGCTGAATAAAGTTGTTATTTTTGTTTTCTTTGCGCACAAAAAGTATTCTTGTAGCTTCATAAAATTGAGGTTGAACCACTGATGTCACTGATGGAGTATTTTATCACTGTCCTTACTACCTTTCTGGACCTTGAACGTGGTAGTTGCGTTGCTGTCTATGCAGGGTCAGAAAGCTCTCGGATTTCATCAAAAATATCTTAATTTGCGTTGTGAAGATGAACAAATGTCTTACTGGTTTGGAACGACATGAAGGTGAGTAATTAATGACAGAATTTTCATGTTTGGGTGAACTATCCCTTTAGCATTGAATTTGTTAAATAAAGCAACATGTTTACTAGCATATTGTGGTATTAAATCAGGTTTAGACAATAATGCCATTGAATGCTGAAGTCATGGTATTGTAATAATAACACTAGTGGATTTACAAAGAAATATACCAGTGCTAAAGTGGTTATGAGTTCCTTGGTAATGAGCAATTTCCAGATTAAATGTGTAATTCCTGTTGATGTGCATTAAAATGCAGGGTACCACAGGCAAGAGGGATCTTCTGAGAGCTTTTGGACCAGATCCAAATCTTAGGAGGCCATCTATCCCTCCGAACGCTCCTTTCATCCATCACCCAGCACTGCACTGCAGAGTGGCCTTCTGGGAGCACTCTCCTGATTTCTATCTCACTGTCTCTGACAAACACCCGTCCCTCCCGACCCGCTCCTTCCATCCGGCTGGAAGCTGGCCTCCATCCAGCAGTCAGGGTCTTAATGTGCGATACGCATGCACAAATAATTTAATGGGTATATTAGCAGAGACAAGCTGAGTCCAAAACATTTTGGTTGGTTGATCCATCAATGTCCCTCTTTTGCCGTGCGCCCACGGGAACAATTAGCCGTTAAATATGTACAAGCTTTAGGAGAGAGACAAAAAGAACTGCACTCTGGGAATTCCCAGGGCCAAGACAGCAGATAATGTGTGTCAATACGTGACCTGTGATTAAAATGGAATGAGGTGAACAAGCAAGACGATCTTTCCAAGGAAGACACCTAGAATGACAAGGGAAAATGGGATGCACATTTAAATCAGTATCAAACTGGATATTTATTTGGACACTCTCATTTCCCCTATGCACAATTACATTAGCTTTGCTATCATCTAATGCTCACTTTATGTTAATCTTAAAAAAAAAAAATGTATTAGCACTAATAAATAAAATTAAATGATTTTAAAATAAAATAAAATTTATAACACTATTATAAAATGCATAAGAATTTTTTTTTATTTAATTTAACTCTTATTTATTAATAATAACAACATTTATTTTCATTATTAAAGAGGCTTATTTTTAAATAAAATGTTTAAATAAAATTTTTAAATAAAATAAAATTTATAACAATATTATAAAATGCATAAGAATTGTATTATTTTTATTTAACTTATTTAACTTTATTAATGATAATATTAATGTCAATATTTTTTTTAAATTATTTATTTAATTTTTTACATTTATTTTTAAAAATGCATTTGTTTTTATTAAAATGTATATTTTTTATTATTATTATTATTATTAAAATGTAATAGCAGCCTTTACTGGCTATATTTTATATATATTAAAATAATTATTGCATTTTCCTATTAACCAGAATAATCAGGGCAAATGTATAAACATTTATTTTTATTTATTTATTTTTAATTTACCAATTTATTTTTATTAAAATGTACAAAAGATGAATTTTTTATTAAAATGAAATAGCAACATTTATCATGAAATGTATTTTTATATATATATTTACTTAAATATACTTAATTTGTATTTCTTAATTTATAAATGTTATTTTTTATTTGTAATTAAAATGTATAAGGACAAAAAAAAACTGGTGCATCCTTATTAAATAATTAATCATTTAATTTAATTTGTTATTTAAATTCTAAAGAAATTTCTAATGAAAAAAAAATAATTTCATATATTATATATATATATATATATATATTTTTTTTTTTATAAAATAAAATAAAATAAAATAACCGCAAGCAAGCAGAATGAGTGAGTAAATAACAGATTTAGATTTTTGGATGTGCTATCTAAAAACTTTAAATGTACAGTACAGTTGCCATCATGAAACAAAACGCTGGCCACACATGACGCCCAGCATGAAGAAAAGACATTTAGACAATTAAACTGCGGCAACGATTAGGTGTCCAGATGCCAAGAGCTGGCACTGAACAGATGCCCGGACGCCAGGGTCAGACACCTCAAAAGAACCGCAACGGAGTTTATTAAATTGACATTTTAATAAGGTACACAAACCCACCACGTTCAGTTTCATCAAAGAACTAGAAGCTGAATGAGCGAGCAGACACCTGTTTTATCAGCACGCTATGCCTGACACAGTCAAACTCAAACAGCTGGCATTTCATGTCCCACTTTTCCCTTTTTTGCCTCAATTACACACAGCCGTGTGCCCAAAATGTCAGACAGGATTAGAGAAGGAAAGGTCAGAGTAGGGACGGGGGTGTGAGAATGAACACTGGTAATTCTCCATCTCTCAGACTCTCTCTTCTCCATAATGTGTCTGTAATAACTCTTTACCCAGTCCAGCCCTCACAATGCTCCGCTCTGCCCCATCATACATGGCCGAGCATGTCATCACTGACGCATTTGGACGCAGAGGCGACGCCCTTGACGTGATTTACACAGACAGCAGTGCAGCTCGTACGAGCACACAGTAGCTGTCTATCACCCGTCAGCCGCCATTCAGCTCCACGCCTGTGACGGGATGAGAAAAAGAGCACTGAGATTGTGCTGCAATGCGTTATGATGAAATACAGCCTAAATAATGATGCAAAGATATTCAATTTTAATTGCTGTGAAATAAACAATAAGCAAGTCAGATGGTGCATTTCAGTTGCTTAGCTTATTAAGCGCACTAGCAACGGTGTCAGGTATTTTTAGGACTGTGCTTACTGTCAAAACCGCTCCAGTGCCCTGAAACATCCACTTCCAGACAGCATCAGCTGCCCACCGGATTTATATGATGGAAATGCCATCACCTTCTTAAAGGGGTCATGAACTGAGAAATCAAAATTCCCTTGATCTTTTGACATGTAAGATGTCATTGTACTATAAAACATCCTGTTAGTTTCAGAAATCAAAACTTTCTGGTTAGTCTAAAAACAGCTTATATTGAAGCCAATCTGCCAAAATGACAGGTTGTAGAATGTGCCACTTTATGATGTAATAGTGTGGCTAAACCCCGCCTCCGCAGAAGAAGATCAACGCCTGCTTCTACATCACTGCCTGTTTAGCCCCGCCCACTGATTCACTAAATAAAAAAAAAGAGGAAAGAGGCAAACGCAGATCTACGCAGAAATCAAACAATAAAGACGGCTCTGTAGACAACAAGAGGCTGTGCAGTGGAAAAACACAAGCTGCATTTCCATTAGCCTTTAAATTGCACAAATTGAAACTGCAAATTCAAAATACACACATTGAAAACACGTAAATTTCACTAAAACTCCCATATATCGCAAAAAAGTTTTTGCGCTCACATGAGGTGATTTTTCAGGAAATTCAAAAAAGGAATATTTTGCAAAACTGCAATGGAAACAGGTTTTTTCGCATTTATAGCTCACTTGGTACAAGAATGTGACAAGATCTCGTGGCACAAGATCTCACGAGATCCGATGTGTCTCGCGAGACTAGTTGGATCTCGCGACGATATCATTTGCAAAACATTCTGCATTTCTAAAACATTAGAGCTGCACGATTAATTCTTTAAATAGCGAGATCTCGATTCAAACACCCACGCGATCTTATTCCTGAATGACAACGACTTAGCTATGTCCACGAGTGTCAGTGGAGCGTGAGAAGCACGTTTTGTCGCTGCCCACATTAATGAATCAGAGGGTCGGGGTAAATGTGAACGCAGAAAGAACAACACAAACAGTCTTTTCAACCATATTATAATCATTATTTCTGTGTTACAGACATTTAAATAATAGAAGTACTTGGATAAAAGTTTATAGTTTGGGTATAAACACATATTGTGTACAGTAGCGATCAAAACGAAAGAATCTTAACACTTGTATGTCTTGCAATGCGTATCCGCTTCCGCCAGGAGGTGGCGACAACTGCCCGTTTAAAAAAAGTATGTAACTGAATCATTCATTCAGGAGATTTTAATAGTCAAACAAGTCTTAATGAAGTAAGAAAATGACTCCTTCATTGAATGTTTTTTTTTTTTGTTTAAATTAATATGTTTTTAAAAGACTTTACCAATGAACATTTTGTCAGAACCACTAGTAAATTATGTTATTTTGTTTAGTTTTCTAATCTTTTTTTTTTTTCCAGAATCGTGAGAGAATCATGGTCTCCAATTTATTAAAAACAACTGGGATTCTTAATTTATCCAGAATCGTGAAGCTCTTGTTTAAATGTTGTTTATTACTGCAAATAATTCATTAAAATGGAAGTTTAATTTCATAAAGTTCAAAATGCACCTACATTTTTTTGCATTTTGTCTTTTTTCAGCTGAATAAAAGACTAATTTCCCTACGTATTTCATCATTGAGGATTTCTTAAGAAAAGTTTAAAAATCTCGTCTCGTTCTGGTGAACCCAGTCTCGTGTCTCCTCTTGTGGATTAAGTGTCTCGTCACACCCCTAAATATGACCAATCCTTAATGTACTATAACCTCCCAGAAACACCTAATTCATGGCCGCTTTCAAGTATAAGGGGCTTTCCTTGCCATTAAAGGGGTCATGAACTGAGAAATCAAAATTGCCTTGCGCTCTTTTCCACATCACTGCGTGTTTACACCCTGCTCACCGTTTCACGCATGTAGTGTAAATAACAAGAGGCGAAAGCAGTCTACACAGAAACCAAACGATAAAGGCGGCCTTGAAGACAACAAGATGGTGTGCAGTGCCAAGTTGTGGAAAAACAGAAGCTGCGTTTCCATTACCCTTCAAATTGCACAAATTGAAATTGCGAGTTGAAATTACACCCGATGAAAACACGTCAATTTTGCTAAAACTCCCATATATCGCAAAAAAGTTTCTACGCTCGCATGAGGTGATTTTTCAGGCAATTCGAAAAAGGAATATTTTGTAAAACTGCAATGGAAATCATTTTTTTGTTTGGTTTTTTGTTTGGTTTTTTGCATTTACAGCTCACTTGATGTACGTAAAAGTCACATGGCCATTCTTTAATGTACTATGACCTCCCAGAAACACCTAATTCATGGCCGCTCTCAAATATAAGGGGCTTTCGTTGTCATTAAAGGGATCATGAACCGAGAAATCAAAGTTGCCTTGAGCTCTTTTTGACATTACTGCCTGTTTAGCCCCGTCCACTATTTTCCACATGTTGTGTAAATAACGAGAGGCAAACGCAGGATATCCTTCAAACTGCACAAACTGAAATTGCGAGTTAAAAATACGCTCAATAAAAACACATAAATTTTGCAAAAACTCCCATACATTACAAAACAGTTCTTTCCGCTTGCATGAGGTGTTTTTTCAGGAAATTGGAAGAAGGAATATTTCGCAAAACTGCAATCGAAACATGTTTTTTCGCATTTACAGCTTACTTGGCGTATATAAAAGTCACATGACCATTCTTTAATGTACTATAACCTCCCAGAAACACCCCATTCATGGCTGCTCTCAAGTACAAAAGGCTTTCCTTGAAATCAAATTTGCCTTGATGTTTTGGCATATAAGAGGTTTTACATTGCATTTATTTTATCAAGCTCCAAAAACAACCAAGGAGCAAGGTGACGTCACCCGGGTGCTGTCGTTTGCATAAACACCGCCTCCCGAGCAACACATCGACAAATAGTGTTCTTCTTATCATAGGCCCCGCCCAGTGGCGTTCAGTCACATAACAGATTGATACTTGTACACTGGGTACATAGTTTTTTAATGATATTTATAAAATATCGCAATAGTTTCACGCAAATCTGTAACAGAAACGCACCTACACGTCTGACAGTAACGACATTTATAATGCACCATGGCACATTTCAGCTCTCTGCGCTGCTTTGCTAAAGAAAAACGTCTATGATTCCTTCGATTAAAAATAATAGTTAGTGCAGGGGCTACGATATATACGTAAGCCTACCTACAGCAGTCATCATGACTTATTGGGAGAGAAAAAAAATGGCCTTTTAGTCACATAACATTGGTAAATGGAAGCGCCACCATTTTGCAATAGTTTTTTAATCAACGTTTATCAAATATCGCAAAAGTTTTGTGGAAATCTGTAATGGAAACATACCTACACGTCTGACGGTAACGACTTTTATAATGTACCGCGGCACATTTCAGAAGCGTCCTAGAATCAGCTCTCCATGCTGCCTTGCTAAAGAAAAACGTCTATGATTCCTTCGATTAAAAATAATTGCTAGTGCAGTGGCTGCGATATATACGTAAACCTACCAACATCGGTCATCATGACTTATTGGGAGAGAAAAAAAATGACCTTTTAGTCGCATAACATCGGTTAATGGAAACAGCGTCATTTTGTAGTCATATAAAGTTTTGCGCAAATCTGTAATGGAAATGCACCTACAGTCACTGCATTGCCGTCCTTCTGATCCCAACGTTAGAAAAGAGTGGATGTACTTTATTTTTAATGAAGATCCAGACCGTGTCAGTAAACAATAAATCTGGCACATTTTATGTTGATAATATTAATGTGCATTGTCTGTGATTAAATAAACAGCGAGCACATATTTCATAACGGCACTGTATTTTTTAACAAGTACAAAAAAAGACACAACAACGTGATTTACAGTGATGTTGTTAATAAACACCTGCTATGTTTTAATCTGTGACCTTGTGATCGCAGGTAATTGAGTCATCACTGTCCCAATGTTTAGTGGATCAAGGCCTTTACTAGTGCACGAAATCATGTTCGTGATATACTGATACAACACGTCGCAAGGAAACTGGAACTAGAATGAGATACATTCAGAGTGAAGCAAATAAGCAGAGAGGGAAAGAGGGAGGGATGGAGAGAGCATAAATATTACGCTGACAGCACCACAGATGAGAATATCACGTCCAGTCTTGTTTACCCAGCCGTGCTCCAAGGAAAATGTTTTTACTGTAAACACCACAGTGAAGCACGTCATCTCAAAAATATCTACAAAAGACCTTTAAATCCTATCCAGTCTTGTGCAAATGTAAATTCAACAAACTACAGGGATTATTACACACATAATAAAGATAAAACAGGAACAATGTTCCTTCACATTGTGTGCTTTTTATTTCCCTGAAGGGACTCGTAGGTCTTGGTATCGCCCTAGTCCAAGGTTGGGCTGAGATGAAACAACCAGCTTTTAATTCCTCCTCCTCTTATGTAACAATAGCACTAATTCAGCCATGAGTTCATATCTAGGCCACGCGAGGGTGCCTGGCCTTACAGAGCCGGGAGCATCAGAGTGTAGCGGTGGGATGTGCTACTGCTAAAGTACATTTAGCAGATGAGACAGATCAGAGGAAAATAAATGAATGCATAAATAAATATAATATTAAATAAATATAAAAATAAATACAATTATTATATTATTTAAATTACTACAATTTAAATAAGACTTTTCTATTTAAATATATTAAAATTTAAATCTATTTCTGTGATGCCAAAGCTGAAGTTTTAGCAGCCACTGATTCTTTGATGAATTTATTTGAAATATAACTTTTTTTGTAACATTATAAATCTCGTTACCGGATCGATTTTGTACTAAAAATACAAATTACAAATTTCCAAATAAATAATAAAATAAAATAAAAGTAAAGTAAAAGTAAAGTAAACTAAAATAAAATGAAATAAAATGTAAAAATAAACTTTTTTGTAACAATAGAAATGTTGTTATCGTCAGTTTGGATCAATTTAGTACTAAAATTACAAATAAAATATAATAAAATAAAAAATAATGTAAACTAAACTAAACTAAAATAAAATGAAATAAAATGTAAAAATAATATATATGAAATATAACTTTTTTCGTAACAAGAGAAATGTTGCTATCGTCAGTTTGGATCAATTTAGTACTAAAATTACAAATAAAATATAATAAAAAAATGATGTAAACTAAACTAAATTAAAATAAAATAAAATAACAAATAATGTAAACTAAACTAAACTAAACTAAAATAAAATAAAATGAAATAAAATTTACAAATAACATGAAATATAATGTTTTTTGGTGACAACAGAAATGTTGTTATCGTCAGTTTGGATCAATTTAGTACTAAAATTACGAATAAAATAAAATAAAATAAAAAATAATGTAAACTTAACTAAATTAAACTAAACTAAACTAAAATTAAATTAAATTAAAAAATAATGTAAAGTAAACTAGACTAAACTAAATTAAAAGGAAATAAAATGTAAAAATAATATATATGAAATATAACTTTTTTGTGACAATAGAAATGTTGTTACCGTCAGTTTGGATCAATTTAGTACTAAAATTACAAATAAAATAATATAAAATAAAATAAAAGAAATAATGTAAACTAAACTAAACTAAAATGAAATTAAATAAAAATAAACTAAACTAAAATGTCAAAATAATATATAACAACAGAAATGTTTTTACCATCAATTCGGATCAATTTAGTACTAAAATTTCAAATTTCCTAATAAAATAAAATAATGTAAAATAAAATGTCAAAATAATATTTATTTATTTATTTATTTACTTATGTATGTATGTCTTTCCCATACGTGCAAATATAATATACACACAGAGTCAGTGTGATAGTGGAAAATGCAGATCTTAGATCAAGTGCTAAATCTGTTCTCATTTCACCCGATTCCTCATTTTTCACTGTCCTGCCCAACTAGCTGCACTCATCCCTCTGCATTTCTACACTTCTCTCCAGTAACTCCGCTGGCCTGCCAAGTTCATCCCCTCTTCCTGCCCGGCACGCTGCCATCGCCTCATGCACACCTTCCACAGCTCTGCGCCAGCCAGCACTTTCTGACTTCTTGCCGTCTCTTTCTATTGCTTGCTTTGCAGAAAAACCGGCTCATGCAACACAACAGATCATGGTTATTTATTGTCTGCTCCGTGCCTCCATTTCACATTGGTCCCACAGACGGCAATACTAATGCTTCAGATGTTTGGTGATGCACGCCGCAAGTCAGTGTTTCCTGTACTCATATCCATAAGCATAATATTTCATACATTTATTTACTTATACAACAGTTTACAGTTTCTGGTCCCCGAATCTGATTGGCTGAGAGGAGTGCAATATTCTAGTGATAACAGTACTCCAACCGCTTTACCGTTTGTATCACTCCACTTGCGGGAGTGTCATGGCGGATGCCCAAATCCACTATAATTTTAAAAATAATCATGGAATGTAGTTTTGAGAGTTTTTAGACGAGAATGTACTTGTTTAGACTTCAAATATGCAGTTTGTTAATAAAGATAACGTCTTCAGAAAATTACAGAAAATTAAACATCTTCATTATGTTCAAAAGTTTTCACCCCCAGCTCTCAATGCATTGTGTCCTTCAGAAGCATCAGTGAGTGTTTGAAACTTCTGTATGATCCCTCTTATTTTGGTAAAATAATAAACATTTTGCAGATTCTGCAAGGTGTATGTAAACGTATGTCCTCATATATATGTATATAATTTTGTAGCAAAAGTTGACATAAGCACGCAGGCATCAGTAAAGGTCATCAGGTCATTTCAACAATCCAATAGACAGCTTTACTGCAAATCACCAAAAACCTCAATATGTCTTTTATACTGAAAGGTGCCTAGTTCATGTTCAGTATGGCTCTATACAGCCATGGAAATGTTTTTTTTCTCTCTTCTGGGCATCATATGCGTTGGCAGGGGTGAAGGGAGGTAATGTGTGCACTGAGATTGTTGGTCATTGTGACAGGCCCTATCTGAGTATAGGTGTTTGTTCAGCTGCTGTCATACGCCTCCAATTGCGCTAATCTCTTCCACCAATATTCATACCATCACAGTTGCTACGATGCTGATTGCAAGCCCTATATATTGGTGTCCAATGGCAACAGCATCCACATTCATTACAATCAGTGACTTGAACAGCAAAAGATGGGTTCTTTCAGAAAGCAATAAAGTTCCCAAGGGCACAACCCTATCACGCTTATTCAGGACGGAATTAAACCGAACAAAAAACAACATGACAGACAGTTCAGGGGGTTTTACTTCCTTTGAGCTTGTTTTATCTTAAATTGGCGCTCACAACTTATTGTGCTTCTTCAATGTGACATTTCTGAGTGAAAAGGGACAGATGATAGGGCTGGGCAATAAATTATCGTGCAATATGAATTTTCTCAATAAGCGATAACGAGTTCAATAAATGTTCGAGTTCTACGTCAAAGCCCGACACTCGGACCGTTTATCCGCTTGGATCAAAGTTCAAACGGCGGCACGGTGCGAACTTACTAGAGCAGATGCGGTCACTAAACAGCACTGTGAGATTCAGTGTGAAGCGCTTGAATTCAGTGAAGAGTTTATAGCCAGATGAAACAGCACTGACAAACTGGAGAAACACTGGGCGCAACAATACAGTCAGTAGGCTTTTTAGCGTTTATGCATTTATAGCCTACTAAATGTATTTCATACAAATACCTAGGAATCATATTACATTTTTACCATGGTATTGAGGTGCTATATATGTGGTTTTAACTGTTATTATAATGTTCTATTGATGATACTATGGAAGACCAATGGCTTAAAAAAAAATAAATAAATAAATAAATAAAATCAAACACTCAGAATAATTACATTTCACCATATAAAAATATAAGATATTTATTATGATATTTATTTTGTTAAGGAAAAATGACTGGTAAAAGTGTGAAGAATTCAGAAAACATCAAGTGTTTGTTATGTTCTGACCATAAAGAATATTTTAAAGCCACATTTAACCGTCTGTTTTCAAAGTGCTCCTATTATGCCATTTTAAAGATGGCTAATATTGTTTTATGAGACTTCTAAAACAGGTTTACATGTATGCAAGGTCAAAAAACACTTCAGTTTTCTCCAAAAATAGATTTAATTTTACCTCATTTCTAAATGATTCGTAAACGACTCGTTCGAAGCAGTTCCAAACCCCTCCTTTCCGTGAGCCCTCACTGCTGTGATTGGTCAGATGGCGCAGTCCTTTATGATTGGTCTACAGCATATAGCGTGTGTCGGAAAACTAAACGCCCATTACCATAACTGAATGACAGCCCTGGAGCTTTCACACCGAACACAGAAAGCGCTGCGCTGGCCGCTGGGTTCAGTGCAGCCCTTCAGGGTGCAAAAGTTCGACTAATTTGAACTTTGAGCACGGCGTGCGCGCCAGCAGTGCCCTCCGCTGCGCGTACGCTTTGGTCGACGCTGAAACAAACCGTCCTGGCGTGGCCCAAGCAATTGAAATGAATGGGTTTCATAGCGCAGCGCTTGCCGCATTCGGTGTGAAAGCTGCTTTGTGCGCCATCCTTTATCATTACTCCAACTAATGAGACAGACAGACAGTCAAGCTGCATCAATCACAAATTTTTAGACCACAGCTGAACAACAGAACTACAGAAACCACATGTAAATTTTACTGTTTGTGGGCGGGCAGGTGGTTCGCGACGTAGAAAGTGGGCGGACATTATGCAAATGTGTTACTTTGTGATGTGTGGCCGTAACAGAAAAAGATTTGAATTCCTGACGACTCGTTCACGCGATGGTGAGCTGACTCTTTTTTTTTTTTTTTTGATAGACAATAACTTTATTTATCGTGCACTGTCGGCTTCACAACTTTGCAGTTTATGTTCACATACAACTACATGACACACTGCATGAAAGGTCATATTTGAAAAGGCATAATAGGAGCACTTTAACAAGTTTCACATTGTAGCAAAAATCTGCCTTTACACTTGAAAGAAATAAAAATTTGACATTTATCGTGATAATTATTGATATCGACTGATATGAAAAAAATTGGTGTGATCATTTTTTGGCCATATCGCCCAGCCCTAATAGATAAGACCAAAAAAAAACAAACAAAAAAAAAAACACGTAGGGCAAGACTTTATTTTATAATTTTAATAAATTTAACATTTATTTAACCATTACGCATATAATTAAAATAAGAAACATAATTATTAATTATTATTTTAATTCTAATAAAAATTAATTTTAATTTTATGGTCAATGTTAAAACTTTTTTAACACTTAAAAAAAATTAAATGTAAAATGTAAAAAACGCACATTTTTGCATAACAATTTTGTTAAAATGCCCATGAAACTAAGATTAATTTTTAGATTTGCTGAAGATTACATTTAACAGTGTTGATTAACTTCAAGTAGGCAAAACCAAAAAATAAACATTAAATATTTAATATTAACTATTACTGTTAAATCGATAAGCAAATTTCGAAAAAGAAAGGTTACAAACACAAACTACTTCCTTTTTTTTTTTTTTTTTTTTTTTTTTAAAAAAAAAAAAAATCACAATAAGACCAGGAATATGCATTTAGAAGAAAACAGCCTCAATTTTGATTTCACATTAACATTAATGAATTAAAGCTGGAAGGAAAAAAAAATAATCAATTGAATCATGTCTTGGCGTCCAACTGTGTGGCTGCTAACATTTAAAAAGGGAAATCATATCAGCTTCATTTTGCGTTCACTCCGCGGCATATCTGCCACATTGCTCATTTTCTTGTCATATTACACAAATTGATTTCGTCTAAAGTGATCCAGTCAATATGTTTGCTGTTGCTGTGAGTTCATACATCCCACCTACACTGAATCAATACCCTGCTCATGCACAGAATGATAAAAAAAAAAAAAAACTCATTAAACTGCAAATGTTCCCTGTGTGTAATTTCCCTCTCTTCCTGCATTTGGCCCATTAGCGAGACGCCGCAGACCGAAGCGGTGTGCACCAAGTTACACGAGCGTTGACCCTCACTGGCTTCATGGGGGAGACCACTATCCAGTGTGCATGTGAAAGAAAGGAAGGGAAAAAACTCTAATAAAACGCTCGCTGTAGCAGAAAGTACACCGGCGAACAGCTGACTGCGCTCTGATTCAGCTTAATAACTGCATAAGGAGAGAAATTAAGACAATTAACTTCACACGTACTGTAATGCCATCAGCGATACTCACAGCAGGGTCCACGTGATCTTTTGGTCTCCAGTGACGTCATCTTTTCTTTACGAATGCCTCATCGAACTGACGAGTCATGCGCTGAGTTTGCTCATTCTGACAAACTGGGTTTGTTAATAAGGCTTTATCACGAGGGAATTACAGTTAGTCTCAGGCAAAAGGACACATCAATTTATTCTTCAGAGCTTAGCGGCCTTTAAAAAGGACATCGGATGGCCACTTCCCACAAGTTTGTATGATTCTTTAGGGTCTTCGTGAAATGTCTGTATAAATCGATAACGATAATTACCGCGCGATATGAATTTCCTCGATAAACTATAATAAGAGTTCAATAAATGTTCTATGTAATGTTTATGCAGCAAAGGTGGAACAAAAGAGCTACTCGGACCGTTTATCCGCTCAGATCAAAGTTCAAACGGCAACATGGCGCGAACTTACTAGAGCAGATGCGTTCACTCGCTGATGAGTCTCAGTCACTAAAGCGCCAATGTGAAGCGCTTGAATTCAGTGAAGAACACAAATGACTCCGTTTAAAGCCAGATGAAACAGTGCTGACAAACAAGAGAAACACTGTGCGCAACAATACAGTCAGAAGGCTTTTTAATCTACAAATCGCCATCGTTTACCATAGATTTACTGTAGTAGTACTAACTGCACAGTGGTATTGTGTCAGAAATGTGGGTATATTTGTGTTGAATTTTATTATGCTATTAATGTAGACATGTATTAAATGTATTGAAGGAGGAGTAATGGAATATAATTGCAGTATTTTTTGTGATTAAGCTATAGCGTTTATGCATTTATACTAAATGCATTTAGACTACTGTTTTTCATACAAATACCTAGGAACCATATTACATTTTTACCATGGTATTGAGGTGCTATATTTGTGATTTTAACTGTGATTATTATGATCAATGGATGATACTATGGAAGAGCAATGGTTAATTAAAAATAAATAAATAAATAATAACTCAAAAAAATCAGAATAATTAAATTTCACCATATAAAAATGAGGTTGCTACAATTTTGACAGATATTACTGATTTTGATAATGAACATAAATCTACATCTGCATCCTAACTAGAGGTCGACCGATATTGGATTTTACCGATTCCGTTAACTATGTTGGACCACACTGGCCGATACCGATTAATCGACCGATAGTTTTTGAAATGGATACTGAATGGAAAATAAATAGTGCTCTACTATTTAAAAAAAAAAAAAAAAAAAAGTAGCCTACTGAACCATACTTTGTAAATGAATAAAAATATTAAATATTAATTATATATTGATCATTACAGTTAGTTCATTGTTCATTAATGTTAACAAAAGCAACAAAATTTTTTTTTTTTTATCAGTAAATGCTGATATTAACACACTCTAACAAGGAACAATGCTTCTATTCTACAGCTTTTATCAATCTTAATGTTACAAATGGACTCGTATTGTAAAGTGTTACCATTACATCAACAATCAAGCTAAAGATGGCCATCTTTAAATATCTACACAAAGGCCACAGTATTGAAATCGCACACATATGGATATTGTGTACTTTCACAATTTAACTGCTTCTGTTCTAGAACATTTGTGGTTATCTAATCAAAAGATAAAAATTATGTTAGTCACAACGGGCAAAAGTGCAGCACCGCGTCTAGAAGAACTCGCAGCTATCCAGTATCACACACACTGAACGCGTCGCGTTTAATTCAAGCGGCGGTCTATAAGACTTTATTTGATCAGCAAACGGGCAAAAGTATACTGCTGTTCTTTCTCCACTAATGCAGCATCTAGTCAATAACTTCATCGCTTAGTAATGACATAAAATATGCAGTACAGTATACTGTACACAGCGTTTCGTTGTCGATGTTTTAAATCCGCCTTTTAAGTAGTGATGGGTCGTTCTTGAACGATTCGTTCATTTTGAACGAATCCTTAATGTGACTCGGGACGAACGAGTCGTCCCGGGGAGTGATTCGTTCAGTCGCGCATGTGCAACCTCCTATTAGGTTCTGTACTGGAATTAGTTCACCTGTTTCGAGTCTTCGGGTTTTCGTTCGTTCAGCTTATGGGGCTGTCACGTGATGAACGAACGACTCGGACCCGAAGACTCGATAAATGAACTAATCAATTCTCTTTCCAGCTCAAACGGCATTAGTTAAGCTTATGGGGCTGTCACGTGATGAACGAACGACTCGAACCCGCAGACTCAAGAGATGAACTAATCAATTATTTTTCCGGCTCACACTGCATTGGTTAAGCTTATTGGGCTGTCAGCCTGTCACGTGATGAACGAACGACTCAAACCCGAAAACCTGTCAGAGAAGAGGCAAGGTGAGCTAATCATAGACTAAAGACCCAGGTAAACAATGAATTAATCTTTTCTGTTTCTTATAGCATTATAGTTTTCTCTTGTTTGTAGTGTGATCAACGGTTGTGTAAGCAGTCGATGTGTTAGGGAGGCAACACGTAACATTTAAATTATATTTTGCTAAAATGAACGAAATGACTCGAAAAAAGATTCGTTCATTTTGCTGAACGAGACTTAAAGGTCCGAGTCGGTAAAATGATTCGAACTTCCCATCACTACTTTTAAGCATAGATATATATAGAATGACTAGATGTGTTACGTCGAGGTCTAGAGCGTCCGCACAGGTCGGCCATCTTACCACAGGCTGGCTTTCTGGCGGGATCAGTCCGTCGAACCTGAGGTAAACGGAGGTAACCTGATGTAAGGTAAGTGACCTGCACAAACGTTAATACTCTTATCTCGCTGAAATCTTGATGGATTTACAAACTGTTTGTTTTCTTACAAACATTATTAACGTGGTTATAATTCTGGATGCTTGAACATGTTGAAATCGAAGCTTTTCTCCTTGAGAAAAAACTGACTTAATCGTGCAGTGTAGTTGTGTATCATGGCTAGCTAGGCTACTAGCTACCCAGTAATTTGGGGCGAGGCAGAATTACGCTTTCTTTTCAATATAATACACACATTATAAACATGATTTAACTGAATTTACACATGATTTCCTGTCTGGTCGGTTTGTTAAAACATCTTACATTATGATTTCTACAGGAAATTGCTGACAAGATGCCAGACTTTTGTGCCGCCTATGGCTGCTGTAACCGCCATTGTCTCGAAATGAGAACCCGAGGGATCACCTTTCACCTGTAGGATATTACAATATTAAGAATTATTTTTAGGATAATCGTTAGTTACTTAGTGGAAGTATGTACATATTACATAATAGTATTGCTAGATTGTTGTTGACACAAGGTTTAGAATATTTTGTTTACATAATCACTTAATGTTTGAATATAGTTTTTAGTGTGTTTATCTTATTCTTGAAGTACATACATACATACATACATACATACATACATACTTCAGTGTGCATATTGTATGTAGTTCTCTGCAAACTTATGGCGGCATCATGCCTTCAGTGTGCATATTGTATTATTGACTTCCTGGCCTGCACAGCCTAGCGACCCACAACCTGCCAACCTATTCACTTATCACTTCATCATCACTTATCAGGACCAGCCGGATGAGGACCAGAACCAGCATTACTGGGACACCTTCGTTACTTCGCTAAATTTTTAATGAAAATGTAAAAAAAAAAAAAAAAAATCCATCAAATCTCTAACACCTCTGTCCAAACATTGATTTTAATAAATCTTCAAAAATCTTTGAAAAGTGCCTTTATAATGTCTAAACAAACTGGTTTACTACCATTTTATGTGTAAAAATATTTTTATTAACAATTTGGAAGTATGGGCTTTAGTTCTTTGTGCTGTGTTATTGTCATCACTGTACAGGGTGGGGATTTCAACATGCAGCGTTTCTTGATGTATATTTGTTAAGGGAAATCTTGTAGGCTTAGTATACCTATTCTAGAACATTATTCTATTTTTTAGAACATAAGATAATTATTCAAAAGTATTCAGTGTCATAACTACATATTTGACGTTTATAATAAATCAAACCGTTTGAAAATCGGTTAAAAATTGAGCACGTTATGGCTATTTAAAAATTACATGTTTTACTATTAACAATATTTTGGGTGAGCGAGCAGCCTGTGGTAAGATGGCCGCCATATGCGGACGTTCGACTCCGTTGGCCAGCAACGCAGACGAGACATCTAGTCATTCTATATATATCTATGCTTTTAAGTGTCCCGCTCTGTGCAGCGAGCAGTGTCACGTGTCTATAAAAACGGCACGTCCTGTCAGTGATTTCCGCCACTAGAGGCCGCTCTCATGCTGTATAACAAAGACTATCCACAAGTTTCCAGGGGGCGCTACTGTATTTTGTGTGTTAATTAGCGAAGAGGCTGGGTGTTTTTTGGACCATTGTTTACTTTGTAAAGATGCACACCTTTATGAGAGATGTCATTAGGTTCTTAGGGAAAACGTATGCTCTTCGAATTTGTGTTCCCACATCAGAGCTTGTGTTAAAGGGCCAGATGAAGCCTTGATTCAAGGCTTGTTAATGTAGAAATTCCTTTCGTAGAAGCCTCACTTTCTGTCCAGTCATGTGCGCGATTCACTTTGCGTGTCCTAATGTTTGACACCCATATCTTACTTTGCGACTACATTTTCATTGGGACCTGTTTAATAATTATATTTTTAAATACCCAGTCATACAAGTAATATGAAGAATACAAATTATTTCAGCAAAATTAAATATTTGCCAATTAATATGTGTGTACATTATTCTTCTGTTCCATCATATTGATATTCGTACTGGCATTCAATGGTACTGTTCAATGGGTAAATTAATTTATCAGAGTCAGAAATTCAACAAACAAACACACACACGGTTAGGCTTTTATATTTGTGCATATAATATGAATCAATCTATGAAAATTGTGGTGAATGGTTCTTCTGACACAGCTTACATGCTTTTGGCTGCTTTATTTTTCACTAATCACCAGATCGCGCTGTTTTCGACACTCTCGAAGCTTTTGATCTTTTCCTGAAACAGTCAGAGGAAAGTCTCGGTGCTTTACGAGGCTTCATTTGCCCGTCACTCCTGTCAACTGCTGAATGAATGAGTGTCACGTCCGGCTTGTTTACTTTGAACCGGAAGACGCTCCCACTTTTGACGCAAGGCCTCATGGGGCGTAGGAAACTTGTGGATAGGGACTTTGCTGTATAATGACGACCTTCTCAGCCGCTCCAGCAACGGACCCAACCCGGAAAAAACGAATGGCATGGATTTTTGCAATAACCGATAGTTCCGCCAATCAACTATCGGTGCCGATTAATCCGCAAAACCGATACATCGGTCAACCTCTAATCCTACTATCAAATGTGAGACAAAAAAAAATTATCTTATAATTAATATTATCAGGTAACACAAACCTGTTTCTTGATTTTAAACAACATTACTCATTAAAACATGCAAAACTAAGAAATTATTTTTTTTCTATTAAGATATTTATTTAAGGAAAAATGACCGGAAAAAGAGTGAACAATTCAAAAAACATGAAGTGTTTGTCATGTTCTGACCATAAAGAATATTTTAAAGCCACATTCAACTTTTACACTGTAGCAAAAATCTGCCTTTAAACTTGAAAGAAATAAAAATTTGGCATTTATCGTGATAATTATCGATATCAACTGATATGAAAAAAAATTAGTGTGATCATTTTGTGACCTTATCGCCCAGCCCTAGTTTAAATTCCCCAATGATTATGTAAAACAACACTCTTTTTACATTGTCAAAAACAGCTCTGTTCACAGAGACTTGTTTCGGTGCATGTCTCTTTAAATGATAAGGAACTACTGCTCACCCTGCCCCCTCTTCCAATTTTTGCGTATTTGGTGGCATGTCGCCATTAAAAAACGAAACTAATCCACTGCGTCCTCAGTGGCTCTGATGTCAGGCTGATGCAGACTCATTTTCACATTTACATCCATATACAAAACACCTGCACAGCTTACAAAACACTGTTATTGCTACAGCTCCTCGAGCGCTCAAATGGTGGACAGTGTGCAATTAGCTGAGGGCTGAAATATGCTAATGCAGGACAGTCTGTCAGCAGTCGTGGGCGGGGCCTAAGGCTTTTTTCTACAATAATCAAACAGGAGGCTTGCTCTGAAATTTGGTGCAACATATAGTGGCGTGATCTGATGACGACAGGAATTTTGGCTGTGCCTCACCAGCAGTGAACATGAGCGTCTTCAAGCCACCAGCATCTGCTCATGGGAAAAAGAATACGGATTGAGCGGGGAGGTCGCACCCCCTGAAGTGACACCAGGTTACCATGTCAACGCAGTGATAGTGAGAGAGTCATTAGAAAGGCAGTCTCAGCGGGTGGCATCTGCACCTCCAGCAGAATGACACATTCAACATCACCTCTCATTGAGCTCACCGCATCTTCGCTCTGCTTCCTAGAAAATCACTCCAGGTGCAGTGAGAAGCCTCAAATGAAGACTTTCTCCACTGGATAGTAGGGGTGGCTATTTCGGTCATTTTGTCTGCTCTGCAATTTTGGGTAAATGTTGGTATGCATACATGTTGCATCACACGTCAGTGTTTTTTCAGCCTCTTGCACCATGACAATTTAATGTCAATTGAAAGGGACAGTTCACCCAAAAATAACAATTACCCCATGAGTGAGTCACCCTCAAGCAATCCTAGGTGTACTGTATATGACTTTCTTCTTTCAGATGAATATAATTAGAGTTATATTAAAAAAATGTCCTGGCTCTTCCGAGCTTTATAATAGCAGTGAATGGCTGTTGAGATTTTGAAGTCCAATAAAGTGCATCCATCCATCATAAAAAGTACTCCACACAGCTCCGGGAGGTTAATAAAGGCCTTCTGAAGCAGATCAAGGTGTTTTTGTAAGAAAAATACCCATATTTAAAACTTTATAAACTGTAATCTCTAGCTTCCGCTAACTGTCATATGCACATTCACGAGAGATTAGCGTTCCAGCAGATGGCGTAGGACGTACACTTACAATATAATTCTGATTGCATTCATCTAAAAGAAGAAAATCATATACTTGAGGCTTGAGGGTGAGTAAATCATGAATTAATTTTCATTTTTGGGTGAACTTTCCCTTTAAAAATTGTTCAAGTAATTAAACAATGTAGGTTTTTAATGGCCAATGCAGATACCAGTCTTTGGAAAACAGTGTACATATAACTCAGTATTCCAAATATTACAATATATATATATATATATATATATATATATATATATATATATATATTATTGTTTACATAAATTTGAAATAAAACTCCAAAAACTAATACCAATCATTTAAAATTAGAATTTAGGCATCACAACATTATAATGTACAATATAAAATAGATATATATTTTGAGATTTGCTAAAAATTACATTACACAGGATAATCCAAATAGGGTCTTTGTGGTGATATAGTACATCGGGCAGGACATCCAAAGGCTCACCTATCATTCATCGACCTCATCCAAAACTGTATGTAGTAGCAACTTTACATGACCACTCAGTCTAATGTTAACCTAGAAAAATGTTCACTATTCAAGTGTCTGTGCAGAGTGTGGAAGCTGAATAGTAGCGTGCTTACTGCATGACAGATGGAGGTGCTGGTGCCATCACTTGCTCTTAAAATACTCTGTCATTTTTGATCATACAGGTAAAAGTAATACATCTTTTGTATCTGTAAAGACTCTATGTTAATTTTTGTGCACTTGGGAATAACGACGAAATGTCAGCGCCAATAGCCTCATGGTTAACGTGCCAACATACAGCGCATTTGCACTCACGTTGACCCGAGTTCAATTCCCGTCTCAAGGTTCTTTGCCGGTCCTGCTCCCCTCTCTTCACCCAATGCTTTTCTGTCTGCTCTCAAACTGTCCTGTCAAATAAAGCTTAAAAAGGTCCAAAAAATATATATATTAGAATTACAACGAAATGCTGCGCTTTTGTAAAATAATGAAAGCTAACAGGATGCGCTTTCTGCTGCCTCTATCTCTGTGAAATTGAGCATGAAACTTCAAAACTCAGTTTGTACTTGCTTTACAGACATGAAAAATACATCTATATAGAGTGAAATGTCTACTTTCAAATTAACCAATTCAAATGAAACATGCAAACAGGTGCATCACTACTGCGGAGATGATGAGTGAGTGTTGCCGCCTTCATCTCTTAAGCCGAAAACAAAGAAAGCGCTAGTTTATCAATAAATTATTAAAACGTTAATGCAGTCTCCTTGCTGATTTTCCCTGACACATTCATAATCATTATATCTGCCGGTGTGCTACGGCAAGCTTTTTTCGCATGCGCTTGAGTGCTTATTCGGCTATGTAAGCAATAAAAGGCTTATTAATATGATTTATATGTTTTATTAATAAACGTGCGACTAATAGTCGACCAATGCTTAAAATGAATGACTATTAGTCAACCAGAAAAATCTTTAGTCGAGGGCAGCCCTAAAAATACAATTGCTCATTGTTAGCCCATATTAATTCACAGTGCAGTAACTAATGTTAACAGTTCTCCCAAAAATGAAAATTCACCCTCATGTTGTTCCAAACCCGTAAGACCTTCGTTCATCTTCAGAACACAAATTAAAAATCTGAGAGCTTTCTGATCCTGCATAGACAGCAATGCAACTGACACATTTAAGGTCCGGAAAGGTAGTAAAGACATAAAGATAAAATACTCCAGTGGTTCAACAGTAATTTTGTGAAGCTATGAAAATACTTTTTTCTCTTTTTTAATTCAAGCATTTAATCAAAATTCTATTTACTCAAAAAAAGAAAAAAAAACACATTGGCTAACATCCACTGACAAAGCAGTCTCTCATATTTGGACCTGAAAAAGTGTAGAGATAAACACCAATCGGCTAAGTGGTCAGTCATTACTGCATATCCCCTATTAGATACAACTGGCTAAAGCTTCTGAGGCTTATGCTCAGCATCCAAACCACATACAGTGGAGTTACACCATCTCTGGTATCCTGTAGTGAACCACAAACCAAAAGCCCAAGCCAAAATGCTGTGGTAAAAACATGATCCACCCCAGGCTCAACAGGAGAGAGATGATGAGCGCTATGAGGACACATCTTACACAACACAGCCCTGTGTGAGAGGACTGATCGTGTCCCTTTCTCTCGCTCTCACTCTGACTTTCTCTCACATTCTCTCTCGCTCTCTCCTTCAAAACTTAATATAGGAGGCAGGATGTGGTTTCTCAGTAAGTGGGTTATGTGGAGCTTCAAATAGACATAGCCGACAATGGGGAAGACCCAAGTTCATTCTCCCCGCTGTCTTCGACGCTCTCAAACTTCTCTGCAAAGCAAGCATGTCAAGACAAACTATGAGAACGGTGTTATTACCTCATGAATATAACCAAAGCAATTTAGCTCTCCCGACTCTGGTTCAATTACATGTCTGGTGCAAAGGTGGCTCCCATTGTTTCTGAAATGGCCCCTCCTGACAATGTATTAAAACTCTCCCCTGGACAAAATGGAGAATTGCTTCATGCTCGCATATGACCGTAAGTGATTCTAGTCTGACTGACATATTTGCCAATACATCCACAGACATGCTGCTGTGAGCATGTAAGAAATATAACACATATAAAATAACCCCAATACATGCAATCACCCTGTAGCTGATCTATACAGGTGGAGCTGGGGAAGGTGGAGGGTTTCTGAAGTGCGCTGCAACTGCTACAGCAAGCACTAGCTGAGTATTTGTATGTTGAGAAGCAAGCTCATTAGCTACTGATATGGAAAAAACCTGACAGAACTTTGCATTTAGATTAATGAATTTTTAAATAGTAACATTTCTCCTTCGGCACTGCTATAATTTTAATGTAGTAACATTAAGTACTGATATGTAATGGAAAATGTCATGTAGTATTCATGGAGATTGATGGCCTTTTCCCAATTTTAACATATCCTATGCAGGGTTTTTCCAGCATTCGTTTTTTTATAATAAATGTCCAAATAAACTTTTGGGCCAACAAAGCAAATGTAATAAAATTGTAAGTAACATTTTCTCTTTAACATGACTATGTCTTCATCTTCTGTATATGATAAACATTACATGTGCCTTCCAACTAAACTGCTCAGTGCAAAGTGATAAACCAAGAATTTTTTACTTTAAAGCACTATGATAAGCAAGTCAATCATTCAAATAAAGTATTAAAGGGATAGTTCACCCAAAAAATGAAAATCACCCCATGGTTTACTCACTCCTCAAGCCATCCGAGGTATATATGACTTTATTCTTCCAGATGAATGCAATTGGAGTTAAATTAAAAATATCCTGCCTCTTCTAAGCTTTACAATGGCAGTGAATGGCTGTTGAGATTTTGAAGTCCAATAAAGTCCATCCATCCATCATAAAAATTACTCCATATGGCTCCGGGGGGCTAATAAAGGCATTCTGAAGCAAATTGATGCATTTGTGTAAGAAAAATACTGTTATTTAAAACTTTATAAAGCGTAATCTCGTACACACGTTCACAGGAGAGTGGTGTTTCAGCCAATTACGTAGGTTGTAAGCTCAAGTGAGAATATGCTAGTCTCGTGAGAACCAAGTTGTGTTTACAACAAAGGAAAATCTGTCTCCTCTTGGCTTATATAGGGCCCTATGAAATCCATTTTATTTTTTCCCAAATTCCGTTTCATTTTTTTCCAAATTCCGTTTTAATTTTTGTGGATTCTGTTTTTTTTTTTCTGTTTTCATTTTTCTAGACTCTGCTTTAATGATGAAATTCAATTACATTAATCAATTAAGTGCTTCTGTTAATTAACAGCAATTATGTAATCAACAAACTAGGCCCCAACAGACCATTTTTGACCCATGAAAAATCCTGCCTATAAAGTAATTCTCTTAAGTCTTTGACAGTACCCAGCACTAGATTGTATTTAAGTGCCTTGACATCCCAACAATGTGTCATTAGAAGACAAGGGCAGACTGAATGCAAGGTGTCAAGGACAAGCAGAGGAAAAAATAAAACAGAAAGATAAAGCACTCAAGACGCTGTGTCACCGTCTCACTTTCACTATCTCATCTGCAGCTCTGTCTAGATTTAGTGCTGTTTTTCTCGCTTTGACACGGAGTATGTGCCACATGAAAAAGGGGCATGAGAATGGCATGCATGTAAATTGTGTTTTGTTGTTACAACTGCCTGGAGAAATGCAGCTGACGCATCTCCTGAAATTAATTACCTCCACCGCAGTCTCATCTACAGCCTCAAAACATCAAACTATTATGTCAGGGAATGACAACCTTCATGAAATTAAGTTCCGTTTCTAATTTGCCTTGTTAATCAATGTGTCACATCTACAAAAAAAAAAAAACGTAACTTCAAAGGTGCATTGGCAAGTACGCACAACCTTTACATTAGTATAATATCTATAGGTGAATATTTATTTATGTAATAATTTATAATATTATTATAACATTATTTGTTTATTATTTGTTTATTATTTGTTTAACATTATTATTAAAGATAAATATTTTGGTAACACTTTCAATAAGATTCCATTAGTTAATATTAGTTGATGTATTAACTAACATGAACAAACAATGAACAATACATTTATTGAAGTATTTATTAATCTTTGTTAATGTTAGTTAATGAAAATACAGTCATCCATTGTTTGTTCATTTTAATTCACAGTGCATTAAGTAATGTTAAGAAGCACAACTAATGGTTTTAGTAATGCATTATTTAAAATTATCATTAACTAAGATTAATAAATGCTGTAGAAGTATTGTTCTTTCTTAGTTCATGTTAACTAAAGTAGTTAACTAATCTTAACTAATAAACCTTATTGTAAAGTGTTACCATTTTTTCTAATTCTTATGTAAATATTTCCTTTAAGTTTAGATCATTCAAAATACCTAAACCAGCGCATATATTATTATATTACATATATTAAGACAGAATTTCCATATAAAATATATGTATTTATGTAATACACAAGTTTTATTATTATTATTATTAAATAAATAAAGTAAATAAATATTTCTTCATTTTTGTTTAATTGTTTCCTTTAACAAGTTCAGACCATTCAGAATGCTTAAATAGGATACATTATCATGTAAACAAGAACATATTTCAACAAAAAAAAAAAAAATTATTCAGTTTTATCTAATTGTTGTGACAGTTTACTTGTTCAAAAACGTTTTTAAAATAATTCAAGGAAAAACGCATGTATTTATACAACATGCAACATATATCTGTATTATCATCATTTCAGTTATAAATAAAAAAAAAAAATTCTAATTCTTGTTTCCTCTAATAAGGTTAGGTCAGAATCATGAAACATGACAAATAACACAAGACAGCATTTCCATAGAAATATAAATATAAAACCAGTCATAAGGGTCCATTTAGAAATGAGATTTATACATAAATAAGCTTTCCATTGATGGTTTGTTAGGATAGGACAATATTTGGCCAAAATACAACTATTTGAAAATCAGGAATCTAAGGGTGCAAAACAATCTAAATATTGAGAAAATCGCCTTTAAAGTTGTCCAAAAGAAGTTCTTAGCAATGCATATTACTAATCAAAATTAAGTTTTGATATTTACGGTAGAAAGTTTACACAAAATCTTCATGAAACATGGTCTTTACTGAATATCCTAACCATTTTTGGCATAAAAGAAAAATCGATAATTCTGACCCATACAATGTATTGTTGGCTATTGTGACAAATATACCCGTGCTACTCAAGACTGGTTTTGTGGTCCAGGGTCACATATGTATTCAGTTTTATCCAACATTTGATGATTTGTTGAAGTACTGTGGGATCAATTTTAGGGGATCACAGTTTGAAAAATGTCTAAACCTGCTGCACTGTTCTACTGGTCTCTTTTGGACAGAAGCAACATACAATCACTACTATCATAAGAGCAAAAGTGGCTCTATGGCCAACCTGAACACTTCTCTCCATTAACAACCAACCGAACACCACCCAGCATTTCCACTCAACCCCAGAGAAGAAATATAATCACACAAGCTGATAAAAATCCAATCTTTTCCAAACCCCCGCCCCCAGCTGTAAAGGCTCAGACTGACGTTCTGAGAGAGGAGGTTTAAAACAGCTTTACAATCACGTTGTGTAAGAACAACCTGAGCCGCATGATGAAATCAGTCAGAAAGGTTACACCGCCACAGAGAGCCCCTCATTTCATTTTCCTAGGCTTTTACCAACACGCCACATACGCACTTCTCTCTGCGGAGCGCCTGTTGACTGATGACCCCCATGAGGGCCACTCATGTAGTGCATAAAAGTACAGGGGCCCCATAATGAGCCTGAGCAGCCCTTCTCAGCGACGGCCGTCACTGACAAAATTACACACGTTTGGATTTAAAACAGTTATCATTCAGCATTAGTGGAGTTTAACAGTTTTAAAATAGTAGAAGTAATTACAGTCAAATCTGAAAACAGACATCTGATCTCACAGCATATACACTACCATAATGTTTCTAAAAAATAATTATTGTAGCATATTACACTAGCATAATGTTTCTAAAAATTCAGCTTTGAAATGACAGGAATAAATTACATTTTAAAATACATTTAAATAGAAATCAGTTATTTTAAATAGTAAAAATATTTCAAAATTTTACGGTTTTTGCTGTACTTTGGATCAAATAAATGCAGGCATGGTGAGCAGAACAACAGTAAGTTTTTGACTTTTGACTCGTAGTGTATGATGCATGCAACATTACAAAACCAACCACATATGCACACCAAGCTACTTCAATTGCATTTTGTCTAAATCACAGTAAAGCGACCTCAGACTGAACCCAAAAGTGCTCTGATAATAGGCATGTTATGATGAGAAGGGATTTAGAATACTAAATTACATGAAATGATAATTTACAAAATAACATTCACTGGAATTTTATAATCTCACAAGATTTATGCAGTTAAGCCAGGACAGCATTAAAAGAAAAAAAAAGCTCAAATCAAAACTAACGTTGTAACTAAATGAAAACCTGGTGCATGTGTATTTTGTATCATTTGTAATGAAACTTGCTGGATCGACCCTTGTGTCTCAAAACACGTGCAGCATTTTTGGACTTCATAGTTGTGTTCTGAGTCAGCTGAATTGGTGCTCTTGAATACTGCATATGCATATAATGCCCAAAAATGCTGTCTAATAGGTCTACTGCACTTATGCAAGCATGAAATGAATTTAAAGGGATCGTTCACCCTTAAAATTCTTTCATTATTTACTCATTCCATTCCAAACCTGTATGAGTTTTTCCCTCTGTGGAAACAATAGAAGATGTCGCCGTTCACACTCATTGAATCTTTTTCCACACAGGCTGTCATTCTGCATAACGTCTTCCTTTGTGCTCCACAGAAGAAAGAAAGTCATAGAAGTTTGAAGCAACATGAGGGTTTAACATGAATCACTGATGACAGAATTTTGATTTTTAGATTAACTGTGCTTTTTAATCACTTAAATGCAACCACAAAACTAAATCAATATCGACCATGTGCTGTCCACTCAAGTGAGTCAATGAAAACTGCAGAATATAATTTGAGATCTATCAACACATGCCAAATCTAAAGAGAAAATATAAGTTTAAAATGGCAATAAAAACTAAAACTTGAACTTGAACAGCAGCAGGCATGAATTACTGTACATTCCGCTTTAAAGATAAAGAACTGTCACATGAAGTATTACACGTGCCAGTCTGAAATAACGATTCTGCAGATTGAAGATGCTGAGTATGACCACGCCAAATGCACAATATACCTGTAAAAAGGGACATAATGTTCTGAATGGTCCCAGTTCAGAGCATCCTTGACTTAAGACAGGCATACGCATCCGCTGATGTTAAGCATTTCCCCCATCACATTACACATCTGGAATGCAAGCTTGCTGGAATTCATCAAGTTACACTTACACAGAATAAATGTTTACATGTTCGGATTTGCACATACATCCCATTTTCCTCGAGGAGAGCACCGTTAATTAAGTTTAAAGAGTGCTTACTCACCTTACGGTTCGCTCACAGATGCAGTCAGTCTGGCGTCCTGTCCGAGCTCAACTCAACCCGGGAGAAATCTTGACCGCACATTCCCAAATTTCCACCAGCGCCATCCAGCGCCGCAGCCAATACGCGAAGATCTCGCGATAGCGACGTTCTCTACATATGCAGTTCTCGCGGGAATGGGTTTCCCCTCAGATTGAGGACCGATTTGCTACCATCTCCTGGAGTTCGTTGGTACTGTACGGCAGAATGCCATTACGTAACCGGGTTTGGTTTTGTGTAGAGAAGCGTGAATTCTGAATAAAGCATCTTAGCGTGTTCGTGTTGTGTAATAATCACACATAAATCAAACAAAAGAGTTACTGATGCTCAAAGCAGGCGCTTTCCACGAATTCCGTAGAAGTAGGACTTAAAATTCTGAAAAGTAAGTACATTTTGTACTTTTTTAACAAAGTATCAGTGAAAGGACGTCCTTAACGTTAACGTTATTTGTCCATAATAAATCTGTTTTATTATCAGATATAATTATTGTTATCTTTTAGAACAATTGTTAACCATTAAGCCTTAATTAAGCTATCCCTTAGTTATTAGTATTATTATAATTAAGTGTTAAATACAGTAGAAAAGAAGTAAGAAAGACCTAAAAGCTAGCTAGCACAAGAAAATCACCATTTTAAAAGTTTAAAATGAGCAGCTTTTCATGCTTTGGTAATTTTATGTTAGTTAAAATGTATGTATGTATACACACTACCAGTCAAAAGATTTTTAATGTTTTTTAAAGAAGTCTTTTCTGCTCAAATTTTAACATATTTTTACTATTTAAAGTAATGATTTTCTATTTTAATATATTTTAAAATGTAATTTATTCCTGTGATCAAAGCAAAATTTTTAGCATCATTACTCCAGTCTTCTGTGTCACATCATCCATCAGAAATCATTATAATTTGCAGATTTGCTATTCAAGAAACATTTTTTATTATTATTATTATAAATATTTAAAACAGCTGAGTACATTTTTTCCTTTGTCACAAGATTCTTTGTCAGGTTTTTTTTTTTTTTTTGGAAAGAAATTATAGAAACTAATATTTTTATTTACCAAGGATGCTTTAAATTTAACAAAAGTTATGATAAAGACGTTTATAAAGGATTTCTATTTAAGATAAATTCTTTCTATTTCTAACCTGAAAAAATTCTACTCAGCTGTGTTCAACATAATAATAAATGTTTTTTAACAGCAAATCAGAATATTAGAACGATTTATGAAGGATCATGTGACTGGATTAATGATGCTAAAAATTCAGCTTTGAAATCACAGGAATAAACTACATTTTAAAATATATTAAAATAGAAATCAGTTGTTTTAAATTGTTAAAAATATTTCAAAACTTTACTTTTTTGCTGTTTTTACTTTGGATCATATAATTGCAGGCTTGGTGAGCAGAAGAGATTTCTTAAAAAAAAAAAAACTTTACAAATCTTACTGTTCAAAAACTTTTGACTGGTGGTGTATGTATTTATTTAGAGTAATGTAACATTTGAAATCTATTTGTGGAAAATTCCAGCTCTTAAGAATGTGCGGACCTGCCAAACAAAGACGAAAAACATTCTAAAATATAGTACACAGACAGATTGTTTCCTTATATAAGAAACCAGACCATATTCTGTTTAGGGACAAATGTTTATTTTAGTGCTAGATCATTTTTGCCTATTATTTAGTGTATATGTATGTCTATCATAAAGATCATTGCAGACAACTAGGCATAATGTGTCTGGCAACATATGAACCAGCTAATAACAACATGCAACGATGGGTTTCTATAGTAAACGGCACACAAAGCAATAGGAGAAAGGGCAAAGATAATTCCATTCTCATGCAGATATGAATCAGTCATCATTTTTGGGTGTGTGTGCATAAGGTCCCTATTTGCTGGTCTGTGCTGTACTTGGCCTTCATGTGTATGTGTGTTGTTATTTTGGTTATATTTATACATGTCTGTGCTGTTCACATATGATGGGCAGGTTTCTTAGAGGTCGTCAGTCTCTCCATCAAAGGGGATGTTTTCCAGCTCCATGTGGATGTGGCTGTGCTCCTCATTGCACGTCCAGCCGATGGGAGTGCGGTTAAAAGAAGGCCGACAGCAAAGGTTATACTGCAACATAGACACTGGCTGCGGCTCCTCATCGGTCACCTTGATCTCTGGGGGCTCAAAAGTGACAAGACGAGAGGCCTTCTCAAATCCTCCAAAGGGTAGAGCCGTTCTTTCAGACGTAAAGAACAAGAAGACGATCAGGTAAAGAGCAACTGAGTAGCTTCTGTGTAAAACTGGGAGTTGGGATTTTCAATTATATTCATACCTGTTGAAACTCTTGTACTTGGGAAGATCCTTGTAAACTTGAGGCCCTGGCATTTTCAGCTTCATGGTTTCTTTAAGTTCCTCATCATCTTTCATAGCGCGTTCCCATGGTGATACATATGTTTTAATATACTCACGTCGTCTCTTTTCTTTCTCTTCCTCAGCATTTACTTCCTCTACTATAGAGGAGCATAAAACAAAATCTAAATATTAGTTCTGAAACATTAAGGATGCTTTCCATGCTGTAATAAATATTCCATGTTGCATAAACTCGTCAAAGGTGAGATTTACCTTGAGGTGGCTCTGGTTTGGGAGCTGGTTCGGGTGGAGCAGTCATTTCACATCCCAGAGAAGGAGCCAGGTTCTGAAGGTTTAGCTACGAAGGCATAAAGAACAAAAAAAGATCATTCTGTTATATTGTTCATTTAACATTGCTGTAATTTCTCACAACTTAAAGTAAAGGAGAAGTCCACTTCCAGAACAAGAATTGACAGATAATGTACTCACCCCCTTGTCATCCAAGATGTTCATGTCTTTCTTTCTTCAGTCGTAAAGAAATTGTTTTTTGAGGGAAACATTTCAGCATTTTTCTCCATATAATGGACTGATATGGTGCCCCGATTTTGAACTTCCAAAATGCACTTTAAATGCGGCTTCAAACGATCCCAAATGTGGTTGTAAATGATCCCAGAAAGAAAGGTGTTATCTAGAAAAATGATTGGTTATTTTCATAAAAATAATAAAATTTATATACTTTTTAATGTCAAACGCTCGTCTTGTCTTACTCTGCCTGGACTGTTTTTTTTCCGGTTCATGACAGTTGGGGTATGTCAAAAAATTCCCATCTCATGTTCTCCCTCAACTTCAAAATCGTGTTATATCGTTGTTTTACCTTTTTTGTTAAGGGTGTTTGATCTTTTTAGCATGTTCACTTTGCATAGACTTGGAGTTTTTCGACATACCTTAACTGTCGTGAACTATAATACACAGATTAAAAATATTTAAATTGTATTTTTTTAATGAAAATAACCGATCATTTCTCTAGATAAGACCCTTCTTCCTCGGTTGGGATTGTTTACAACTGCATTTGGGATCGTTTGAAGCCGCATTTAAACTGCATTTTGGAAGTTAAAAATCGGGGCACCATAGCAGTCCATTATATGGAGAAAAATCCTGAAATGTTTCCCTCAAAAAACATAATTTCTTTATGGCTGAAGAAAGAAAGACATGAACACCTTGGATGACAAGGGGGTGAGTACATTAACTGTAAAAATTTTTTCTGGAAGTGGACTTCTCCTTTAATACTTAATTTATTTACACAATAAGCAGCCAAGCAATAAGTGCCATAATAGTGTTGATTATTCCAAAACAAGTCCTTTCAGCTTTAAAGAAGACCCTTTAGCTGCATGCCGTGGTTTTGATCTTGCCGTCAGGTTTTATTTTATGATCCTGATATCATTGAGTCACACTATAAATCTCTGTTTCCTATCAAAGCTTTAGCTTTTCTCATGCCTCTTCTCATGCTGACCAGGTTCTCGTCACTGACGATGAATTTCTCCACCCTCTGCTGTCTCATCTTGAACATTTTGGAGCCCTTGTTCTTCATGAGGGACAGTTCCTCTAACATCACATCTTTAGGGGCTTTGATTTTGGTCCCCAAGTCCAGTTCAGCAGCTTCAGCTTCCTCATCTTGCTGGTCTGGTCAAGATCAGTATTGTTGGGAAGGAAGAAGGAAAATTCAGTCGGAATTAACACAGTGCCCCTTTAAAGTCATTAAATGATTTTGAAATGTAGATGGAATTAATAGCACTAAACATTTTCTAGGATCTAAAAGATGCATGAAAACATATTTTCTTCGTTATCTATTTTACAGGACAGAAGCCCTGCACTCTTTTGGTTTAATTATATTCCTTCTCAACTTTAATATCAGCTATTAAACTTGGAGTTAGGCCACATCCGACACCAAAGAGAAGGATGCTGTGCTGAGCACTGCTTGCATTACCTTGTTAATCAGATCCTTGGCCCAGCTTCAGCAGTATGTGTGTGTGTGAGGGTGTGTTTGTGAGTGAGCTTTGGGAATTGTGAAAAATAAAGAACAAAGCAGTATGCACTTTCAGAGATTTTCGAATCTTATTCATAAGTTATACAGAGCAAATTGAGGGCCGTTGGTTAAAGGGATAGTTCACCCAAAAATGAAAATTCTGTCATTAATTACTCACCCTCATGTAGTTTTAAATCTGAGAACTTTCTGACCCTGCATAGACAGCAACGCAACTGACACATTTAAGGCCCAGAAAGGTAGTAAGGACATCGATAAAATAGTCCACGTGACCATGTTCAACCATAATGTTATGAAGCTATAAGAAAACTTTTTGTGCACAAAGAAAACAAAAATAATGACTTTATTCAACAATTTCTTCTCTTCTGAGCCAGTCTTCGACATGCATACATACTGTAAGTATCACAATACTATCTACGCAGGGTCAGAAAGCTATTGGATTTCATTACAAATATCTTAATTTGTGTTCTGAAGTTGAACAAAAGTTTTACGGGTTTGGAATGACATGTGGGTGAGTAATTAATGACAGCTATTTGCATAGCTTTTACGGCTATGCAAATGTTCAGACCAACAGCTACATTGCTTGCAAACAAACAGTTCAATAAACAAAAACTAAATATTGTGTAGCTTACATTTTAGACATATTATTGTTAGTTGCTTTGTGTATTTTTGAATAAATGAATGAGTGTTTTTGAACAAATCAGTTAAATGAATGATTCAATGACTCACTCATAAAGACATTGACTGCATCTGAGAAGGTACTACTTTTAAATAAGTAATTAAAGTGACTGTTAAAAAGTATGTTCTATGGAGTATGAATGTGTATAGAATGAATGTGATCCAGATGTACTACATTCACCACTGTCAACTCCTCTTCCTTGGCCTCATAGGATAGTAAAGTGTCCATTGGATGCACATTTCAGAAACTCGCCGGTATATGGCTTTTCATGTGAATTATGTAAGTAGTAGCTAGTGTTGCTTTCGTCAATGAAAATTATGACTAAATATCGTCGTCAACGAACCTTTATCACGTGACGAAAACGAGACGAGACGCAACGTAAATGCTGGTCATGTGACGATGACTATAATTAAATGCATAATGCAATATTGTTGACGAATAAAAACGAGACTAAATGTGGTTTACAGAATAAAAACTATGCTAAAATGTCTCTTCATTTTCGTTGACCAGAATGAGACGAAACGAAAAGTTCTAACGTCATTTCATTTTGTTTAGTCGCGTTATTATTATTATTATTTTGCAGTATTTCTGAAGTGGGCTGCATCAGGTTACACTGCACAGACGCAGGCGACGTCACTTCCTCAAGCCCCACTCGCGACATTATTTAGAAGATGACAACAAACAAAGTTAAGTCTGACACAGAGAAAGAGACCAATGGCTGGCCAACCAGGGTTTGTCTTTGGGAGAAAAAGAAGAAACAATTTTAAATTTATGTGTGTGTACTTCTAACATGTTTGGTTGGTAAAATAAATGTTGTAAATTCAAATCAGAGCGTCTTCCGTGTCTGGAATGGATGTATTCTTGAGTCTATAAGGTAACAATAATATAATAAGATAACCTTGTTTGAAATGGGTTTGGCTAAAAGAAAATTTTGGTTTCGTCTATACTACTAGGTACTTATACTACATTGACTGGGTTAAATAGAATTGCATTACTAAAAAGACTAAAATACAATTTTCATTGACTAAAACTAGACTAAATTTCATCAGTTTTTGTCAACTAAAACTAGACTAAAATGTCATCAGTTTTTGTCGACTAAGACGAAAATAGTCATGGATAATTCTGACTAAAATAAGACTAAAATGCTCAGACTTTTAGTTGACTGAAACTTGACTAGACTAAAAAGAGTATGAATGTGACTAAGACTAATAAAAACTAAAATGACAGCTTCACACAAAGACTAGACTAAAACTAAAATTAAAACAGGCCCCCAAAAACTACACTAGTAGTAGCAACTTTACATTGCCGCTTAATGTAATGTTTACCTAGAATGTACAAATGAACCAATTCAAATTGAAAACAAATATTCTCAGATTATGTAATCTGTATAAACATGCATACAGGTGTATCCACTACTGCAGAGATATAGAGCCAGTTTCACCAACTTTATCACTTAAGCTGAATTTCATAATCATTACTTCTCTCTGTGTGCTGTGGAAAGCTTTATGCATGCGTTTGAGCGCTTATTAGGCTATCGGCAATTACACGCTCATTATTTTGATTTAAATGGTGCGATTAGTCGACTAATGCTTAAAAATGAGCGATTACTAGTCAACAAGGAAAATCTTTGGTCGAGGGCAGCCCTAAAAAACCTGACATGCTACTTATTCAACAAACTGTTTTTTGCCTAATGTATAGTAGAAAAGTACACATACTTGAACACATTGAGTAGCAAGTGTTTTAAACGGTTGAATTAATGATTCAATGACTCACTCATAAAACTTGTCGCCACTTGATGGCGTAACAATGTAATCTGCAGAAAGAGTCACTGCAAATCACCTCACAAACATGGATGAGTGGAGTGATAAAAACAATAAAAATCAAATTTGAGGACTGGCACTAAACACATTATGAATAACACTGTATATTTGTCCCAATATGTGTACGCGTGACAATCTGCTAAAACAGACTGAAGTGAAAAGATTTGAAGTTAAGCGGCTTGAAATCTCCGCTGAACAGCTCTTCATATTGGCAGTAATTTTGCTGTTAATTTATTTGGCTCTGAAACGCTAACCGCAAGAATGTTGTCCTGTAAACAAACTGCCCATTATGAGCACGCTGCCAAGCAGATGAAGTGGGAGAATCTAGTACACCAAACATGCCTTCACACACAGACAAATGAATACATGGCACCTAATCACTGAGCTGCTCATTAGAGGAGAGCTGTGAAGTCACACAGTTTGACAATGTCTTTGAGATTTTGCTCTCTTTAGCAGAATAATTGGCCAGCTACATACTGCACAGGCTAACCGCTCATTACACTGACCGAGGTTTCAAAGCTGGGATGAGTAATTGCATCGCAACAGCTCCTCAAACTGTGGGAATTGATAGCCCATGACTCCAACACAAACAAGAACATTATAACATGCTGGTCTAGTTCAAATGTGACATTTCACTGAATCTAATGAATCTAATGTGCATTAAAAAACAATTCAAACTGTGACTATTCTTAGAAACTAAGCCACTCATTAAAGTCGGTTGCAATACTACAGCTGTGTGTGTTTTTTTTTTTTTTTTTTGAGGCTCCGCTTCAGCATACAGTACCAATCAATTAAATGTCCTTCAGTGGGGATTTACACTTCGAGAAAGTTATCGAGAGCCTGGTGGTTGTTTGGCATTTCTGGCTCTGGCTTTTTATGTTGACACCAGACTCCAGTGAGGGCTAATTGGTAATTAAGTGTGACATTTACAACACTCATCTGATCATCACAGGATTTCACAAGAGAGCGTTCAACCAGTATTATGCCCATGGTGTGTTTATTCCCTCCACAAATGTGTATGTGTGACACAAAGAGACGCCACTGACCATGTTGTGAGATGTTTGAGAGGTCTGTGATGATTTTCGAAGGCTTCTTCCTCTTGTTGGCTGGAGCAGGTGTTCCAGAGACAGGCATCGCTGCAATCTGAGGGAGGAAATTAAATCTGAAATAAACTGGTAGGGGAAGGTAGGGAAAGATGCCAGGTGCTTTTACTGGCAAATTGTGATATATTTAGGTGTGAGTTTTGCATGATCATGCATCACCCAAATAATATTATAGGGAATCAGAATGAAAAAATAATAGGGTAAACCTAGCCTAGAATATATGAAATGCATCATAAATAATTTTTCATAATCTATATATTTTTAGTAATCATTTTTACAAATTATGAACTCTTATTTCTCAACAAATTCAAATAATTATTGCAATAAATTATTAAAAAGACCAGAAAAAACATGCCACTAGGCTTCAAGTCTCACTTTACATTTTAGCTTTAAAATAAAAAAAAAAAAAATGACAATAAAATAAAACATAACAATATTTATTACAGAACATAAATGCTTTTAATTTTGCATAATATAAATCCTGTGGTGGAAAAATATCAAACCAAAACACTCATGTTTTTTTTTTTGTTTTTTTTTTTTTTAGGCCTGTCAAACGATTAATCGTGATTAATCGCATACAAAATACAATTTTGAGTTTGCCTAATATATGTGTGTGTTCTGTGTGTAATTATTATGTATATATAAATAAAAACACATTCATGTATATATTAAAGAAATATTTACAAGTATATATATTTATTATAATTTTTATATAATTTATATTATATATAAATTAAATTTAAAAATAAAATATACATTAATTTGTGTGTATTTATATATACATAATAATTACACACAGCACACACACTTATATTAGGCAAACTCAAACTTTTATTTTGTATGCGATTAATTGCGATTAATCGTTTGACAGCCCTAGTTTTTTTTTTTTTCAGTCTTTTTGACATCTAAAGTATTTAGATTAAGTAAAACTACAAAGACATAAACAGCTACAGTTAGCTTTGTATTTTTCTCGTATGGCTTTCTATTCTTAAAGACTGTTTTTGCCTAAATATTTAAAGTGTCCAATTAATTCTAACAACATATAATGTATATTTAAATTATGTTCATTTGGTAAAACTTTAAATTCCATCACAAACTCTGGTCTCTTGTTGCAAAGAGGGGTATTTTTGTTGTAGCACACTAAATAAATCCAGCGTGTTCTACGGGTCAGCAAATTCCTCAAATGTCCTGCTGAAGCATTGCAATGGTAAGCCTTAAGTAGTTTGAACACCAAATTAAACACATTTTTGATAAGCTGTGAGAAAACATTATTGCATTTAAACTTAGTAAAATAAAAATAACAATAATAATTCCTAATGACCTCACATTTAAATCATTAACAATGACATACATATAAATATGTGAGTGAGCATTATTTGTCTTTATTTGTGTGTTCATGTATAATTAATTTCTCATTTTTATATGTTAGGGTGAAGAACATCCAGCTCTGTCAGTGTTTATTAGATCTGTGTGATTTATGATATGCAGCTAGCGCTGGCTCTATCCAAGAACAACATATATTTTTACCATTTGCAAACAATAAATCATCTCTAATCCCTCAGTACCAGCCTGTCCAGATTAAGAGCTCATTATAACTTTTTATCACCTGCGTTTCTCCCTGTGTAATCAGGACAGCCAAACACCACAATGATTCCTCTTACCTGTGACCAAAGAATCAATGTTTCAGAAACAAATCAAATCACAATTTGATTCTAATGTTCCCAGGAGAACTGTTGAGGTTAATCCTGTTTCTTAGGGTTGGTTAGGTTTCCACCAACTGCTGCTCCCTTCTACATCCCAGGAAGAGTGAAATCCTAGCAGCGTTTGGGACAGGAGGTCTTTGGGGAGCAGGGTGGGGGTGTAGTTCAGTGTGTTACAGACAGCACAGGGACAGCCCGAGCTGATGGTGAGGAGATACGTTTCTTGCAGATACTTTTTGGTCTAAATATAGAGTGACGAAGAGCAAGACATTTCCAGAGAAGACCTGTAAAAAGATTAATTAAGTCTGTATTCTTATTTCAGTCACTTACACATATGTTTGAGATTGTGTATTGACATTTTGAACTGAATATTGAATTAAGTTCATAAACATGAACTGAATTATTCTTGAACATTGCACTTTTAACTTACTTTTAAACATATTTGTGCAGTTCAAAGTTGATGTAAAATGGTGCAAAAAATGTTCTAGTTCTGATTGTAATATTTCAGTAACATTGCAGGAATTCATATAATGTCAACAATATTTACCAATTTCGTACATTGATTGTAATATTGTGTATATTGCATACATCTATAGTGTATTGTTCATAGTGGTATTGTTGATATTGTGCTGATATATATCTTTTTCAGGGTTCCACTTTAAGAAGCGCACTCAGGCAATAGCGTATTTGACAGATATCCAGAATGAAGACATGTTTCTACTGAAGATGAGTCGAGATCATTTACAGTTTGTACTTCACCAATTTAGAGTCTGGATAGTAACCTTTAATATGGCATGCAGAGAGAGTTCCAGTCAGCCTTTCTGTCAGTGTCAAACAGAAAATCAGTCAGTGTACCTCTTTTAAAGAAGAGCATGTGAACTTACTTGGTGAAACAGCGTCAGAAAATGCATCTCCGTTTGCTTGTATTTAGTCTCAAGCAGGACAGAGACGCTGAGGGGAACATCTGAAGTACTGGTCATCACCAGCAGGGGCGTCTAAAGGCTGAAAGAATGTGGCTCACGACAGAAACACAGACTTGTGGCTAAAGTTAGCATCTGATATCTTGTGACATATGATCGTGTGGTATAGACCAGAGGGTTCAGAAGGCAGTTCACCTTATGTGTGGAGGTAAGATTACAGTGCCTAAGCTGTTTAAGCTTGTCCACAAGAGTACCTCTAAGAACCGTACCTCTTGAATATAGGCATGAAAGAACGATTCGTTTAATTTTACATGATATATTATATATTTATACATGATAAACATTCAAGTATTACTTACTATGCGCAATCTTTGTCAAATTTAACTTCAGACGAGCCTTTCATTCAGTGAACTCGAACTACGTGATTTTAAATATCGCGCAACAGCGCTACTCAGAGGGTGTTAGGCTTACTGCATGTCCTTCAGCATAGACGACGTTGTAAGAGTCCGTCAAAGTAGACCTAAATACATTATCTTAAGTAAAACTATGTGCTCTAAAACAGTGGGCATGACTATTAAATGATGGTCGTTATATTTATAGCTGTAGATTATTCTAGCCCTATACTTGAAAGCTGGGTCATTCCTATTCGGTGCCTTTTGGACGTCATAACCCACACAAAAAAAATGAAATATGTTTTAAAAATCAGTTCTTGTGTAATTATAATAGAGAGATGTAAAACGTGATAAAAAATTTTGGTCAACCTAATATAAATTTAAGCCATTATGAGCCAAATTCAATGGGAGGACCATAAATGAACAACAATTTGGAAAATTTATAAATTAAATGTATGGACATTCTTTGAGTGACATACAGCTAATTACAATACTAATTTTGTTTGAACTTGGTTGTGGTGGAGACACTATGTGTATGTGGGTCATTCCATGAAATCAGTGCCTTTTCCACTTTAGAAAAATTAGAAAAATAAGTTTAATCAATATTTTCTAAATATCCATGAAATGAAGATGACAAGAAATTGTATTGTGCCATCTCAGGATATGTAATTTATTATTTTATGACTATTTTTCTACCTCATGTTTTGGTATTTTTGTCAACCCTGTTACTGACACAAGCGTTACTATATAATACAGTTTAATAAGAACTCATATGCCACTGAATGATATAGGCATTACCTCAATAATATACCGAGGGTGACAGTCTTTTAAAACAGGGTCAAACCTAATCAGTGTCATCCCTGTTACTCTCATGTCAAATAGGTTTGACTATTTCAAACAAATTTGCTAATTGCTAATAGTCAAGTTCACAAAACCGCAAAGTGTACATTTTACTGTAAGAAATAGTTGTTTAAAATTACTTTTTAAAAATGGTAACAGGATTGACATTGCACGCTTCAAGATCCAGAAATGTTGTGAAGACATCGATAAAATAGTCCATGTGACATCAGTGGTTCATCCTTAATTTTATGAAGCTACGAGAATACTTTTTGTGTGCAAAGAAAACAAAAATAACTTTATGCAACGATTTCTTCTCTCCTGGGACAGTCCTCCGCCATTACAGAGAGTACCACAATGCAAGACTGACACGGAAGAGAAGAAATTGAATCCCAGGAATGATCCAGCTACAAATCACCACAACAACAGAGAAAATAGAATAATTTAAAAAAACGAACATCGGCAACTGTCATTTCTAAATTTATTTTCATTGCTCTACATCATACAGTGCAAATTCGTTCACATATTCCCAATCCCTGAACCCAAGAATCCAGTAATCCATTAGACCTTCCATTTTCTCACATTCAACCATTTGTATTGTACATAACTCCACTTTAAACTTCAAATAACCCAAAGCACTACGTGTAATTGTTTTAATATAATTACAATGTTTTCAGAGTATTTAACACAAACATAACACATTTACTAAAGAATTAAAGCTTTAAAAATGCTACATTCTCACAGTCCTATTAGTACACACTTATGAAAATTAATATTTTAGTGTATAACACTATCTAATTGCCCAGAAAGTCAAAAAGGCACTTTCCTTTCTATTCTTGCTTTTAAATTTTATATCTTGCTTTATACCTCCCCTATCCATACCTCCCACTTTCTACTTGACAACAAGGTACATTATAGCTTTACATCCGATCAACCTTCTTATCCTTAGTAGAGAAATGGTACCCACCATTTCATGTTGTTTAATCCCACCAAGGCCATTGGGTATTTTCTCATAAAAAGCAAAGCAAAAAAAGTTCAACTAGGCATGTACAATTTCACAAATGCAGTTTAACAGCTCACACAAGTGATTGAAATGGATGTCATACCTGTTTGGCAAAAGCATCATTCACAACGAGAGCAAGCACTGGGGAAAGTGGTCAGATGTCACATTCGCATAATATGTTATAAAGATAAAGCGCCGCTTTCAGAATTTGTCACCTAGTGTATTTTTTTAGCTGTTGTATGAAAAAGCCCTAGCACAATTCCTCCCAGTGGAGTTCACATGCTTTTCTAAATGCTTACTCAAAACCTCGCCATACGCAGCATTATGAGGATGAAATGAGCACATGCATCAAGCATCCATACTGATCCTCGTCAAACAAGAAGCAAAGGCTTTTGTGCATAGCTCTAGACAAACACAGGCCTGCAGTCCAACCTCAAGAGATGTTTAGAGAGATAAAAGATGGATGACATCACAAGTAAAGTTCATGGCAGAAGCCGAAAGAGATAACAATTCAAAAGCAAGAGCACAGCAAGAGGGTGGTTTGTACCATCTCTCCACTTGGGGATTTATCATTTCAAGCCGCTGTCACATTCTTTGTACGCTTCTTTCATCTCTCTGTCACTGAGACTTTGATAGAACTCGGGCAAATACAATGTCTTAAAACATTCTATATCACTTGCACACAAATCTTCAACGATTCTGCGCTCCATTATCTTCTGTCACAGCTGGAGTCTGTAATATATATAGTTCACTTACCCTTCATCACTTCATCTTTATGGCCCCAAGTGAAAAAATAGCAACACATTTGATTATTATCACTTATCTTTCTTGTGGCCCCAGTACGTAATGTCAAAAGTGAGTATTATTAGGCATTAATGCCATTATTTTATTTAGTTGCTCTCACAAGTAGTGACTGTGCAATTCTGTCTGTGGGTTAAGCATGTTCATTTGGTGTAAAACAAATTGGATGCGAACTGAAGTAGACACATAAACCAAAGTTGTGTGCATAGTATATAAATATCTCAACATTCTGATGAAACTGAATAATTCATATACAGATATAGGCATCTAGGATGTTGCTGCATACTCTATTTTTAAAATAATTGTGTACTTGTGACTGAAAATTGTGAACATGCAAAATTGACTGATGGTTTTGTCATATTACTGTAGACTTACAATTAATTTAGCAGAATAGAGCTTAAGCACTCAGGTGCTCTTGCCCAGGGTGGTAATTACTGTCACAGTGGTTTCTCAGTAATGTATAGAGCCAGGCCTCCACACATTTGGTTGCAGACCCATGCTTGACGTACTGAAGCGGGGTCTGGGTACCCGTATGTTCTGGCTGCTTCCAGACCCTGAGGATTGAACACCAGCAGACAGGGGACTCAGCTCAGGGGCGCTCTTAAACTGCTTGGCTGCTTGGAATGGGGTGTTGGCCTGCCCAGGGGTAGGTTGCGGGATAGGCACTGAATTGGGCACTGGGGCAGTGGATATTTTGGGGAGAGCAGGCAGGGCTGCTGTCGGGGCGGGAGGTGGTGGCGAGAATGGCGCTGCAGGTCTTGGAGCAAAAGGAGGTGGGGAAGTGACATCACTGCGCCACATCGGCTCACCGAGAGTTGTGGCAGAGCGAGGGGCAATTACGGTAGGTGTCAGAGATGTGGGAGCAGACATGGGAGTAGGTGTGGAGAAACGTTTGATTTCGTACACACGGCTTGCTTTAACAGGAACCTGCTTTGGTACGTTGAGGGAATTACCTGTCATGCCAACGCCATTCTGCTGCTGCTGATAAGTGGCAGTGTTTTGAGGGACTCCACCTCCGTAACTGAACAAAGATGAGTTGAGCTGGTATGGCTGCCTGCTCACAAAATCAAGAGCCTTTATACCCTGTTTGTGTTGGCCAGGCACTGTTTTAACCCCAACTTTAGTTGCGTCATGAGCCTTGGTGCCACGCTGGGCCACTGGAGGGCACGAAGGTGAGAGCAGTGGATTGTAATTAATGGGTGGTGGGGCTCGGATGTTTGGAGAGTATTTCCAGTGAGCTGGGAGAGAGGGTGTAGGTGAAGGATCACGAGGATGCGCTGGAGATTTGGGCTGTTTATCCACCACGTAGCGGTCCATGCGACTCTGTCTGCGTGCAAACAGCTCCGCACCTTTACCTTGCATCTGGGGTATCTCAGGAGCTGGATGAGATGGTTTAGGTGCCACCGGAGGTGGCATCTTGTATCTCTGTGCTTGCATGAAGTTGCAAGCCTCTGCACCCAGGTTGAGGAAATCCTCTTCAGGGCCGGACTCAAACCCACCCTCTACACCCGAACGGGACCTGTCATCCAAATTCTGCACTAGAGACAGTAGCTCAGGGTTATAAGATGGAGCCGCCTTCTCCTCTTTAGCAGTGAACATTGGTTTCTTGGAGCCACGGCGACGAGCATCCTGCAGGATTCCAGTGCGGCCAGCAGGGACTGAGACCCGCTGCTCTCGAGAAGAGATCCCATCAGTGGAGTTGGAGAGAGAATACTGGTGGGCAGCTGGTGCATTTGGTGTTTCTGGAGTAGTGGATGCCACAGAGATGTATGGGTTGAAAGAGACTTTGTGTCCTGCAGGTGTTGCAGGAGCAAAGGACTGGGCAGGAGCATTGGAAAGACCTGGGGCATTTGTGAATGGGGGAGAGAAAGGCTGTGCTGGCACTTGAGCTGGTGGAGGGGGCTGATATTGACTAGAAATCGCAAGATGGTACGGAGGACAGAGTGGCATTGCCTGTGTTTGCGGAGGAGAGTATGGCTGAGGCTGAGGCTGAGGGCAACTCACAGATGTTACATGAGAAGTTGTTGGAGAAAAAGGGGCTGAGGTGCTGGAATAGGTTGGGGAGAAGAGTGGAGCATTTGAAGGGGGTGGAGAAAATGGACCTGAAGTGATTGAGGATGGAGAGAGCACAGAGGAAGGACCATTGTAGGTGGCTGGTCTGGCAGGGATATACAGTGATGTTGTAGAGATGGCTTTCCTCCCCTCTGAGCCAGCAGGAGAGAATGAAGCTGGGATATTTGCCACAGACACAGCCTGAGCCTGTGATCCAGCCTTTTTGGCAGGGCTTGGCCTGAAGACTACTGGAGCAGTTGCTGCTCGGTGACTCACACAGCCAGGGGCAAATGGCCTGGCAGTTCTGTTGTGCACTGAGCTGGCACCCGATGAGTCTGCTTGCTCTGGTAATGCTCCTGCCATGGATGGCATTGGCGTCTGACCTGGCGAAGACAACACAACACTTGTCCTGCTCACTACCAAAGGTTCCCCATTTACCATACTGGTACTATGAGAAGTTATGGGTGTGACTGGAGCAACAGGGGTATATGTCAGGGTTGAGTCTCCCTGATGCTGTGGCATGGAGTAAGCAGTGGGTGTAACCAGGTTTGACTTGTGCTCTTCTGCTCTTTTCCTCTGTTGTTCAAAAAGCTGGGCTCCTTTTCCTGAAGTGGCATTTAGGCCTGGGCTATTCTCTGCATCTCTGTCAGGCATAACACATGCTGAAGTTCTCCTGTCTAGAACATCCAGGTAACCACTATCCCAGGTAGGGTCTGGTGCAGCTGAAAAACCGTCCTCTTCAAGCTCAGATTCGCTCCCAGGAAACAAGCTTTCGTCCTCGGTTTCTCCCTCTGAGTTACGGTAGCTTTCTCCGTCTACGCTGCCAAAGCAGGTGAGAGTATATTTCTTGGCACGTTGCCGTCGCTTCTTGAACATAAGCACACCTTTAGAATGAGGGTTAGGAGCATCTGTCAAGAGCGAAGCAATGGTTCTGCATTTGGATCGGGCCTCCTTCACCTGCTTATCTTGTAAACTTTCACCTCTGTGTAGCTCTACGGAGAGAAAGATAAGATGTATATCATTCAGTGAGAAATACTTTTAAGGTTTTTACTTTTAAACCAATAGTATAATACAGGGATAGGCAATGTTGGTCCTGGAGTGCCGATGTCCAGCAAAATTTAGCTCCAACCCTGAAAAAAAACCTCACCTGCCTATAACCCTAGATTAGGGTTAGAGCTGAACTCTGCAGGACAGCGACATTCCAGGACCGACATTGCCTATCCCTAGTAAAATATACAACACAGTGAGTATCACTGGATTCCAATTTTTTTCCATCCTGCATTAAGGAATGAAAACTTTTTGTAACATCACTGAACAGGCCTGTTAGCAGGCCTTAACTGAACAAATCTATAAAGTGGACATAAGTGCCTTTGGTGACGAATGGGCAACATCAAATAGAAAGTCGCATATAAAGTCATCTAACAAAGTCATACCTTTTAATAAATCAAGATGCCATTGTAATGATTGGAATACATTTTCTAGTTGAGTCAGAATAGCTCTGATATTAGACACTATAATGCAGTGGTAAGATGCTGAAATGTCTGGCACCAAAATGCTCATGGTAAATTACTGAGCTCATCCTTCTCTACAAATAGCCCATCACATTCTAACAGCTTGAACAAGTAACCCCTAGGGATCCAGTATCTATATTAAAAGACAGGGTAATGGAATCTGATATTTCTATAAAAACAAACCAAAAATAAAAACAAAAACCTCAAGAGGACAGTATTTTTGCTAAGACATTCTCTTTCTAATCTAGAAGGCCCCAAAACATCTTCAACACTGGATCAAATTATGAAAATTATTCAAAATATTCTCATTTTAAAGGTCCAAATGAAGACATACATGAGCTTTAGATTATAATTATCTGTCCAGACTTTTAATTATTTATAAATTACAAATTGCTGTTTAACAAACAGAGGTTAACCTTTACATACATGCTAGCATCAGAACATGTGACATAAAATTATTATGCTTAATGAGAAAAGGTTGATATATCTGAGCTGATTTCAGCATTTATCCAGAATACAAGTAAAAACGTACACAAAAACACATATCAAAATTGATCTTTGTAAATTCTCTGTGCTGTACCTTGTCTCACCTTTCTCATTTTAACGACAATGTTGGATCATTTAAACAGAAAACTAGCCCCCCGTTTCTCTAAAGCTCTACAGAAGCCTTCAGAACTCTACCTGCATAGATGTGTCCTTCATGTTCAACCTCTCCAGGCGATGTGAAGCTCCTCATGTTGTACAGCATAAAAACTGTGTTCCCAAGCCAGCCTTACTGGCAGGACACACACAAACACATCAGTGGAGCACAGCCAGCAATACTTGGCTGCTCTGCCCACATTGGTTCAAAATCAACCAGTCTGTAGCCTGAGGTCAGTCCTTTTAAAGACCTTTTGTCTAACCACAACACCCTGTCACAGGCCCAAAGAAACCCCATTATGTCATTCAAGCTATTCTGGTCACTGAACAGAGCTAACGGACATTTCCCACCTGTTTGGGCACACCTCGCTCTCTTTCTTGATAGGCTGGCTTCAGCCGAGCGTCATGTGGGGTCATGCTGACTTCTCCAACCACACCATAATGACTTTAAACCTACTTTGTCTTTGAAGCAAGTACTGCCAATCAGATGTGTTTGAGACTCTGATTGCAGCATTGAGGCAACATTTGACTAATTGTAAAGGTCAAACTCTTTATTATAATTGAACAGTATTAAACAGTGAATTAATGTTCCATTCTGACAATTATAAGCCAGTAACCATAGCTCTATCATGACAACACTCAGAAGATTTTAGCATGGTAATGGATATGACAATGTTAATGTATTTGGTCTTGGCGGAACTGCTGCTGCTGGAGTTGCTACTGACAATATGTACGTAGCTACAATTCAGTAAGTATTTAAGACATACTGCTGCCGCACAAATAACATATATAATAACCCGTAGCAGATCTATACAGGTGGAGCTGGGGAGGTAGAGGGTTTTTTATAGTAACTCTGCTGTGAATTGCTGTCGTGAATGCTAACCAGCCATTTAAATGTAAAGCAGAAAGCTTATTGGCTGCGTATGCGACATGAACCAATCAGCTTGTGCCCAGTAGTTTAACGCTGTGAATATCATCAGTTTCGTTAAGGACACATCAGCCTGTGCCATCTAGAGTTTCATGACAGAACTTGACATAATTCCTCCGCAGAAGCTGTTTAATCTTCGTAAGCTATTTATTCTGAGAGACAGAGATATATAATATCAGTTGCTTAATGACACATTCACAATATTTTATACCGTGCTCTTTCGACCGCCCACTGTGCTGTCACGATAACAGGTGTGCACACTTTGTCTTCTCTTCTTACCAAGGCTGTCTGAATGCCCTGGCTTATTCTGTGATTTCACCACTAACAGTGACAGAGAAGAGCAGCTGTCATGGACTCTTATCCTCAGTCTCTAACCTCATACAGACGAGAGAAACAAACAAACAAGAGTTCTAGATGTTCAGAATTCTCAGTGGAGATACAGAATTAGACACCGAAATATGTTTATTTACACGATCCTCAAAATGTTCCGTCAGTCTTGGACAGCAAAGTGACCTTCAGACTGACTGCCGGCAGGGCGTCATTAGTTGAGGAGAAAGCCTTCCCAAAGGCTTTAGAGAAGGGAATTAGCACCCCATCAGCTACAGACACAAGATATATTGTTTGACTCCGATGAAGTTTCTAATATCTTGCTACAAAGAAGAAATGTGAAAAACAGACTCCTAATCCTTATCACATCATTAACTAGATCACATTGACACCTGTATGTATCTCATATTTAAGGTCAGAATTTTAACCTCTGAGAGGAATAAGCTTTCAGATCACTGAATAGTGACTCAAGCCATATAATACTCAGTAAAAATCAGCACTATGCTTCAGTACAATTAGGTATGACTAAAATTTCTTCCAGAACCACTTATAACAGAAGTCCCAAAAGTACAAAGAAGTCTTTGAATATTGAAAAAATAGGGACTTAGAGTCAAAAAGTTTCAGAACTACTTATTTATCCCACAAATGGGTAATAAACTACATGTAAAGAATATTTTTTCATAAGAAATGGAGATCATTATTGGCTCTTAAAATCACATTATTAGCACAGTTAAAATGGAGAGAATGAAATATCTCTGACACTGAACAGCAACTGGACATGCCTTTCCCAGCATGCAACGGAGGCCTGTGTTATAGAGGCGTGAGTCAAGGGACAAATATAGTCTTTTGGTCACTTGAGTCCAGCCCCCTTCTCCTGCCCTGTTAAACTCTAAGCAGGGGGACATGAGGAACCCCCATCACCAACATTTGCATGAGCTCAATTACAAATCCCACACCACATATGTATGATTATTTCCCACTGAGCCATATCCTGTTATTAGGTTCTGTGCTAACCAATGAAGCAATATGTATGTTTAACTACATTTTGTCATATGATTCAACACATTCAAATTTCACAAACAAAGCTAGATTTCAAGATTAACATACCTGAAAGTCATGATTACTTTACTTTCAATTAGTTCATTTAGTAGGCTGATTCATTTCGAATGATTCATTAAAAAGACACTCCATAAGAGTCATTTGTTCATGAATCAAACTACACTGGTCATGTTTGTTTTTCTGTTCAACCTGTGAACACAGCTCAATAATTTGTCGTAATTCTATTATTCAATGGCAAACTATGGCAAATTCATTGATTATTTCAACCACAGATGCAGTTGTTTGCACTTACTTTGTGCCCTTACTCAAATCTATTTTAAGGGTCAACACACAATATGCAGAATTTAATAGACAGCCTCAATTTTATCAAATATCACTGAACCCAGATTCACTTCCTGACATAGGAGAACAACTTCTGTCTAGTGGATTTCCAAAGGTTAAATTTAACACAGTCCAGAAATAATGTATGAGGTAATGACAGAAAGAGATACAGGTTTAGAATTGCTGAGCTTATCTTGATTTATATTAGCTCAAAAATTGTGTTTACATAATTAAAATAAGTTAAAGTAACATAATATGAAAATGTAAAAAAAAGTTTCATAAATAAATTTGTGATTTGGACTACATTAATCTTGATGTAAGTGCTATTCCTAGTTAGTTAACTGCTAGTCTGATATTTAACTTTAATTGATTTCAGTCATGAATTCGATTCCATTATGTTATGACTACACAACTGTGTGCATTTATTGTTTACAAAAAATCAAAAGTAAAGTTAATTAAGCTCTGTCAAAGATTTTTTTTTTCTTTAAATCAATGGCAGCTTACATTGTATTAAATTAGGATATTTAGACACACTACTGTAATTTTTATTTTTTTTACTTTCTATTCATCAAAGAATCCAGAAAACAAATGTAAACAGTTTTCAACATAATGATAATTAATGATAATGAAATGTAAACAGTTTTCAACATGATAATTATGTTTTTTTGAGCACCAAATCAGCATATTAGAATGATTTCTGAAGGATCTTCTGACACTGTAGACTGAAATAATGACTATTTATATTTTATTTTAAATATATTCAAATATAAATTTTAAATTGTAATTATTTTACAATATTCCTGCAGCCTTGGTAAGAATAAGAGACTTTTAAAAACAAATCACAAACTTTTGAACAGTAGTGTATATATGTGCTATTTAAAAAAAGGTGATTGGTACTCACTAGCTTGCTTGGCCTTGTCCATGTAAGTTATAGTGAGTTCTTCATCAACTGGGTTGTCCACAGGGCCCACCATGGGTACCATCTGTCTGTGAGACGCAAGCATGAGAGCCTCCTTCGCCCGCTCTGGAGAAACAAGTGGAGGTGGGACAGTGGGAGGCTCCTGGAAGCCGCTGTCCACTTCAGCAGCTCCTGATGGACTTTGGTCAGAATTCTCTGAGGAATTTTCAGCCTGGTGCGACCATTCAGCCTGCGTGGGCTGGAAGACCACCTCCCTGCGGGCTACCCCGGGCATAACGTGCTGTTGTTGAGTCCCCATTCCCTCTAGATCAGACACAGGCCAGCTCTGTGATTGAGGGTACATGCAGACGTCCTGGGCGCTCTCATAGCCACTCATTTCCGAAGTCTCCTCCTCCTGGGGTGAGGCTTGGCCGGGGCTCTTGGCAGGAGAGCTACTGGGGCTTCGTCGCCTCTGTCTACGCTGTTTCTCCTGTGCCGCCACATCTGCGTCACTGTCTGTCTCACCGTAGTAAGCCTCACTGCCTGGAGGGGACGTAAGCCACTCGAGGCCACCGGTGGGGGACATGAGCGATGCTCTGTTGACGCTGGACCGCTTAGAGGTAAGTGGAGGCGACAAGGCTCTCAAGGCTGCCTGGTACTCCTTATCAATACGCGGGGAGGGGGCCCGACCCAGAAGCACCACTGACTGATATGCAGCTGGGGCCCTGAATGGAAAGCACAGTGATTATCTTGAGTATAAATTTTATAGCATGACTAACAACTCCTCGTGATAATGATGTCTCACTCTGACCTTTTAATTCGCAGATGGAGGGTTCCTCTGCCACTATCAATCAAATTCATAGCCTCAGCATGAGACAGTGTTCCACAGGATACATCGTTGATTGACACCAGCTCATCAGTCTCTCTGAGCCCAGCCCTGCAGGCCTTACTGCGCTTCCTCACCTTCAAACAGCAGGGGGAGACAACGTCAACACAACTTTCAGTGAGCGAAGATGAATAAATATCCAACTTATTTTTACCTTATTTAAATGTGTAAGGTTTTCTGTTTCACCCTGTTCCAGCTATTTTTAGCTGTACAAAACAGCTTGTTATGCTGCTTGATATACTGTTGTTATAAACAGACAGGTTTTTACTGCACTTTGTTATACTTCTAGTCAGAACTAGTCTGCACAATTTAATGCACAAAATATCTCTTTTGCACAATTTCATGTACATATGTCTCTTTTGTAAAACGTCATGTACAGTACTTATGTAAAGTTTTTGTTGTCTGAAAGTTTTGTATGTGTAGTCCACTATTTATTATAGTATTTATAGTATGTATAGTCAAATGGTTAACCATTGTGTAAGTCTGTAATCGCTTCTCTTATTCGTGTACTGTTGTATGTTTATATTGCTTAACTAGTATGTAGCACCGTGGTCCTGTGAGACACGACATCTCGTTCTACTATATGCCCACACATGTAGCAGAATGACAATAAAGCTCGACTTGACTTGACTTGACTTGAGAATGCTGGCTCCTGCGTCAGCAGGCAACATGGTACTCTTGCATATCTAAGACTAACACGGAAGAGAAGTAATTCTTGATTAAAGTCATTATTTTTGTTTTCTTAACCTAATAAAATTAAAGGAGAAGTCCACTTCCAAAACAAAGATTCACATATAATGTACTCACCCCCTTGTCATCCAAGATGTTCATGTCTTTCTTTCTTCAGTGGTACAGAAATTATGTTTTTTGAGAAAAACATTTCAGCATTTTTCTCCATATAATGGACTGGTGTGGTGCCCCAATTTTGAACTTCCAAAATGCAGTTTAAATGCAGCTTCAAACAATCCCAAATGTGGCTGTAAACAATCCCAGCCGTCTTATCTAGTGAAACGATCGGTTATTTTCATAAAACGCTCGTCTTGTCTTACTCTGCCTGGACTGTTTTTCTCCGGTTCATGACAGTTAGGGTATGTTGAAAAACTCCCATCTCATGTTCTCCCTCAACTTCAAAATTGTCCTATATCACTGTTTTACCTTTTTTGTTGAAGGTGTTTGATCTTCTTTGCTTGTTTACTTTGCAAAGACTGGGTCGGTACTTCTGCAGCGATGTAGGATGATTTTTAAATGATTTTTGAAGTTGAGGGAGAAAATACGATCTGAGGTTTTCGACATACCCTAATTGTCTTGAGCCAGAATACACAGAGTTCAGGGAGAGAAAGGCAAGATGAGCGTTCGAGAATAAAAAGTATATAAATTGTATTATTTTTATTTAAAAATTACAGATCATTTCACTAGATAAGACCCTTCTTTCTTGGCTGGCATTGTTTACAGCTGCATTTGGGATCGTTTGCAGCCGCATTTAAACTGCATTTTGGAAGTTCAAAATCGGGGCACCATACCAGTCCATTATATGGAGAAAAATGCTGAAATGTTTTCCTCAAAAAAACATAATTTCTTCACCACTGAAGAAAGAAAGACATGAACATCTTGGATGACAAGGGGGTGAGTACATTATATGAGAATCTTTGTTTTGAAAGTGGACTTCTCCTTTAAGGTTGAACCACTGATGTCACACAGACTGAAAAAGAAAAAGAAAGCTCTCAGATTTCATCAAAAATATCTTAGTCTGTGTTTTGAAGATGAACAAAGGTCTTATGGGTTTGGAACGAAATAAGGGTGAGTAATTAATGACAGAATTTTCATTTTTGGGTGAACTGTCCCTTTAAGGATGTGTTAAGTAACTGGTTAGTATCACACAAATTCCCCTACAGCTCATCATACTCTGGTTCACTGTTCATACTGTTACTTATTAGTCAATGGGTTATCTGTATGTATGAGTGGCAAGTGATGGTCTCACTTCACAGTTGGTGGACTTTCCAATGCTGGACAATATTATCACTAGCTACTTTTCACGGATAAATTACATTAACCTTAAGTATTAGCCAGGTATTTACAAAATAGTACCACTTTTTAGATTTTGTCCTTACTGGGAATGTGATGATTTGTTAGTTTTCGTTTAGAAAAATGTCACTTTTAAATTCTAAATGGTTTGTGTTTATCACCATGAAACTTGAATAATTAAATTTGTGTGTCATTTTTATAATACATACGGCCTAGTCTACAGTACATACTGTTACATGTGCAGATTAATAGCAACACTTAAAGTCATTTTGCTCAAGACAAATTGCTCTCTTCCAGTGGAACTCTTATTGAAACTTTTTCCAAACAGCCTTTTGAGGATCTGTAAGATTTCATGCTATCTCATCCAACTCATTATATCCATTGAATAAGTTTGAAATCCTTTGACAAATGGAGGAAACGCAATAATATATTTGAACACTATGATTCATAAACAATCTTTTTGGTGGCTCTTGGTAGATTTATGTTTTAAGCTAATAAAAAAAAGTTGCTTTGTAACAAAATTGACTGAATAAATGATTCAATTACTTATTTTAGACTGAAGACACACAAGATGAATGAACTTATTTGTGTACCCTACAAAATGGATTCCTGAAAGAATCAGTGCACAAATCTTTTTGGTTTGATAATAATTTATACTGCTTATATACAGACAGTTTCATACTGGACACTCTTTGCACAACACACATTGCAGTATAAAAATATATTTACTTTTTTTTTTTGCCTAAAATACTTAACATAGGTGTAAAAGGAATACTGCTATACTAACTAAATGTCCTAAAATTAGCATCATTTTAGAATCAACTGGAAACCAGTTAACTGCAAATCAAAAAATTTCAGTGTCAATCCAAGGATTAGTTTTGTTTTGTTTAGCAGAATAGAGGGATGAACCTACAGTATATTTAACTTCCCCGCCAGCATTTTTGTAAAAAAGTTGCCAGCCACTGCCAGCACTTTGATCATTTTCTCTAAATTTTAATGGCCCCCAGAATATTCTGTTGTATGAATATCTGAACATACATATAATACATGAAAATAAAGAAAAGAGACAACAAAAACTGTATTATTCTGGCTTCAAGCATTCTTTTTTATCAACACTTAAATGTAGGTAAGTTTCAATAAAAAAAGCAACATTTTAAGCAAAAAGCTTGCGTTGCATTAAATTACATTGCTGTCGGCATTTACCTACATGTCTGCAAGTCTCACAAGGATGTTTAAAATTTGAAAAGCAGAGCCACTCTTGGGCATGATTACATTAGAGATAATGAGTTTAGACAGGAAAAACCGGAGCTTGCGTTGGTTTCATATGGATTACTTTATCAGTAATATTTGTTTTCAACGTGACTTACTTCATTTAAAAGTAGACATTTCAAGATTTCTATATATATATTCTCATGTCTGTGAGGCAGATATTTGCTGAGATTCAGGTTGTTCTATTTACATGTCTGTAAAGAGAGGTCACGGAGACCAAGATGGCAGAGCGCGCTCCCTGTTTATTATCTTTATTTTACAAAAGCACATTGTTTTGTTGTTATTAGGACTATACACATAAAATTAGTCCCTTTGCAGTTTCAAACGATACCTTATTTTTATTTGTATGTCAAAAATGATGAGGTATCTTTAGTTCTTTTTGCGGTCATCAAGAAAAAACGAGACGGACTGGACCACTACGGTCTTCGACCCCAGAGGTTTTAACAGTATTGCCAATCTTTTTCATGTCCGTGGGTTGAAACAACCCAAATAACATGATATTTAGCCCCTGGAAGGTGTCTCTCACATTGTCCCACAGCAACATTAAAATAGTGTAGATTAGTGTATTTGTTTAACATATTTAATATTGGGTTCCAAGTTATTTTACATATTTAAACATTTTTTTAAAAAGTAACACAATAGTTACTTTCCCTGGTAATTAGTTACTTTTATAATCATGTACTATTTGTGAGAAGTAACTAGAAACTATAACTAATTACTTTTTTAAAGTAACATGCCCAGCACTGCATACGAGATTGCTCGTTTCTACATCTTCCCCGCCTGTGTTTTTGATCGGGAGATTCTGGTCTCATTCAGAAGATGTGTAATAGCACCACCAAGCGTATCCACCTTTTTGTTCAACGTGGAAGTAAGCCTATGAGTGAGACATCGGTTTCATTATCCGCTATAGGAAAATAAGAAGAAGAATATTAAAGTGCACTACAAACCAATGTGCTCATAATTAAGATAATACATTAACACAGTAAGACACGCCAGTTTGCAATATCAAGCAGCAAAACAAACTGTTTTGTACAGCTAAAAATAGCTGGATGCGAATGAGACCGGAAGCCACACCCATAAAATGTACAATGGCCACGCCCACTCTTACGGGAAGAAAAAGATGGATAAAAGTGAAAACACAGAAAGCTGTAAAATTATTTTTGTCAGGTACGCTTTTTCGTATAAAAGACGAGACAACTCGTCAATGGCAGTGAAAGTGTTAAAGAGTCGCTATGGCTTTATGCCCATCTTCAAATACCATCTCTTTGAGAGTACAGCCTTTCTGAGGTCATCTGTCAAACATGAGAGCGCTGTTCCGACACTCACTTCACCAACAAGCACAAAGCTAATCATCTGGCTGCATTCCTGTCTTTGTTTCCTGCTTCCAAAGGCACTTTATAAATTAACTGTTTTGAGGAATTGGAATAATGTTTTCACTAGCCCAAAGCATAGATTTAGCCTATATTCCCCTACAAAGGCCTAAAGGGCTTAACTCAGCTCAGAGCAGCTCAGACTATTTTGTCTTATGTAACTTCTAATTTTAAAAAGCTTTTTGTATGTGCAAGTTCCAGACCAAAAATAAATGCTACACCAACTGTTAAAAACAACAAGCGGTGTTACTTTGCTTTCTTGTAAACACAAATTTGTAATAGGAGGAAACTAGAAAGCTGGGCTCATTTACCTTCTTTTTATCACAGATCAAATGGTCTGAGAATGTAAGTGGGGGAACAACATGTGCAGCTGGTGCCATGGCAGCTGTTGCCTCTTGGCAGACCTGAACAAGGGCATGTCATGAATTCACCATGTGTTCTCCACATAGCCTAAATAAAGTGCTCAACTATTGTAAAGAGTCAGTTGTCACTCAGCCTCAATAGATTTAGCTTGAATGTAATGAATGCATGTTTTTGAGAAGTGGACTGTCTAATTTAGTAGTAAATTAGGTTGATCTGTGTATTAAGCATGAATGCATTTACAGTACATTATAAGGATGTATTATGAGGACATGCTGTACGTCTTCAGGCATTTTCAAAACATTGCCAGAGCATTTTGCTAGCCAAGCAAGTGTCACTGAGGTCATTCTAGATGCCAGGATTAAAAGAAGCAATCAGAGATCCGGGAGGATCAGAATAGCTCAATTAAAAGTAGAGATGGTCATGGAAATAAAAAGACTGCACTGCAAATGGAAACAGATGAAAAGGTGACCTTGAAATGAAAGACGAGGGGAAACTCCCTCCTGCTGGATTTTTTTTTTTCCTATGCAAAAATATATTTCTCTGAATAAAAAAGTCAGGGCCATCGTTCCATGATGGATAGAACATGGAAAGAGTAGACTAGACGGTCTCTGGCATTGCTCACCAATCCAAAATAGCCCTTAGATCAGGGAAAACGCATTGCACACGGTTGTCACTTAACAAATGGGGCATACTGTGTTTATAAGTAGATGCTGTGGCTGTACTTCTACTCAGTCCTGAAATAACGTCCTCATTTATACAAAACTGTGTGAGAATGCTTCTCCAAAATATTTGGATTCCAGAGGAAGCCGAACAAAAGCTGTCAATTAGATAAGAGGGAAGAAATGCACTGTGAAGCCTAGCAGGTTTATCTATGGAGCAGGAATGCTTGCAGCACACAGCCAAATAGCTCTTGAACAGCATTTATCAACAGATAAAATAAGTGCTCTCTGGCCTGTAGTTGAAATTTGATGTGACAGCATTATCTCATTAATGTTTGCCCTTATTAAATGGGAGATTTGAAACATGCAATGATCACTTATGATGTGTGACAAGCATATCTTTACACATGCTAGAATGGGCCACGTGAATATTTAACAGAAAATGTCTTCAATAACACTGTACTCTTGATGGCTTATCAAGTTTTACATTCCTCACTGACACGTGTTGAACAAACATATCTGCTCAGTTAGATCAGACCAGGCCTACATTAAATGACAAATGACAAATTTAATTTATGTTAATTAAATAAAAATAAAAATATACATATTTTTCTATAAATAAAATGTTTTTATTAAAAATAAATATATTTAAATAATATTCTACCTTTTGTTAGGATGTTTGACATATATCAATCTATTTTTGGGTGGTTTTTTAAATGAAATATCAATTGTATATTTATGTTTCAAGCCTGAAAATGCAGTTAAGATAAATGTAGCACCCACATATCTTCTATTTAATAATGGCATTCATTAATAAGTACTCATATTTGTGACCCTGGACCACAAAACCATTCATGAGGGTCAATATATTGAAAATGAGATTTATACATCATCTGAAAGCTGAATAAATACATTTTGTTAGGATGGGACTATATTTGGCCGAGATACAACTATTTGAAAATCTGGAATCTGAGGGTGCAAAAAAAATCAAAATATTGAGAAAATCGCCTTTAAAGTTGTCCAAATGAAGTTCTTAGCAATGCAAGTTCTGATATATTTATGGTAGGAAATTTACAAAATATCTTAATGAAACATGATCTTTACTTAATATCCGAATGGTTTTTCGCATAAAAGAAAAAGTTATCTTTTTGACCCATACAGTGTATTTTTGGCTATTGCTACAAATATACCCGTGCTATTTCGAGGGTCACATTTGTACTCATAACAGCTTTACAGACCACTCATTAAAATATAGAGACACATTATTTGCTATAACCAGGTATCCTATTCAACCGTCCCCTTACCTTTGCCACTTGGAGGGGTTTCTGGTGCTCAGCTCCTCCTTGTAATCGGAAACCCCACGGTGCACCTCCTGACAGGGTGACCACCACCTCCTCTGCAACCATTTTTATTTTGTTGCTTCTGTGTTTCTCTTTTAATGTTTCTTGGCTCTTAGTTTCTTTCAATAGTCTCGTCCCATCCCTGGACGTTCTCCAGTCCTCCTCCGTGGCCTAGGCTGCCTGCAGAGCTTCTGTCAGTCCTGTGAGGTGAGCGCAGACACATGGGCCCATGAGCATGTGAAGTGTGGGGAGAGCAAAAGGGGGCGGGAGGAATCTCTCTCTTCATTGGAATGCTGGGTCGGTGGGTGGGGGGTGAGCGCTCTAGATCCAGGACCTACTTCCTTCATCCTGCTGGCCACACTTGTCCTGTCAATCCACAGCCACATCCAAAGGATGCTGATAGAACCTCTAAAAATAAATACCCCAGCAGTCCCACTGAGCTTTATCTGTGAATGCACTCAAAATGTGAAGGGAGCTATTAGAGGAGTTATTTTGGGGGGTCAGATGACACTAGACCATATTGCAAATTAAAATGAAGGTTAATGATGCTCATTAGGCATTATAAATAAATGTTTAGCAAACTGGCTATTCCTGGAGGATTCATCAGATTAATGTTCATTTGATCTTAGATATAATGTTGCATTACCGAAGAAGATTTTATTATAATTAGCTGTTTTCATTTAGAATTTAGATATTCTTAGTATTGTTTGCTCATTTATTTTTTGAATTTATTCAGATTTGTTGTTTTAATATGTTGCTTTTATTTTACCTGTTGCTATAGCGTGATTTATAGCATACAAACACTACAAGTAATAAAATAATCTTCAGGTAACATTCACAAATTAACACATCTTAGATGATCTTAAAATAATAGTTAATTGCTGAAAATGTACTCACCCTCAGGCTGTCCAAGAAGAGGATTCGGAGAAATTAAGCTTTAGGTTTTCTCACTAATAGATCCTCTGCAGTGAATGGGTGCCGTCAGAACAAGAGTCCAAACAACTGATAAAAACATCACAATAATCCATAACACAACTCCAGTTCATCAATTAGGCATTTTGACTTTAAACCCTTTAAAAACTCTGTCCCCTGTTGTCTTCTCACATCAAAAATCTTTGACATATTAGTTTTGACTGTTGAAAATGGTGCTTTGTCTGTGCATATTTCTCTCCTGATTCAGACATGACAATTCATTTTTCACTGGAGAAAGCAATATTATGAATAGAGGACTCATATTTCAGCCAGAAACTGAATTCTAATATGTTGATTTATTATCAATGTTGGAAACAGTTATGCTGCAGGATATTACAAAATATTTATATTCTGAATAAATGCTGCTGTTCTTTTTAACTTTTTATTCACCAAAGAAATCAGAAATCATTCTAATATTCTGATTTTCTGCTCAAAAAAACATTTATTATTATTATTATGTTGAAAACAGCTGAGTAGATTTTTTCAGGTTTCTTTGATGAATAGAAAAGTCCAGAAGAACAGCTTTTATCTGAAATAGAAATCATTTGTAACATTATAAATCATCATCTTTATCATAACTTTTGATCAATTTAAAGCATCTTTACTCAACTGTTTGAAATATTTATGATAATAATAGTAATACATGTTTCTTGGACAGCAAATCAGCATATTAGTATGATTTCTGAAGGATCATGTGACAATGAAGACTGAAGTAATGATGCTGAAAATTTTGCTTTGATCACAGAAATAAATAACATTTTAAAATCTATTAAAGCAAATTTTTTTAAATAATGAAAAATAGTTCACAGTATTACTGCTTTTGCTGTGTTTTGGATCAAATAAATTCAGGCTTTGTGAGCAGAAGAGATTTAAAAAACATTAAACTCTTACTGTTCAAAAACTTTTGACTGGTAGTCTATCTACAGTAACAGATTGCTTGACAACACTTTTTCCCCTTAGTAAAAAAAATAAATAAATAAAATCACAATTTGGCCACTAGAGGGAGAACGGTACCCACATCATCTGGGTAGAAAAGTTCGGGGCGGGTGGGTCGGTGGGTTAAAAAAAACCTTGTTATTTGTCTTACGGATGAAGCAACAACTGTAGATCTGAAAGGAAGATTTAGCGCAGATAACACGTTTTCCTGTAAACAGTGATCACTGAGAAAAACTACCTTTAATGTGTCATGAATTGACTTGACAAATTAGGCAGATGAAATGGAAAATAATTGAAATTTCTCTAAATTAATGGAAAATGTTCCATTTTTATGGGTTTCTAACCACTAAATGTCCAGACTAACTTTTGTATGACACAATTCATTTAGCTCATAATTGTATAGGTAATCTATGTTATGTTATGTTTATGTACTCGGCTGCCATCTGTTTATTAACTCTTATATGTCTAAAACCTTGATGATGTCCACTACGATGATGTCAGACAGGCTGTTCTATTTCTCAGTTTGTTCATTCATTTTTTTTTCTTATGTCAGTGATGTTAACTCCATGATCGCCATAAAAATAGGCTACACGGTTTTAATCACGGATATTTTAAAGGAATTCATGGTTTCCATACAAGACCTGCGGGAAATATTCGCGAGTCGGCCCCTCCTCTGCCTCCCCTCGGAAATAAACGCAGTTTTGCCACAATTTACTCTATATTTGGTGTTGGTCTGATGTCTATGCTGGAGCGTAAAGGAAGAGGAGGAGGAGGAGGAGGGCACAGACCGCACAAACCGCCGATGTACTAGTAAAGAAGAGCGATAAACGCCTGTGTCCACTGACTGACAAGTTAACCGAGATGGAGAAAACTTCTCCCAAACTCTTCAGTTTATGGATTTATTGTGTAATTGTATTCCTAAGTGACGCTGGACTAGGTACGTCTTTTCAGTTTTTAGTAAACTTGTTTAATAGTTTGTGCCATGTAACAACTTTTTTGTCTTGTCTGACAGCATTTTGATATTTTGTCATATTTTGATTTAGTTTGTCTGAACTCGTGATGTTAAGAAATTTGACTTAATTCTGACTGTCAAATAGGTTAAATTGCGTGTGTCCTGAATTGCCTTTTCTTTCTTTCTCTTTCTCTTTCTTTCTTTTCCTAAAGCATCAACATTGTTTGTTTGTTAGATCACTACATGAACCCACTTTTCTCCCACTATAAAACACTTGGGCTAATACTTTTGTTTAGTATGCACTTGACTCAGTTATGCCCTGAGTGTCTGACAGATCAAGCCTGTTGTGTATGTTAACTTTATGAACTTTTGTGTTTATGAAATGTTTGTCTGATGCAAAACATCTCAGTAATGCTGATACACACTGATCGTTTAAATCCCTACAAATGGACTTAATAAATCTGATCATATGTTCATGATTAGACATGTTTTTGTTCCATAAACCTGTAGGCTACAAGTTAAATGCAACTGGAGATCAACAATTTGCATTTTTCTTTCTCTCCCAGGCTCCAACATCTGTACTTCTCGAGGAGCCAGCACATGTCAGCAATGCCTGGCAGTGCATCCAACCTGTGCCTGGTGCTTTCAAGAGGTGTAGTGATTTACAATGTTTAATGACTGAGCTGAAACATGTTTACCTTAGATTTTGTTACAGTATTAAGATTCCTAAACGGAGTGGAGACTTGTAAGACATTAAAAAAACCCTCATCTGTGGGTCAAGAAGTTGTTTTATCTTATGATTATGATCTTATAATTCTTATAATAACTCGGAAGCAATTACAACTATCCTCCACATGGTCTGCATTATCCACCAGAGTATTTAGTGACGTTTTAAAGCCATAATGAAACTGAAGAAGCAACAGATCTTTTCTTCTGTATTGTTATGTGCATCTTTAAATACGTTTTTCATTGGATAGAGGCAGATCTGAATGTGAGTTTTTCCGTTTCACAGAAAAAGTGAGTTGAGACATTTGAAAACAAAAATAAGAGTTCACAATAAATTATTGTTACTAAATAATTAAAAATGACTATCAATCAATCAATTTTTTTTTTTTTTTTCAAAAAAGCAAATGTTTAATGGAAACAGTTTACAACCACTGTATCTTTATTAAGAGGAAAACGAGCAATAGCAAGTCGTCCTCTGTATTGTTATTCTAAAACATCTGCCCTTATCTCGTAAAAGTGAGTCATGGCTTTTTGAAATTCAGGAAGCAAAACAAGGATTGTCCTTAATTGTGATGAAAAATACAGTAATTGTTTTTTTCTAAATGAAAAAAAACTGACTCAGCCATTTGCATGACTTGGGGGTCAGGACTACCTTATTTGTTCGACAAATAGCAGATGAGGGAAGTGTTTGAAACATATTTTTGGTCATTTTTGCTGCAGAAATCTTTATTTAGTACCCAGTATAACTGCCTCCCAAATGCTTGTCAGGATTTTGGACAAGATGTACCTGGTTCCTCCCGATGTGACCTGAAGAAGAACCTCATAGAGGCAGGATGCAGGAGAGCAGCTCTGGAGTATCCCACCAGCAAAATGCATGTGACCGAGGACAAAGATCTCAGTGACAAGGCCTCGGGATCCACCACCGACGTCACCCAGATCCAACCTCAGAGCATGCAAATCTCTCTGAGACCCGGTGAGTTCATCGAGACATAAACAAGTGACCACATGTTCCTCCGTTAGACCAAAATGTAACTCTACCATCCCACAGATGATTCCCAGGTCTTCACGCTGAAAGTCCGTCAGGTTGAGGACTACCCTGTGGATTTGTATTATTTAATGGACCTGTCCTACTCCATGAATGACGACCTGTCTCAGCTGCGACGGCTGGGGCGAGGCCTGGCTGAAGAGATGAGTAAAACCACCAGCAATCTACGTATGGGCTTTGGGGCTTTCGTGGATAAACCCGTGTCCCCGTACATGTACATCTCACCTCAAGAAGCTGTGTTAAATCCTTGTTACTCGTGAGTGATGACATGTATTTACACATTACAGATGATGGGTGTTTGTTACAAACTTGTAATTGGGCGGTGTGCAGAATCTGATATTACATCTTTAGACACTGCTATTATGGTTGAACTGTCTGCATTTGTTGAGTTACGTAGAGAATGATTATTACACTGTAAGCTGTTTTCTAAAGCTTGAATGTTGTGACTCATTTGTGCCAGCAAAGCTGAATGACCAACACTACCCATCAGGTTTGCTATGGTTTCACAGTTACCAGCAGTGTTGAGGAAAGTTACTTTTTAAAAATAAAACATTACAATATTGCATTAGTCCGTAAAAAAGGAACTAACTGCTTTAGTTACTTTTTTATGAAAAGTAATGCATTCATTTACTGTTGTGTTACATTTGTCACATGAGCTAGGCTTGTTTATTTGTTTTTTAATAGCAAAAAACCCAAAACATTATATGTGACCTTGGACCACAAAACCAGTCACAAGGTTCATTTTTTTTTACTTGAGATTTATAAATCATCTTATTTTTACCAAAATAAGAGGGATCATACAAAATGCATGTTATTGTTAACATATTACTGACCTGAATAAAATATTTCACATAAAAGACATTTACATATAGTCCACAAGAGAAAATAAAAGAAAAATGACCCTGTTCAAAAGTTTACATACACTTGATTCTTAATACTGTGTTGTTACCTGAATGATCCATAGCTGTGTTTTTTGTTTAGCGATAGTTGTTCATGAGTCCCTTGTTTGTCCTGAACAGTTAAACTGCCTGATGTTATTCAGAAAAATCTGTCAGGTCCCACAAATTCTTTGATTTTCCAGCATTTTTGTGTATTTGAACTCTTTCCAACAATGACTGCATAATTTAGAGTTCTATCTTTTCAACTATGTAAAAACTAGTGAAAACTTTTTGTAATTTGCAGATCAGGGTAAATTTAACTTATTTTGTCTTCTGGGAAACATGTAAGTATCTTCTATAGCCTCTGAAGAACAGTACTAAATGAAAAATGATATTTAGGCAAAATAATCTCCATTCTGTTCAAATGTTTTCACCCCCCAGCTCTTAATGCAGTGTTTTTGCTTCTGAAGCATCAGTGAGCATTTGAACCTTCTGTAATAGTTGCATATAAGTCCCTCAGTTGTCCTCAGTGTAAAAAGATAAAATCATACAGTCATTGTTGGAAAGGGTTACACAAAAATGGTGAAAAAGCAAAGAATTTGTGGGACCTGAAGGATTTTTCTGAAGAGCAGCGGGCAGTTTAACTGTTCAGGACAAACAAGGGACTCATGAACAACTAACACTAAACAAAAAAAAAAAGAAGCTGTGGATCATTCAGGTAACAACACAGTATTAAGAATCAAGGGGATGTAAACTTTTGAAAGGAGTCATTTTTATAAATTCAACTATTATTTTCTCCTGTGGACTATATGTAAACATCTTTTATGTGAAATATCTTATTCAGCTCTGTACTAAATAAAAAATAACATGCATTTTGTATGATCTCGCTTATTTTGGTAAAATAATTAACATTTTGCAGATTCTGAAGGGGGATGTAAACTTTTGACCTCAACTGTATTTAAAAATTTGGAATTTGAGGGTGCAAAAAAATCTAAATATTGAAAAAATCAGATAATGTAACTCACATTACTTGTAATGCGTTACCCCAAACACTGGTTACCAGTAATAGTAGCCTATAATAGCCATTGTTACCAGCAATAATAGCTTTTCTAAGTAGTAGCTTTCTGATCCTTATACATTTCAAAAATCACTACATTATCGTCCATAGGATCCCATATAAATGCCAACCTCAGTTTGGCTACAGACACGTTCTGTCTCTGACGGAAGAGGTGAGCCGCTTTACAGAAGAAGTGAAGAAACAGAAGGTGTCTCGGAACAGGGACGCCCCAGAGGGAGGCTTTGACGCCATTATACAGGCAGCTGTCTGCAAGGTTGAACTCTCTAAACACTCTCTAAACTCTACAATACTTAGTGTTTGAATTGGCTATTTTTGTCATTTTGACCTTTCTTATTTGACCACTTTTGTCTTTCTCATAGGAGAAAATTGGTTGGAGACCAGGTGCATCTCACCTACTGGTTTTCACAACAGATGCCAAGACACACGTGGCACTTGATGGGCGCCTGGCGGGCATTGTACGACCAAATGATGGCCAGTGTTATGTGGGCGCAGATAATGTCTACAATATGTCTACAACTATGGTATTCTGCTGATCTTTTTAATGACTTTTAGTTAATTTTGGGTGGAACATAGCATTAGACACACTGTACAGGATGTGAAACTTGTTAAAATAAGGGGATAGTTCACCTATGCAGCATCTATGCAGGGTCAGAAAGCTCTCGGATTTCATCAAAAATATCTTAATTCATGTTCCAAAGATGAACGATGGTCTTATGGGTTTAGAACGACATGAGTAATTAATGACAGATTTTCATCTCTTTAAGTTTATAGTACCTTTATTTATGCATACTAATTGATAACATTTTTTCAGGACTACCCATCCCTGGCATTAATCACAGAGAAAATGTCAGAGAACAATATAAATCTCATCTTTGCTGTGACTAGCCATGTGGAATCACTCTACAAGGTAAGAAGGGTATTAAATGTTACCATAAATCAGTATGGTAAATGTCTAATATGATTTTTAAGGGCACTTTCAAAGATATATCCTTCTTTCGCTCTCTATATCCATTGTAGAACTACAGTGAGCTGATCCCTGGCACGGCAGTGGGCACACTGTCCGAGGACTCTCATAATGTCATCCAGCTGATCCAGGACGCATATGCTGTAATGTCCATTTTTACATTCACCAAAAGGAATTTATTTAAGTCTGAGTTGTGTCTAATGTTTAAGTCTAATGTAACTCATGTTTAAGTTGGTTTCACAAACTCACCACAACAGGAAGACCAACAGGAAGCTGTTCTTTTTAAAAATCGAAACTTCTTTAAGAGCCGTGGTTCATACCATACATCTCTGTCACACATCTCCATGCACTGCTAATGAAAATGGACAATGGACTTAAATGACTTTCTTTATTTTTTCATTTTTCAAACTCATTTTTCAAAAATGAGTTTAATTTTCTGTGGTGATCCATGTTATGCCACATATGCTAACGATAGAGCTGAACTTGTGTTGAACCTGGAACAATCCTTTAAAAGGCTTTACTTAATTCACATCGTCTGTGGTCACTCATTGCTGTTGTGTTTGTGTGTTTGTGTAACAGAAACTGCGTTCTAAGGTTGAGCTGGAGCTCTTGAATGTCCCGGAAGAGCTCAGCCTGACATTTAATGCCACATGTCTCAATGGAGAGGTCATCCCTGGGCTCAGATCCTGCTCTGGCCTCAAAAGAGGCGATACTGTCGGTATCCTCTTTTCTTTTTATCTCTTACTCTCTAAAAATTCTCTATCCACCTCATTCAAATCTCATGTTGTTCCTGGTATGTCTTACAGGAGAATTTCACTTCCAGAATTTTTTTTTTTCAGACAATTTACTAACCCCCTTGTCATCCAACATGTTCATGTCTTTCTTTCTTCAGTCGTAAAGAAATTATGTTTTTTGAGGCAAAAATGTCTTCATATAGTGGACTACAATGGTGCCTGTGAGATTGAACTTTCAAAATGCAGTTTAAATGCAGCTTCAACAGGCTCTGAACAATCGAGGCAGAGGAAAAATGGTCTTATCTAGTGAAACGGTTGGTTATTTTCTAAAAAATTAATGTAGAATTTATATACTTTTTAACCTGAAATGCTTGTCTTGTCTAGCTCTGCGTGAACTCTGTGCATTCCGGGTCAATAGAGTTATAGGGTATGTCAAAAAATTCCCATCTTATTTTCTTCTCCGTAAAGTACCGACCCAGTGAACACCCAAAGAGGGTGAAACACCCTTTATGAAAAAGGTAAAACAGCAATGTAGGATGATTTTGAAGTTGGAGGAGAAAATGAGATGAGTTTTTCAACATACCCTGTCATGAACTGGAATACATAGAGATCACAGAGCTAGACAAGATGAGCGTTCAAGGTTAAGAAGTATATCAATCGTACATTTTTTTAGAAATGAACCAATCGTTATGCTAGATAAGACCCTTCTTCATCAGCTGGGATCATTTAGAGCCCTTCGAAGCTGCACTTAAACTGCATTTTAGAAGTTTAAATTCACAGGTACCATAGAAGTCCACCATATGGAGAACATTCCTGAATTTTTTTCCTCAAAAAATGTAATTTCTTTACAACTGAAAAAACAAAGACATGAACATCTTGCATGACAAGCGAGTGAGTAAATTATCTGTACATTTTTGTTCTGCAAGTGAACTTCCCGTTTAACCAAGTCGCTTATCCCCAAACTTCCTTATGGTCAGTTCGGTCACTTCCTTGTTTTCAGTCATATACCCACTCTGATGTCCTGACATATTGCACAAGAGGAGGAGCACAGGAAATGCTTTTTCTAATGTGCAATCATCAGCCTCCCTTGATAAATGAGTTGCATAAAATATTGTGGTTTCACTCCCTTCCCTTATAAATGGTTAACTGTAAAAAACTTATAAACATTCTGGACATGTGGGTGTAACTGTGCCATTACTCATTTTGCTGAGTGTTTCTAGGCATCAGACTTGTCTGTTTCCTGTTCTTCAGTGTTGCTCTGACTCACACTAACCAGCCTTCTGTTCAGACTGTCTGTCAGTCCAACACAATCACATGTTAGGCAGCCTACACACTCACTGTCAGCAACTGAATAACACTTACATACTGTATGTCATGTACATACTAAATAAAATAATAATTCAGATTTGTGAACAGCAGTGCTCTGTAACAACTCCTTCAATCCTATCTTCCCAGGTGTCCTTCACTGTAGAAGCTCGAGCCAGAGGCTGTCCTAAAGAGAAGCGTAAGACCTTCACCATCAAACCGGTGGGCTTCAAAGACACCTTGCAGATTACAGTCAACTTTGAGTGTGAGTGTAAATGCCAAGCTAAGACGGAGCCCGACAGTCCCGTTTGTCACCACGGCAATGGCACCTACGAGTGTGGAATCTGCCTGTGCAACCCGGGACGATTGGGTCCCAGGTGTGAGTGTGCCGAGGGGGACTACAGCCCCACTGAGCAGGACGCCTGCACCGGGCCAGACAAGGTGGTCTGCAGCGGCCGTGGAGACTGTGTGTGCGGCCAATGCGTGTGCCACAACAATGATTTCGGCAAGGTGTGGGGGAAGAGGTGCGAGTGTGACGATTTCAGCTGCCTGCGGTACAAAGGAGAGCTCTGCTCAGGTAAGAGAGGAAACTAGATGATTCTTTTGAGTCTGATCTTTTTAGTGAATAAAAAATTATACACTGCAACCAGTGTAGTCAGATTCCTGAACCAATTATTTTTATGAGTTCTTTCTTTTTAGTGAAAAAAACATACAGCATTACCAGTGTCGTATGATTCCCAAATAAATGACTGTTATGAGTCACATATTTTTTAGTGAATCAAAACATACAGAGCAACCAGTGTGGGCCAATTCCTGAACAAACAGTGCCTGAACTACACAGTGCAAACAGTGTAGTCCGATTCCTGAACAAATGATTCTTATTACCTGCTTCTTTTTTGTGAATCAAATACTTACAGTACAACCACTGTAATCTGATTCCTGAACAAATTATCATTGTGAATCATTCTTTTTAGGGAATCAGAAATATACAGTGCAACCAGTGTAGTCTGATTCCCAAACAAATGATTCTTTTGAGTCTGATCTTTATACTGAATAAAAACCATACACTGCAACCAGTGTAGTCTGATTCTTGAACAAATTATTCTTCTGCGTCTGACCTTTTTAGTGAATCAAAACCATAAACTGCAACCAGTGTAGTCCGATTCCCAAACAAATGATTCTTTTGAGTCTGATCTTTATAGTGAATCAAAACCATACTCTGCAACTGCTGTAGTCTGATTCCTGAACAAATGTATCTTTTGAGTCTGATTGTTTTAGGGAATCAATACCATACACTGCAACCAGTGTAGTCTGATTCCTAAACAAATGATTCTGTTGAGTCTGATCTTTTTAGTGAATCAAAACTATATTCTGCCACTAGTGTAGTCTGATTCCCAAACAAATGATTCTTTTGAGTCTGATCTTTTTAGTGAATCAAATCCATACACTGCAACCAGTGTAGTCTGATTCCCAAACAAATGTTCTTTTGAGTCTGATCTTTTTTAGTAAATCAGTACCATACACTGCAAACAGTATAGTCTTATTCCCGAACAAATGATTCTTTTGAGTCTGATATTTTTTAGTGAATCAAAATCATACACCGCAACCAGTTTAGTCTGATTTCCGAACAAATGATTCTTTTGAGTCTGAACTTTTTAGTGAATCAAAACCATATTCTGCAACTGCTGTAGTCTGATTCCTGAACAAATGAATCTTTTGAGTCTGATTGTTTTAGTGAATCAAAACCATACACTGCAACCAGTATAGTCTGATTCCTGAACAAATGATTCTTTTGAGTCAGATTTTTATAGTGAATCCAAACCATACACTGCAACCAGTGTAGTCTGATTCCTAAACAAATGATTCTTTTGAGTCTGGTCTTTTTAGTGAATCAAAACCATACACTGCAACCAGTTTAGTCTGATTCCCGAACAAATGATTCTTTTGAGCTGGTTCTTTATAGTGAATCAAACATACATCTTATTGTTACCTGTTCTGTATGTATAAAATTGTTAATATAAAACTCATTTGCAGTTAAAGCAAATTAGGAGTTTTGTCAGTAAAATATATATATATAAAATGAATGAATGTAGTTCATCATATTAAATATAAACAATGTTTGACATCCAGAAAGTGTCTGAATATTTTTTCAGAAACATTTGCTTGAATAACACAGCATAACGCCACTTGGTTTAATATTTTGTTATGTAATGCAAAGACACCTATACATTTTTAAGGAGACTTAAGGGTCCAAATACTTTTTAGGGACCCTGCATCACAGCCTTGACTAACTCAGGAGCAGGAGCCTCTGTTTTTTCACAGCCTATTATTTTGTACAAAATCTTTCTTTACGAGTAAGATTCCTTGTTCCCTGCCTCACATCACCTCAAAGGAATTACCTACAAAAACACTAAAACGTCTCCTGCATTAGTAGAAGAACATGCTCCTCTTATAAATAAACATGCTCTGTGGGACTTGGCAGGCTAAGCCATGTGTTGACCTATTTGAGACGTGTGTTTGTTCTATTCAGACGAGGTGCTGATGTTCCACTGGGGCGCGTTTGAGTTGGAATGGCTGAAGAGTTTATGTAAAAAAAGAAAAAGGAAAGCTATAGTGTACCTCTTCAAGTTGTGTACCTCTTGGAAGGGGGTTGGTTTCTCACTTAAACAGAACCAGATCTCTGTATTCGTGATTCCAAAAGACTTCAGCCTGTAACTAACTAAGCGTTTTTAGGAGAATGTACAAAAAGTTTCTTATAGCACATTCCCAGAGGTCCGAAGTAATCCAGAAAATGCCTTTCTGCATTGTCACACACTGATGATGTCATTGAACCAAAAATAGCCCAATGAGGGAGTAAAGTGGTGTTTAGGCTGATGCGAAGAGTTTGTATTGTTTTTCTGTGGGAAGAATAATTACACCCATACAATGATATTTTTTACATTTGGTTAGCCATTGTTGTATATCCATGTGCCTTTGTTTTTGATTTATCCGCATCATTGTTGTATTTTCAACCAAAGTCCCAAATCACTCATAAACTGTGTTTTGCTAAGGAATAAAGCACTGTAATCTTCTAAGCAAACATGTAAACTGTGGCAAATGAGTTTATAATTATAACTGTAAATCACGCATTTAATGGAGCTCAGCATTGCGCACTAAACATCAAGTCAAATATATTATGACTATTATATCAGTTCTTTCACATTCCCCACATTCACAAGCACCAGATGTCCATTTTTAGAAATCTCTGAGATTAAAAAAAGAAAGATGGAGCTGTTTGACAACAGTTGAGCGTGACTGCCAGTGGGGAATTTCATTTGTGAAACATGGAAAGCCTCAGCTTAATATTTGGGAACGGGTCATTTTTTTTTTCAATGCGTGTGTGGAATGTACAACTCCTTACATGAGGCACTTTTGTGGGCTCAAGTTCAAACTAACCTCATTAGATTATGAGACTGAACATTATTCATCATGGAAAGCTGTCTTACGTAGGTTAAGCAAGCAAATAAATGGTCATGTGGAGTCTGCTCACTCATTCCCATCTTTGTGTTATTTTTCCCTACATGGCTCATTCCAGGTCATGGCACTTGTTCCTGTGGGTTTTGCCAATGTGATCCAGACTGGAAGGGGGAGAACTGCAACTGTTCTACTCGTACAGACACCTGTATGTCCAGTTTGGGGCTGCTGTGCAGCGGTCGCGGCCAGTGTGTATGTGGGAGCTGTGAATGCACTCAGCCAGGGGCCTACGGCTCCACCTGTGACAAATGTCCTACCTGCCCTGACGCCTGTACCTTGAAAAAGTGAGTGAAATTGAATTGAAAAAAAAAAAGAACATTCTGTCATTAATTACTCACCCTCATGTCGTTCCAAACCTGTAAGACCTTCGTTTATCTTCAGAACACAAATTGAGCTTTCTGACGCTGCATAGACAGCAACGCAACTGGCACGTTCAAAGCCTAGAAAGGTAGTAAGGACATTGTTAAAATAGTCCATGTGACATCAGTGGTTCAACGTAATGTTATAAAGCTACAAATAACTTTCTGTGCACAAAAAAAACAACTTTATTCAACAATTTCTTCTATATCATGCCAGTCTCCGCCAGAGTCGGCGTTCTGATGTAGAACCTGGATGCACTGCGCCTTGTTTACAAGTGGAGGAAGACGCACGCTGTACATACAACGTTTTCGTAAACGTCTAAAGATTTTGACAGAGAGGATGACTTGCAGTTTTTTGCCCAGCCTTACTTATTTCAACCAGAATATACAGATGATGAACTAAGAGAGATGGACGTTCTACATCAGAACACATTACTCTCGTGAACACATGGTGAAAACTGACATGGAAGAGAAGAAATTGCTGAATAAAGTTGATTGATGTCTCTAAATAGTGATGTCACATGGACTATTTTAATGATGTCCTTACTACCTTTCTGGACCTTGAATGTGGTAGCTCCTTTGCTGTCTATGCAGGTTTAGAAAGTTCTTGGATCAGATTTCATCAAAACCCCCTAATTTGTGTTCTGAAGATGAACAAAATGGGTTTGAAATAACATTAGGGTGACTAATTAATTACAGAATTTTCATTTTTAGGTGAACTATCACTTTAACTATGATTCACATGTGTTTCTTGACCCATTGTTATGACTGCCTTCTAACTGGATGGCAGTTGCCAAATATAGGATGCAATATGATGTGGTCATTTGACCACAATGTAGCATACTACCATTTGGAATGTTTATTGTTAGAAGTTAGAATGCAAGACTTTCTTATTCACATGCAGTTTTTTAAATATGGAAGTAAGTATACAGTTTATACTACACAGTATTCAGTATTCAACTTCATATTATACAGTATTCAATAAGCAGTAAACTAGTATTCCATAGAGACAGAGCGACACTTGTCATAATTTATCAACAATCCAACCCTCTCCATTGACTTTGTATTGTGGGAAGCTGCCTCCTTGTCATTTCTGACTTATGACAAAAAAACAGAGAACGGTCTAAAAGCTGCTATGTGACAAGGTTTACAGTAAACAAGCTAAAAAAAAAAAACCCCAGAAATGTAAAACGTAATTGGCGGCAGGAAACATTCATTATTTTTAACCATGTCAAAGGTTTATTTCACCACCCTATGTGAACCCGAGAGGAGGAGATATATTGAGAAATTAAATTTTATTGGTCAGTGCCCCTTTCCCTTATCTTCCTTTTGTTGGAGAAATGATCCAACTGAATGGCCCAACATTAAATTATACCCTGAGATGTCAACTATTTGATCGAATCACCAGGTCACGCATCATTTAATCTACACAACAAAGATCAAAACACTTATTTTAGATAGCTTATCCCTTAACTTGTGTAATAATAATCACAGCACATAGCCTCAGCTTTGTGAAAGTTAGAAGAAAGCAGGGGTTCGGTTGATTACTAAAATGATAGGACAAGTTATATTAGCTATGTGTGTTAGCAAGCTGTAGCTTGGGCCTTTTGGTATTCATCCACTTTAAAGGAACACTCCACTTTTTTTTGAAAATAGGCTTTTTTCCAACTCCCCTAGAGTTAACACTTGAGTTTTACTGTTTTTGAATCAGCCGATCTCCGGGTCTGGTGGTAGCAGTTTTAACGTAGCTTAGCATAGATCATATTCGATATTTAAATTATTTAAGATATTTAAGATATTTAAAACTTGACTCTTCTGTAGTTACATCGTGTAGTAAGACTGACAGAAAATGAAAAGTTGTGATTTTGTAGGCTGATATGGCTAGGAACTATACTCTCATTTTGGCGTAATAATCAAGGAACTTTACTGCCGTACCATGGGTGCAGCAGGCGCAATTATATTACGCAGCCTGCAACTCTGCATCTACACAAACTTAGTGCCGGTCACTTTCAGGCGCTGCGTAATATTATTGCGCCTGCTGCACCCATGGTACGGCAGCAGAGTTCCTTGATTATTACGCTGGAATAAGAGTAGGGATATAAGTTAGACAAGAATATCTCCGATTGAGGTGTTGTGTTGCTGGATGTAATAATGAACATAGTGGTCGTCATTTACTCCCGAAATCTGAGCCGCCGAAGATACAGTGGATTACATTTGTTTGTGAAGGGAATGCGCCTCCCGATCTACATATATCCGTCTATGTTCGCGCAAATCATTCATGATCCAGCTTCACTTACAGCAGAAGTGAGTATAAGCATTTTTTATGAATCTTTGCGATCGCCTTTCCTTATAACGTGGTAGTTAGGAAGTTTAGCGGCTAATGTAAACAAGATCGTCTTTCCATAGAGGGAAGAGAGGGGCGGGGTGAGCAGACCTCATTTGCATTTAAAGGAACAACCCCTTAGAATGAGATGATTTTTGCAGAGCTGATTTTGGCAAGGTAAAAAGGGTGTTGTTTTACAAAACCATTGAGAATTTTTAATCAAAGTATATTAGAGACTTTTCATTAAGACCCTAAAGAATCATATCAACTTGTGGAAAATGGGCATTCGATGACCCCTTTAAAAAAAAGGTGGAGTGTTCCTTTAATAGTAATATGACACATTGCACACTAATTTTGTGGCATTAAACACTTGTTTTTTTGGGTCGACAGCTTATAAAAATGTAGTTCTGTGTTTTTTAGCTTGTTTACTGTACACCTTGTCACATAACAGATTTTAGACATTGATCTGTTTTTTTGCTATAAGTCAGAAATGACAAGAAGGCTGCTTCCCATGATACAAAGTCAGTGAAGGTTGGATTGTTCCCTCCCACCCCCGGTGTGAGCGTGGTCTAAATGTGCTTCGTCTCTAGTCCAAACACAGGGAATGAGTTCAAAAATTTAAGTCAAGTCTTTAAGTAAAAGATATTTTTTTTCCTCTAGGGACTGTGTAGAGTGTAAGCATTTTAAGAGAGGGAAACTTTTTGAAGATGACACCTGCACTCGAATCTGCAGAGATGAAATCAGACTGGTGGATGATTTGGGTACCATTATCACATTCATTCTATTTTACTGTATTTACAGCATTCTAGATTTTTCTGTAGCCTTCTGTTGTAACCCTTTGTTTGCTCTACAGTGTTCCATGATAAGAATGCAGTGAACTGCACCTATAAGGATGAAGACGACTGCGTGCAAAGGTTTCAGTACTATGAGGACAACAGTGGCAAATCCATCTTGTCTCTGGTCAAAGAGCCAGGTAACATCCTGTCAATGCTCTTACTTCTAAAAAAAATGATTTACATCTTTGTACAAAGATTGTTTGAGAAAACTAAAGGGAAGTATATTATTAATTAGAAAATTAGTGTTTATTTTATTTTTATTCAGGGTATTTCTGGGTATTAGAGATTCAAGAATATAGAAGTGTCTAGGTGTTTGCGTAAGCGTATGGAAGTGTAGGCGTGTGTGCAGCGTGTGACGGCTGTAAATTCAGGAGCCCGCAGTGAGAGTCTGCTGCTCTGCTTTAATGGACACATGTGGAACATGGGCTCTATTAGTGGCACACACATCCCCAGAACCCAGGGAGCACCCCACCTTGTAAAAACACACAGCAATAAACAACATCCAAGCTACTGAAGAACCCGCTGACACAGTGTAATTCCTACCGGGATAGGAATGGTTCAGACAGGAAGCAAAGACTATATAGAGAAGCTTGCTTATAGACTATAAAGAGAATCTAGCTTATAGCTTTTTTAGTACTTTTATTCAGAAAGAATGTATTGAAGTGATCAAAAGTGACAGTAACGGTGACATATCATGAAAATCTGACTTTTTCTATGTTTAAGAACTATAATCGGGTCCCCAGTGCATCTACTAACCTGGAAATCGTGAAAAAAGAACAACTCAGCAACTTTGTTTCGATAAGGCTTTTTGGAAGCATTTGAAAGAACAAGCGTGTCAGATTTCGCTCCCCCCGTGATGTGGTATAGGGGATCTTATTATAATATTAACGCTCCTTAATCTGCATGTTTCTACCCATGGCGCCGTCATTTTGTTTTGGCAAGCAACAACGGTGTACCAGTTCTAACGCCATGACAAAAGTTCGAGCAAAGCATGTTAACTGTTCTGTCTTTGGCTGCACAGATGAGCACAGAACACTATTTAGAGTCCCAGCCTCAGAGACAAGCAAGCAGTGGATTTATTGATTAATTTACTGTATGTTACGCTGCTGCCACACAGATCTAATATAAACATGCCATTTCTTTTTTCAGTTGTTTACCTTCACAGACATGTGTTTTTAACATGTGTATTTGACAGTCTAAGCGCAATAAGACATGAAAGAGAACTTAGTGTAGCACTCAAATGCCGTGTGACAGCCGCTTTCTGTGCACGTGCTTTGGATGCGTGCGCTCTCAAAAATAAAGGTGCTTTAAAATGTTTACATTTTTTGGAATTTTTGGTTCCACAAAGAACCATTCAGTCAAAGGTTCTTTAAAGAACCATCTCTTTTTCTTACCTTTTTATAGTTTGAGGAACCTTTTTTCGCCACAAAAAACATTGTGAAATAGAAAGGGTCTTCCGATGTTAAAGGTTCTTTATGGAACCATTTAGATAAAAAAGGTTCTTTTATGGCATCGTGAAGCTCCTTTATTTTTAAGAGTGTATATCAGAAGTTTAAACTGATATAGCTTTCAAACGCATGATTTCGACGCCAAAATCAAAAGCAAACAGATGTTTTTTTAGCAGAGTATGTGAGGTATGGGCTGTAAACAGGAATGCCAGGTTTTCACAGCAAAACCCACCCAGTTGCTACTTAAAACTACCCCAAAACTAGTCCAATTGCATGTTCTGGAGGATAAAATACATGTTTTTTTTTGTCAAGTTTCCTCTGGTAAATTCATATTTCAGGGGATAAACATATGACGTTATTGGGGTCGCATCATCCCGCGGCCATCAAAAACAACCCGCGGCAACAGTGTTAAAATAACTCAATTCCATGGGAAACTGCGGACTTGGCAATACTGGCTGTAAAGGCACAGCCCTGTTCTGAAAAAGGGGGCAGCGAGCAGGCGCTCATTTGCATTTAAAGAGACATGCATAAAAACAGTGTGTTTCTGCTTCCACTCAAAATAGGCGTTTTCAAAATGATATAATAAATGATTTTGAGCTGAAACTTCACAGACAGATTCTGAGGACACCTGAGACTTATATTACATTTTGAAAAAAGGAGTGGGAGTTTTTCTCTGAAATTTCTGTTTCAAATAAATGCTGTTTTTGAACTTTATTCGTCATAAATTACATTTTTAAATAGAGGTATCTTTTACCTACATTTCATTTTTTTGTGTAATAGACTGCCCTAAAGGCCCTGATATCTTGGTGGTGCTCCTGTCAGTAGCTGGTGCCATTTTATTCTTGGGTTTGGCTGCCCTGCTTATCTGGAAACTACTTATCACCATCCATGACCGGCGTGAATTTGCTAAGTTCGAGGAGGAGCGGGCACGTGCCAAGTGGGAAACGGTTAGTAAAGTGCAAAAATACACAATAAAGTTACACTACATGCGCACTGCATACATTTCAAACAGAAGCTAACTGATCAAAGACTTCAAGATACATTACCAAACACATTTACACTCTCTCTGTTTAATGTAAAAAGCTCAAATTACTATGTGTAAGTAGCTTGGTGAACTATAGATGTTGGCAGGATGACTTTACGGTTTCAGTGGCATGCTGTTTTTCCCTCAAGAACAAAGGAAACGCCTCCGTACCCCTGGGCAAGATTTGTTTTAAATTATCCACTGCTAATTAGGCTTTCCCCGTGAGGTCTCGCACCACATGTGAACCCTCTGATCCCCCTCTGTTTCTTACTTAAACATTTATGTTGAAATATGTGTAATTTGACTCATTTTTAAAAGAATAGCTCATCCAAAAATGAAAGTTTGCTGAGAATGTACTCACCCTCAAGCTATCCATATGTATAAGAGTTTGTTTCTTAATCGGAACAGATTCGGAGAAACAGCACTAATGGATCCTCTGCAGTGAATGGGTGCCGTCGGAATGAGAGTCCAAACAGCTGATAAAAACATCACAATACTTGCTTGTGGATTATTATGATGTTTTTATCAGCTGTTTGGACTCTCATTCTGACGGCACCCATTCACTGCAGATGATCCACTAGTGAAGTAAAGTATTGATATATTGCTCTAAATCTGTTTGGATGTAGAAACAAATGGTCTGAGGATGAGTACATTTTCAGCAACTTATATTTTTGGGTGTATTGTTCCTTTAAGAAAACCATATTGATCAAATGTAGACTGGTGTAAATGCATACTGAATGATAACTTTTTTTATCATTCTTACAGGGCCACAACCCCCTCTATAAAGGTGCCACATCAACATTCACAAACATCACATATAGAGGCAAGGACTGACTGCAGATAGCAAAGGGAGAATTGGACAGCGCTATCTTATTTTAAGGTTTAAAAGTATTAATTTTTTTGTAAAACAAAATGCGAATTGAACACAATCAGGAAGGGTTGTACATATTTTGTTGTTGTACATATGTAAAGTCAAAAATGGCATGGATGTCTTTCTGTTTGTCACTGGATGAATGTTAATCTTTACATTTGCTTCCTACATGACTGTATTTGTCAGCAGTACCGTGCCTGGAGAGATAGCTTCACACTGTAGTGACACACGTCAAGCCATTTCCTCCCTCTCCCTGCTCTGTCACTCTTTGCAGAGGCAGATATGAATGATAAAAAAGCATGAGCAATCTTTCCAACTACTGATGGCCCGTGGTAACACTGAATCCCTCATCATGAGCAAGAAATGTTCTTAATATAAGCTGTTCTCTTCGCTGTGGTTATAGCTTTATTAATATTATGCAACTACTAGTGGTAGCTTTATCACACTGGCCTTTAGTACACAGTTTTGGTGGGGTTCGCAAATCCAAGAACTGTATAAAAATGTGTAAAAAAGTTGTCTGTCACCATAGTTTTTACAAAATGTATGCCAAAAATAGACACATTTTTATTATTTGTCTAGAAGAATGACCTTAAAAGTCAAGAAGTCTTCTCAGCTCAAGTGCAAAAAAAGTAACAGTGCCCCAAATGGGAAATATATGAATTCTGGATTTTGTGTTTTTGGTGCTGTCAGACTCAGAGTTAATGACAGAAATAATGAAATAATTGTCAAATTATTTCTTCAGGAAAAAAAAAAAAAAAAAAAATAGTGAAATGTTCTGTCTTCATATTTAGCCATGCCACACACTTAAATCTTAATATCAATAAAACATGTCATGATATATGTATTAATGTTTTTTTCATGTTCATTTTAGTAGAGTATGGTTCAAAATGTTATTAATTACTATTAAAACTACTTTCATTGTTTGTATGTGGGGTTAATAGTTGGTCTGTTTTTCCATTTAATTCCATATCATTTTTATTGGTCTAATAACCTGGTCTAATTTAAATTAATCTGACTAATTTAATTTCCTTTGCTGTGTGAAGGCATGTAGTGTTTTTATGGATGTGATTCTGTTATATATATTGAACTACAGCGCCACCTACTGGACTGATGTTACAACCACAGTTCTAATCATGTTTCCTTTTTTTTTAATCAAGACACTGGTAGGTAATTGTTATGTAAAATATTTGTTTTACGTGCAGCAGATAATTTACTATAGGAAATTTACATTTAGTGTATATCGTCGATATATTTTGTAAGTACATTTTCGGAAATCTGACCCTCTCAGGTTAAAGTATTTAAACATTTTATGGTATTATGAAATTGTTATGTTGAATATAAGCAAAGTGGGACAGCTGGTAAATCCAAAATAGGCCTACTTCGATACAGCATATCAAAAAAATGGATCATTGCAAATCTTAAAGGGATAGTTCACACAAAAATGAAAATTCTGTCATTAATTACTCACCCTCATGGCGTTCCAAACCCATAAGACCTTCGTTCATTTTGGGAACACAAGTAAAGATATTTTTGATGAAATCCGAGTGCTTTCTGACCCTCCATAGACAGCAACGCAACTACCACGTTCAAGACCCACAAATGTACGGACATCATTAAAATAGTCCATGTGACATCAGCGGTTCAACCTTAATTTTATGAATCTGTGAGAATACTTTTTGTGCACAAAGAAAACAGAAATAACGATTTTAATCAACAATTTCTTCTTTAACATGTCAAATGACTATTTTACCAATGTCCTTACTACCTTTCTGGGCCTTGAATGTGTCAGTTGTGTTGTTGTCTATGCAGGGTCAGAAAGATAAAGATGAAGATAGAAAAAATATCTTAATTTGTGTTCCGAAGCTGAACGAAGGTCTTACGGCTTTGGAACGACATGAGGGGGAGTAATTAATGACAGAATGTTCATTTCTGGGTTAACTATCCTTTTAAATCACATATAATTATGTCCGTATTGCTCCATTACTCTATAAAAGTAAGTAAGCGTATGATAAATGTAGCCATTTGGATCATATTCTCAAAATACGGTAACACGAAAGTGTTTCACTTTACCTTTTTTGTATTTAAAGTTTCAGCCCTAAATAAATATAGATATTTTTTTAAAACCAAGTTTTCATTAATATCAATATGTTAGTTGTTATTTTGACTAGCGTTTAAACCCTAAATAAATAAATAAAGAGCAACATATTTGTTACGTTATTTTCGTACCGTAAGAGGCGTCGCCAGGATCAGTTTACACGACACAAACGTCATTGGGGAGAGAGAGAGAAAGATAGAGAGAGGATGCTGAAACACTGAAGGCTGTGCCAGGATCACAGTCAGTCCTACTATCCGCGTTAAAGATCCTGGAAATGTGCAGGTGAGTTCATGAATTCCCATCACAATCTTAACACATGCAGATCTGTAACGTTAAACCTCACAGATGATAACACCAGTCACTGATTTACGTTACTACTATAAGTTAGATAAGAAGAAGACAACACCCTGCCTGCGCTCCATCAACATCATCTATCGCTAAAAGGAGACAACATCTCACACTCAAACACTAGCCACAAATATACGTTTCGACATAATTTTATTGTCATTGCCATATCTATTCGTGTCAGTTCAAAGCGCATCATCACTGTTGTTGTTGTTAGCCGGCTAACGTCAGTTAGCTCTTGGCTAGCTAATGTAACGTTATCGCTACAGTGAATGGTGGTGTCAGTTGCATTTAAAGAGAATTATGTCAGATCTGATGTTTCTGGTCTTTGATGCTTGTGTTGGCAGTATATATGATTAAACAGAGAAGATATATTTATCGTATAGTTAGTGTAAATATACCTGTCATCCGGTGTTGTTTGGCAGAGCGCATCAGCTCATTAAGAGTTTATAATGACCATTAAGGTGACTGAAAGTCAATATTTAATTCTGTATAATAAGGCTGTATATTTGAAGGTTTAGTAGTTTACAGTTTTGTCATATATATATATATAGCAATAGCTATAGTTTGTATAATGATTTATATGTTTATAATATGAATATAAGCTTATTTATGGCTTATTTTGACCATCTGCGTTTAACTTAAATGAGTCCTTGTCTGTAAGTCATGAATTATTTATTTATTATATATACATCATTTATTTGTTACATATATATATAAGGTTATATATCTTCCGCCTTCCTTATCTTCCACCTTTCTCCATTTTGTGAACACCTTTAATTTTTTCTGAGGTTACTTATTTATTAATTATTATTTTTAACCTTACCCTTAGGTTTTAGTAGAGTGTAAATATAGATTTAAAGAGGTTCCAGGCGTTGACAGTTTTTCACACATCGAAATTATAGTCAGCGGTCTATTTCAATGAAAAATAAGTAAAATAGATTTTAAGCTCTTTATTAAGAGGATACCAGTTTAAGTTTGATACACAATAAAAAGTAATTAATATGAGAAATTAATAACGTAATGAAACAGAAAGAAAATAAAAAGGTAGTTAAGTTTGGGTGTGCCGGTAAGTCTTGTGGGTTTTAGTTGTCTGTTTAGTTTTAGTTGTCAGTTTCTTGTGAAGGTAGAGCAGAAACTACATTGAGTCTAGTACACAATATTCTCAATATCTAAATATTATTTGTCTGTAATGGACTATTTGACTGTCCTTTTCTTTCTGTTTAATTTTGAGATCACAGTTATTAAGTAAAGAGTCATGCTATGCCGGACAATGACCTATAACCAGAGGGTGATTGTGTCCTGCGTGTATGAACAGGGCACATGGAGCTTCTCTGGGCTGGGTCAGACTGCACGCAGTTCTATTGATTATTTGGGACAGCAGTAGTCAGAGGTGAACTGAGGTTCATGCTGCTAGATTCAGATTGTGAAATCGGATACTGATCTATCTCAGTGGGTTGTGACCCAAAAATGGTTAATATATTTTTTTGCATAATATTGGGCCTTTGCAGTTAATGGTAAACATTTTACAGTGTATTCTAAACTGTTTGGTGCTCTGTATGATTACACAGGTTTATCTGTCATGGATGCAAATATGATACCAAAATTCGCCTCCAAAGACGAGGAAATTGATTTCTGGAAGGCTCTTTCACTCAAGTACAAGAAAAGGTAAGTGGCACAGTACAGTGAGCAGCATTGAATGTTACTCAGCTCTCTGACACATGATAGCATTCTTTCATGTTGTCCTCAGCCTTCACTATTCACATTGCCTTTGGATAAACAAAACACTGCTTCTAAATGCTAAGAGTAAAAGTAAAACCAATGCAACCTGTTTCCTTACATTATGAGAGCCATATCGAGCAGTCAAATTAGTCTTATGTAATCCACCACAGTGGGAATTTCCTTAAAGGGGCTGAGCTTTTTGTGATTTGATATAGGCTCCCGCTGCTAATTTTACCGTTGAAAAGCTCTCAGTGGCATTGTCATCTAAAAAGATTACACAACAAGCTTGTTGCCTGGTAAATTGCATTCCAAAGCAGCATTTCTCGATTCCAGCTTGGTGTGTTTCAGACTCACTGGCAGGAACAGGCGTTTACACACACCAAAACTTGGTACACCCATGTTTGCGATTAACAGTCTTCTGTGTGGTTACGTCTGGTTACATAAAAAAACAAATGACTGGGGTTTGTACCTCAAATAAATCTCTCGATGTAATCTGAAAGAAAGATTTGATTTACAAATCAGCTTTGTTCCATTTTTGATTGTGCACCAGCTTCTGAGCTAATTTTATCTGTCAAACAAGTCCACAGTATATATTTGTGCAGCTTGCTGAGGAGAGGTGTGTTATTAATGTTTTTAATGGGACAGTTTGTCACCTGGTGGATGGGGTGAAAATCTCAGACCTACTTCAGCTGAGGGAACCAAGCCATTTATTTTATTTAAAGTAACGAAAATATTGTTCTAATGGTTTTATTTTTAGTTGACTATAATCGTTGTGTTAGAATCACTTTCAGAATGACTTTTTTCCAGCTGATGAAAGATAAAACCATTGACAGCCAATCAGAATCCAACCAATTTTTTATATAAGTTTTATATTATATAAGCATGGGGTTTAAAGACTTGCATGGCTTAATATAATGTGAATGTTGTCTCTTACTGAAATATGTAGTAGAAAATCTATGAAAGATTTATGTTATTTAAAAAATCCACATTGTTTTACACATATTTTGGACTATGGGGGGCGCTATTATTTTGATGATGTGCAATGGTTGCACTCGTTGAGCTACTGGCGCTACCCGTTGCTATTTTAACCTCAACACAACTTCGAATAAGCAACTTGAAAAATAAAATGATACGATGCCACGTTGTGCGCTTTTGGTTGTAATTTTTAGTTGAAGGGCAACAAGAGAAGCGATGTAATCTTCACTGCTTTCCTAGCGATCAGAAGAGAAGAAAAGAATGGGAAGATGCCTGTGGACAAATAAAACTTCCTAAAGAGCCGAGTTTTTGTTCTTTCCACTTTAGCCCTGATGTCTTTGAGGCTTTAAGTAGACCACAGCTACTGAAAGAGCTTACAAACGGCAGAGACAAGAAACGCTACATGCCATCCTTGCGGGATATAAACATGCCGACACTTGTCATGACGCCGTGGCCACTTTCTCAGCGTGGATTTCACTCAATATCCGGGGATGTTTAGACTCCTTGTGGGGGAAAAAAAAAAAATAATAAAAATCAATGGTACGGCATTTGGTAAGCCTATGCTTATATCCGTTGCCTCTGTAAGCACTTTCAGTAGCTGTGGTCACTGTATCAATGTTTTATTTCCCGAGTTGCGTATTCTAAGCTTTGTTGCGGTAATAATAGCAACAGATAGCAGCAGTAGCTCACTGAGTCCAAAATATGCATAAAGTGTTTTGGATTTTTTTTAAATGACATAAATCTACATATTTTAGTAAGAAACATCAATTACGTTATATTAAGCCATACAAGTCTTAAAGGAACACTCCACTTTTTTTGAAAATAGGCTCATTGTCCAACTCCCCTAGAGTTAAACAGTTGAGTTTTACCAATTTTTAGCATAGCTTAGCATAGATCATTGAATCTGATTAGACCGATAGCATCTTGCTCAAAAATAACCATATATAATGACAATATTTTTCTAAAATAACCCCTTTCAATACCCCTTTTTTTAAAACTAGACTCTTCTGTAGTTACATCGTGTACTAAGACTGACGGAAAATGCAAAGTTGCGATTTTCTAGGTCGATAGGGCTAGGAACTATACTCTCATTCCAGCTTAATAATCGAGGAATAATAATTTGCTGCCATACCATGGGTGCAGCAGGTGCAACGATATTACGCAGCGCCTGAATGTGACCAGCACTGTTTGTGTAGATGCAGAATTGCAGCCGGCAGATTTGACGTAATATTATTGCGCCTCCTGCACCCATGGTACAGCAGCAAAGTTCCTTGATTATTACGCCGAAATGAGAGTTCCTAGCCTTATCGACCTAGAAAATCGCAACTTTTCATTTTTCGCCCATCTTTGTACACAATGTAACTACAGAAGAGTCAAGTTTTAAATAGGAAAAATATCGAAACTCTTTGGCCATTTTTATGCGAGATGCTTACGGTCTAATCAGATTCAATGATCTATGCTAAGCTATGCTAAAAGTGCTACCGCCAGACTCGGAGATCGGCTGAATAGATTCGAAAACGGTAAAACTAAATTGTGTAGGGGAGTTGGAAAATGAGCATATTTTCAAAAAAAAAAGTAGAGTGTTTCTTTAATACCCAGGGAACCTTTTGTGTGAACGGGCTTTTACAATACTAACTGATGCCAAACAAATAGCTTTGATAGCAAAAAAAGGGTCATTCAATTAACCACCAAATGCTTTAGAGCTGTTTTATCAAAGCACATGCTATCTCCAGGGTGGCACTTATGTTCAACCATGACTTAAGATTAGCCTATAAAGCACAGGCTCCTCTGGGTCTCGATGACATGTGATGACTCCATCTACCCAGTTCTGACCTGCTAGTAAAACACCCTAATCAGCACTCCAGAGACTATGCAAAAATTAGTCACAGATGTTGTGCGATTCTGATTCTCTCCTGTGGTGTTACGTACTTTCTGCACAGTTTTAGTGGCCTCCTTGTCCCTGGATAAACAGGTCGTCCTGCCCCGTCTCCTAACTCACGTGGCTGTAGCATGACCAGACAGGGAAATATTGCCCCAGTGCCATTTTTAGATCCTTCCACACCATAATGCAGGCTGGTGATTACATAAAGAGGCCCAGGGCAGTGCTCTCCGCTGGTCACCCGGACACTGTAAACAAAACTGGTTATTTACAGCATATGCAGCCTGCCCCACTCACACTGTGCTAGTAAGAGTGTCAGCTTAGAGCACATTCATTAAATAATGGTATAATCAGTGAGTTGTCCAAGGTTTTAAGAGTCCAGATAGCTAAAAACGTTATTCCGTGCATATTTCCATTATGCTATATTTCCATTATGCTTATATTTCCAATATGCTATAGTGATGGCTTGACATTTATATTTGTAGCATTCCCTGGGTTAAACCAGGAAAGAAGTAATATTACATAACAATATACAGTTGAAGTCAAAAGTTTACATACACCTTGCAGAATGTGCAAAATGTTAATTATTTCACCAAAATAAGAGGGATCATATAAAATGCATGTTATTTTTTATTTAGTACTGACCTGAATAAGATACTTCACATGAAAGACATTTACATATAGTCCACAAGAGAAAATAATAGTTGAATTTATAAAAATGATCCTGTTCAAAAGTTTACATACACTTGTTTACATACACGCTGTTCTTAAGTCAAATCCTTCAGGTCCCACAAGTTCTTTGGTTTTTCAGCATTTTTGTGTATTTGAAATCTTTCCAACAATGACTGTATGATTTTGAGATCCATCTTTTTACACTGAGGATGAATTGGGTTTCCTTCTGAAGCATCAGTGAGCGTTTGAACTTTTGTAATAGTTGCATATGAGTCCCTCAGTTGTCCCCAGTGTGAAAAGATGGATCTCAAAATCACACATTCATTGTTGGAAAGGTTCAAATACACAAAAATGCTGAAAAACCAAAGAATTTGTTGGACCTGAAGGATTTTTCTGTAGAACAGTGGGCAGTTTTACTCTTCAGGACAAACAATGACTCATGAACAACTATCACTAAATTAAAAAAACACACAGTTGTGGATCATTCAGGTAACAGCACAGTATTAAGAATCAAGTGTATGTAAACTTTTGAACTGGGTCATTTTTATAAATTCAACTATTATTTTTTGTTCTTGGGGACTATATGTGAACGTCTTTAATGTGAAATATCTTATTCAGGTCAGTACTAAATAAAAAAATAACTAAATAATGTATTTTGTATAATCCCTCTTATTTTGGTAAAATAATTAACATTTTGCAGATTCTGCAAGGTGTATGTAAACTTTTGATTTCAACTGTATGGGAAATGCCAAACTGCCGTTTCTGATCACTTCTTAGCACACTCAGGCAGACTGATATGTCTTTAGAGGCAAACTAGAAATAGAAATAGAATATGCAAATTTTATGCACATGTCATTAGTGATAAATGGTATCTTGTGTGTGTTCAGTTATAAGGAGGCACAGGAAGAGTTGCTGGAGTTCCAAGAAGGAAGCAGAGAGCTCGAGACAGAACTGGAGACACAACTGGGCCAAGCGGAGCATCGCATCAGAGACCTGCAGGCGGACAACGAGAGACTGCAGCATGAGCTTGACTCGCTCAAGGTGAGAGTGTGTGAGCTGAGCTGTGTGTAAAGAACATTGAAGCAAGGACAGGTCTAAAGAGTGTCTGTCTTTGCTTTCTCTTTCCTGTAGGAGAAGCTAGAGTATCAGTATGCTCAGAGCTATAAACAGATCTCCGTGCTGGAGGACGAGCTCAGCCAGACTCGAGGCATCAAGGAGCAGCTGCATAAATATGTCAGAGAGCTAGAGCAGGCCAATGACGACCTGGAAAGAGCCAAGAGGTCAGAGGGCATCATCTTATAATTTATACATTTCGCTACAACTGTATCGCAGCCAGAATGCTTCCCTAAAGATAACGTTCACCCAAAAAGGAAAATTCTGTCTTTAATTACTCACCCTCAAGTCGTTCCAAACCCGTAAGACCTTAATTCATCTTTGGAACACAAATTAAGATATTATTGATGAAATCTGAGAGATATCTTTTATAAAATTAAGGTTAAACCACTTATTCAAATGGACTATTTTATCAATATCCTTAGTAGCTTTTTGGGCCTTGACTGTGTCAGTTGCATTGCTGTCTATGCAGGGTCAGAAAGCTCTCAGATTTCATCAAAAATATCTTAATTTGTGTTCCGAAGGTGAACAAAAGATCTTACAGGTTTGGAATGACAATAATGACATTATTTTCATTTTTGAGTATACTAACCCTTTAAGAAATGAAAATTGAGTCCATCTAGATTATATGTTGTCTTTAAATAATTCTGCCCTGGTAGACTGTATGCCGTTCCACTATTCTGCTGTAAGTTATAGTTTTATTCTGCTACGGTTTGTTACCACAGAGCCACGATTACATCTCTGGAGGACTTTGAGCAGAGGCTGAACCAGGCCATCGAGAGGAACGCCTTTCTGGAGAGTGAACTGGATGAGAAGGAGTCTCTCCTGGTATCTGTGCAGAGACTAAAAGATGAAGCCAGAGGTATTTACTGACTGTCCTCTCTAAAATGTTGTCATGTGTAATTACAGCTAGTTCCTCATTCCAGGCTGCTCGAGTGATGTTTACAGAACCTTTTCTGTCAGTAAAAAAAAACTTTTCCTGCCCGCTGTGGAATGAAGTCATGTTACATACTCAGATCAACATTTTGGTCTGCAAGTGAAAGTTACGGATCAATATCTCGCACACTATTTTAAAGGGGACGTTGGATGCCCATTTTCAAGTCGGGATGGTTTTTTAGGGCAGTGGTCTCCAACCTTTTTTACTCCACGGACCGGTTATGGTTTGAAAATGTTCTCGCGGACCGGCAATATTTCCAATATTGCGACGTAACCCCCAAGCGAAGCTATGTATCTTAAACGCAGGGAGACGCGAAAGAGGAATCAACTTGGTATGCAGCGCTGTCTGAAACATGTCTCTGTGCTTGTGCGCGCTTTGGGTGTGTGCAAGAACAGTGCGTAAGTAATGAATTGAGTTCTGTTCGTTTCTTCTTCTTGTGGTTTTAAATAGTTTGAACGTGTAAATTGGCACATTAATCTGCGAATCACATGCCGAACGGTGGGGTCTGGATCTGGTCTGTATGTATCACGGATCAACTGCGATCCGTTTAAGCCCTAATAGGCTATATATGACAGATCAGAGCAATCTTTTAATTACTAATTTAACATGAAGTCAAATTGCTACTCCAAATCAATCGCATACAACAAAAGTACAGAAAAATGAAAACAATTAATTACCCACAATAAATAACAGAGAGCATCATATCTATACAAATTTTCCCCAGAACGATCTCACGACCCGGTGGTTGGGGACCTTTGCTTTAGGTTTCTTTGTGAAATGTCTGCAACATATGTTCGTTCAAATTCCTCAATGGTCATGTAAAACAACACAGTTTTTACCTTGTCAAAAGCAGCTTTGTTCACAGCAAGCTGTTTCGGTGCATGTCTCTTTAAATGATAATGAGCTACTGCTCACCCCGCCCCTCTCTTATGTTTTTTGTGTATTCGTTTGGAAAATTAGAATGGATTCGTGAGAAAATAGAATTGATTTTATCATTGTAGGGTTGTTGTGTCCACACACTGCTAAGACACATTTAAATGCAAACACCATGTGCATTTATAGATTTGCGGCAAGAGCTTGCGGTGCGAGAGACCCGGCCGGAGGTGACGCGAATGTCGGCCCCCAGCTCTCCAACTCCAGACAATGACAAAACAGACTCAGCAGTCCAGGCCTCCCTGTCTCTGCCAGCTACACCGCTCAGCAAGAACCTGGACAATGCTTTCACCAGCCAGACAGGTAGACTGCTAAATTTCTCTCTTGAGATGTATACAATGTTTTTGCATGACTCACTTGGTTCTTATTTTTTGCAGCTCTGGCCAACAGCTCCACTAATGCAGCCCTCACTCCATCTGCCAGAATATCGGCGCTCAATATTGTTGGCGATTTATTGCGCAAAGTCGGGGTGTGTAAACGCTGTAGACTGAATTTTTCAGACAAATAATTGTTCCCAGTTTTGTTTGTGATCACCGTTTGCATAAATGAATTTGGTGTCTAATCCAAGTGTTTGTTCTGTTCGGTAGGCTTTGGAGTCCAAGCTTGCAGCCTGTCGAAATTTCGCCAAGGACCAGGCTGCCAGGAAGAACTATGTCACAAACATCAACGGCAATTTGATTAACGGAGACATTTCAAATTACTCTCACTCTCTCCACACATCCTACTTCGACAAAGCGTGAGTTGGCCAATTGTTTTGCCATGGTTCAGAAAACCTAATCAATAAACCTTTAGATGTTGATGAGCAGTTACCTTATTTGATCTACGTTACCCATAATTACATAGTGTCATTTCTACTGAAATCAATTTACATAAAGTTTACAAAAAGGTATAAATAAGGATAAAAAGGATTCAGTACTCAACTTTCAAAGGGATAGTTCACCCAAAAATGTAAATACTGTCATTAATTACATTAATTACCTCATGTCGTTCTAAACCTGTAAGACCTTCATTCATCTTCGGAACACAAATTAAGATATTTTTACATTGTTAAAATAATGTTAAAATTATCATTGCTAAAATAGTCAATGTGACAGTTCAACCCTAATGTTGTGAAGCTATGATAATACTTTTTGTGTGTATTTTTACACACAAAAAGACTCGAAAAGACTCTTTTGTGTGTATTTTGCCACACTTGTCACAATAGAATTTGTGGTTTTAATTTTTGGGGTGAACTATCCCTTTAATTTTCTTGTGTATATTTAATGTGAGGATTAAAATGTAGGGCAGATTGAAGAAAATGTATGATGACTGTAATAATGAGTCTAAGCAATACAGGAGATAAAATTCTCTCAGACTTCTGTGTGTTTCTCTCCTCAGCAGAAGAGAGAGGGTAATTTTCCCTGCGTTGCTTCTGGGTAAATGATCCGACTAGCAGTTTTAATGCGGGGGTCCATGCATGCTGGTTAACAACCCCCTACATATAACGTAGAGTACTATAATCCACTAGGTTAAGATCACATCATCTCCACTAACATCTTGGTGGTGGCTCAAATTGTCTGTGAAGGTGCACTCCATAGGTTTGCTCAGATGTGGTATATTTAACTAAACGTGAGATGTCTGGGCCAGTGTTTTGAAGGTTCAAAACATGAAACATTCTCTAAAAAAATGATCAATTTATGGAGTTCGCCCTGAGTGCTAAACTAAGAGTTTCTCTTCTCATCTGTCTGTCGGTATGAACTGAATTACAGGATTAGACAGTCATTAGATAGATCATGTTCATTTTTCTTATTAAAGTCAACATGAAACGAGATTTGCAACTCGCTTTACTCCATAATGTGACAAAAATATGGGGGTGCCTCATTGATTCATGGGGATAAGAGAAAAGTGAGCATTGCTTACACTACTATTCACCAGTTTGGAGTTGTTAAGATTTTTTTAATGTTCTTGAAACATAAAGGCTGCATTTATTTGTTCAAAATACAGTAAAAACAGTATAATTGTGAATATACGCTTAAAATTATGGAAGACACTGTTTCCAACACTGAATAAAAATGAAAAAAAGTTATTGTGACATTCGATCTCACAATTCTGACTTTTTTTCTCAGAATTCCATAATACAAACTCACAATTCTGACTTTATTTCTCACAATTGTTAGTTTATATCACGCACTTCTGAGAAAAAAAAGTCAGAATTGTGAGTTCATATCATGCAATTCGGAGGGAAAAAATCTGATTTGTAATATAAAAACTCACAAATTACTTTATTTTGTGAGATTAAAAACTTGCAGTTCTGACTTTTTCCTTACAATTGCGAGTTTGTATATCGCAAATTTAGACTTTTCTCAGAATTGTGTGATATAAACTCACAATTGCGAAAGTCAACAGTGAGAAAAAATAAAAGGTTATTGCGACATTTTCTCTCACAATTCAGACTTTTTTTCTCAGAACTGCAATATAGAAACTCGCACTTCTGAATTTATTTTGCACAGCTGTTAGCTTATATCACGTAATTCTGAGGGAAAAAAAAGTAGAATTTGTGAGTTTGCAGAAAACTCGCAAATCTGACTTTCTCACAATTGCGAGTTTGTATCTCACAATTTAGATTTTTTTTTTTTTCTCAATTGCGTGATACAAACTCACAGTTGCAAAAAATAGTCACTTGCCAGATAGAAACTCGAACTGCGTGATATAAACTCACAATTGCTAAAAAGGCAATTGCGAGATAATAATAATTTGCAATTTGACTTTTCCTTAGAATTAATTTGTTAATTAATTAATTAGTTTGTCTCTTTTTTTTCTCAGAATTGTGAGGTTATATCTCACAATTCTGGCTTAACTCGCAATTATTATTATCGGGTATTATAAAGTCAGAATTGTGAGTTTGTGTCTCAGTTCTGAGAAAAAAACATCAGAATTGTGAGATAAAAAGACAATTTTTTTTATTCAGTGGTAGAAACGGACTTCTATATAAAATAACTGCTTTCTATTTGAATATTTTTTTTAAATATAATTTATTTCGACAAAGACAAAGCTGAATTTTCAGCAGCCATTTCTCCAGTTTTCAGTGTCAAATATTCTTCACAAAGGATTTAAACATGCTGATTTGAGGCTCAGAAACATTTCTTATTATCAGTGTTGAAAACAGCTGTGCTGCCTAATATTTTAATGGAAACCATGATACATTTTTTTTTTCAGCATCATTTGATAAATGGAAATTTCCCAAGAACAGCAGTTATTTAAAATAGAAATCTGTTATAACATTATTACGTAAGTTATGTCACTTTTGCTCCATTTAATGGATCCTTGTTGCATTTTTTTTCTTAAAAAAAACCAAACAAACAAAAAACAAATAAATAAAACTTTTGAATTGTAGTGTACCAGAACAGACCAGAAGAGCTAGTTGAAGAGTTTTAAAAATGAGAAATCAGCTGAAAAGGAAAGTTGCCTCAGAAGTAAAAATTAAAGAAATATTAGGAAAACAAAAGTTTTTAGACAAGTTATACATAACACCAGGAACTAGTATTATGAAAATTTTAATTTCATGTTGACTTTAAAGTAGAACTCCACTTCCAGAACAACAATTTACAAATAATTTACTCACCCCCTTGTCATTCAAGATGTTCATGTCTATCTGTCTTCAGTCGTAAAGAAATTATGATTTTTGAGGAAAACATATCAGCATTTTTCTCCATATAATGGACTTCATTGGTGCCCCGAATTTGAATTTCCAATGTTTAAATGCAGCTTCAAAGGGCTCTAAATGCTCCCAGCTGAGGAAGAAGGGTCTTATGTAGCAAAACGATCTGTCATTTTTTTCGAAAAATAAAAATGTGTATACTTTTTAACCACAAAAGCTCATGTAGCACAGACTCTGGGATGCGCGTCCACGATGCTACGAATTAGTGATGGGTCGTTCTTGAACGAATCTTTAATGTGACTCGGGAAGAACGAGTCGTCTCAGGGAGTGATTCGTTCACTCGCGCATGCGCAACATCCTATTGGAATTAGTTCACCTGTTTCGAGTCTTCGGGTTTTTCGAGCCGTTCGTTCATCTTATGGGGCTGTCACGTGATGAACGAACGACTCAAAGCCGAAGATTCAAGAGATGAACTAATCAATTCTTTTTCCGGCTCACACTGCATTGGTTAAGCTTATGAGGCTGTTACGTGATGAACGAACGACTCAAACCCGAAAACTTGTCAGATAAGAGGTGAGGTGAGCTTATCATAGACTAAAGACCCAGGTAAACAATGAATTAATCTTTTATTGTTTGTAGTGTGATCAGCGTTTGTGTAAGCAGTAGATGTGTTAGGGAAGTAACACGTAACATTAATTATATTTTGCTAAAATGAACGAAATGACTCGAAAAAAAGATTCATTCATTTTGCTGAACGAGACTCAAAGATCCGAGTCGGTAAAATGATCCAAACTTTGAATCACGTCTAAGTTCATCGTCTGCTTACTCCGGCTCAAAAAGGTAGAGTATGGCGAAAAACTCCATCTTTTTTTCTCCTGCAACTTCAGAATCGTCCGACACGTTGTACCTTTCTGTTTGTAAACAGCGTTTGACTTATTTGCACTTTCTTAGTCTTTGCGCGTTCGCTTTGTAAACACTGGGTCTGTAGTTCTGCCTACATTCTGCGTGACCTTTCGACGTGATTCAATAGTACGTCGTGAACGCGCATCCCAGAACCTGTGCTACACGAGCTTTTGTGCTTAAAAAGTATACAAATGTTTATTTTCCGAAAAAAATTACTGATCGTTTCGCTAGATAAGACCCTTCTTCCTCGGCTGGGATCGTTTAGAGCCCTTTGAACCTGCATTTAAACTACATTTTGGAAGTTCAAAATCGGGGCACCAATGAAGTCCATTATATGGAGAAAAATCCTGAAAGGCTTTCCTCAAAAAACATAATTTCTTCACAACTGAAGACAGAAAGACATGAGCATCTTGGATGACAAGGGGGTGAGAAAATTATTTGTGAATTGTTGTTCTGGAAGTGGAGTTCTTCTTTAGGCATGTTCTTAAAAATAAGACGCTTTATTGCCATTTAATCCATTTGAGAAAACAAACAGAAAGTCATCTCAAGAATATGTGAGGAGGGCAGGATGTCTAGAGGATCCACACCTCTACCGCAGTGTTACGCAGCTCACTGCAGTGCTGAATCAGTGCATCCTGTAGCTTGAGTACCGGTAGATGGTAAAGGGCACGGACAGGACGTCCAGGGCTTGAGTTTCTGCTGTGTAAGACCTATCAGATCTATAGATGAGCTAAGACCGTTTAGATCAGGATAACGGGCCTTTACAGTCTCCAGTACACTTTAGTGATTTGATTTTGTACTGGTGCAGTACACATTACGTTTGCACGTTTCAAGGTAACAAGAACAGACACAGCGAAGCATAGCTGATGGACGTCATCGAATTACCTTTGTACTGATAGACAGTAGAGTGTTTGTGTCTGGTGTGTCTCCGGGGGCCGCATTGAGTGGTCTGGGCTGGGAGAAAAAAAAAATCTACAGTTTGAGAGCTTCTGAGTTTGTCCTGCTTGCTTATCTACACCAATTCACTCTGGCCTACTTGCTTGTGAGCTTTTCTATGCATATTAACTGTCCGTTTGGTTTCGGGAAGCCTGTTTCTATCTCATAGAGCTATTTCGTGCCAAATTGCCAATTGTCAACTAGTTTATCCAGTTGGTGTGGAGTGAAAAGAAATACTAGCAGCATTTCTAACAGTAGTATGAATGGTCTGCTGGCTTGCATTAGGGCTTAAATGGCTCATTTGAAGCGTCTAACCTCAGTTTCGTGTTTCTCTGAGCACAGCAGGACAGTGAACGGTTTGGACCCCGGTGCCGTGACGAACATCACAGCCCCGCCACGCTCCAACTCTCCATCCAGCCTGGTGCTCAGCGTGTGACCCTCAAACACACATAAACTCCATTATAACCACTATACAGCAATATAACAATTCACTACTGAATCAGAGTCGAGATTACAGTGGGTTAGTACTGGTAGCAGCACCGCATACTAGTCTGTACGTTGCAATATTCTACATTTTACTGCTGAAGTACTTGTTAATAGTTCCTAAATATGTATAAACCCATCTAATATATTTATGGTTACTGTTAATTTAGATATAAGCGCATATGTACATATTTAATTTAGTTTTTTTTGTTCTTGCAATGTGATGTCTTTTACCACGGTCCAAAAATGTATTTATTGCTATAGTGTTGGATGGCGACGTATGTGAAAGCTGAAAACAAAGGGAATTTGCATTATTATTAATATATGTTGTGCAACACATGCAGTGTTTGTGTATAAGAAGGTAGACCTGATATATATATATATATATATAAATATGATATACTGTATATTGAAGGAGAAAGGAAGATGAATAGTGGTGATCTGACTATCTAGACTTACATGTGCACTTTTATGTCATGGAAACTGGTTTCCATTTTTATCCCCAATTTTATTTTTGGTAGGATAGTAAGTGCTAATGTGTGCCTCAGATGGGTAAATTTCCCCTATTTTTGTCTCCTGAAACGTGGCCTGGTGTAAGTGTGAAATGTATTTGGAGTTGCACATGAAAGGTTTGTTCTGGCTCTAGCAGGTTTGCATTTTAAATATTGGTTCGGTCATATTGACAATCGAGTGCTGTAGTAATACTGTATTTGCTACTGAGTCTCAGGTTGGTTTCCCAGCCTTAGTATTTGTTGAAATATACATACCTTATTTTACTTCTTGTTGTGAATGACAAATCTTATTCGTTTTGGTTAGTGCAATGTGTTCCAAAAGCACTTTTTGTTACTTTTGTGTGCTCAAATAAATGGTAGTGTTCTCACGAGTCTGTGTTATTGTAACAAACACACAAAATGTTAACTTTACGTTTACCGCTGATAAATCTTACAGTTTGAAAGACTTCAGATTAAGGCTTTTATTTTAGTACTTAACATTTTAAAATATTTTTAGAGTTTTCCTTTTAATTTTAGTCATTAGTAAACTACCAGTTAAAAGGTTTTTAAACGGTAAGATTTTTAATGTTTTTTTTTTTTTTTTTAAAGAAGTCTGATCACCAAGCCTGCATTTATTTGATCTAAAATATAGCAAAAGCTATAAAATTTACTAAAATTTGCATAAAAATTACTAAAACTTTAAAGATTTACTAAACTTCCACTACCAGTCAAAAGTTTTTGAACCATAAGATTTTTAATGTTTGTTTGTTTTGTTTTTTTTTAAATAAGACTCTTCTGCTCAACAAGCCTGCATTTATTTTATCGTAAGTACAGCAAAAACAGTAACATTTTTAAATATTTTTACTATTTAAAAAAACTGGTTCATCATTACTCCAGTCCTCAGTCTTCACATGATCCTTCAGAAGTCATTCTAATTTGCTGATTTGCTGTTCTAGATTTTTTTTTTAATTCTTTAAAAAATTCTACTGCTGTTTTCAATGTAATAATAATAATAGAAAAAATTTTGTTGTTTTTTTTTTTTTTTTTTGCAGCAAATCAGAATATTAGAATATTATACAGACTGGAGTAATGATGTTAAAAAAACAGCTTTGAAATCACAGGAATAAATTACTTTTTAAAACATTCAAATAGAAAACACTTATTTTAAATAGTAAAAATATTTAAAAATTGTATTGTTTTTGCTGTACTTACAATAACATAAATGCTAAAAAAGATACAATTTTTAGCTTCTTTTTAAAAATAACTTCTATTTTGCTTTATTATTATAGTTTTAGTAATTTTAGTATTTCAGCACTTTCAACATTTTCATTTAAGTTGATCTAATTTTTTATTTCAGCTTCATTAAATTTAACAAAAATAACTGTATATATTATATTATATAATATATATATATATATATATATATATATATATATATATTATATTATTATACTATATATATAAATATATTTAGCAGTTTTAGGTAACAATAACAACACTGATGCCAACTGCATTAAAACAAATAGAAGGAATTTAGAACATTGGCTTCATTGCCAATTGCACAGTGTAACAACATTATAAATTCGTAGATTTATTAACAAATAGTTTGAATGGTAAAGAAAATATTCAAAATATTAAACAGATTTATTTTTTAGTCTTTTAACTGGTGAAGCTCATTTGTAATGTTCATAAATTGTTTGGACTGTACATAAAATATTCAAAAAGTATTTATTAAAGCATGTTTTCAATAAAACCCAAGTAGTTTTTTGTCAGTGGCAGGAATGAGGCACATACATATTTGTTTGGCCCATTAATATTTACCTATCTTATATTTGTGTAATGTATAATCCTCTTGCAAATCCAGCCTTTACAGCTTACTATGATCGAGGCAATCAATTCAAATCATTGCTTGGTATATCACTCAGACTTTCCATGCAACATCTGTCCCGTTACAGCAATAACAGAACAATCAAGGAAAAGTTTAATAGCACTTCACAAATCCTTATTGGCAAAAATGTCCCATGTTTTCTTCTTCAGTGTTGGTTTCCTGCAGGTTTCCTTTCAGTCATCTCACCTGTCCCCTGCACTCTTCTTCTCTGCAACTTCATCTATTTGTCTCCTCCTCCTTTCCATCACCTCCAGCCGTTTGGCCTCATTGCGGGATCGTTCCTGCTCCCTGAGATCTGCCAGGTCCTCCATGAACAAATGCCTTTATGCATAAGGTAGAATAATGATATGATCAGACCTCACAGCAAAGATCTTATTTAGTTACAATGCTTGTAGAGAGGACAGTGCATGCCTCTGCAAATAATTCAGAACAAGCGCAATTTGGTATCATTTAATATTCTGCAATTTAGCATACACTGTTTAGTCTATTATTTCAGACTGTTCAGATATTCTGCTAGCATGTTATGCATTCACATACAAAGATGACGCCATTGTAATTTTGTGTACTAAATTGCAATTGATTTTGTTCACACATAACTGCATACTGAATCTCAGACTAATCACCTTAACTTACTAATACAAGTTAACTAATCACCACAGTCTTTGGGTTATTGGGTTCCGCATGTGTTTTGTCAAAATTTATTTTAGCACGGCCAAACTGCACAATATATATATATTATTTTATAGTCTAAACGCTATTACTATACACATACGCATGTTGTGTCAATGTCAAGGGGGTGTGTTATCTCGGTTATCTCACCTGTTCAAAAATGCCGTGGCTAAACCTACTAGCAGTGTCCCAAAAAGAATTGGTTTTGTAAGACGCTTTCCAGTGGACAGTTTAGACTGTTTCATGCTGAAAATGTATAGTCTTCTTGTACGCCAGCAGACAAAACAGCAAAAGTCTCAGTGAAACTATTTCTGACCTCCACACGGATGAATATATACGGCACAAATTAACCCTAAGTATTACTTCCGGCTCGTGCGTTATGAAATGGTTTACTCCATTTATTTGAGGTACTGTCTTATGAAACAGAGGGGATGTTGTGAATAATTTACACAGTAAAATGTTTTGTTATTATTCGTTACTTATATGCACATTTATCAGGGAGGAACTTAAAATCAAAAGAGCTACAGATGACGGGGAAGTATTTACTGACGGACCAGACGCGCAGAGCGCAGCAGCTGATGCGAAACTTAAGATATTCATTGATTAAATCATGACATTCTGGATGAAATGTGTGTGTATTTACAATCCATAGACGGATAGTTTCTATAGATAAGAAATTCAAAGTTTAAGTTTATAGCAGAAGCACCTTTAATCAGCGTTATTCTGCACAAGTAAGGATACTAATCTAATCAGTATCACGATACTGATTGACGACAACAGTAACAGCAATAAAGACAAGAAATGAGATTAGATCAGTATCACAAACTTTTTTTGTTATACGGTGTAATAAAAAAAATCAGTATAACCAATTTTATTATAGTATTGTAATATGGTATATTTACAACACAGTGTTTATCTTTTTCTATCTGTTGATATGTCTGTATATCAGTATTACAAAATGACGGTCTGTCTCTCTCTAGCTGCAGGTGTTAAACACACGTTACCCCTCATTCATCTGTGATGGCAGGAAAGAATCGTTTCTCGGTGTCTGACAGGTTTGAATATCTGCAGGGTTTGGTCACTGAGTTTCAGGACACTGACAGTGATGGTACGTCAATGTTTGCAGACACACTACTGTACATATTTACGGTGCCTAACGAAAATATTCACTCCCCTTAATTTTTTCATGTTTTATGTTGCTGACTGTTAAATTGCTTTACATTTTTTCCACATCAATCTACACTCTATGCACCATAATGACAAAGCAATAATAGAATTGTCACAACTTTGTAAATTTTATAAAAATAAACAACTGAAATATGTACGTTGCATAAGTATTCATACCCCAAATTTAGTACTTTAGTACTAGATGGGGGCAGACACACATTTTCAAGTTTCTCCAGAAATATTTGATTGGTTTCAAAGCCAGGCTGTGGCTGGGCCACTCAAGGACATTCACAGAGTTGTCTATAAGCCACTCTTGCTGTGTGCTTACTGTCATTGTCATGTTGGAAGGTGAACCTTCTGCCCAGTCTGAGGTTCTGAATCCTCAGGAGCTGGTTTTCATTAAGGCTATCTCTGTATTTTGCTGTGCTGAGCTTTCCTTCTACTTCTCCTTCAGTCCCTGCCGTTGATAAACAGCCCCACAGCTTGAGGATGCTACCAGCACACTTTACTTTTGGGATGGTACTCTGCAGTTGATGTGCAGTGCCTGGTTTCCTCCAAACATGGAATTGAGGTTCATCAAACCAGAGAATCTGGTTTCTTACAGTCTGAGGGTCCTTTAGGTGCTTTTTTTGCAAATTCCAAGTGTGTGTTCATGTGTTTTCACTGAGAAGAGGATTGAGACTTGCCACACCGCCATAAAGCCCAAATTGGTGGAGTGTTGCAGTGATGTTTGTCCTTCTGTAGGTTTCTCCTGTCTTCACATATGATCATGGAGCTCAACTAGAGTGACCATCAGGATCTTGGTTACCAGTTCAACCAAAGCCCTTCTCCATCAATTGCTCAGTTTGGCCAGAAGGCCAGCTCTAGGAAAAGTCCTGTTTTTTTTTTTTTTTTTTTTTTTCGTTTTTTCCATTAAGGGTAACAGAGACTACAAGCTTCTGTGGACCTTCAATGCAGCAGAATTTTTTTCTGAACTCTTCCCCAGATGTGTGGCTTGATGCAATCCTGTCTTTGAGGTCTACAGGCAGGTTTTTTGACCTCAGGGCTTGGTTTTCGCACCGATGTGCATTTTCAGCTGTTACCTTTCAAGACGTGCACCTTTCCAAATCATACCCATTTAGTTGAATTTGCCACAGGTTAACTCTACTCAAAATGTAGTAACATCTACAAGCGATATGAATGCTCCTGAGCTAAATTTCAACTGTCTCAGATAAGGGTATGAATACTTATGGAATAGAATCATTTAAGTTTTTTTATTTTTAATAAATTTGCAGAGATGTTAAAAACCTGTTTTTTGGTTTGCCATTATGGTGTATGGAGTGTAGATTGATGTGGGGAAACAAGTAATTTAAAGCAGTGTAACATAAGGCAGCAACATAACAAAACATGAAAAAAATGAAGGGGTATGAATACTTCCGCAAGGCACTGTATATATTTGTGCCTAAAGCAGTTTGCACATGCTATATTCCTTTACTTTGCAGATTATAATAAGTGCATAGAGTTCTGTCATGAAAACTCAAATTGCTACTGTCAGTACATCCACAGACATGCTGGTGTGAAATACTGCTGCTGCACATATAACATATTAAATAACCGCTGTATATAACATACGATATACCCCATGGCAGATCTATACAGGTGGAGCGTTTCTGATAGGTGCTACAACTATTACGAGTATTTGAATGTTGAGCAGTAAACTCATTGGCTGCTGATACAAAAAGAACCAATCATCTATACCGTGTGAATAATGTTATGTCAGATTGTGTCTGACATGCTGAACCATCTACAGGGTGGGCCATTTATATGGATACACCTTAATAAAATGGGAATGGTTGGTGATATTAACGTCCTGTTTGTGGCACATTAGATCCGCTCCTCTCTTGTGGACCAAGCACACTATTGTTTTTCTTGTGAAATTCCCAATAAGTTTGATGTGTCACATGACCTTCTTCCTATTGAAAAAACAAAAGTTGGATCCAAGATGGTCGACTTCAAAATGGCCACCATGGTCACCACCCATCTTGAAAAGTTTGCCCCCTCACACATACTAATGTGCCACAAACAGGACGTTAATATCACCAACCATTCCCATTTTATTAAGGTGTATCCATATAAATGGCCCACCCTGTACAGTTTAATGACAGAACTTTGGATTTACTGTTTACAGCCATATTTCTAATAAAAGTATTAGGTTGTATGAAAACTGTCACTTTATTTGTTTCCTGGCAGAGGGTAAAGAGCAAGTTCTGGCAAACCTGGCCAACTTCGCCTACGATCCATCCAACCTGGAAGCGCTGCGATTGCTCCAGGTCACTGAGCTCTTCCTGGACATGCTGACAGAAGACAACGAGAACTTTGTGGAGTTTGGAATTGGTTAGTGTATAGCTGTTACTATTGCTCTTGTCATCTATTCACATGAAACAACTAAGTGTTTGAAATCCTACAGGTGGTTTGTGTAACCTCAGTATGGAGCGGGAGTCCCGTGATCAGATCCTGCAAAGCGGCGGTGTCCCATTAGTGATATCCTGCCTGTCGAGTAACAGAGATGAGACGGTTCTCTCTGCCATCACTACATTAATGAACCTCACCACAGCAGCCTCGCGTGCCGAGACCACAGACAGCGCAGTGGTGCAGTGCATGCTGCGCTTCTCCCTCACACAGAACTCGCGCCTCAGGAACCTGGCATCAGTCTTCCTGGAGGACTACTGCACGCAGCAACAAGTGGACAAAGCCAGAGGGGAAATGCAGGGACAAAGCCAATCAGCGGTGGGGATCCCACTGCCAAAGGACTGAACACTTTTGCTTTCAAATTTAATTGTCTCTGGGCAATATGTAAATTGTCATTTAAGATTATTTTGAAAAATAAAACCTTATTTTATTAAAAAGTATGGTACGGGTTTAAATGTGTATGCATGCAAATGCATTAAATACAGTTGAGGTCAAAAGTTTACATATACTTTGCAGAATCTGTGAAATGTTAATTATTTTACCAAAATAAAGAGGATCATACAAAATGCATATTATTTTTAGTACTGACCTGAATAAGATATATCACATAAAAGACATTTACATATAGTCCACAAGAGAAAATAATAGTTGAATTTATAATAATGACCCTGTTCAAAAGTTTACATACACTTGTTTCTTAATACTGTGTTAGTGAATGATCCACAGCTGTTTTTTTATTTATTTATTCATTTTTTTGTTTAGTCATAGTTGTTCATGAGTCTCTTGTTTGTCCTGAACAGTTAAATGTATGATTTTGAGATCCATCTTTTCACACTGAGGACAGCTGAGGGACTCATATGCAACTATTACACAGAAGGTTCAAACACTCACTAATGCTTCAGAAGATAACACCATGCATTAAAAGTCAGGGGTGTAAACTTTTGAACTTCTTCAGAAGCTACAGAAGATACTTACATGTTTCCCAGGACTTGTTTTTGTCATTCCCAAGATGAAATTATGCTGTATTGGCCGCAAAAGGAGGCCCAACACCATACTAATTGTGGCCTAAAACCAGGTGTGTCAGTTTCATTCAGTTTCAACCCCTGTATGTCTATATCTATCTATCTATCTATCTATCTATCTATCTATCTATATCTATATATATATATATATATATATATATATATTATATATATATATATATCACACACACACATAGTTTTTAAAATAAGTCTCTGAACAAAAATACAGTAAAAACTAGGGCTGGGTTTTGACAAATTTCACAAATCGATTCTCATTCACAAGCATTCGATTTCTCAGAATTATATTTCTACTCCAATTCGTTCTTTTAAATATAAACATAAATGATGGCTGTCATAAAAAACTGTTTTTTATTTACACTTAAATTAAACATTGAAGAACAGTAAAAATGATAATTAATATATAATAAAATGGTTATATTGTGCATATATCCAGCAAATTACTCCTCTCTAGAATTCATTTTTCTAGCTGACTAAAGAGTTTTTGGTCACGAATATGTTTTTTTTTTCTGAGGTAAATGTAAGGTTACCTGACATTGTTTACAAGCTGTTATACTGGCGTCTTTCTGATCAGTTCACATCAGTGTTGCCAAGTCCGCGGTTTTCCCGCGGAATTGGGCTACTTTGACAATGTTGCCGCGGGTTGAAGCGACCCCAACAACGTTATACTTAGCCCCAGGAATGCTAAGTTTATCAGGGGAACCCCGCCAAAAAACGTGTATTTTACCCCCATGGAACAAGATTTTTACAAGGGGACCCCCTCGAAACGCAAATGGGCTACTATTGGGCTGGTTTTAAGTAGCAGTTGGGCGGGTTTTGTTGTGAAAACCTGGCAACCCTAGTTCACATGGCGCTTCTCTTGAACTGAGGCACTGCAATCTGTCACTCCACATTAAACAGCGCCAAAACGACATTTATTGTTTGAATACAGTAATAAAATGGACAGAATTAAAAAATCTGAGACTTTAATAACAAAAATAACAAAGTGCAAAGCTTATTGCGATATATTGGATGAGAGATGCGCTACAATGTTCAGTTCATTAACAAAAACCAGGCTACACCAATCGATTCTTGGGATTTAAGAATCAATATCTTTTCGTATAAACGAGAAGCGATTGAAATCGAGAAATCTATATTTTTTACCCAGCCCTACAGTAATATGTGTGGAATATTTACATTTAAAAAAAACAGTCAACGTGTTTATTGTCAATTTTGATCAATTTATTGTTTCCCTGCTGCATAAATGTATTTATTTATTCAAAAAATGAACAGACCTCAAGGCTAGTGTACATTTATGATAACTGCATTCAAAATATGCTTTCTTCTGAATCCAAAAAATTAGGAAAGAAGAAAGAGCTGGTATTGTTATTCTACTAATGGACACACGGGGGAGTCTCTTAACATATTTTTAGCTCCTTTTTGAGGTTTTCACTCATGCTAGATTCCAAATTAGGTGATCCATTTACTGGAAGCAATGCTGCCATAAATCAATGTAAATTTTATGAAATATATTACACAGGCAAATTAATGCATCCCATAATGACCCTGAGAAGCATGCAGCGAATGACGGATTCCATTATTAGCTGCTAGGAAATTCTAAAAGAATGTCTGGGGTTTTGTCCAGCACTTTGGTTTTAAAGTCTCACCCCAAACGATCCTCACGAAACTATGTGTTAGTCCAAACCTGAGTAGCCATTAATTTCCAGCAGACCCATTAGAATGCTGAGAGACGACCTCTTTCCTCGTTCCATATGGTCTCAATACCAGCATCAAAATGTTCACATCACAAGCCAAGCAGGAAAGCACCGAAACCTAAATGAACACTGACACGGCACACCTGAGATCACAATAATCGGGAAACTACCTCAACGCCAACAAAAAGACTAGAACTGTGCCTTAAAATACTCTATTTTTGGATATTTCGGGAATATGAAATGTATAACATATGTACTTCAGATTGAATACAGAGCAGATGTGCACAAAAAAAACAAGTAAGATGATTTACCATTGACTTCGCTCCAAAAAAAAAAAAGAGCACACTTTGTTTTTTTCTTTTTTTTAACAAGAGTATATTTCAAAGGAACATTTTAGTAGACACATATAAAGTCATCTGCCTAAAATGGTTTTGGTGTAACCATGCATATTTTGGATAACAATTATAACCTATTATCATAACTGGTTTACATGATTAAGAATGACTTGGTTTAAAATACAATTCATAACAAATTCAAGCTAATTAATAAAATATACATGTAGAAAAACCACTGTTAGCTTATTAAAAACAGGACGGTAACATAACAGGGTAATATCAACAATGTATAAAACATAACATAATATGTTTAATTAAAAACGTGGCTCGTAAAACAATGATATCTTAATATATTCAAGTAACCCATAATATCCCGAGGGTGATGTCCTGCTTGTAAAGGTTTAAAAACATACCACAGCTGCTTTTGCAATCACAGTCCAAGCTGTTTTTCTGTCTGCTCACGCAGTTTGTGCTTTTGGATCTGAGAGAGATGAAGAAAAGAAACAGTGGTAGTGCTACTGAAGGGTTCAATCTGTTGACAGCAAAACCACAAGCCTTTAAAAGCAAAGGCGTCACAGTAGCCCTCGAACTTCTGAAACCACTTCAGTGGGTTTCAGGCAGACGGGGAAATTGCTTGAATTTCTTCTGTCTAGAGACTAATGTGAATCCACCCAAGAAAACACCATTTTAATATTTTCTTCATATTTAACATCATGTACCCACAGACACAGAAAGGAGTGGTGATAAAGTAAAGAGAGATCATTCTGTAAAAGCTCACAGAACATGACTTTCTCCGGACTAAATGAATCATCTGAATTGTTTATTTATTATTTATCATAATAGTAGTAGTGTGCAGCAACTTTCATATTGTCTCATATCACTTACCTTGCCTGTGACAGTCAGAGGATATCCCTGAACAAATGTTACATAGCGTGGCACCTTGTAATGGGCAATCTGTGAAAACAACAGTAGTATTTAAATGGCAAACAGCATACATGTTTTCCATATATATATCTATATATACAGCTGAGGTCATAAGTTTACATACACCTTGCAGAATCTACAAAATGTTAATTATTTTACCAAAATAAGAGGGGATCATACAAATTGCATGTTAATTTTTATTTAGTACTGACCTGAATAAGATATATCACATAAAGGATGTTTACGTATAGTCCACAAGAAAAAAATAATAGTTGAATTTATAAAAATTATCCTGTTCAAAAGTTTACATACACTTGATTCTTAATACTGTGTTGTTACCTGAATAATCCACATCTGTTTTTTTTGTTCATGAGTCCCTTGTTTGTCCTGAACAGTTAAACTGTTCTTCAAAAAAATCCTTCAGGTCTCACAAATTCTTTAGTTTTTCAGCATTTTTGTGTATTTTAACCCTTTCCAACAATGACTGTTTGATTTTGAGATGCACAACTCAGTAACTCATATGCAACTATTACAGAAGGTTCAAACGCTCACTGATGCTTCAGAAGGAAACACGATGCATTAAGAGCCAGGGGGTGAAAACTTTTGAATTTGAAGATCAGGGTAAATTTAACTTATTTTGCTTTCTGGGGAACATGTAAGTATGTTCTGTATCTTCTGAAGGGCAGTACTAAATGAAAAAAAAAAATACGATATTTAGGCAAAATAAGAAAAATGTACACATCTTTATCGTGTCCAAAAGTTTTCACCCCCCAGCTCTTAATGCATCGTGTTTCCTTCTGGAGCATCAGTGAGTGTTTGAACCTTCTGTAATAGTTGCATATGAGTCCCTCAGTTGTCCTTAGTGTGAAAAGATGGATTTCAAAATCATACAGTCATTGTTGGAAAGGGTTCAAATACACAAAAATGCTGAAAAACCAAAGAAGGATTTTTCTGAAAAACAGCAGGCAGTTTAACGGTTTCTATTTATAACTATTATTTTCTCTTGTGGGCTATATGTAAACGTCTTTTATGTGAAGTATCTTATTCAAGTCAGTACTAAATAAAAAATAACATGCATTTTGTATGATTTATTCATTAAGAACTGCAGATATCCTTACATTTCCTTTGCAGTAGGCCTTGACCTCTTCTGCAGTTAATTCCTGACCGTTCTTGACTCTAATACATGCACAAACTTCCTCCCCCATTCTCGCATCCTTCACTCCAACCACCTGTATGGAAAACACAAATAGAACATGCTTTTCTAAACTGCAAAAAAATATTTCCTCTTGTGTTCCAAAGATGAATGAAAGTTTTACAAGTTTGGAACGACATGAGGGTGAGTAATTAATGACAGAATTCTCATTTTTGGGTCTGCTGTTCTTCAAAGAATGTTTAGATATTTGTACCAGAAAACAAGACAAGCATAGACCATCTTGCTTTCTTTAAAATAAAGTAGAGGTTTAAGGAATAGTTGATGAAAATTACCATAAATGTCTCTGGTTAAAATAGTTTACCTGTGCTTCCTGAATTTTAGGATGTGTGTGGAGAAACTGTTCGATTTCAGCAGGATAGATGTTTTCTCCTCCTCGGATGATCAAGTCCTTGATGCGTCCTTCTATTTTGCAGTACCCGTACCCATCCAAAGTGGCAATGTCACTGTATCAGATCACACGGCAGGTTGATTCATTAAGGACTGTTTGGAATGAATCCTGAATAATGATTATATCTAGTACTAGTAAGAGAGGGAAAAATTCAAATGCACGTACCCAGTCTTGTACCAACGATCTTTAGTGATGCACTCCTGGGTCTTTTCATCATCTTTCCAGTATTCCAGCATCACGCAGTATCCCCTGATCAGCAGCTCGCCCTGAACGCCCAGAGGCACGGTCTCACCTGTAGTAGGGTTCACTACTTTTGCCTAATGGAGAAACAACTATTCAGTGTGCTACAACAGTATAAATATGCATGAAAAACATCTTTATCTAGTACTGTGTGTAAATGAACCTCAGTGTGGGGGCATATACATCCAGCAGTCTCTGTCTTTCGCTCCACGCTGTCAATTGGAAAGCCACAGAATGTCACAGGGCTGTTTTCGGTTGTGCCGTACCCAATCTGTTACCAAAGAGAGAGAAGCTCTTTACCAGATAGCACATATACACATAAAAATTAGACTGTGCCTAACTCACCATTTTGTAATAATGTGTACGACTTATACTGGGGTAAAAATAACACTAATGAAAATTCTTCAGATTAGTATTTGTAAAATGTAATACTGCAAATTTTATACACAAAGATATATATAATGATGTTTTAGTAATTTATTACCTTATAATTGATTTAAAAATATGTATAATTGATCATTTAATATAAAAAATAAATATCATTTAAAATCTATAAAATATTTCTGACAACACAAAATAAGTTTAATATATTTTATATATTATATATTTTATATACATTTTAATTATGTTTTACTAATTTATTATCTTATAATGTATTTAAAAATATGTATAATTAATTGATTATTTAATATAAAATATTTCTGATAACGCTAATGAAAATGCTTCAATTTAGCCTTTTTAAAGTGTTCTATGTTTTTACATTTTTCATTTTTTAAATAATGTATTATTTTATTATTATGTTTTACAAATTTATTATCCTATATATATATATATATATATATATATATATATATATATATATATATATATATATATATTTAAATATAATTAATTGATAATTAAATATAATTCTGGTAAAACTAATGAAAATGCTTCAATTTAGCTTTTTTAAAGTGTATTTTTTTATAACCAAATATATATATATATATATATATCTTTTTTTTTTTTTTTTTTTAAATAATGTATTATTTTGTTTTTAATAATGTATTCTTTTGTTGTTTTTCTAATTATCACATTTATTTAAAAATATGTAGAATTATTTGATCATTTAATATTAAAAATAAAATAATTTAAAAACGCTAAAAACGCTTAAATTTAACATTAAGGTGTATTTTTTTTTTTTTTTTTACATTTTATAAACCTTTTTTAAATATTAATGTATTATTTTATTATTATGCTCTATTAATTTATTATCTTATAATTTATTTAAATATATGAAAATATGTGTAATCAATTGATAATTTAATATAAAATTAAAAATGATAATTTCATATAAAAATTTTATAATAACACTAATGAAAACGCCTTAATTTAGCATTTTAAGGTGTAATATATATATATATATATATATATATATATATATATATATATATATATATATATATATATATATATATATATATATAAAATTTTATAAACACATATTTTTATAATAAATGTATTATTTTATTATTATGCTTAACTAATTTGTCACCTTATAATTTTATATAATAAATAAAAAATACTAATTTAATAAAACAATTATAATAAAACAAATGAAAATACGTCAATTTTGCATTTTTAAAGCTTATTTTTTTTACGATTTTATATGCATAATAAATAAGTCGATCAATAATAAATAATATATCGTTTAAAAAATATGTATCATATAATTTATATAAAAAAAAATGTATAATTAATAGTTTATTATGAAAAAATGCTAAATGTAATATTAAATATTTCTGATATTGAAAATGCTTCAATTTATCATTTTTGAAGTGTAATTTTTTTTTATTTCATATCCAATTTTTTTTAGATAAATATTTAATATTTTAAAGATTTTTTATATTTTAAATATTTACCAATTTATCACCTTTTAATGTCTTTAAAAGTATGTATAATTATTGATAATTTAATATAAAAAATTAAAAATAATTTTTGATAATATTTAAATATTAATAGATAATTAGATAAATTAGCTTACATAAATATTTAAAACATTTTAAATTTGTTATATTTTATTAATTTATTATTTTATATTAAAATGTATCATTTAATACATTTCTAATAATGAATATTCTTCAGTTTAGCTTTTTTATAATGTAATGTAATTTTGCATGAATAAATTACATTTTTTTTATTTAAAATGTATTTTATTATCATAATTTATTCATTTTTTAAATATTTATTTAAAAAATGAACTGATAAACTAATATAAATGAAAATAAATGTAAAAAAAATATATTAAATTGCAAATCTGACCTGTAAATAACAGAATCTGAAATATCATATTCATAGATGCTTGTTTCAGTTTTATTTATTCAATTTCCATCTTTAAAATACACTTTAAACTTTACATTTTAGATTCCACTCTATATGTTCTGATTTCTAAGCCATTAATTTGAGCTTGCTTACTCTTTCTGCACAGCCGAATGTGGCAACGGCTAATATTTTTCCACAAACTAGCCTAATGGCAAGCAGACAGCTGAATCAGCTGAACGGGACAGGCCTGGGAAGCAGGTGAGGTATGTGGTGAGCACCTGAGAACTGGCACGCCAGCTGTTGATTTGAAACCCAGCTCTCACATCATCCAAATAACAAAGCAGATAATGTCCATTGGAAACAACTCATCACAATGTCTTTAAAGGGGTCATCGGATGCCCGTTTTCCACTAGTTGATATGATTCTTTAGAGTCTTAATGAAAAGTCTATAATATACTTTGGTTAAAAATTCTCAATGGTAGTGCAAAATGAGCTCTGCATCGCATTCTGGTCGAGGCTGCTTTAAATGCAAATGAGCTCTGCTCGCCCCGCCCCTCTCTTCTCTCTGTGGATTGAGGAGCCTGTTTACTTTAGCCGCTAAACTTGTTAACTAGCACATTATTAGGAAAGACGATCGCAAAGATTCATTAAAAAAAACACTTATACTCACTTCTGCTGTAAGTGAAGCTGGATCACGAATGATTTGCGCGAACATAGACGGATATATGTAGATCGGGAGGCGCATTCCCTTCACAAACAAACGTAATCTACTGCATGTTCAGCGGCTCAGATGTTGGGAGTAACGACGACCACTATGTTCATTATTACATCCAGCAACACAACACCTCCATCGCTCAATCGGAGATATTCTTGTCTAACTTACATCCCTGGTTCGGCATTGAAACAAAGACAGCGGACTGTGACAGCTGGTCTGTGGTAAAACGCTCATGTCAATCAACTATCGTTTGAGCGGCCTATGTTGGTGTTACGCCACAACGACAGCCATCTGAGAATGGCTCGATTTGAAAACGTGAATATTATTTTTACAGATTAATTAAAAACCACTGCATTGATTTTTTTATCATTATAGGGTAGATTTGTACATACACTGCCAACACACATTAATGTTCAAACAACATGAAAAAGTGAACTTACCATCCGATGACCCCTTTAAGAGACATAACCTCATCACAGCACAGAACGTCAGTTTGTGTTTACCAAACTGAACTACAAATGCTGCCAGCTGATGGGGTGAGGCAGTGTGACGTGCCAGACATTTATAATGTTTGTGTGGAACATCTGAGGGGATTTTAAGTGAGTCATTTGTTTTTGAACTCAATAAGTACATAAAAAAAAAAAAAATGCATGAATCATCTTTAAAAGCCAATATAGCCTTCTTTGGGTTTGATTTATTTTACAATACCTAGCCAATGCTACAACAAGCCAAACACTATCTACTTCCTACGCAGTAGCTGTGTGAATGTGGACTTGAAAGAACCAAAGACATACACTTTGCCGATAAAATGTTAAATTTGTTAAGCAAACACTAGATTCCGTCTAACCTGAGAGAAGCGCTCATAAACACATCTGAGGTCTATCAGGTCTTTGAACCAAAGAGGAACATTTTGTTACGCAAAATCACGTGAAAAAAAATACTAGGTGATTTCACAGTGCACTTCATTTACTTCAGTTTTTTTTTTTTTTTTAGGTTGAATACTGTACATAGCTGAAATGAAAGGAGTCATTTATGCAGAGGAATGTGCCTCTCCGCTCCATGAAACGCTCCACTGCAGACAAAAGAAAAACCTCCATTTTCATTGTTGTGATGTGATACCAGCCAAACATCTGGCGGTGATTATATGTTATAAAACGACCCGCCACATGGGAGTGGCTCCTTTTCCTCCTTCTGCTGACTAAAAACAATGGAAATGTCTGGCACGACACACAGTCTCACCTTAACCTCATGAGATTTGGCTGCGCACGAATTAGACTGTGAAATGAGAGACTAAAAATAAAAATACAATCACATTTCAGACCTCTGAACTTGTTTGGACCGAACATGCACTGTGAACCTTTCATGTATTTGAAGTAAGAAAATAAAACTTTCTTCTTAAAATAGAATCAAAACTTAACCGTCTCACAAAAATGAGGCTTGTGGAGATGATGAAACATGAATATTCACATGATTATAATTACTTATATTTAATGGATCAAATTATCAATGCATCTACATACGAAGAATTCAAATTACCAATGAATTGTGAGTCAGATCTTTTAAATGATGGGTTCTCTATTAATGAATAATGATTTAAATTGTGAGAAAGTTATCTTATGACCTGAGAAGACAAATTTCAAAAGTCAAATGGACAAATTTTATGATTTTTTTTTTTTTGGAATTATGCATGAGATGTTTATTTTACAAAGCTATTGTAATATGCAATATTAATATGTAAATTAATTAATATGTAAATATCATTTCAAATAGGTTAATCAGAGTAATTCAGATGTAATTTTATAATCGGAAAAAATTAAAAATAATTAGAAAATTATGCAATGCCTATGTAAGAAGCAATAAGCTAGAAACTAAAAGCACTATTTAAATAAATAAATATATGCTTAAATTATTTTAATATCTTGCAGAATCTGTGATGTCTATGTAATGTTAAGAGCAGAACTGTAACTAACAAATGTTAATAAAATAAAATAATATAATAAAAAGATAATTCTGCAAGGGCTATGTAAAGTTAGAAGCAAAACTGTACTATAAGCACTAAATAAATAAATGTTTAATTTATTTTAATATTGTACAGAATCTGCCATTTCCATGTAATGTTAAGAGCTATAATAAACTGTAACAAACAAACAAATATATGTTTAATTTATTTTTAATAAATACCTTGCAGATTAAGCCGTTGTTATATAATGTTACAAGGAATCTATTATGAACAATAAATAAATAAACAAACATTTAAATATATATAAATATATTAAATATATTAAGCACTGCTTAAATAAATAAATAAATAAATGTCTTTTTTAATAAATATCATGCAGATTCTGCAAATGCTATGTAATGTTAAGAGCAAAACTGTATTATAAGCAATAAATAAATACATATTTGAAATTTATTTTTAATAAATATTTTGCAGCTTCTGCAATGGCTATGTAAAGTTAAGAGCAAACTGTATTATAAGCAATAAATAAATAAATATTTGAAATGTATTTTTAATAAATATTTTGCAGCCTCTGCAATGGCTGTGTAAAGTTAAGAGCAGAACTGTATTATAAGCAATAAATAAACAATAAACAGCAAGCAATAAATATATTAAGCGCTACTTAAATAAATATTTGCAGATTCTGCAATTTCTATGCAATGTCAAAAGCATTTAAGTATTTTTAATAAATTTCGTGCAGATTCTACAATTGCTATGTAATGTTAAGAGCAGAACGACACTGTCGTTCAAAAGTTTGGGATCAGTAAGATTTTTAATGTTTTTTTAAAGAAGTTTCTTTTGCTCATCAAGGTTGCGTTTATTTGATCAAAAATACAGAAAAAAAAATGTGATATTGTGAAATATTATTACAAAGTAAAATAATGTTTTTCTATTTTAATATACATTAAAATCTAATTTACTCCTGTGATCAAAGCTGAATTTTCAGCATCATTACTCCAGTCTTCAGTGTCACATGATCCTTCAGAAATCATTCCAATATGCTGATTTATAATCAGTGCTGGAAACAGTTGTGCTGCTTAATATTTTATTGCCATTTATTTAAAACAGAAATCTTTTCTAACAATATACGCTACCATTCAAAAGTTTGGGGCCAGTACATTTTTGTTCTTTTTTTTTTTTTTTTTTTTAAAGAAATTAATACTTTAATTCAGCAAGGATATGTAAAATTGATAAAAAGTGATAGCAAAGACTTATATTGTTAGAAAAGATTTATATTTTGAATAAATGCTGTTCTTTTTAACTTTTTAATCCTAAAAAAACAATCACAGGTTCCAAAAAAATATTAAGCAGCACAATGGTTTCCAACATCACTAATAAATCAGAATATTAGGATGATTTCTTAAGGATCATGTGACACTGAAGACTAGGAGGAATAAATTATATTTCAAAGTATATTTAAACAGAAACCATTATTTTATATTGTAATAACATTTTGCAATATTACTATTTTTTTCCTGCATTTTTAAGCAAATAAATGCAGCCTTAATGGGCATAAGGGACTTCTTTAAAAAAAACCTTACTGATCCCAAACCTTTGAGCGACATTGTATATTTTAAGCACTACTTAAATATTTAAGTTTATTTTTAGTAAATATCTTGCAGATTCTGCAAAGGCTATGTAACATTAAGTGCATAACTCTTACAAACACTCAGAAGCTATCATAAACACTCAAGCGTTCAGCTTACTTCCCTCCTTTCCTCTGACTCACACTCCCCCCCCCTCTCTCTCACCTCTAGCCCTCTCTCTCTGCACTCTCACACACTTCCTCTCTTTACTCTGAGCTTGTGTGGACCACTTTTGCTGTCTGTAAATGTTCCTGCTGCAAGACTTGGAGTAAAGGCGAAAGACGACCAACAGCCAGACAGCAGTGGACTGACCAACAGAGCGTCATCATGTACAGTTTCAGCTTCCTACTGGTGCTAGTGTGTTTACAGGTCTGCGTCCCCTTTGTGTTTGGTGCACCAACTCAATGCCCAAGCCAATGCCACTGCCATGGGGACCTACAACACGTTATTTGTGACAGCGTCGGGCTGAAGAAGATTCCCCACATATCCGAGGCCACTCGTCTCCTGAACATGCAACGCAACAACCTGGGGAATCTCCCAACCGGAGGCTTCAGCGAAATGAAGGGGCTCATTTCTCTGCACCTGCAGCACTGTCAGATCCGAGAGGTGGCCAGCCAGGCTTTCAAAGGGCTGAAGAAGCTCATCTACCTCTACTTGTCTAACAATGAGATCAGCACCATCAAACCAGGAGCTTTTGACGACCTGACCGAACTGACTTATCTCTACTTGGATGGTAACCAAATTACAAGCCTTCCAAAGGGCATCTTTTCTCCAATGATCAACCTGTTTATCCTGCAGCTTGATGACAACAAGCTTCGAGAGCTGCAGCCTGGTACTTTCACAGGTGCTAGTGATCTCCGATGGCTTTATATGAGTGGCAATGAGTTGAGCTCCATACAGCCAGGTTCTTTGGATGAAGTGGAGAACCTGGCCATTCTAACACTGGACCGTAACAAGCTGTCCACCTACCCTCTCATGGCTATGAGCAAGCTGCGTGTCGTGGAGGAACTCAACCTGTCCAAAAACCCTCTCAGCCTGATTCCTGACCACGCTTTCCGGAGCTTTGGGCGCTATATGGAGAAGCTGCAACTAAATGACATGGGCCTGGAGAAGGTAAGTCTGTAGGAAAAAAACATTAGAATTCAAGATGCTGTCTGTGAACCAGCTGAATGTTTTCCCCATAATGCTGGCTTCTAAAATTATGGCTAAATAAATGCATGTTTGTGTTTGGGTTTTCGGGAAGCTTAGCATTGGCAAACTGAAACCACACTGGAGTAAACTGTAGTCTGGAAGACGCTGATATTCAGCTAAAACAGACCTGTGCTAGAGATTTTCACCTGTTTTCTTTCAATAAGATCCTCCTGATTCATGCTCTTCATACTTTCAGGCTTTAAAAAGGTCACATGTGCTTTATGTCAGAATGCACATGTGCTATTCCAGCAGGATATTTCCCTCTGGAAAACTATATGGCTAATGAAAGTGTTTAAGAGATACATTTATCTTTTCCTTGTCTTTGATCTGACTTCAACAGACTCTCACCAGTGGACTGATACCAGTGCGACTTATAAAAGTATATGTATGTCACAATTCCTCAATTAAATTTGAGTACTCGAGCATAAAAAAAAAAAAATAAAAAAAAAAATAATAATATCATCGATTGCATTTTGCTACTGTCAATTAAGCTGCAAAATACTGGAAGATTTTAGATTACTCGATTAATCTTCAGAATAATCGACCACTGTAGGTTTAATATGCACTTTATTATTTATATTGTTTAGGTCTGTTTTTATTACCACAAAAAAAAAAAAAAAAAACATCAGATTACTCGATTAATCATCAGAATAATCGACAGCTGCAGGTTTAATATGTACTTTATATTGATTAGGTCTGATTTTATTAAAACAAAAAAGGATCAGATTATTCGATTAATCATCAGAATAATCGACAGCTGCAGGTTTAATGTGTACTTTATATTGATTAGGTCTGTTTTTATTACCACAAAAAAGATCAGATTACTCAATTAAACCTCAGAATAATCAGCCGCTGCAAGTTTAATTTGCGTTTTATTATTTATATTGCTTAGGTCTGTTTTTATTACCACAAAAAAATCTGATTACTCGATTAATCGTCGAAATAATTAACCAATGCAGGTTTAATATGTGCTTTATTATTTATATTGCTTAGGTCTGTTTTTATTACCACACACACACAAACCTAGATCCGATTATTCGATTAATCGTCAGAAAAGTCGACCACTGCGGGTTTAATATGCGCTTTATTATTTATATTGCTTAGGTCTGTTTTTATTACCACACACACACAAACCTAGACCCGATTATTCGATTGATCGTCAGAAAATTCAACCACTGTGGGTTTAATATGCGCTTTATTTATATTGCTTAGGACTTTTTATTTTCAAAAAAAAAAAAAAAAAAAACGATTACTCGATTAATCGTCAAAATAATCGATCAATTACTCAGTTACCAAAATTATATATATATATATATATATATATATATATATATATATATATATATGTATATATATATATAGATAGATAGATAGATAGATAGATAGATAGATATATATAGATAGATAGATAGATAGATACACACACACATACATTTATATATGCGTGTTTATATTTAAATATATACCTCTTTTATTATTTTAAAAATATATACACAATATTTTTATTATTTAAAAATATATATTTTAAGTTACGTCATCTTCATTTATATAGTGCTTTTAACAATACAGATTGTGTCACAGCAGCTTTTTATATAACAGAATGTATAAATATTATAAATAATATATAATTAATTATTTTAAATTATGTTATTTCTATATACACAAATGTGTGTAAAAATAAGCAATGGCGCCATGCAGTTGCTCAGTGTTGTTTGTATGATAGAAAAGGGGAAAAAATAACCACTCTCCCCTCACGTGTGGATATTTTTAGGGTTTATTTGCTAGAAAAATGTTATTTTGAGACCCAAGTTTTTTCCTCTCACTTGGTGCACCATGTAAACAGGTCAGCAAGGGTTAGCAGACAGGTAAATAGTGACAGGGTGTTCCGTGGCCCATGAAGAGAAGTATTTGAGGCTGTAGTTGCCTCACCTGAATGGACAATTCAGCCCAATTCAGGCATTTCTGGCAGAAGAGCAGGTCGATGGAAGAGTGGACAGACAGAAAAAGTGAAAACAACCCTTCCTTGCTGGAATCGATCCATCCTCCATTGCCTCGAATTACCAAACGCTCCACATCCCTTGCATTCTGAGTGGAAATTTCCAAAACGTCCCTTCAATAAGTGCATCTTTTCTACGCTTACATAACACGCCCACACACCGTGTGTACACTTTCTAAGCCCCTTGACCGTCGTCTTCCTATAAAGCAGACACCATGCAGACCGGTACATCTAACACCTGGGTGAAGTTTTTAGCAGTCTTGCATACGCTTATGAAGTTTGATGGAGGGCTGGAAGGAAAGTGCGGACAGGTTTACATAAGCCCTGGCACATAGGACAGCATAAGAGAGGCCTTTCATGTGGAAAAAAAGCTCTCAGTCCAGCATCCACAAGTCTCCTTTAGATATTAAGAGTGACTTTGAATGTTAACTGTAAAACCAGTGAGTTGTAACGTGTTATTGATTGTATATATGGTAAACAACTGTATATCTGTCCTTTCTACCTATCAAGTTCTCCACTGCTGCCTTTGAGGGAGTGAGGGCTCTGAAATTTCTGCACCTTGAAAACAACAAGCTAAAATCACTGCCGAGCAGCCTTGAGTTCAGCTCCCTCCAGAACATCACTCTGTTTAACAACCCCTGGATCTGCAACTGCCAGTTAGCAAACCTCAGAAAGTAAGAGACAACAACAGAACACTTCAAACATAACTGGATTTAAGTCTGATGTAGTTGGTAAAAAAAATTATGCTTTTTAAAGGCCTTTCATTTTTATGTCATGGCTTCATTCAAGTTAATATGAAATCAAAACAAAAACCTGTTTATTTCTCAAAGGGATAGTTCACCCAATAAGGAAAATCCTGTAATATATCCTATTATTTAATCACCCTCATGTTGTTTCAAACCCATAAGACCTTTGTTTGGCCCAGAAAGGTAGTAAGAACATTGACAAAATAGCCTTGAACATGATAGTTGTGTTGCTGTCTATGCAGTGTCAGAAAGCTCTCGGATTTCATCAAAAAAATCTTTGAGTTTTGTGTTCCAAAGATGAACAAAGGTCTTACAGGTTTAAAACGACATGAGGGTGAATAAATTCTGACAGAATTTTCATTTTTGGTTAAACTATCCCTTTAAGAATGTTTAGATATTTGTACCAGAAAACAACACAAGCGTAGACCATTCTTCTACTCTGAAATAAGTTAAATTAACCAACAGCTGACGTTAACCTTAAGGGTTAAGATTTACTTTAAATGCTTGGATTTGCTTGTACAGATGGATGGACACTAGCCGTCATCGCCCTGATGCAGTTTGTGCTTCTCCCGGAAGCCAGAAAGGAAAGCAAATTAGAGACAGTGCTGCTTTCACCCGCTGCAAGGCAAAGACAAGAAGGGCCAGGAAGGGAGCACGGCTTTGAGATGGTGAGCTGCCCTGTTAATTCCACTAAATACAACCTCTATACAAAGTGTAAACATTCAAAATGACATTAAAGGAGACATTGGATGCCCATTTTCCACAAGTTAGTATGATTCTTCAAGGTCTTTGTGAAATGTCTGCAACATACTTTGGTTAAAATTCCTCAATGGTTGTGTAAAACAACACTTGTTTTACCTTGTCAAAAACAACTCGGTTCACAATGAGCCGTTTCGGTGCATGTCTCTTTAAATGATAATGAGCTACTGTTCACCCTACGACTTCTGTTTTTTGTGTATTCGGTGGCACGTTACAAGCAGAAACAACACTAATCCACTGGGCCCTCAGTGGCTCTGATGTGGGAGAAAATTAAGACTCTTATGTTCACATCAAACTACAAAACACCTACATTGCTTATGATACTGAGGACAGAAATATGCTAACACGGGACAGTCCGTCAGCAGTCATGGGCGGGGCCTGAAAATCAAAACAGCTTGATACTTCAGACTGTTAGGGTTTTTGGGGGATTAAAAAAAAAAAAAGAGTGAATGGATTTTTATCAGTATAGGGTGGCTGTGTTCACACACTGCTAAGAGACATTTATATGCAAACACCATTTAAAAGCTGGGGTCATCGGATGCAAAATGCACCTATGTTTGCACAAATCATTCGTAATCCAGCTTAACCTACAGAAGAAGTGAGTGCACATAAGTGGCTGCAGGTCTGCATGCACGACCAAATTAAAAAATGCGCTGTAAAAATAAGTTCAGAGCATCCATTTGCCATTTTAGATCAACAAACTGTAAAATACCGTATAAGATTTTTATTCAAACTGAAAGCATAATTTTAGGCTATTCACTCCTGTTTTCAAAGCACAATGCAAAAGTGTGAAAACAGTTTTCATTCACTGACGCTCTTCACTGAACGGAAGCAGTCAATCGGAAGCACTAAACCCAGGTTGTGAGGACCAAACCAAATCTCCAGGTGCTCTTATGAGAACCAGGCTGAAAAACTTATGTGCACCCCTGATTATAAGGGTTTTTTATGAATCTTCGCAAATGTGCTAGTTAGCAAGTTTTGCAGCTAAATGTAGCTAAAGTTTACAGTCTCTCTGAGATCGGCTTGTCTCCCCACGGAAGAGAGGCGTGAGATGAGCAGAGCTCATTAGCATTTAAAGGGACATGCACCGAAACGAGTCACAGTGAAACGAGCTGTTTTTGACAAGGTAAAAAGGGTGCTGCTTTACACTACCATTGAGAAATTAACCAAAGTTTGTTAAAGACTTTTCATTCAGACTCTAAAGAATCATATCAGCTTGTGCAAAATGGGCAACCTTTGGCTTTGGACAGCATTTGGCTTTTATCCAAATGGCTTACATTGCATTCAAGGTACACATTTAATCAGTTCTTGCTTTACCTGTGAATTGAACACATGCGCTTGGCTTTACTAGTGCCATGTGACTCCAAGTAAGGAATAAAATAATTTATATTAGCCTATATTAATTGAAATAAAGGCACAATAACTTTGTGATTAGCTCCATAAACTGTACACAAATTCGTGATCGCCTCAGTCCTCTTTAAATTTCATAAGAAAATTGCGGCAGACTTCGATAGGCTCCTTCCCGTCTTTCAGCGCTTTCTTTCATTCGCAGACCGCAGTAGCGCAGAGCGAAAAACAAAGGACAAGATCTGTGTTTATCGATAGATTGTTATAATATCTCTATCTGTGAAGTTTAAATACAGTATATAATATATCATGGGGGAGCAATCGTTTCCCCATCTACTGTAGCCTACGTTTTCTGTGTTCATCCCTCATCACACCACAGCAGTTTCCTCCAGCAAAAACAAAACACATAAATGCATACTTTATAAAACGATCATGTTGCCATTTTCATTTGAAAATGTAACTTTCAGTAGTTTCTAGTGCATGTGGCAAAGAGATCTGCATACCACCCCATAGTATACCACCCCTATTAGTCAAACATTTATATATATATATATATATATATATATATATATATATATATATATATATATATATATTTATATATATTTAATTTTTGTTATTATACCCTCAGTGGGGGCTCAGCCCCCCTAAAATGAAAATCCTGGAATTGCCCCTGCTGATCGCCCCTCCTTTTAAAAGTAATTTAAATTACTGTTCTGATTACTTTATTGCAAAAGTAATTAGTTACATTACTAGTAGCATTACTTTTTTTCTGTACATCCACGAAATTTACATGAAATAGTATGTTTGTGTGTTGGCTAACATCCCAGCAGAAACGCTCCTGATAAAATATTTGTTATTAAAGCATTAACATTCACAAACCACTGTTATTAAAAGCAATAGGCTGCTGCATGGTTGCAGAATGCACGGAATTTCGAGGGGTGAGTGGATTCTCTGATTGTCCATTGCATTCCAGAAATCAACATTGTTCAACACTGCAAACACGTGTTATAAATAGAAACTCTGCCTACGCTTACGCGTGTTAATCGTTTTTGTTTTATATTAGTTATTCTTGTTGTTTTTTGTGCAATATATGAATAGCAATTCATTTGTTTTAAATATTTTATGCTTAGATATTCCTATTTGCGGGATTCCCACAAATAATTTTATTCTATCGCATCCCGCACACACGAGTCTCTGCCCACCCGCGAATGCCCATAAAGTCTTGTCCCGCGCCGCTCTTTGTTGCGTCGAGTCCAGCGGGAGTGCAGGTCGACGCGACAGAGAGCGACACGGGGACAAAACTTGATGCGTGAGTGCGGGTGCAAGCGGGCAGAGACTCATGTGAAGACAACAGAAGTTCATGCGTTGCTCTCTGCACCTGGTACGTTCTCAAGAAGTTTTAATGTGCCTTGCTGCCCTTTCAGGTGTTTTGAATTGGATATGTTTTTTTTTTTTCACGGTTGAAAAGGTTTTTTTCCTTTCTAATTGACAACGCACAATAATATTCTTGCCTTCAACAGAGATAAACAGAACAGAACAGATACTTTCCTCTCTCTTTGCTACTTTGTTTTCATTGGTAGTATCCGCCTCACAGGCGCTTACCAGTCAAAGTAGGTCTCAGGTAGAGGACGTTGCGTGTGCTAGCCAACACCCTTTTTAAAAACTAGATGATAAAACACATTCTGTCGCCAATGATGTAACGCATGCTTGTAACTATATTCTAATTACTAATTTGGAAATTATATAAATTACTCCGTTACTACAGAAATAATCAAATTACAAAGTAACGTGTTACTGCCTAACACTGTAGATAAGCCAGAAACCAGTAGTGAAATTATAAAAGCAATCCTGATGTCTAAACATTACTAAGATTACTAAGCATTATTAAACACATCTTCCATGTTTGAGACTCATACCCATAATGGAGGTCTAATATCCAGACCCATAAACGGTTTATGTGGTCCACAGAGGTTTTGTAAATGAGACCACAGGATTAAAGCTCCAACTATGATCATAAAAATGAGACATTAATCACAGTCCTCAGTATGACAGCTAGCCTTTTCCAAATGATTTGCAAATGTAAATAAATTATGAAGAAGAAAAAAAAAAAAAAAAAAAAAAAGAGTAAATAACTAGTCTCAAGGGTTCTCTGTGGCATAAAAGAGCCTTTTATCAGAAGATACTCCTGAGATTCACTGCTCAAGTGCTTCCACAAGTCCTGAGAGACCACTGTGGATGCGATAAACTAGGGTAATGAAATTATTTAAGCACAGGTTTGCAAAGTAATCCCATTGATTTGAGATTGGAGAAACCTGGATCCAAGTTACCAATTTAGTCATTGGTGGTTGTATCTCTATTAATGAGCTTATCAACAACAAATATAAATAATTTGCATTCACCTTTTCCTTAAACATTAGTATATGATTTAAATGATCTAATAATCAATTCATCCTAAAACATTAATTTCCAGTAACATCTGTCAGAAATTAAAGTTGCATATTTGCACAGAGAATCAAGGGGCTAATGCTAACCGTAAGTGTTTTTACCTTTTCCAACATGAAAGAGTGAATGGTAATTCTATAATTGTGGTCAGGATATGGGTTTGGGCGACTGCCTTGAGGTAAAATACTGTCTGTTATGTTTTTCCAACCTATCCTTCATGTTCCTCCTGGTCTCTTTGTCCTTTAAGGTTTGTTTATGCTTTTCCATTTTGGCTTTGGCACTATGTGCAGACCATCAGATGTCCAAAACTAAGCTTGGCGATCTTTTTTCTATGTTCCCCCAGGAGGACAGGGAGAAGAGGCCTGTCTAGGTGTCGGGACTTCAATGTGCAGAAAAGAAAAGCAATGCAGACTGCTACATTGGGACTGTCCGTTTCCTCTCTCACTCATTTTTTGTGTGACATATAGATGCGCTGACCAAATTCATACTAAATAACATGAATAGCATAAATGTGTGTTCACAGACTTTGACAAACACCCTGAAGGAGCAACTGTGTGAGTTTGCAAAGAGTGTTTTCACAAACATGTACACCGCAAAGGAAATACAGCTCAGTCTCTCAGTGTTCACCGTTATGGTAATGTATGGTAATTCAAACAATCTGGTGATAAAACTAACATTATCACAGAACTAGTTTCCGCATTGTAGTAAAAATCAAGAGTACTAACAGGATAAAATGAGAATCGGTAAAATAGATTGTATTGATGAGCATTTACTTACTCAGAAGTACCTTATTGAAGTACAAAGACTGGTGTGTGCACACCAAAAGCGACTTTAATTGTTCATAGCAAAGACGCGAATAGACGCAAATTCGCGCCAGGCAACGTGAATGACGCGAACTGACCCTTCGCAAAAAACCCTTCTTAGTTACTGTTGCTATTTCCGACAAACAATGCCACTCTTAAACTACACATCATGTTATAACGCAGTGAAAAATACATTGCAGAGCAGAGAGGAACCTGACAACATGCCTACAGACAAGACAGAGCAGGTTACGTCAGGTATGAAACAAGGTCTCAGCATTAAAATGCATTTTTTTTAAGAAATTCAAACAATAAATAATGTTTTGTGGCTTCAATGTGTCGTGAAAGATCACTGTATTGCCTTATTAGATCAACCACACCTGTGAACGGATCATCTTTTCTTCTTTACTTAAAGCATGAAAAAAAAAAAACATGAATTAACATCAAAGCATATTTTATTTCAACCGCAGAAAGACGTCAATATACAATTTTTCAAGTTTAAGTCCACTTAAGTTAATCTACTCTCCAGTCTGATTAGTTTGTCAGACAGAATGGCGGATTCGGCGTTATGATTGGTCAGATCGTCTGTCAATCAAGCTGTTTGCGAACGGTCAATTGGGTGACACAGTTGCCGTGACGTTATCGCGTCTTCCGCGCAGGTTGAAAAAATTCAACTTAAACGGAAAATTCGCATGACGCGTTGTCGCGCATCCAATCAAGGAAGAACTTATTGGCACGTCCAGTTTGACACATCTGGTTTTATCAGAACATGAAGAAAAGCATTACGCGATGATTTTATTCGCGCGAGTGACACGAAAACCCCCGCGAGTCATAATAGGTTTCGCTTCGCGTTTGGTGTGCACACAGCATTAGGTTTCATTTTGGCCACATGTTTGAGATAAGTTTTAAATGTTCTGTCTGTCATTCAAATGATATTTTCTTACACTTAAACATTCACAAAAAAACATTCTCTCATTTGAGTGAACATTATAGATGTGCACAAGTAATTCACCAAACTCCTCAAGGTGGTATATTGCATTTTTTTTTTTCAGATTCAGCATATTTTTCAGCATAGACATGTGGAAGGATGTACATCACATACCTTTTCATGTATATCAAACCAAAAGGCCACTGTTGAATGAATCTTGTCTGTTCAACTGATTCTAATTTTATGGTCTTAAGTTTGAAGTCCTTAAAATGATATAACTACAGTTATATCATAACAGAGCTCTTTGTGATCCTCTTTCAACATTGCAAGTTCATCCTTAGCTGTAAATGTTTCACAACGTCCTGCTAGGAATTTCCGCGGCTTTGCAAACATAACAAACCTTGACCGTGACTAAAGGTGACACATTCAAGATGTGACACGACCTGACCTCTACTTTACATCTCTGACCAAAGTCAAATGCAACTCAAGCCAAAAAAACATGGGCTCCTTATAGCCATGAAAATGGTAAATTAGCCAAATGTGACCCTGGACCACCAAACCAGTCACAAGGGTCATTTTTAATTGAGATGTATATTGGATAAATAGACTTTCCATGGATGTATGGTTTGTTAGAATATGATAATATTTGGATGAAATACAACTATTTGAAAATCTGGAATCTGAGGTTCCAAAAAAAAAAATTGAGAAAATCACTTTTAAAGTTGTCCAAGTGAAGTTCTTAGCAATGCATTTACAAAACACCTTCATGGAACATGATCTTTACATAATATCCTAATGATTTTTGGCATAAAAGAAAAATCAAATAACCTCAGAAATGACCCAAGTGATGGTGGTGCCAGAAGAAGAGGATTAACGAAGAGCAGGTAAAATGAAAAAAAAGAAAAAAAAAAAAACTAAAAATTGAGACAAATGGAGGTTCTCCAGTCTAACGTTATCAATTTGTTACTGTGATGTACTCATGCTCAATAAAAGACATATAAAGCACTACTATAGTAATGGTTTCTTAAGAGAATGAAAACTGGATGCACTAAGATGTGCAATATGTTCTTTGAAAAACAATACTTGTTCAGATCTTGTTACCTTCCTCATACCTGGTTCTTAAAGGTTTGGTTCACCCAAAAATGAAAATCCTGTTATCATTTACTCATCGTCAAAACCTGTATGACGTTTTTCTTTTATGGAAAATAAATTGAGTTATTCATAACAGAGTGTCAAAGATGCTCTCTTTCTTAAAAAGTGATTTTTTTAAAAAAAAAAAATTAATGGAATAACTGTATTCATCATCCTAAATTTTAGTTTGCTCCTCAGACAAAGTTATTATGGCTTCAGAAGACTTTTGTTACAGTGCAAATAATATGAACTACTTGTATGGTTCTTTTGGAGTTTAACAGGAAAAAAAAGGCAGTTTAGATATCATACAGTTAGTAAATAAATGACATCTAAATTTTAACCGAACTATCCCTTTAACAGTCATATAATACCATTCAAAAGTTTGGAGTCAGTAAGATTTTTTTAAAAGAATTTAATTTATTTAGCAAGGATGTATTAAATTGATCACAAGTGATGGTTCTAAATTGTTTAAAAACCTTCTATTTTAAATAAATTCTGTTATTTTGAACATTTTATTCATTAAAGAATCCTGTACCATGGAATATATCATAGTATCTACAAAAATATTAAGCAGCACAACTGTTTTCAACACTGGTAATAAGCAATTAACATATTAGAATGATTTCTCAATGATCATGTGACACTTAAATATAAAATATTAAACTTAAAATATATTAAATGAGAAAATAGTAATAACAGTTTTACTGTTTTACTTTATATTTGATTAAAAGCAGCCTTGGTAAGCAAAAGATGTATTTTAAAGACATTTAAATCCGACCTCAAACTTTTGAATGGTAATGAACATTTTGTACAAATACCAAGCCATTTTCATTCAAATATAATCGGAATATTTAATGGAAGAATGGATGGTGAATCAAAAGAAGGCACATATTAAACATTTTAGACATTGCTAAAATAAATGTATAAATGTACAGACCAGGTGAGCTGGGCTATGGGTGACATTTATATTAATTCTCTGTCTCCCTCTAGTGATACTGGCATGCAGTCTACACACAATTATAATCGTCTTGATTCATAACACAGTATGTGCACTGCATATAAATAAATCCCTTTTTATTATGAGTAACTACTTACCACCATTTCCCTAATACCCATGACACTGATGACCTTCCGGATGACCTCAGAAGGACAAGGAGATCCGGCAACAATACCTGACAGACACAAAACAGATAATCTTAGCAGAATACTGGGTGAAAGTGCAGAATGTACTCATTGATTACTCAGAAAAGTTCCATTATGCAATAGGTTTGATTGACTTACCGCCCTCAACTGATGACAAATCAATCTTGGGCAGATCAGGCTGATTAAGCATGTCAATAAACATAGTAGGGGTGCCGTACACAAACGTACACCTGGGTAAACAGTGAATTTTGTGCAAAACGCATTAAATAAATACAGCACAGATCTGTTTGTCCAGTTAAGCATGATGTACACTACATGACTTTTGATCCTTACCTAGATTCTGTGTCTTTTATTTACAACAACTTAAATTCACTATGGCTGAGGTAAGCGGCACCACAGTACCTTTGAAAGATTTAACATTATATTCTATTGCAAAGGACAGATGTGCAACTTTTAACAATACATCAATATTGTTTTGAAGTGTAAAAAAAATCCAAATAAAAATATATTATTTTATCTTAAAATAAAATAATAAGAACATACTTCTCTTTCTCCGCTGCCACCAGGTTGGCATGTCCGTCATACCCAGTGGATGGGAAAATTACTGTGGTGCCATGAATAGCCATGACCATACCACCACCCACCGAGCCAAAACAGTGATACATAGGCACCGGCACACAGATTCGCACATTTTTCTGTAAGAAGAATAAAGTCAAATATTACACGTACTGCATGCACTGTACAGGGAAATGTATTGAGATTTATTTAAACAAAACATTTTTTGCAAAATCAGTATGCTAAAGATCGCTTTTTAGACAAAGATCTTGAACAAAATACATTTTCAGAGAAACAAACACACCTTTCACTGTTTTTTCTTTGTCATTTGATCACATGTACTCACCCTCCAGTTGTAGCCTACGCGCATGCCGATGAAAAAAGCATTGTTCACAATGTTGTGATGAGACAGAGTGGCTCCTTTGGGCTTTCCAGTTGTTCCCTAAGAATCATAAAGACCAAAAGTAAATGATACTGTAGATTAAAGATAAAATGATACTCAATCTACTGTAGATAAAGTTCACTAGGTTGTGTTTCAAGACGTAACTTTATAGCGTGTAATTTATACATTTTTTCCGTGGCAAAGAAACTGACTTGTGAGTTTATATCTCACAATTCAGACTTTTATTCTTTGTATTGCCAGTTTCTATCTATATACAGTTGGAGTCAAAAGTTTACATACACCATGCAGAATCTGAAAAAATTGTAATTATTTTACCAAAATATGAGGGATCATACAAAAAGAATTTTTTTTTTTTTTTTTTTTTTTTTTAATTTAGTGCTGAATTGAATAAGATATTTCACATAGAAGACGTTCACATATAGTCCACAAGAGAAAATAATAGCTGAATTTACTTGATTCTTAATACTGTGTTGTTACCTGAATGATCCACAGCTATTTTTTTTTTTGTTTAGTGACGGTTGTTCATGAGTCCCTTGTTTGTTCTAAACAGTTAAACTGCCTGCTGTTCTTCAGAAAAATCCTTTAGGTCCCACAAATTCTTTGGTTTATCAGTAGAGCTGTGACGAGACACTTATCCCACGAGACAAGACGAGACACGAGACTGGGTTCACGAGAACGAGACGAGACGAGATTTTTAAACTTTTCTTAAGAAATCCTCAATGATGAAATATATAGGGAAAATAGTCTTTTATTCAACTGAAAAAGACAAAATGCAAAAAAATGTAGGTGCATTTGGAACTTTATGAAAATAAACTTCCATTTTAATGAATATGTAGTAAAAAAAAACAACATTTAAACAAGAGCTTCACGATTCTGGATAAATTGAGAATCCCAGTTGTTTTTAATAAATTGGAGACCATGTTTCTCTCACGATTCTGGAGAAAAAAAGATTAGAAAACTAAACAAAATAACATAATTTACTAGTGGTTTTGACAAACTGTTCATTAATTAAGTCTTTTAAAAACATAATTCATTTAAACAAAATCAAAACAAAGTCAGTGTCTCACTTCATTAAGCCTGCATCCCAGTGTGCATAAAGTTATAAAGTGTTGAAAAGACTGTTTGTGTTGCTCTTTCTGCGTTCACATTTACCCCGACCCTCTGATTCCACTGAGGCGATGTGAAACAGTCCAAACAGACATCGCTAAATCATTGTCATTCAGGAATAAGATTGCGTGGGTGTTTGAATCGATCAGCATTTTTGTGAATTTAAACCCTTTCCAACAATGACTATGATTTTGAAATCCATCTTTTCATACTGAGGACAACTGAGGGATTCATATGCAACTATTACAGAACACTCACTGATGCTTCAGAAGGAAAAATGATGCATTAAGAGCCGGGGGTGGAAACTTTTGAACAGAATGAATGTGTGTACATTTTTCTTATTTTGCCTAAATATCATATATTTTTTTTTATTTAGTACTGCCCTTCAGAAGCTACAGAAGACACTTACATTGTTCCCAGAAGACAAAAGAAGTTAAATTTACCCTGACCTTCAAATTCAAAAAGTTTTCACCCCACGGCTCTTAATGCATTGTGTATGCTTCGGGAGCATCAGTGAGCGTTTGAACCTTCTGTAATAATTGCATATGAGAAAAGACGAATCTCAAAATTAAACAGACTTGAAGGATTTTTCTGAAGAACAGGGGGCAGTTTAAGTTTTAAGGACAAACAAGGGACTCATGAACAACCTGTAAGCTGTAGATCATTTAAATAACAAAACGGTATTAAGAATCAAGTGTATGTAAACTTTTGAACAACTTTTGATTTTATAAATTCAACTATTACTTTCTTATATGACCCTATATGTAAATGTCTTTTATGTGAAATATCTTATTCAGGTCAGTACTAAATAAAAAAAATAACATGCATTTTGTATGATCCCTCTTATTTTAGTCAAACAATTAACATTTTGCATATTCTGCAAGGTGTATGTAAACTTTTGACTTCAACTGCATTTATATACTTTGTATTCCACTGGCCAGTAAAATTGAGTCTCTAAACTCACACCATTGGTTGACCGAATAATATTATAATATTAAAAATAAGCAGAGTACCGAAGTAAACTGAATGTTTATGGGATCATCACAAGTGAGTTTCTTCTGCAGTTCTTGTAGTTGTTGATGGTGTTGGCTGCTTCCTGCCTGCATCACATCTTTCAAATGGAAAGCTCCAGGCTGCTTACTGTCAGTAACGATCACAGTGTGTAGGTCTGGTAGTCTGAAAATAAAATACCAACTCAGTTACCCTCTGGACCTCAATACTGCTTATGTACATCAATATTGATTTTTATTACATCACTTGTACCTTGAACTCTTGATTCCTCCAGGAGCGGCTGTCTCCATCTCAGGACAAAGCTGCCTTAACATGTCACAGTACCTTTGGGTCTTGAATTGCGTTGGACAAACGACTGCATTACACTGCACCTAAAAGAAGGCATAAGCCATTAATCATTCATAAGAGTTGCACATGACAGCCAAGACCAAAATTAGAGAACAACCTATAATTTCCTAAAATTCAAGGTCACTGCTTAGTCCTATTTGAAGTTATCCTAACAGGAGTAGAAGGGCAGTTTTTTAAGCATGTTTCAGAAATGAACTGTATTCTGAAGCAGAGTATAGAAAACTTAAATTAGATATTTAAAAAAGAACTCTGATCAAAATTAGAGAACACTTACAGATACCTCCAAGTTATTGGCGTTAATCTGGCACCTGGTGCTAATTTCCTTAATTATATGACAAACCCTATTTAACTGGCAGCATTCCTCTAATTTTCACTGAGATTGCAAGATGGCGCTCTAAGGTGACTAAAACCCTGCGACAGGAGGTTATCCAGATGAAGGCCAAAGGGATGAGCCTTTCAGCCACTGCAAGAGAAGTTGGTCATCACAAATCTGTGATTTCACAAATAGTGCAGGTTTACAATGACACTAATTCATTCAAATCCCTCAAAAAGGCTGGTTGTCCAAGTAAGACGAATGCACGAGAAGACAGGATAATGCAGAGACTCGCAATAAGAAATCGGTTCAGCACTGCAGCTGGAATTGCTTGCGAGTTCAACGCTGAACAGGGTAAAGATCTGTCTCGGCATGGTTAATAAAAGTCAGGCTGAAAGCGTACTTTGCAGTGACAAAGCCTCTCATCAGCAGAAAGAATGAAAAGGCTAAGCTCAGCTTTGCTGAAGAGCATGTTGTGTGGAGAAAGAAGACATGGTCCAAAGTTTGCTTTAGTGATGAGAGCAAGTTTAATTTATTTGACGACAATCTGGCGAAAGACTGAACCCTAAGTGCGTAAAGAAGTCAGTGAAAGGTGGAAGATAGGGTTGCGCGATAATGCCCATTGTCATATCGTCCTATCCTCAGCCTGTAAGATCGCCGATACACGATAGTATCGGGGGAGGGGCAATTTTTTGATTATTTATGTATTTGTTTGCTTATTTATAAGATCATTTATTTACTTATTAGTCTACTTTTTTTTAATTTACACTTTTATTTAAATATTAACGTAATTATTAATTATCACGCGGAATGACACATGGGAAATGAGGACCGTCTATCATTCTGACAAGGAGGATGGAGTTGGTGGGAAAGAAAAATGCCACATCGCCTATTTTGCAATATCTCGGGTTTACACCAGATGAAAAAGGTGAGCCCGCTGATGTCACGCAGGCAGTTTGCAGACTTTGCTCGAAGGTTGTGCCGGTAAAAGAATCACAAACCACAAAACATGTATGTACATTTGCGTGGCCACCACCCTGCTGAGGCTGCTAAACTAGCGCCAAGAGAAGGCATGATTAGCAAAGATCGAAGTCAGCCATCAATCATCGGAGCTTTTCCTTTAATGGCAAACCTGGCAAAAAAATACCTGTGTGTTACCGCAACTAGCACCCCTTCAGCGCGCGTGTTTAGCGCAGCCGGCAACATAATCACTCCACTTCGCAGCCTACTCAAACCAGAAAAAGTTAACCAGCTTGTTTTTTTGGCAAGAAATCTGTAGACGGAAGCATTACTCTTGCATCGTAAACAGTCATATTGTTTTAAATCTGTAAGCAATGTAACTAAGATTGCATTATTAGTTCTTGGTTATTTTTTTTTTTTTTTTTTTTTTTTTTTTGCTTTTTGTTTATTGAAACGTGTTTGGCTATTAGCGACAAGATAAACACTCTTTTATGTTAAATATGTTAAACAAGTTAGAGTTTAAAATAAACCTTCTTTTCATTTTCATAGCCGACTGATTATTGTGCATTTATTCTGAATACGCATCATACATTTGCGGCTTGCAAGGAATGCATATGACGATTTTTAAAAGAGAATCACTCCTCTTTGAAAACGTATTACAAGCGACTTTAAAACTAAATTTCCTTCTTTCACAAATTATGTCAAGCCTGCTTGTTATAAAGAGACATTGTACAGCTGTTATTTTAACCATGTTAAAAAAAACGGCAAAACTGCATTATTTTCGTTTTGTTTTAGTTGCATAAAGTGTAAACAACAACAAAAATAACATAACTATACAATAACAAAAATTATATATTATTACATAATTTTGTATATTAGCCTAACACTGATAAATTTATGTATGATTTTTTTAATATATTCCTCTGGTGTCTGGTGGGTGAAGGTTATGCGACGATGACAGTGTGAAACTATGCAAGGGCCAATGAATTGTACTTTGATAATAATAATTGCCTAATAATAATTAAAAAAAAAAACAACAACAACTAGAAAATAAGCCGTATTATCGTCATTTTTATTAGCTATCGTCCATATGGCTGACTATCGTCGATAGACGATAGTATCGTCTATCGGCACAACCCTAGTGGAAGAGGAAGTGTTATGGTTTGAGGGAAGTTATGGTTTTCTGCAACATGAGTTGGGCCTCTTATACAGATACATGGCAGGGTGAACGCTAATCTAAACCTGACTGAAAACCCACTACAGCTACCAAACTATGGAAGAAAGTGGAAGAAGAGTGGACCAGCACAGTCTGAGAAACTAGTCCAGCGGCCACAGATGTGCTGAAGTCTTTTAAAGCAATGGCCTCTAGACCTCCTACTAACTTCTGCCAGCTGTAACCCTTTAAAATTTTAGTTGTAATCTTCTTTCGTGCCACAGTGGTTACTGTTCTTTAATTTTGATCACTGTGTTTTCCACAAAACAAAGGTTTTTGTTAAACTGCCTTGGACATTTTGTCAAACATGTTAGTAGAACAGTGGTATACCTACAGCTAATATTCCTTCAAATTTTAAGCAATGAAAATTTTATAATATTTCAGGAAAAATATAGTATTTATAGACTATATAGTAAATATAGTAATATTTATAGTAATATACAAATCTTCTACAGTAAACTGATGTTTCGTTCCATTCATGACATACTGACTCAAAGGACAAATGATTTGTAAAAAACGCTTTGTTGCATCCAGTGTTGCTTCTAACATCCTCTAGATGTTGTGGCGCAATGTGACACGAGCGACAATGCTTGTGTCTAACGTAGACACGGTTAAAAGCTATAAAAGCTTGCTTCAGAGTAAAAAGAAAGATAATCATGCCCTTATATCTCACAACGGTGACCTTATTTTTCAGAACTGTGACTATTCCTTACAACTGCATCTGTATTCCTCATAAATGTGACTTTAAATCTCACAATTAACAGTAAACAGGCTTTCCTCTAACCTTGTTTTAGTGTAAATAAACCCCAAATAGTCCTGTACGTTTGGACATTCAGCTGTTTGTTGTTCTTTAATGCATGTATAAACATTAACTTACCTTTCTGAGTGCAAATTCTACCTCTTGCAATTGATAAGCCGGGTTCACCGCAACCTGTAAAATCACAATAAGCGTGAAAAGGTTAGAGACCAGCTGTTAACAAATACTCAGATAAACCAAATGTCAAAAACACTCACCAAAATGATCCCTGCCTTAGCTGTGGCAAACTGCATAAGTACCCACTCATAAATATTCGGCCCCCACATGCCTAAACGATCGCCCTTCTTCAGCCCCATAGCCAGCAGACCTGCAGCAGCCTGTTCCACCTGAAATCAAAATACCACCGCATTTTAACACCGGCCCTGAAGCCATTCAAATGTAAGCTGGATTTTTAGTCAGTACAGCAAATGTTCATTAAATGAGGAATAGATGCATCATTTAATAAGAATACATTACAAATTAGAAAAGACATTCATGGAATTAAGTTCATGGATAACCTAAAGCACTTGACATGAGTTAAACATTATGTGACAGGCTGTCAACCCTATCTTGCAAATTTGCACTTTATAAAATCAATAATATCAGACCTCTGGCATTGTACAATGCAAGTATCATTGGCTCTTATATAACAAGTTGCTTGCAATGCTCCTCATTTGGATAAAATCTTCTGTAAATGAATAAACAGACATTTTGTCCCTAAGGAACATGATATGGACTTTTTCTAACATTTGCAAAGACAAAATATTTGGATATGAATGGGAATTTGATGTTTTCAAGAATATAAATAGTCATTCTGGTTTAAAAATAAACATTTTTGTGGTGTGCTGTAAAGTAATATGCTAATATGTTCTTGTAAACTCCAAAAAAAGTAACTAAATAAATAAATACACCACACTATAAAAAAAAATAGTGTGTTAAATGCCACTGGTTTGTTCTAAACTTACAACCTTTGTGATACGTTATTTCTCGTTTGTAAATGTTTAACTTCTTGTCAGATTGATACACTTTAACCCACTTTTGATTATATTATGTTAGAGAGCAGCCACACGTGAAGCAATATCTGTGCCAGGTAGATCACACCAGTCAATCTAAAATAAAATCTTGGGCTAAATGTGGCATATGCTGATTTAATGTTTAAAAAAGGTCATGAATAACCACAAATACTTCATGTCATGCCAGTGATTAATCCATTGGTTTTCATTCTGCTTCACGCACATATTTAACAGAACACACTCTATAGTAAAATGGGTGTGCGTTTCTATTTTAACACCATGTTTCTGCCAATACTGGATTTCATATGGACTCTGGTTAAAGCTTATTTAAGTCTGATTAATAAAGAGCGGCTTATGAATGTGTAGTTTTTTTTTTTTTAATTATTTAAAGATTTGTCCAAGATCTCGCATTCCACACAGTGCACTTTTGACATGTGGTTTTCTCTTTTCCGCAAAGGGTATAAAATGGAAGCACTGTGGTTACTATCTTCAGTCTTACAGGATTCACTTCTCTAACCAGTCCTCTGTAGAAAAAGCAGATGCAAAATCACTCACGTCTTGGTAGAACTGAGCAAAAGTCTTGCGTATTCCATCTTGCATAAAAACCATAGCTTCACGGTCAGGGTAGCGCTCCACTGTTTGTAGAAGACACTGGTCCACAGTATTAGAGAGCATTGAATGGGAGGAGATGCCATGGGCATAACTGGTAGTCAGGGTTGGGATGTTAGGTGGGGTATCCACATGAATGGCACTGAAAAAACAAGCAGAAGAAGAGTTTGAGTGTATAAGAAATCAAGACCCGTTTTGATAGAAACATGCTTATTTTTTTACATCATTGTATGTAAATATTGAAGTGAGTTGAGCTCTGTAAAATGCAACAACTATCAGTTTCATAAAGGAAGTAGTCTTTTTGTTTGGGTCTTGTGAAGTTCACACAGAAGAAAGAACAGAAGATCAAAAACATCCTGACAACATTGAGGTTTATGATAGGAAAAGCTGAAATAAGGGATATCACCTGCACTATTTTTCACTTTAGCGACCCACTTTTCACTTTTTTTTTTTGATGCTTAACATAATTGAAGATAATACAGCATCACAGTGTATATGTGATAAACTTAAATACACATGGAAAGAAGTATCTCATGCTCACCATTTCACATTATCTAATATGCTGATTTCTCAAGAAACATGAAACGTATTATCAGTGTTGAAAACAGATGTGCTCCTTTAATATTAACATGATATCTTCATGGAACATGATCTTTGCTTAATAACCCATTGATTTTTGGCATTAAAAAAAAAAATCCATGATTTTGACCCATACAATGTATTTTTGGCTATTGCTACAAATACACCCATGCTAAGGTTTTGTGGTCCAACCTTGTGCATCATTGTTCAATAAAAGGAAAAACAAAACCTGCTCTAAACTTTTGAACAGTAGTCTCTACCCATTTCAGTTTGTGGTGCCTCTACTAATCGGCCAATGAAGTGTTTGATAGGGGAGGCATTCAGAATGTGCAGTGCTGGGAGATCAACTTGCGAGCAGGCTGAACTAGACTAGCACAAATCTGTAAGGCCATCTTAAACAAGCTAATCTTATAATGAATGTGCGTGCATTTACCTGATATTCCAAATGTCCCCACATGTAGGCTATAATAATACCAGTACATTTTGATCCTGTGGGGACATTTTTGGTCCTCATGAGGAAGCTTATAAATCATTCAGAATTAAGTTTTTTTTTTTTTTCTTCCCAGAAATCATACAGAATTAAGTTTTTTGATCGTCTAAAAATGCTGAAAGTTTTGTGTGAGGGATAGGTTTCATAAAAGAGCTGCAGGATCTTTTACTGCACTCACTAGAGAAAATTTTAAAGAATTAAATCTCTCATACATATGTCCTTGTAGTGTCCGTTAAAGGGTTAATAAAATATTATGTAACGGCGACTGATATGCAATCCATCGTAAGTCTCAGTTATTTTCGAGTTTCCAAAAATATGGAAAAACAATTACAAAAAGAAATCTTTACCAAACAATTAAGCTAACGTTTGACAACGTCCGCCAAATAAATCATAAAAGATGCATGCATATTTGTTTTATGATTGCTTACCAACGCTGTTGAGAAGCTATGAAAGGAGTCCAGGGTCTCTGCAGAACATTCAGTGTTTTGCAGAAACTTGCGGTCGTCCGTAGATTAGTCAGAAGAATCTTAGAAGTCATCTTTCACTTTCACCTTTACAATAGACGTAAGCTCTAAACAATCTTAGTTGAGTGTTTTAATTCAGAAACTCGGTGCTATTGCAATCAAACAAAAACACGCCCTGGCGCACTCATATGTGCGATAAATGCACACCACATTAAAACAACATTAAAACAAACAACCCTGAATTATTCATGAATTGCGATGGTAGATCATGAATGCTTGAGTTCTTAGCACCGCCAAGATCGTGCCACCGCTGTCCCAAAGTTCCCAAAAGTTAATCGTTGAACCAACAACACCTCAAGTTGCAAGACAAGCAGCTGCAGCGGAATATGAACTGTAGGGGGCGTAAAAACAAACGTTATCACATCAGGAAGCCACGCTGTTATCTGTCCAGCATTTATTTACACTTTTAAACGTCACACATTTAAATACAAATGTCAATACAGATGCTTAAGCAAATATTTAACACCACATGCCCTATTTTATTTACTGGAATGCTAGTTCTGACTGTAACAGACCGCTGGCAACCAGTCTACGAATGTTAGTCGTTGCTCTTACTCTTTTCTCGGATATCTCAACTCATAGGGTTACTGACTAAAGGGGGAGGGGAAGTGGGCTTGAAAGGAATGTCGGAAGGCGTAAACGAGTGTTTACATGAATAGGCAAGGCAAGTTTATTTAAATAGCACATTTCATACACAAAGGTAATTCAAAGTGCTTTACATAAAAGGAAGTAGAATAATCATAAAAACTAATAAAAAGAATAACTCACAAAAAAAGGCAGCAGAATAATCATAAAAACAATAATAAAAATAATTCACAAAAAGGCAGTAGAATAATCATAAAAACAATAGTCACAACAATATAACAAAAAAAAAACTTTTAAAATGATTTAAAAATTGATTTAAAATAAATTTAAGACAGTTAAAAATGGAAAAGGATTATACATAGTGCAATCAGTTTGGACGTAGCACAGTGCTCATTCAGTAAATGCGCAGCTAAACAGATGAGTTTTGAGTCTAGATTTAAATGTAGCTAATGTTTTAGCACATTTGATCTCTTCTGGAAGCTGGTTCCAACTGCGGGCAGCATAATGGCTAAAAGCGGATTCCCCTTGTTTTGTGTGAACCCTTGGTGTTTCTAACTGACTCGATCCTAATGATCTGAGTGTTCTGTTAGGTTTATATTCAGTGAGCATATCTGCAATGTATTTAGGTCCTAGGCCATTGAGTGATTTATAAATGTGTAAAAGTACTTTAAAATCAATTCTAAATATAACTGGAAGCCAGTGAAGGGACCTAAGGACTGGTTGTTTGACCCCTAGAGTCAAGGTATGCAATGACTTCAGTTTTCTCCTTGTTTAACTGAAGGAAGTTCTGGCACATCCAACTGTTAATTTCATCAATGCATTGGCAGAGGGAATCAATGGGGCTGTAGTCATTTGGTGATAAGGCTAGGTAAATCTGGGTATCATCAGCATAGCTGTGATAGGCAGTTTGGTTCTTTCTCATTATTTGACTTAATGGGAGCATATACAGGCTAAACAAGATCAGCGCTAGAATTGAGCCTTGAGGGACTCCGCATGTCATGGACGTCCACTTAGACTTATGCTCTCCTATACTCACATAATAACCTCTCCCTTCTAAGTATGACCTGAATCAACTGAGAGCCATCCCAGAAAGCCCGACCCAGTTTTCCAGTCTCTCTAGAAGAATGTTATGATCGACTGTGTCAAACGCAGCACTAAGATCTAGTAGTACCAGCACTGATATTTTGCCAGAATCAGAATTTAAGCGAATGTCATTTATTATCTTAACGAGCGCTGTCTCTGTACTGTGATGCGGTCGGAAACCAGATTGAAAATTGTCCAGGTATCCATTTGAGTTTAAGTAGTTGTTCAGCTGGTTGAAAACTACCTTTTCAATAATCTTGCCTATAAAAGGAAGATTTGATATTGGTCTATAGTTGCTCAATGTGGTGTTATCAAGATTGCTCTTTTTCAGAAGAGGCTTAACAACTGCAGTTTTCAGGGAGTTTGGAAAAGTCCCAGAAAGAAGTGAGGTGTTCACCACTTCTAAGAGATCTGCTTCTAAACAGTTAAACACACTTTTGAAAAAAGATGTGGGAAGTGTGTCAAGGTTGCAGGTTGAGGATTTAAGGTGCTGTACTATTTCTTCCAAAGTTTTGCTATCAATTGCTTTAAAAACAGGCATAGTGGCTTCTTTTTGAAATTGCGGTCGAATCTGTGTGATCTCTGACCTAACTTGAGGATGTGCTAATCACCTTTCTGATATTATTGATCTTCTCGGAAAAGAAGGAAGCAAACTCATTGCATTTGCTGTCAGAGAGCATTTCACTGGGAATCTTACTAGGGGGTTTGTTAGTCTCTCAACAGTAGCAAAAAGAGCTCGAGTGTTGTTTAGGTTTGAGAAGAACTTCTGTCTTGCTGTGGCTAGTTCCACATTGAAAGCATGAAGGCTGTCTTTATAGATGCTATAGTGAATTTCAAGTTTCGTCTTCCGCCACATCCGCTCAGCTTTTCTGCATTGTCTTTTCATACTCTGTACTGCTGTTGATTTTCTCCAAGATGATTATTGTCTGCCAGTCGTCTTACTGACTTTCACTGGTGCAATGTCATCAATGACATTCTTAACTTTTGAGTTAAAGGACTCCAGGAGAAGATCAACAGAGTCTGCAGAAATGCTTGGCGTTGAAGATATAGCCTTCATAAATAGCACACTAGTGTTTTTCGTTAATGCATCTCTTTCTGACAGAGACGGATCTAGATTCAGTGGTAGCAGAGATCAATATATCAAAGAAAATACAGAAGTGATCAGATAGTGCTACGTCCTTAATGACAATGGATGAAATGTTTAGACCCTTACTAATGAGTAAATCAAGAGTGTGTCCACGACTGTGTGTGGGTCCATGCACATGCTGATTCAGGTCAAAAGTGTTTAAAACGGTTATTATTTCTTTTGTGGTTTTGATTTCTGCATTTTTTATGTGAATATTAAAATCCCCTGCAATAGCAAAACAGTCAAACTCTGAGGAAATCATTGATAACAGTTCTGTGAACTCTTCAACAAAGGCTGGAGAATATTTTGGAGGCCTGTAAATAATGATAAATAGAATGCATGGAGAACCTTTCAGCACAATCCCTAGATATTCAAAAGACAAGTACTGACCAAATGACGCTTGCATTGATAGACATCTTTAAATAAAGCAGCTACACTGCCACCTTTCCTAACAGCTCTGTAGACACTCATGAAAGTAAAGCTGAATACTCAAACATGTAGCTAGTTAAACTTCTAACTGCACGTAGCTACACTAAATTGTAAACTGTCATTTGGAGAAAGTAGCTAGCTCTTTTACAAACTGCCACTTTTGTTACGTTTAATAAAAACATCCTTCGTCGCTGGCAAACAACAGGATACATTTGTAGGTTTCCATATGAAGAGTTCAGATGCAAAAGCCTCTAAATCCGTCTGGCGTTTTTCTTTAAAATTAGCATTTCTTTCTGGCTACTTTGTATAGATTTCTAAGTACTGGTACTTCTGATTGGGCTGAGGCTGGAATTTGGCGAGTTTGAAGTAAAAGTTTTTGATGGACGTATACTATCCCTGGTGAAAAAAAACAGCATATGCTGGTAGGTATGTTTTGATGCTGGAATGCTGGTTAGGTAGGTTTTGATGCTGGTTTAAGCTGGTCCTTTGCTGGTTTATGCTGGTCCTTTGCTGGTTTTTGCTGGTCATGTTGCTGGTCAAGGACCAGCATGAACCAGCAAAGGACCAGCATAAACCAGCTGGTCAGCCACTCAGTATCGTTATCTCATTTTTGACTGAGATAGCTTTTAGCTGGTTTTTCATCTGAACTTTTCATATATTAAATATTTAATTTTCTCCAGCGCTCTTTTTATTCTCTGCATCATAAAACGTCCCGTTTCAGTTTTACGGGGAAAGTACCCGCTCCAAACGACTCAGAGCGTCAGCTGTTCGACTCTTTAAAATTGAATCGCGATCGCATTCAGACCATTTTGAAAAGATTAATTCAAAAGAATCGACTCAATAGAATGATTCAATCGCTGGTTCCTACAACCAAATAAATATCTGAACATTGGCAACCTCAACCTCTAATACAGACGCCGCTATCAATAACATGTTTGTTATTTTTATATGAAAATACTCAATAACATTTTCTGCTTACCTCTAATTGGAAGTGTTTAAATGAGTTCGAAAAAATGCTTCTCCGTAGTTTACCGGTAGATGGCAGTCTACTAAAACTGACTGGTTAGCAGGCAGAAGAGGAAGAATAATGACCCTCATTGGTCGCTGTAGAGGCCGCGGGTACATGAAACAAGTTAGGGACAGTCACTGACATTTCTGTTATATCGGATAAGTATTATTATCCGAACCGAAGACGTCTTTGAAGTTGAATTACACTCTGAGGAGAATGTAAAACACGCGGGAATCTGATAATGGACGCGGTGCGGTGCAGTGTGGAGTATTTATCTGAGTTCAGTGATTGTCAGTCACAATCAGTGCGCCTCATACAAGACGGCACGAATGTTTTCATGACCAGCGGAGACAGAGATGTGCTCATATTCAATGTTCACGAGAAGAGAGTCACGGCAAGTTGATATCTGTTGCACTTTTGTGCTCAACTATGCTAGTTTCTTCCATTCTCACTTAATACACTTTGTTTTTCAGACCGTGATGCAGTTTGAAGCTTCAGTGATAAATTTGGCACTAAGTGACGATAAACATCAACTTTATGCACTTTGCGCAAACGGTGGGCTTTACTGCACCCCTCTACCACCACAGCTCAGGTAATAATATAGATTTCATGCAGATTACTATGTTTATGTCGTAAGAAATGATCACTTACTAATTAAATGCATTTGTGTAATTTTGTACACTGCCAGTCAAACGATTTTTAATGTTTCAAAACAGTAGTTTTGAAATATTTGTATTATAAAATAATTGTTATCTATTTAAATATATTTAAACATGTAATTTATTCCTGTGATTTCAAAGCTGAATTTTTAGCGTCTGAATTTTTGTCAGTCACATGATCCTTCAGAAATCATTCTAATATTCTGATTTGCTGCTCAAAAAAACATTTATTATTGTTGAAAACAGCTGAGTATATTTATTTCAGGTTTCTTTAATGAATAAAAGGCTTTTGATCAATTTAAAGCATCCATGCTAAATAAAAGTATTCATTTTTATAATTTCTTACCCCATTAAAAAAATAATACAAAATTATACTCCTGTCTTTAGTGTCACACAATCCTTCAGAAATCATTCTAATATGCTGATTTGTTATATAATTGTTATATTATTATTTTTTATCAATATTTAAAACAGTTGAGTACATTTTTTTTCAATGTACTTATCTGAAATAAAAAGCTTTTGTAACATTATACACTATACGATTCAAAAGCTTGGAATATTTTTTTTTTTTAGAAAGAAATGATAGAAATTAATACTTTTATTTAATGCTTTAAATTGATCAGAAGTGATGGTGAAGACATTTATAATGTTAAAAAAGGTTTCTATTTCAGATTAATTTTGTTCTTCTTGAAAAAATTCATAATAATAAAAAGTTTTTTTTAACAGCAAATCAGAATATTGGAATGATTTCTGAAGGATCATGTGACTGAGGTAATAATGCTAAAAATTCAGCTTTAAAACCACAGGAATAAATTACATTTAAAAAAATATTCAAACAGAAAACTGTTAATTTAGTACAAATATTTCAAAATGTTAATGTTTTTGCTGCATCAAATAAATTAAGGCTTGGTGAGCAGAAGAGACTTCGTTAAAAAAACTAAAATAATTAAAAATCTTACTGTTCAAGAACTTTTGACTGGTAGTGTGCATGTCTGTAATTTACTTACAGCAAATGAACATAATTAACATTTACAGAAAGAAAGACAGAAAATACTGCTGTTTTATTTTGCACTGCAGATTTTTGTCCAGTAAAAAGTAGTGGTTCAAACTCTTTTTCCGTGTCAGTCTCTGCCATGCGTTCACAAGAGTAACTAATGACAGTTTTTTTTTCATTTTTGGGTAAACTATCTCTTTAAATTCAGTGGTTAATATTATTTGTTGTATTCCTGTTTTGTTTTACTAAATAAACTAAATACAGTGGTACATTTAGTATGAAGTCTCCTAGTAGAGTTGCGGTAAGGAAATTCTTTCTTGAGAATTTCCACAGGAAATTTGACCTTAAATGCACCATCACAGGAAAGAAAACTGTATTCATGAATTCATTCATTGGGCCTTTAGATTATTTCTAGAGGCAATAACTAAAGTCACTATAATGGTGATTCTTTGGTTTTATAATTTGTGTTCCATGCTTTTTTCCTCCTAGTTTTTCCTCCGTCCTGGTGAACAAAAGTCCCGAGAGTGTGCTGTATAATGTACCAGATGATTGCATTGTCCTGAAAAATGCCAGTCTGCAAGTGTTCACCATAGTCGAGAAGATCCTTGTGACTCTTAGCCTTCACAAATCCATCTGGAGTTTTGATCTCTACGAAGAGCCTGGATCCAGACCCCTTCGTAAACTTGCAAGTTTCCAGGTTGTGACCCTAAACGCATGCTGTTTAAACATCACAGACAAAGAAAAAATTGTGAGCTCACCTCCAGTACTGACTTGCATCTATCCCAAAGGCCCCACATCAGTTAACACTCACCAGTCTGACCTCCATCCTCATCTTGAGCCCCATCTTTTCAGGCTCCTATTTGGAGTGGATGCCTCTTTAGTCAAATCTCCAGTCATTCTGTGTGGTTTACCTGATGGACGCATTTGCTGCTTTCCTTTGCTCGTCCCCACCCTGGCTGGTCCTACAGGAGAACAGAGATCTCCAGTCAGAGTCCTCCAGAGCTTAGAGCAGCCAGTCGTATTTATTGGAACCTGCGTCTCTGGAGAACACGGACCTCAGTGTCTTGTTGCAGTTGGTCAAAGAGGCAAACTTCTGATTGTCAGAAGCAAACAAGCAACCTTGGAAGGAAAAAAGGCAGATTATTGTAAGACCGTTGTATCACCCTGACATTTCTGACTGTGTAAATCTTTAAAAATAATATTTAATATTTAATACATTCCTGATTTGTTTTGGTAATCTATGTTACATTCACATTTTACAGGCTTCAATGAGCATAGTGTACGAGGACCAGTGCTGTGTGCCTGTGTTGATGATAAGCAGCTGTACTACAGCTCTCTTAATGACCTACATGCTCTTCAGCTCACCACAACATCATCTTCATCAGAAGCAACAGGAACTGAGTCCCAAGTGCAAGCTCTGACTTCAGACAGTCTTGGTGTATGCAGGATTATAGCACTTGTTGGGCCCTATAGAAACTCCACAGGTACAGTATGTGAATTTTGGTAAATCTCTATGTTGTTTACCAGGATTTTGCATTGTTTTAAGTCTCTAACATAAAGTGTTTGTTGTTGCATGTTAAGGATCTATGCAGCTTTTGGCAGTATCTTTGAGTGGAAGACTGCTTCGAGTGAATCTTCCTCAAGGATATGAAAAAGGAAATGTGCCGAGGTTGCCCTCTTCTCTGGCAGGCCAAAGAGTGAAGGACCTCCTGGCTTCCATTGGAAACATCTGGGAGAGGTCTATTTCGTCTGCTTCTTCATTAAAAAAACGACTGTTCATAGCCGATGTTCATCGCTAAATGTCACTTTTTGAATTTATTTTAATTTTTTTATTTTAGTTTTTATAGCACTATGATAATCATAAATATGGAAGTCCGTTTCCACCACTGAATTAAACATAAAAAAGGAATTATCTCATAATTCTGACTTTTTTTCTCGCAGTTGTGTTTAAATCTCGTAATTCTGCCTTTTTTTCTCAGTATTGTGTGATATACGCTCGAAAAAAGTTAGAATTGCGAATGTTTTTATCTCAAAATTCTGACTTTTTGCAATTGTAAGTTTATATCCCACTATTGTGACTTTAAATCAGTTTTATCACGCAATTCTGAGCAAAAAAGAATTGCGACAAACTCACAATTGCGAGACAAAAAGTCAGAATTGCGAGATAGAGACTAGAATTTGCAAGAAAAAAGTCAGAATTGCGTGTTTTTATTTAGCAGTTCTGACTTTATTTTTCGCAATTGCAAGTTTATATCCTGCTATTCTGACTTTATAGCTCGCAACTTTATATCTTGCAATTCTGAGGAAAAAAGTCAAAACTGTGAGTTTATATCTCACAATTCTGAGAAAAAAAAAAGAATTGTATCACACAATTCTGAGGAAAAAAGAATTGCGACATAAACTCAGAATTGTGAGATGCAGACTAGTATTTGCAAGAAAAAAGTCTTTATTTCTTGAAATGACAAGTTTATATCCCACTATTCTGACTTTAAAAACCACAACTTTGAGATAATGTCGTGGAATTCTGAGAAAAAGTCAGAATTGCCAGATACAAACTCACAAATCCATGGAAAAAAGTCAGAATTGCGAGATACAAACTTACAATTGTGAGACAAAAAGTCAGAATTGCGAAATACAAACTCACAAATCCAAGGAAAAAAGTCAGAATTGTGAGATACAAACTCACAATTGTGAGACAAAAAGTCAGAATTGTGTTTTTTTTTTTTTTTAAATCTCAGAATTCTGACTTTATTTCTCACAAATTTAAGGTTGTCACGGAAACAAACTCGCATTAGGAAAAAAAAAAGTCAGAATTGTCCATTTTTATATTGCAATTCTGACTTAATGTCTCACAACTGTGAGTATATATCCGGCTATTCTGACTTTATAATTCACAACTGAGTTTATATCACAGAATTCTAAGAAAAAAAGTCAGAACTGTGAATTTATACCTCACAGTTCTGAGAAAAAAAAGAATTGCGATAAACTCAGAATTGTAAGACAAAAAGTCAGAATTGTGAGATACGGATTTGAATTTGCGAGATTCTCACAATTCTGACTTTATTTCTCACAATTGCAAGTTTATTTCCCACTATTCCGACTTTAAAACTCGCAACTGTGAGTTTATATCAGAATTGTGAGTGTATGTCAGTTACCTTTATTTTTGGTCCAGTGGTGAACATGGGCCTCCATACATAAATTATTGTTTAAAAAAAAAAAAATCAACATTCATTTTAAAGCAGAAGTAATACAAACAATTTTCATAACAAAATAAGTGTATTGAATTGTTTATATGAATTAATTTATTTATCAAAAAATGAGTGTCATGTCATTCCCTCTCTTTTTACTGTCTTCTGCAGGGCAGAATCCTTGAAACACAAGCTTCAGGACAAAAATGAATCTCTCAAACGTCTTAATCAAGTCATAAATGTTTGCAGCCTGTTGTTGGATGCCCATGGGAATGAAAATGAGAGTAATACAGTCACCAAACATCCCATCAGCTGTTGTGGTGTAGCCAGATGGAGCTCACTGCTCCAAAGAGACTCTTTGACTCTCACATGTGTGCTTGAAAATTCAAGTGGATGTACATTGGAACATGGCTGGACTTTGTGCATTCAGGTCCACCCATTATCCAAGGGTCCAAATATGGAGGGCTCATCTAAGACATACTCATTCCCATTCAAGAAACTGGATTCTGGTCAGAAACTGGATGTCAGCATCCCTCTTGAAAGCACTGGTGGGCTGTCTCTACCAGTGAAGGTCTACTGTTCTCTCGTCTTCTCCCTATCTGCTCTGTTAAGTCCTGAAACCTCTTCGCCTGGTGTTTCCCAGCTCATAACGGAGACGGGATGCATCAGTGCACCTCTGAGTACTTTAACAGTGGACTGGCTTGATGCTTTAAGGCTAGACGGATCATTTTCTCATGGTAACATCAGACACGACACTGTCACGGATGGCATCCAAGCCTTCCTGCGTTTCAGAGGAGCGTTAAACAAAGATGCTGATACTACTACCAAGTCAAGACCCAATGCAGTGATGGTCAGGGTATCGTCAGAGCTTCTAAAGAGCAAACTGCATCTTTCAGCAACCAGCAGTGCAGAAACATGCATGGCTGTGCTGAAATGGTTGGTATCACCTGAGGCGATAGGACAAACGTCAGTACAAAGTCCAGTGATTTGTGCCTACAGCCCAAATGGATGCTCTGTCAAGATTATGGCCAAAGAGGTGCTGACTTTATACTGCTGAATACTCATTTGTATACATTTACAAAGCCTATCATTTAAAATGAACTTCCATGTCCTTCCTCAAGATAACACTGGGAGATTTCTGTTCTGATGGACCATTTGAAGTCTTGGAGATTCGGGTGGAAAGTACATCTGTGGCAGCGGTGTGTGGACTGCATCATGCCATTCTAAGGCGCCTTCAGGTACTTTCATAATTAAGTATTTTAATTTTTCAAATGTAGACTTCTAATTCAATCTAACTTGCAGATCATGACATTTTCAACAGGTCTTGCTGCGAGACTCAACTGTGAAATGTGCTCATGCAAAACAGTTAAAGGCACAGAGTTTGTTTGAAGCCGTACGACATGTTGAGGTAGATCTCATTCCCTTCAATTTATTTGTTTATTACACTTATACACTGTGATTAGTATTCATTCACATGTATCAGACAGTTTGCTTAAATCACGTCCAACACTTAAATATTTTTTCTTTTGTCAGTCTCTTTATAAAGACCTTCAGGATGCTCAAAATCAAGCAGCACTTGGTGGCACACTGAAGATGAAAAGTTCGGAGATCCTGTTCCCCATTTTTCTGCAGCTGAGGGCAAATCCACTGGTCATTCTGTGATTGAAGTACACCATCAAAACTCTATATAACAAGTTGTTATTTCATACAGTTTTACGTTTAGGATACAAATCCAATGCGTTCCTTTTGTTTGTCCCATTCATTACCACATATTCCATAATCAATAAAACACTCTATAAACAGAGGCAAAGCAAACATTTTAAAAACTCCACATAGGTCTACACTCATCCTGAAGCACATAATTCATCAAAACTAAGTATTTATCCACAATGCATTTCCAAAATGTGTTAGCTCTACATGAAAGGTAGTCTGTGAGTGTGTACTGAAGTCTCTGTAAAATATATCCACATATCTGATACTTTATTGCACTGGTTGTGTCTCTAGATTGAAAAGCTTTTCTTTGAGCCGATAGTATCTTCCTTCGTTGGCCATGAGCTGCTCGTGTGTTCCCTGCTCCACGACTTCACCTCCCTCCATGAAGATAATGTGGTCTGCTTTCTCTACAGTCTCCAAACGATGAGCTATCACCAGTACTGTCTGATCTGTAATGTTACTGAGCACATCTTGAACCTGGAAAACAAGATCATGAATAGATACTGTTAATGGGAGAACCTCAGAATTTATCATGCTACAACAGCTTAAAAATAAAGTACAGCTTTTATTGAAGGAGAAGTCCACTTCCAGAACAAAAATTTACAGATAATTTACTCAGCCCCTTATCATCCAAGATGTTCGTGTCTTTCTTTCATTAGTTGATAAGAAATTATGTTCCCTGAGGGAAAGAAATTCAGGAATAGTCTCCATATAATGGACTTCAGTGGTGCTCCCAAGTTTGAACTTCCAAAATGCAGTTTAAATGCAGCTTCAAATGGCTGTAAATGATCCCAGCCAAGGAAGAAGGGTCTTATCTAGCAAAACGATTGGTCATTTTCAAAATAAATTGCCAATTTATATACTTTTTAACCTCAAACGCTCATCTTGCGTAAGTCTGCGTGAACTCTGTTTTTTCCAGTTCAATACGGACAATACAGTTAGGGTATGTCAGGAAACTCCCAGTCTCGTTTTCTTCCCCAACTTCAAAATTGTCCTACATCGCTGCAGAAGTACCGACCCAGTGTTTACAAAGTTAACATGCAAAGAAGATCTAACGCCCTTTACAAAAAAAAAAAAAAGGTAAAACAGCGATGTAGGATGATTTTGACGTTGAAAAATAAGATGAGACGGGAGTTTTTCAACATACCCTAACTGTATTGACTCTGATCACACAGACTACGTGTGCGCATTGCAGAGACCAGACAAGACATTTGAGGTTATAAAGTATATAAATTGTCGATTTGTTTTGAAAATGACCGATTGGACATCAAAGGTTTCACTAGATAAGCCCCTTTTTCCTCGGCTGGGGTCATTTAGAGCAGGGGTGCTCAACCCTGTTCCTGGAGATCGACTTTCCTGTAGAGTTTAGTTCCAACCCTAATCAAACACACCTGTCTGCAATTATCAAGCGCTTCTTGAGATCCTAATTAGCTGGTTCAGGTGTGTTTGGTCAGGGTTGGAGCTAAACTCTGCAGGAAAGTCGATCTCCAGGACCAGGGTTGAGCACCCCTGGTTTAGAGCCATTTGAAGCTGCATTTAAACTGCATTTTGGAAGTTCAAACTTGGGGGCACCATTGAGTCCACTATAAGGAGAACATTCCTGAAATGTTTTCCTCAAGAAACATAATTTCTTATCAACTTAAGAAAGAAAGACATGAACATCTTGGATGACAAGGGGGGGAGTAAATTATCTGCACATTTTTCTTCTGGAAGTGAACTTCTCCTTTGAAAGTATAGTTCACCCAAAAACGAAAATTCTGTCATTAATTGCTCACCCTCATGTCGTTTCAAATCCGTTAGACCTTCGTTCATCTTCAGAACACAAATTAAGATTTTTGATGAAATCTGAGAGCTTTTTGACCCTGCATAGACAGCAATGCAACAACCACATTCAAAAATAACTTTATTCAGCTATTTTTTCTGTGTCAGTCTTCAAGGTCAGAAAGCTGTCGGATTTCATAAAAAATATCTTAATCTGTGTTCTGAAGATAAACAAAGGTCTTACAGGTTTGGATTGACCTGACGGTGAGTAATTAAAGGCAGATTTTTTTATTTTTGGGTAATCTATTCCTTTAAGATAGTAGGATTTTAGTATTGATTCCAGAGGAGTTCATACAGCTTGTTGTGTGCTGCTGTCCATGTGGCTGGTGGCCTCGTCCAAGATGAGAATCTGTGGGTTCCTTATTAGGGCCCTGGCTATGGCAATGCATTGCTTCTGCCCCGCAGAAAGCTGGCCGCCGCACTCACCAACATCTACAGAGAAAGCACCCATATTTAACCTAATAATTTTATAGAGTTATCTTATTTATAGGAATGCACAATGTATCCATATGTGGCGCTTGACCACAAAACCAGTCTCAAGTAACATAGGTATGTTTGCAGCAATAGCCAAAAATACATTGTATGGGTCAAAATTATCAGATTTTCTTTCATGCCAAAAATCATTGGGATATTAAGTAAAGATCTTGTTCAATGAAGATATTTTGTAAATTTCATATCGTAAATATATCAAAACTTAATTTTTGATTAGTAATATGCATTGCTAAGAACTTCATTTGGACAACTTGAAAGGCGATTTTCTCAGTATTTTGATTATTTATTTTTTTTTTTTTGCACCCTCAGATTCCAGATATTCAAATTGTTGTATCTCGGCCAAATATTGTCCTATCCTAACAAAGCTTATCCTAAAGCTTATTTTTTCAGATAATAAGACTGGCCCTTATGATTGGGTTTGTGGTCCTGGTTCACATATTGGTTTTCTGACAGTCTGCCTAGTTTTATCTACCTGTGTCATATTCATGTTCCAATTTGGATATGAAGTTGTGTGCGTTGGCTTTCCGAGCAGCTTCTTTTACTCTTTCAAGTGTGCAGTCCTTCAAACCATATTCAATATTATATCTCACAGAACCAGCGAAAAGCACAGGATCTTGGGATACCATCGCCACCTAAGCCAAATGAAAGACAATGACATATCAATTTACAAACTACTATAATTTCACCGAACCATCCAACAGAATTGGTTGTTTGCACAATGCTGGTGTAACATTTCTTGCCTTTTGATGCAAGTACTGGTGTTGGTAGTGGTACAGAGGTTTTCCATCCAGTAACAGCTCACCCTCCCGTGGCTCATAGAACCTCTGCAGCAAGCAGACGCAAGAGGTTTTCCCACCACCAGAGGGTCCTACCAATGCTGTCAGCTTCCCTGGACTCAATTCCAATGTAACAGACTGCAACAATTCAACAATGAGTACATGCAAATCACATGAGTACTCTGATCAGCTTTTGCAGTATAAAGAAAAACTTACCTTAAGTGCTTTATCATTAGGCCGGGAGTGGTAGGAAAAGGTGACCTTTTCAAAGGTTAGTCTTCCTTCAAGCTTCTCTGGGGCCAAATCACCTGCTTCTTTCATCTGTGGTTTCCTGTCAAGCAGCTGGAAGACCTTCACTGATGATACCACAGTATTCAGCATGTCTCCATAGATGTATACAAGATGCTGAGAATATAATGATGGACAGAATTAAGTCTCTCTATATGAAGAGTGATACTACTGTAAAAATTTGACCAGTCAGTCATACCCTCATGTTGGTCACCATGTCCTTCTGATAGAAAACAAACGCAAGGAGGCTGCCGCTGCTGAGCTGTCCAGAGGAGATGAGATTTCGGCCTTGGAACAACATCGCTACCTTCAAGCCTACTGTAATGAACTACAATGCAATGAAAGAAGAATCAATGAAATGGAACACAATTTGTATTTTTGAGACTGGTGCATGCAAATCATGACTGTATATGATTTACCCTGCGTATCAAGAGATGGACGGCACTGTAGATGCCTTTACGCCTCAGAACCTGGAGCTTCCTGTTGAGAGTGTCTTCATATTGCTGGACCTCCTGACGCTCTGCCTTAAAACTCCGCACGGTCTTTATCGACCCAATGACAGAGGATGCCAACTCTGTAGTCTCTGCATTACAGTCCTGAAGCTCTTTGGCTGTTTTCTGATCATAAATGTAAGACATTATGAATTCATTATGGCTGTGTGAAAGTAATAGGGAAACCAACATGAGAAGGTTTACATACTTGGGAGATGTTGTTGTACGAATTCTGAATGAAAGCTAGAAGTGGCATTTCGATGCAGGTGAGGAGGGTTAACTGCCAGGATAGGCGCAACATAAAGAACAGCATGCCACATGTCTTCACCAAACTCCGCAGTAACACATTCACATTCATGGCCACAGAACGTCCCATTTTATCAGTGTCAGAGATCAAACGTGATGTCAGACTACCTGTAAGAAAGAAAAAGTTTTTAAATAATATATTATTACATATGCACTATTTAGTAGCTTTGTCTGCTTTACAGTATGCAGCGGAATGCAGTCTTGCAAGACGTGTTTTTAACCTTGTGGGGATCTTCAGTCATTTAAGAAGAATTTGTTTCGAATTTTTCAAATGTTTTACTGTTTTGAAATGGTACAAAACTTAGTGACTTGTGGAATGTTGGAAAGGTTACTTTGAAAATGTAATAGGCTTACTTGTAATCTGTAACCTATTTAAAATGCATTAAGTAGTGTAATTATTTTAGTTAATTCATTAAAGTAATACACCTTGTTTACATACACCTTGCAGAATCTGCAAAATGTTAATTATTTTACCAAAATAAGAGGGATCATATCAAAATGCATGGTATTTTTTATTTAGTACTGACCTGAATAAGATATTTCACACAAAAGATGTTTGCATATAGTCCACAAGAGAAAATAATAGGTGAATTTATAAAAATTACCATGTTCGTAAGTTTACGTATGCTTGATTCTCAATACTGTGTTGTTACCTAAATGATCCACAGCTGTGTTTTTTTGTCTAGTGATAGTTGTTCATGAGTCTCTTGTTTGTCCTGAACAGTTAAACTGCCCAATGTTATTCAGAAAAATCTTTCAGGTCCCACAAATTTTGTGTTTTTTTTTCAGCATTTTCATGTATTTGAACCCTTTCCAACAATGACTGTGTGATTTTGAGATCCATCTTTTCACACTGAGGACAACTGAGGGACTCATATGCAACTATTACAGAAGGTTCAAACGCTCACTGATGCACCAGAAGAAGAAGAAAACAAAGATGCATTTTGAGCAAGGGGGTGAAAACTTTTGAACAGAATGGAGATGTGTATGTTTTTGCCTATTTGCCTAAATATTATATTTTTTCATTTAGTACTGCCCTTCAGAAGCTACAGAAGGTACTTAACATGTTTCCCAGAAGACAGAAAAGTAAAATTTACTCTCATCTTCAAATTCAAAAAGTTTTCACCCCCCGGCTCTTCTAAGGGCTCTAAACGATCCCAGCCAAGGAAGAAGGGTCTTATCTAGCGAAACGATTGGTTTAAATACTTTTTAACCTCAAATGCTTGTCTTGTCTAGTTTATGACAGTTAGGGTATGTCGAAAAACTCCCATCTCATTTTCTTCTCCAACTTTAACTCCAAATTGTCCTACATCGCTGTTTTACCTTTTCTTGTAAAGGGCGTTTGATCTTCTTTGCATGTTCACTTTGTAAACACTGCGTCAGTACTTCTGCCGCGATGTAGGATGATCTTGAACTTGGAGGAGAAATTGAGATGGGAGTTTTTCGACATACTCTGTCATGAAGCAGAATATCCAAGAGTTCACGCAGAGCTAGGCAAGACGAGCATTTGAGATTAAAAAGTATATAAATTGTACATTTTTTTTAGAAAATGACTGATTGTTTTGCTAGATAACACCTTTCTTCCCCGGCTGGGATCATTTAGAGTTCAAACTCCGGGGCACCATAGAAGTCCACTATATGGAGAAGAATGTTTTCCTCATAAAACATCAATTGTTTACAACTGAAGAAAGAAAGACATGAACATCTTGGATGACAAGGGGGTGAGTAAATTATCCTAAATTTTTTGTTCTGGAAGTGGACTTCTTCTTTAAAGCACAGCCACCACGAAAGACTCCACTCCCATAAATCAAGTCCTCAGAGGAGCCTATTCAATTGTACTGTGGTAAAAAAAAAAACTCTGGGCTTTACTTGACACTGTGTTCACTTAAAATGAAGTGAAGCGATAGGTACCTGGTTTGTTTTCTTCAAAGAAGCTGATCTCTTGCTTCATAAGGTTCTGGAACAACATGTGTCGTATCCTCTTGTTGAGTCTGCTGAGGCTACACATGAACATCCCGCCACGCAGACCACTGAACAAAGAACTTAAAAGACACAACAAACAAGCATTTAATTCCAAAAAACAAAACCAGTTTGTACAAATAAGCATTCATTTTTAAAATATTTGCATGGGAATGATGTTACACTCACCTTCCAAGTGAGCACAATGCCATGAGTCCAATAGCCCAGGAGAAATTAGTGTGCTGGTACTTTCCACCCAACATGTCAATAACTTTCCCAATGCAGTATGGAATAAATGTCTCAACTGTTAAAAAAAAAATATGGTACTTTATTCATATTACTCTGGATGAAGTTTCTATTTTCTTCGATGTCAGGGGTGTCCAAACTTGGTTCTGGAGAGCCATTGTCCTGCTGAGTTTAGCTCCAAACCCAATTAAACCACCTGAACCAGCTAATCAAGGTCTAACTAGACAGAAGCTTCAAGGCAGGTGTTTTGGAGCTAAACTCAACTAAAAAATACACTGAAATCAGGGCTTTGATTTAAAATCAAAAACTAATTCAGAACATATGGTTTCATCAAGCAGGAGAAACACTCACACAGCGCTGCCAAGCTGAGGAAGAGGAATGCAGCCCCTAGATGAAGATAGTCAGGCCTGGAGTAGCGAATGACCCTCATTAGAAGTGCTTTGGCCTCTTCATCTTTCTTCTGGTTTCTGCCACCCTTAGATGATCCACCATTTGGGAAGGCCATCTCCCACACCACATATATGACAGTAGATGTAGCAGAGCTCAGGATCACCATACCAGGATCAGGAACAGGACTGAAGCCTCTCATGGTCCCCTGTAGCATTGTCTGCATACTGTCAAACACTGGAGGTAGGAAGCTCAGTAGGGCTACCCAGCGCTTCAGGAGAGGCTGAATACTGTTATTAGCAAATATTGTGCTCAATGAATAAAGCACAACACAGCTGATGGCCCTGAGAGCCCACAGGCACCATAGATCCAGACTTCCCTCTCCATCCAGCCACACGAGTACAGCCCATACACAAGCCCAGATGACAAGATCACAGCTCAGCAGGCAGAAATGCACTGCTACAGTTCTGCTACAGATGGGTTGAGCTTTTGAAGTCATCTTAAAACTGAAAAGATAAAGATGAATCAACATAAACCAGTCTAGAATGATTTCAAAGCCTGGTCACACTAGTTTACTAGCTCGTTTTAGCTGATGGGAAAGCTAAAGGCTCTCTTTGTGTGGCCAACTGAAAACACAAGACTAGCAAACCAGCTGGTTTAGAATGTTTTCAGCGGCATGAATTTTCCAGTCTATTTAAATATAGGAGATACCAATATAAACAGATAAACAATATTAATCTTCTTACCATTAGCTGTTGCTCTCGTTGCATTTTGTCGCAAAATTACTTTTGGTTTCACTTTCACCCTTATGGGCGGTGTCAAAACTGTTTTTCAGTTTCAGTACGCATACACATAAAAAGAGTCGATTTAGAAAATACATTTAATCAACGCATAGTTTGCTTAAAATGAGGTAGCGTGCATAAAACACGTTTTTGTCTCATATTCTTACTGTATTCAGTGCGTATGACGGATCATGACGTTGTACGCTACGTCGGTTGTCGACGCAAGTGGCCAGCAGAGCGCGCTGTTTAGCAAATATCATTAATCGTACGGGTGATTTGTAAATGTGCAGTACGCTTCACACCTGAGCAAGTGTGTAAACAAGAACAGAGTCAGACACCGACAGATACTATCATTTTTTAAACACATATATAGCAATATAGTAAGTTTATTTATTCTTTTATGAGAAAACTTTCAAAGGTATACCTGGTCCATATAGAATTGGGAGTTGTAAACGTCTTAAAAAATGTATTTTTCCACATTTTGTTTGTATGCAAAAATGTATAATATCCAAGGTACACATTTCTAGTAATTGTGTAGTTAATTCTCATATTATTTTCAGAAAGATTTCCTCTCAAATTTGTTACTACCGAAACACCGTAATATAAGACCTATTAAGATTTTGCTTACATCTACCTTGTAAATGTATTTCTTGCTATTTTATTAAAACGTTTTTAGAGGTAAATCAATAACAATTACAGTTTAAATATATTAAGTGTGATTTATGAGATTTGTTGTATTTTGAATGCAAAAGGCAACAAGTTGATCGTTTCAAAGTTAAGGATTCATTAGTCTGAATATACATTGAACCAAACACTATCATAACATCTTAGTTGATAATTTAATATACTTAATGTTTTGACAAAACCATGTTTCGGTAGTGACAGCATATTTTCAGTAGTGACAGTAATGTTTTGGTAGCGACGACATAACATTACAGACTTTTAACCCACATACTAAAACACTGCTAAAACATGCTAAAATTTGGTTTATTTCTCCCAAATAAAGCATTATGTGTTCCCTTTTGTCACTACGGAAACAATGATGACATGTTTTGGTCGTGACTGTTAGGGCAGTGACTTTTGAAGCTAGCTCAAAGATGCTAATCAGCACATGGTTAGCTAGCACAGTTCTGAACAGTTGTACACATATAAAAACTAAATTTTAAGGAATAACTCCCAAAAAGTGTTTTTAATTATAGAAAAATTTGTTTGGTAGTGACATTCTTTAAAGTTACACACAGATTTTTCCTACTTTTGAACACATTTACCTCAAAATGATGGGGCCTATCTAGCATATAGCTGTGAGGGTGAGTGACGCAAATATTTAATATTTAAAAAGATTTTAATATTTAAATGTGTTTTTGGCTGTGGGAAAGCAGTTTGGACCAATTCTGTAGAATGGCCAAGCTATATAGCTTGTGATAACATCCAATCAGATGTTATCTTCTTCTATTTTATTTATTTATTTTAAAACAAAGTTATGGTATGACCCAAAAATGTTGGACTTTTCTGCAAACATTAACCAGAATGTAACCAGAAACCAGAAAGTAACCATGACAAGACAAACCAAAAGAAAAAAAAGCAGTATTTATCTGTTTATATCTTTATTATTAAACTGAGTACAGAAATAAACTTTTTTTATTGTAGTAAATACTTTGTATTATATATTGTGATATAAATGATACTCTCTCAGGGGGCTCGTACCCCTTTCTGCATACAGAAGCTGGTCATTTGCTTTGGCAAAGTAACAAAACAACAGAGCAACGAGGACAACAAGCAACATTTTACATGAGGAGTTTACAAATCGCCACAAAGTGAAATGTGACACTTGTTCTGTTCAGCAGTAAATAATTCAAGAAACTAAAAATAGGCCCTTTGCACCCTCAGTTCAAACACAATCTTATTCAGTACTAATCCATGAAACTAACTAACAAACAAGGGTGCATATTTAAGTATTCTCATACTCAAGAACTCGCTGAGAACTAAAACACATGAAGTCTGAGTTGTATCTTGGTTAAAGAATGACTGTACTGAGAAAACCTATGTGCAATAATAGTAAAAAAAAAAAAATGTTTTACTGATTTATTATACAGTACTTTTCCTACCCTTTTTGAGAATTTAATGTGTAGAGACATCAGACCAACAATCCTCCTTAAGCGTCAGGTCTTTCAGTGCATGGTCTTATGACACAAATAGTGTATAAAACAACACAGTGTGATAAATAGGCTACTACTGTTCAAACATTTGGAGTCAGTAAGATTTTTTAAGAAATGAATACTTTCAGCAAGGATGCATTAAATGAAAAGATGTTAGATATCAATGTCTTTAAAATAAACACTGATTTTTACTCCAGTTACTCCAGTCTTAAGGATCACATGATCCTTCAGAAATTATTCTAATGCTGATTTGCTGTTCAAGAAACGTTTTTTATTAATAATATTTAAAACAGTTGAGTACATACAGGATTCCTAGATGAATAGAAAGATCAAAAGATCAGCATCTGAAATAAAACGCTTTTGTAACATTATACACTATACCATTCATTAATTTCTATAATTTCTTTGGGAAAGAAATTAATACTTTTATTTAGCAAGGGATGCTTTAAATTGATCAAGAGTGATATATTGTTGTGACATTTATAATGTTACAAATAATTTCTATTTCAGATAAATGCTGTTCGTTTGAACTTTATATTCATCAAAGAAACCTGAAAAAAAAATCTACTTCGCTGTTTTCAACATAATAATAATAATAATAATAATAATAATAAATAGTGTTTTTTGAGCAGTACATCAGAATATTAGAATGATTTCTGAAGGATCATGTGACTGGAGTAATGATGGTTTGAAATCACAGGAATAAATTACATTTTAGAATATATATTTAAATAAAAGCAGTTATTTTAAATAATAAATATATTTCAATTTATATTTTACTGTTTTTGCTGTACTTCGGATCAAATAAATGCAGGTTTGTTGAGCAGAAGAGGCATTAAATATCTTACTGTTTAAAAAACTTTTGACTGGTAGTGTATATTTTAAATAGTAAAGCTAAATTTTATCAGTGTCACATGATCCTTCAGAAATAATCTGGTGCTCAAGAAACATTTCTTATTATTTTTAATGTTTAAAACGGTCGTGCTGCTTATTATTTTTATTAAAACCCTAATACTTTTTATTATTTACAATTTTTGATAAATATTTAGTTCAGAAGACGTAGATATGATCACAGAAATAAATTACATTTTAAAATATATTCAAATAAAAAGTAGTTATTTTAAATAGTAAAAAAAATATTTCACAATATTACTGCTTTTGCTGTGATTTGGATCAAATAAATGCAGGCTTGCTGAGCAAAAGAGAATTCTTTAAAAAACATTAAAAATCGTACTGTTAAAAAAAAACAGTACAACAACTTTTGACTAGTAGCATATGAAAATAGAAAACAGTTATTTAAACTTGTAATAATATTTCACAATATTACTATTTTCTGTATTTTTAAATATGGAAAAGCAGACTTGGTGAGCATGAGAGACTTCTTTTAAAAATCTTATCAACCTCAAACTGTCAAACAGTAGTGTTAACTGGCAAAAAAAAAATGAGGAAACTAAATATTACAAGTATGAAATGAAACAAATCAGTCATAATGTTCAACATTTTCTGACTTGAAATAGCTTAATTCCCTGGGTAAACAACTTCAGCATTCTGTTATTTCGATCAGAAATGAAGAAGAGTTTATTTACTTGAATTCAAAGGACTGCATTAACGGATGTCGCTGTAGCGCCATGGCACTAATATACTGTATAAGGCAAACCAGTGATGTTTACAAAAGCCAGTGTACAAAGGGATTGACGCTGAAATAACACAGTTATAAACAGCACATTCTGATACTAAGAAACATATTTATGCACCTGATCCGGCTCACGATTACAAAGACATAAAGAACTCTGACCCAGCTCATACATCTGTGTTTTTTTCTGCTTCTGATGATAGGTTATTTGCCTTTTCCCCATCTGTAGGCACACTGCTGTACTGGCAGTCCATGGGCATATTGACTGCAGGTTTAGCTGGAGACCCAGATGCTGGTGAACCGCTCTTCTGGGCTGCATCACGGGAGTCCAGACAGTAAAAGGAAACCATGAGGAACAGAGCTGATAAGGCCACTGAGATGCTGCAGGCCAGGAACACATACGTGTACTGGCCGGTACGGTCCACAAGGATTCCTGTAACACAGGTGCAGAGGTATTACACTTTTGAATCTGCTCTGTCATCCTTATTTTGAACATAACCACCAAAACACGAGTCATGCATGACTGTGTAGTGGAGTTCTAGGAAAGTACTAAGTACTATGCCAAAAACATGTGTACTAAGTAGCACCTCGAGGTGCAAGGCACCGCTTGACAATTCTATTCGAAAAAGCACGGTCAGTTTGACCAGACTGAGAACACAGCCTTCGCTCCCACTAACACGTAAATCCAGATTAGTGCTATTACAATGGAGCAGACATTCCATTCTTTTTACTGAAACACTGGCATAAATCTCCTCCTTGATAGCTACACAATCACACACATTATTCATTCTGTATTATAGTCATTTCTTCATGTAACAAGAAGATTTGTGAATGGCTTGGGAATTTTTTAAATGATTTATAGAACATTACTGTGACAGGACAGTTGAGACGTGACAGGAAAGAACCTTCATTTCCTGATCCTAACCAGATTTGAATTTGGGATAAGAGCAGTTGCAGTGTTATGTAATGCATTATGCACTATTTTTTTATTTCTATCCATCACCATTTTAGCGTAAAACATATGAATTTATAATGGAAACTGCATTTTGTAGGTCCCATAACTAATCATGTTTTGTTCACTAAATGATCATTTTAATGCTTGATCTAGTTTAATTTAAATAATAAAAATAATTAAAATAAAAGACAGGTGCTCAAGCTACTTTAGATGAGGGTCAAAAAAATCCAAATAAAATATATTAAAATAAAAAAGTTTAGATTGTATAAATATTTCATGATATTACGGTTTTTACTGTATTTTTCAAATTAATGCAGCTTTCCTAAGCATAAAAGACTTCTTAATATCTTTTATATAGGCCTAATACATATTAATAAACAGAAATATTTATATACATGTTTTCTTTTAAATATGCATTTGTAATATGTAGGTAAACACACACACACACACACATGTTGTGTTTCCATGTTTTATGGGGACATTTCATAGGCGTAATGGTTTTTATACTGTATAATCCATATATTCTATTGCCCTACACCTACCCTACACCTAAACCTAGCCCTCACAGGAGACTGTGCACACTTTCACTTTCTGAAAAAAACTAATTCTGCATGACTTATAAGCCTGTTTACTTAAGGGGACTTAAAAAATGTCCCCACAAGGTCAAAATTAATGGTATTACTATCCTTGTGATAAATACGTGATAAATACCCGGTTCACACACACACACACATATATATATGATTAAGAATTTGAGAACAATAAAAAAAAGTCTTGTCTGCTCACCAAGCCTGCATTTTTTTGATCCAAAATACAGCAAAAGCTGTAATATTGTGAAATATTTTTACTGTTTAACATAACTGCTTTCTATTGGAATATATTTTAAAATGTAATTTATTCCTGTGATCAAAGCTAAATTTTTAGCATCATTACTCCAGTCTTCAGTGTCACATGATCCTTCAGAAATCATTCCAATATGCTGATTTGCTGTTCAAGAGACATTGTTTATTATTATTCTCATCTATATTTAAAACAGTTCATTTTTTCAAGATTCTTTGATGAATAGAAAGATCCAAATATCTGTCACGAATCTGGTCCGTTTGCCACCAGAGGTCGCCTTGCCATTTCACATTACACAGACTGTTGCACTTCATCCTGGACTACATTTCCCATGCTCCACCTCACTCACCATGCACACAGCTGCAACCAATCACGAACTGCATAAATAGGAAGCCCTTCCCACTATTCTGGGCCAAGTATTGCATTGCGTTTAGCACTCAAGTTTTAGCAACAATTACGGAGCCATTTCCAAGTTTCCTATGTCTAGTCTGGTTTTCTTAGTCTTGTTTTTTAAGACTGTTATCTCATCTTGTTTAGTCAGCAGCCTGCCCTTGAATTTTTGTTGTCTGTCTTGGATTTACCTTTGTCTTGCCGATTCGGACTCTGTTTGCGGATGGTTTAAAATGATCAAAAGTGATGATAAAGACATTTAGAGTGTTACAAAAATTTTCTATTTCAGATAAATGCTGTTCCTCTGAACTTTCTATCTATTCTGCTCAGCTATTTTCAACGTAATAATAAAAAAAAAATGTTTTTTGAGCAGCAAATCAGAATATTAGAATTATTTCTGAAAGATCATGTGACTGGAGTAATGATGCTAAAATTCAGCTTTGAAATCACAGGAATAAATTACATTTTACAACATATTCACATAGAAAACAATTATTTTAAATAGTAAAAATATTTCAAAATTTTACATTTTTTGCTGTACTTTGGATCAAATAAATGCAGGCTTAGTGAGCAGAAGAGACTTCTTTGCAAAACATTAAAGAAGAAGACAAGCGTTTGGCATTAAAAATGATATAAATTGTATTATTTTTATTAAAATAACTGATCGTTTCGCTAGATAAGACCCTTCTTCCTTGGCTGGGATCGTTTACAGCCGCATTTGGGATCGTTTGAAGCCGTATTTAAACTGCATTTTGAAAGTTTAAAATCGGGGCACCATAGCAGTCCATTATATGGAGAAAAATGCTGAAATGTTTTCCTCAAAAAACATAATTTCTTTACGACTGAAGAAAGAAAGAGATGAACATCTTGGATGACAAGGAGGTCAGTACAATATATTTAAATCTTTGTTTTGGAAGTGGACTTCTCCTTTAAAAATCTTGCTGTTCTAAAACTTCTGATTGGTAGTGTAGCACCTTTTAGCAGTACAGCATATAATATATAATGAAACACTCAGATATTAGTAAATGCAAACAAGTTATAAAAAGAGAGACACATTCAGCAAATATAAATGGTCATGTGTTGTGGCAATTGTGGTTCAAATGTTCTTTCAATAAATATTAGGTTATAAAGCTGCATGCAAAATAGATACAAATGCTGTTTAAAATAGTTTTAGATTAAGTATATCATATCACACTTCAGGACATGTTGACTTTCAAAAGTGTTTAATGTCAACCACCTTTTATATTATGAAATCTACTGTTTATCAGGGGTGCTGGATAAGTTGGACATCTACAGTACAATCCATGTAGGAAATAAAATGTGCAAATGTTTGTCAATGTTGAAGCAGCTCTTCATTGCCTGTGCATGTTGTAAATGACTCTCTACTACATGCAATGGCCATTTACACCTACATATCTAACTATAACAGTATCAAATTATGAGAACACTTTTGATGGAGGGCTTGGCCCAGTAATAATGAAAGCCTAGAAACACCCCTGCTGTTCACAGATACTATACTTGTTGTCTCAAGTCTAGGGCAGGTGGAAATGTTGAAATACCAGCACGACCACATTTAAAACAGTCTTTGTCTGTTTTAAAGGATTGTATCTGGAGTTCAGATGCATGCTATAGATCACTTTGGGCTGTGCTCTGTGAGTCATACACATTCAGGTAGTAACATAACACATATTCAAAACACAAGGTTTTCATGTTACCTGCAAGAGGAGGTCCTATCAGCAGCGTGACGCTTTCCATGATAGACAACAGGCCAAGCGCAGACGGGAATCGACTCATCTCCACCGTGTCCATCAGAACGGTGAACATCAGTGAGCCTACCACGCTCATGGACAGTCCGTACGTCAGCACATACATTAACAGCACTGGGAAACTGGCAGAAATGCAGCAGATACTATTACTGAGTCCATTTATCAGGAGTGCGGCTGAGAAAACATAAATGTGTCGACCTTTAAACCAGGACAGGCTGAAGAGCAGTCCAGCGGGAGGCCGCACAAAGATGTTGACAAAGCCCAGGATAGAAAGCAGCAGGGCGGCACGGCTTGGATCCATTTTGTGAGCTGTTGCGTACGGGACCAGGTAAATAAGCGGCACCACAAACCCCAACATCATCCATGTGATGCCCAGCGAAAAAACACGAAATCGCAAATTACTACAGAAGAGGTCAAAAGCCATGTGTTTTCTGAGGGCCGATGCTAAACTCCGAAAGATTCCCAGCACGCATCCCTTTTTGCCTGCGGGTCTGGGACCGATGCTCATCACCTCTGTCTTTTTTGGCTTGCGAGGCCTGACCGGTCTCATGATGGCTCCGCAAACACAGCAGTTAAGCAGCACAGCGCCGAGTACCAGAAAGCTCCCTCTCCAGCCCAGCTTACTCTGCAGATAGTCACCTAAAAAGGGCAATGTAGACAGACCCAGAGCAGTACCGGTGGAGGACATTGCATTGACGAAAGGACGACGGCGCACAAAGTAGTGGCCAAGTATAGTGACCGCAGGCTGGAAACTGAAACAGAAACCCAGACCTGTGAAGCAAAGAAAGAGTTAGGCATTATATAGAACTGATTGATGGATTACAAATATGCTAACTAAATTACAATCTACATAACAGAACTAAAGTTCATTGCGCTTTGGTAACTAACAATGAACATGTATTATTTATTTACATAAATACTATCAAAACTGTAACTATACATACATCTAAACTGTATTTATAATAATAAAAAAAATAATAATATTTATTCCTAAAGTTGTTATTATATGTTTTAATTATTAATGATAAATAGTCAATTAATAACGAATGTATTTATTATTATTATTAGTTGTATATAATTTAGCACCGATAGCCTTGTGGGGAGCACGTGGACATACAGTGCCGTTGCGCTCCGGGCGTCCCATGTTCGAATCCCAACTCGAGGACCTTTCCCGATCCCACCCCCCCTCTCTCTCACTTCACTTTCTGTCAATTCTGATCTGTCCTATCAGAATAAAGCCAAACAATGGCAAAAAAAAATTTATCTTAAAAAAAATAATAATAATAAATACATCAAAGCTGAAACTGTAAATATAACACTGGTGTTGTTATTATATGGTTTAAAGCATTCATAATCAATCATCAATAAATTAATACATGCATCAAATTGGTAATGTAAATTATAAAATTGTAACGGACTACCCTTCATCCAACCACCAGAGGGAGCTTTCTCCAGAATACTAACCACCCACTTCTTCTTTGGTAACTTCCTGTTTGACACCATATTTAAACAGCTCAGTTGCAAACATTCCCCGCGAAGTATTGCCAGTTTACTGCCTTACCAAGCGTTCTTTTTCTCATGTTTTTTTGGCTTTATGGTTATGACCCTTGTGCTTGTTACCTGACTACCGTTTTTTTGGATTTCTGTTCTGTTTTGTTTGCCGGTTTTGGACTGCTTTCCTGGTTGTGTGACCTTGCCTGCCTCTCGATTACGTTCTCGTCTGCCGTTTTGGATTTGTCTGCTTTTTCCCAATAAACCTCCTGCATTTGGATCTACTGCTCTCATGTCGTCTCCTCCGACATCGTCACAGAATACTTCGCCGCACAGGGATCCAGCGAGCAGCGTTAGCCTATCAGAGTGAGATGCTTGCAGGGTATCAGGAGCAGCTAATGCAGCTTAAGAGCGCCAACGACAGCCTCACACAATACATCCGCTCTCTCCCCGCTCCACACAGCACGCCAGTAAGACCTGCTTTACCTGACAAGTTTGATGGTTCCCCGGGACTATGTAGAGGGTTCATCCGTCAGTGTAAGATTTTTTTTGATACTCAGCCGGACGCGTACGATCAAGATACCAAGAAATGTGCCGTAATGATGTCGTTGTTAACCGGACGAGCCTTAGACTGGGCATCCGCCGTTTGGGAGAGTGATTCAGGCATGCGATCGTCGTTCGATCACTTCCTTGCTCAGCTCCATGAAGTCTTTGAATATCCAGAGGGAGGACAGGATATTTCCGATCAACTTCTAGATCTAAAGCAAGGAGATCGTACCGCGGCAGACTTTGCCATAGAATTCAGAACGCTGACAGCGCAAAGCAAGTGGAATGAAGTAGCACTCAAGGCTGTGTTTAAAAGGGGACTCAATTCCAAATTACAAGCCGAGTTGGCCTGCAAAACTGTGGATTCCTCTCTTAATGAGCTCATTATAATCGCCATTAAGATCGACAATCTGATGCGCAACACACCCCGAACACGTAGATTTGTGTCAGCCAATCCTGTACCATCCCAGTCACAGCCTGATACTCCGGAGCCGATGCAGATCGTTTCCACACACATCTCTTCAGAGGAACGTGATCGTCGCCAGCGGGAGAACCGTTGCTACTATTGCGAAGAAGAGAATCACCGCAATGCCACCTGTCCACACAAGACCAAGAAGAACCCTACGCTTCGTTACAGTGTGAGTACCATTGAACTTCCTAATCCTAAGCAACGCAGTTTTCTTCTAGAATGCGAACTCTCCGTTGATACTGCTATTCAATGTGTTTCAGCATTAGTGGACTCCGGATCAGCAGTCAATGCCATCAACCAGGAACTCACTGACAAACTCAAGATTCGTACCTCACCATGTGTGCCTACCATTAACATAACAACAATAGACAACGGCACCATCGGTTCTGGAATTACTGCCACCACACAACCCATTACTCTTCATATTGGATTGTTCCACAAAGAAACCGTCACCTTCCACGTAGTGCCTTCATGCAAATACCAAGTCATTTTGGGCCACCCCTGGTTAGCCGTTCACGATCCTAGCATTTCCTGGAATTGTGGTGAACTCACTAAATGGTCGACATACTGTCTTAACAACTGTCTAACCAAGACCCGGACATATCCCTGCCTCTCTACTAGTGTTGAGAGTCCCGAAAACCAAGTCCAAACTCCACTGCCCAAGGTTTATTCAGAATTTGCCGAAGTATTCAGCAAATCAAAGGCCACGCAACTCCCTCCACATCGACCCTGGGACTGTGCTATCGAGTTGTTACCTAACATGTCCCCGCCGAAAAGCAAGGTGTACCCCCTTTCACGTCCAGAAACACTAGCCATGGAAACTTACATCGAAGAGGCCCTAGCATCAGGTTACATCCGACCCTCTACATCACCAGCCGCCGCAGGATTCTTCTTTGTGGAGAAGAGGGACGGCGGTCTGCGTCCCTGCATTGACTATCGAGGGTTAAATAACGTCACAGTTAAGTATCGGTACCCTCTTCCACTAGTCCCCTCAGCCCTGGAGCAGTTACGTGAAGCACGAATTTACTCTAAACTCGATCTCCGAAGTGCTTACAACCTAATTAGTATCCGAGAGGGGGACGAGTGGGAAACTGCCTTCCTGACCACTAGAGGGCACTATGAATATCTCGTTATGCCGTATGGGCTAGCCAACTCGCCTTCGGTCTTTCAATCCTTCATCAACGAGATCTTCCGGGACCTTTTGAACAAATGTGTGATCGCCTACATTGACGATATCTTGATATATTCTCCTGATTTGAACCAACACATCAAGGATGTTAAGACCGTTCTGGCACGCTTACAACAACATCAGCTCTATGCCAAGCTTGAGAAATGTGAGTTTCACATTAGTAAAACGACATTCCTGGGTTACATCGTTAGCCATCACGGAGTTGAGATGGACAAATCTAAGACCCAAGCAGTCACAGAATGGCCTCTTCCCAAGACCGTGAAGGAACTTCAGCGATTTCTCGGATTTGCCAACTTTTACCGCCGATTTATTCGTAACTACAGTTCCATCGCAGCCCCCTTGACTTCACTTCTAAAGAACAAGCCCACTAAGCTCAGGTGGAACCTGGCAGCAGTCAGAGCTTTTGAGGGTCTCAAGGCCAGCTTTACCATGGCCCCCATCTTGAAACATCCTGACCCACAACTTCCCTTCGTCGTTGAAGTTGACGCCTCGGATTGTGGTATTGGTGCTGTGCTATCCCAACGTCATGGCAGTCCTGGCAAGTTACACCCATGTGCATTCTTCTCCCGCAAGCTAACCGCCGCAGAAAGAAATTATGATGTGGGTAATAAGGAGTTGCTCTCCATGAAGGCAGCATTAGAAGAATGGCGTCACTGGCTCGAGGGATCCACTCACCCCTTTCAGATTATCACTGATCACAAAAATCTCGAATACATCAAAGGAGCCAAGCGTATGAATCCCAGACAGGCTCGTTGGTCTCCGTTCTTCACCCGTTTCAACTTTTCAGTCACTTTTCGACCAGGCAGTAAAAATCTCAAAGCGGATACACTCTCCCGTCGACATGACATAGACCAGGGCGAACAAACCTTTGTTCCCATCCTTCCACCCTCAGTGGTCGTCGCGCAGATCAGCTGGGATCTGATGGAGGAGATCCAACGAGCCCAACAGGACGAACCTACCCCACCAGAGTGCCCACCCAACCGACAATATGTTCCCCAAGCTCTCCGTCTTCGGACCCTCCAATGGATCCACACCTCTCTAGGTTCCGGCCATCCAGGAATCCATCGAACAACGACTTTGGTACGTAACGCCTTCTGGTGGCCAACCATGAACAGAGATATTATAAACTTCGTTAAGTCATGTACCATTTGTGCTCAAACTAAGACACCACGAGAACTCCCCGCTGGACTGTTACAACCCCTACCCATTCCACACCGCCCCTGGTCACACTTATCCATAGATTTTATTACGGACTTACCGAATTCCCATGGTTACACAGCCATCCTAGTGATTGTAGATCGCTTTTCTAAGGCCTGCAGGCTAATACCTCTGAAAGGATTACCCACAGCCATGAAAACCGCCCTCGAATTGTTTCAACATGTATTCAGGAATTACGGCATCCCAGAGGATATTGTATCTGACCGGGGTCCCCAGTTCACCTCCAAGGTATGGCAGGCATTCTGCAAACAACTAGACATAAACGTCAGTTTAACTTCGGGTTATCATCCTGAGGCGAATGGTCAGGTCGAAAGGCTCAATCAAGAAATTGGACGTTACCTTAGAGCGTACTGCAGCAGGGAACAAGACAAGTGGAGTGATTTCCTCCCCTGGGCGGAATACGCTCAGAACTCCCTCACACATTCCTCCACAGGCCTCACCCCTTTTCAGTGTGTGCTGGGCTTCCAACCCCCTATGTTTCCTTGGTCCGGAGAACCGTCTACGGTGCCGTCGGTGGACGACTGGATCAAGCGCAGCGAACGGGTGTGGGACAGTGCTCATGTGAGGCTACAAAGAGCAATCCGATCCCAACGGATTCAAGCAGATCGCAAGAGACGTCCCCACCCCAACTATCAACCCGGCCAGAGAGTCTGGCTAGCCACCCGAGATCTCCGACTATGACTGCCAAGCAAGAAACTTGCTCCAAGGTATGTTGGACCTTTTAAAATCCTCAGACAAATCAATGAAGTCACATATCGCCTTGAACTACCTCCTGATTATCGCATTTCTCCTTCATTTCATGTCTCCCTCCTGAAACCGGTACACTCGGCATCTGACCCCGACACCACGGTCCCCGAGCCTCCTCCACCCTTGGAGATTGATGGCGCCCCTGCCTACTCGGTTAACGAGATTTTGGATTCTCGCCGCCGTGGGGGTCAGTTGCAATATTTAGTGGATTGGGAGGGCTATGGACCAGAGGAGAGATCTTGGATGGCCTCTAAGGACATACTGGACCCATCTCTGACCCAGGAGTTTCACCGACGACATCCTAACCGCCCAGCACCACGTCCTAGGGGTAGACCAAGGACCCTTGTGCTTGCTACCTGACTACCGTTTTTTTGGATTTCTGTTCTGTTTTGTTTGCCGGTTTTGGACTGCTTTCCTGGTTGTGTGACCTTGCCTGCCTCTCGATTACGTTCTCGTCTGCCGTTTTGGATTTGTCTGCTTTTTCCCAATAAACCTCCTGCATTTGGATCTACTGCTCTCATGTCGTCTCCTCCGACATCGTCACAAAAATATTTAAATGACAATTATTAAATATTTTATTATTTAAACTAACAATAATGATTATATTATATTTAAATATAATAATCAATTAATAATATAATAAATGCTCATGTATTGTTTAGTTGGATGCGGACTATCTGAGCTATATAATACAATTATTTATTGTTTCAATAATTTATACAAATTTAACATTAATTTATTATTATTTTTAACTATATATAGCAAATAAAGAACTAATAATAAATAACATGAATAATAAATAATGAATGTAACATTATTATTATTTTTAACAATATTTTATATATATATATATATATATATATATATATGCGCACACACAAGCAAATAAATAATTAATAATAAATAACATTTTATTGTTCACGTTTATTTTTATTGGTCAATAAATTAATAATAAATTAATTTATTATTAGTAGTATATAATTTAATAATTAATCATCAATTAATGAATAAATACATCAAATTAGTAATTGTAAATAATAAAAAAAATAAAATGACATGTTGATTAAATATGTATTTATTTAAACTATTAAAATTATTATTCACATTTATTTTTACTGGTCATTTAACTCTTCTTTTTGCCCTACCGAACAATGAACAATACATTTATTACAGTATTTATTTATCTAATATTAACAAACACAACTTGTGATTTTAATAATGCATTAGTTGACGCTGAATTTGACATTAACTACGATTAATAAATGCTGTAGTATTGTTCATTCTTAGTTCATGTTAACTAAACTAGTTAACTAATGTTTACTAATGAACCATATTGTAAAGTGTTACCTACATTTTTATTATCTGAAATTTTTTATGGGTGGTCATATTAACTATTTGTTTATAGAACTGTTGTATAAAAATAGCATCACGCTTATAGTAACACTGTTTTATTAAATAGTAAATACCAGCCATGCTGATAATAAGCTCGAAAGGATTCTTGTGTGATATTGCTCAAGCAATCAACCACTTCATATGTGTATTCATATTCTCTTTCACAGCAGGCCAGCTGGTAAAGTGCTTAGTGAAAACTCTTTAAATAATCACAATGACGTTTCCGTGATCACTGCTGTTGCTCTTATCTACAGGTCATCAAGATATCATCATCACTTCCTCTGGTGACTTACTGACCCGTGATGACCCCAGTGGTGATGTACAAGTCAACGATGGAATGTGAGAAAGAGCTGACCGCCATCCCAAAACCACTCAGCACTCCCCCAAACATCACTGTCGCCCGACAACCAAAGTGTTCCACCAGCACACTACACAGAGGACCTGCAAGAAAAACACAATTAATTTAAAAAAAGAGAAAACTTTCATTTAAGATGGATTATTCTAAAATCCCAACATGACATGGCATATTCCACTACCACCTACTCACGACACCACCCTAGAACAATGAATCCCTTGTTCAAATGCATTAAGCGAAATGTCAACACAACTCTCACAAGTAATTGATGTATGGTGGTTTAAAAGGTGCAATGAAGTGTGCGTAATAAATGTTGGACCAAGCTGTTCCTCTTTTTTTGTTGTTACTATGACTGCTACTATGACTAGTAAAAGCCAAATTCACAATAAACATGTAAATCAAACACTGACATTTAATTACCATCTCTGCTGGATATCTGTAATATAGCTGTTATCAACCTAAACCGGATGTCAAATAATTGCCACAACTTCCTTCTCACAGTGGAAATGAATTGCACACTTATGTAGTTAGTGCAATTACCTGTCTGATTAAACAAAATTCTAGAGCTATTTTTATTTAGAAAAAAAAAAAAAAATTAAACGTAAAAAATAAATAAATATAAAATAGCATAAACATACAGTACTGAACATACACTGCTGTTCAAAAGAATGAGTAAGATTTGTAATGTTTTTTAAAGAAGTCTCTTAATAATAATAATAATAATTTTTATTTATATAGGCCTTTCCACACCCAAGGTCGCTTTACAAGTCAAGTTTAAGAAACAGAAACAAATATGCTCTTATGCTCATCATTACAAAAAAAAAGTAATATTATGAAATATTATTGCAATTTCAAATGACAGTTTTCTTTTTTAATATACTTTAAAATATTAATAATTAATATTTAATAATTTATTTCTGTGATGCAAAGTGTCACGGTGTCGTGTGCGGGATTGAGGAGTAGGAACCAGGAGATCCGAAACATACACGTTTATTTAAATAATCCACACTAGGAACAGGAACAGGAACAGCAGGGAATCCACACGTAAACATAACGCACGAGACTTTAAGAACCGACAAACACACGGGGAACAGAACCAAACTTAAATACGCAGACTAATCAGACGAGGACAGGTGTGATAGATTAGACAATGACATCATAATTGGAAACGGAACAGGAAAGATCAAATAAGGGCATACATAAGGGGAAACCACTAAAATGGTCCACAGGGGTGTGACACAAAGCTGAATTTTCATCAGCCATTACTCGATTCTTCAAGTGACACACGATCTTTCAGAAATCATTCTAATATGCTGATTTATTATCAGTGTTGGAAACAGTTGTGCTGCTTAATATTTTTTGGAACCTATGATACTTTTTTCAGGATTCTTTGATGAATAAAAAGTTCAAATGAACAACATTTATTCAAAATAGAAACTAACAATATGAGTCTTTACTATCAATTTTTTATCAATTTAACACATCCTTGCTGAATAAAAGTATTCATTTATTTCAAAGAAATAAAAAACGATTTAAAACAATTTTATTTAAAATGTTCTAATTTAAATAAATGCTGTTCTTTTTTTAATTTTTCATTCATCAAAGCATCCTAAAAATCGTATCACAGGTTCCAAAAAATATATATAATATTAAGATATATTATATATAATATAATATATTATAATATAATATTAAATATTAAAACTGTTTAATCAGCATATTACAATGATGCTAGCAACTAACATGCTAGCAAAAAACATGCTAAACATGCTAGCAACTTTGCTAATCATGCCAGAAACATGCTAGCAACATGCTAACAACTTGCTAATCATGTTAGAAACATGCTAGCAACTTGCTAATCATGCTATAAACATGCTAACAACTTTGTTAATCATGCTACAATCATGCTAGCAACATGCTAGTAACTTGCTAATTATGCTAGCAACTTGCTAGTCATGCTAGAAACATGCTAGTAACTTGCTAATCATGATAGAAACATGCTAGCAATGTGATAATCATGCTAGAAACGTGCTAATAACTTGATAATCATGCTAGCAACATGTTAGTAACTTGAAAATCATGTTAATAAAATGGTGCCTGGCAAATCTCTGACAGCCTGTATTGCCTTCAAAACATTCAAACTTTAACCTTTTAAAACTACTTTAGACTTCAAACTATTTCAGACTGAAAACCATCAAACTTAAAACTTTTAAAAACTTTTTAAAACTTCTTAAACTTTTCAAACTTTTTAAAACTTTTTGTTCCGGCTTTCTCAAGCCAACTTAAAGTTTGTCTCGACAAACTTTTTTATCTAGTATAATATTAAATATTAAAACTGTTTAATCAGCATATTAGAATGATTTCTGAAGGATTTTGTGATACACATTATGCATCACAGGAATAAATTCTATTTTAGAGTACATTAAAATAGAAAAATAATTATTTTAAATTGCAATAATATTTCACAACATTACTGTTTTTTTCTGTATTTTTAATCAAATAAATGCAGCCTTGATGAGCAGAAAAGACTTCTTTTAAAAAATGTCACCGATCGTAAACTTTTCAATGGCAGTGTAAATCAGTGTTATTTACTAAAACAGCAACACAAGTCTTTGCAGGTTTGCGGGTTAAATGTCAATTAAGGTTAACCCAGTTTAATATGCAGACACAAGTACAGTATAAGTAAGGCATTCATAGGTTGATTTCCCCCCAAAAATAAACACTGTGACTCAGTGCTGTTATGAAACATTGCTCTGTTTTTTTTGCCAGCTTGAGTCAGCAACATTGGCTCAAGATTCTCCCTTTTTTTGTTAACTGAACCCCTTCGAAGTACCTAAAGTGCCTTTTATTTTAAGTTAATTTTAAGTTAATATTTCAATTAATTTGAAATATTAATTAATTTGAAAGCTTTAATAACATAATTGCACGTTCAAAGTTCTCTGATGTTGGTCAATGGCCAAATGACATGCAAGTAAACATATTAAATATCTATCTGTTTTTAGTGTTTTAATTGGATTGTGTTTTATTTTAAAATCATAAATATAGAGCTGCAGAAAATTAAAATTAGCCAATATTGTCATATGTTGCTACTGGACATCCAGACAGTGGAAATAGTTACGTTTAAGGGTGTTCACACTTTACAACAACCAACTAACGCCAAAAATTACAATACAAATGTGATCCAGGACCACAAAACCAGTTATAAGGGTATTTTTTTGAAACTGAGATTTATACATAATCTGAAAGCTGAAATAAGCTTTTCGTTGATGTATGGTTTGATAGGATAGGACAATATTTGGCCGAGATACAACTATTTGAAAATCTGGAATCTGAGGAATCTGAAATTAAGTCTTGATATGTTTGTGGTAGGAATTTTACAAAATAGCTTCATGGAACATAATCTTTACTTAATATCCTAATGATTTTTGGCATAAATGAAAAGTCGATAATTTTGGCCCATACAGTTTATTGATGGGTTGGGTATCAAAAGTTCAAATCCTAAAGCTTTTAACATGTAAGCATCTCTGGTTTTTATTCTGGCAAACTATTGATGAATTGCTGCAATGTTCTCTTCACAAAAACATTGGTAATTATGCAAATGTTCATGTAAAATAAGTTAGTGTGAAGCAGCATAGCCAAATTTAATATGGAAACCCTGGGCTCAGGTAATGCCATGAGTTTGGAGGTGGGATTTCTTGGTTGTCCAACCAATGGAAGATAGACAGTATGTTTGGGAAACCTGTTTGAAATTATCATTATTTTAACTATTTTAGTTTGCTGTTCTAGTGGAATTAAAACAACAGACTTAACATTCTCACCTCCCGCGTGCAGAACTGACGTCATTATCGACGGCACCCAAGACGTCTCACTGTTGCTGGCTTGAAATTCTTCCTGAAGATCTAAGTAGAAGATGCCAATGCAGGAGGGGAAGGCCAATGTCAGAGCTAAGACAAGGATAGTAGCCACCAGGACCACCCATCCCCAGCCTCCATCTGGAGCATCGTAGGTAACTGGATGAGCTTGATCAGAAGGTCCTGGTTCTTGTTTTTCTCCCTCCTCAGATTCAGGTTCACATAGCTCCCCTGACTGCTCCTGCGTGCTGGAAGGTTGCTGAGGTGCCATATTTTCCGATCTGATGGTAACCGAATTACCTCCACCTGAGTTTTTCCACTTGATTCAGGGAGTTCCGGGCTCTCAGCGGCAGTAGAGCAAGGCAACACATTCTATACCATCCAAATAAAGTGTGCTTGCTATACCCCTATACAAAAAAAAGAGGAAAAAGAGCTGATCTTTTTGAACACTGAGACATTTAAAGCATTTTTCAAGAACACAAACAAGCAAACAATTTTTAAAAAAAAAATCGAAATATTGGGTGGATCCGCAAAACGAAGTATTTGTGTGAACTTGTCAAACTCCTCTTTGTTTACCCTTCGAGTTCTGGTAGACCTGCGAGGTATTTGCTCACATGCACCTTAGAAATTTTTCATTATTTATTTGGTCTTACCTTTAATACTGAATACTAACCAAGTTAATATTTATCTAACCTACAACACATTTAGATATGGAAACAGATAGTGTTTTTTTTTTTTTTTTTTTGTCCAAGAATAGTGTCTAAGAATCTTTTAAATGAATATTCACTATCTCAGAAATATGGAAGCCTGTTTCCACCACTGAATAAAAAAATAAAAAAAGGTTATTGTGACTTTTTGTCTCACAATTCTGACTTTTTTCCTCAGATACATGTGATATAAACTCTTTATAAACTTATATAAACTTTTCTCAGAATTGTGATAGAAACTTGCAGCTGCGAGTTGTAAAGTCCAATTTTGAAGGGAAAAAAATACTGATATGTTCTCAGAACTGCAAGATTATATCTCAAATTCTGACTCAACTCATAATTGCGTGTTTTAAAGTCAGAACTTGCAATTCTGAGAAAAAAAAGTCAGAACTGTGAATTTATATCTTGTAATTCTGACTTTTTTCCTCAGAATTGCTTGATATAAACTCACAATTGTAAGATAAAAACAATCCTGACTAAGTTTTATCTCAGAACTGTGATAGAAACTTGGAATTGCGAGTTGTAAAGTCCAGTTCTGAAGGGGAAAAAATACTATGTTCTCAGAACTGCGAGATTATATCTCAAATTCTGACTCAACTCATTATTGCGTGTTAGAAAGTCAGAACTTGCAATTCTGAGAAAAAAAAGTCAGAATTGCGAATTTATATCTTGTAATTCTGACTTTTTGTCAGAATTACAAGATGTAGGCTAATCTAGGGTCACTAAACGAACAGGTGAAAATACAGGAGTGAGACGAATCTAAATCTCCACCACTAGTGTTTTTGTTTACATGCTTCTCCTCCTCATTTTGTCTGGTGTTCTTGTTGAGTTTCCACAGCTGTTTAAGGGTGTTCTGAACATGATGACATCATGACATTTCTGCTGTTCAGGAAGAAGCACCTTTAAATGAACAACAAAGAAACTAGGAAAACCGACGCACACGTGCGACTTTATTTCAACAAGTTCTACGAAAACATTAAAACATTAAAACACTTAAGACATGTTTGGAGTCTTTAAGTAAGCCGTTTAAACAAATAGTGTTTTATTCAAAGTAACTACCTTAAACCAGCCACATCACCGGGGTCTCACAAGTCTGTCAACATTTCATCCTGTTCTTTCAGTCGAACACGTTTGCCAGGCACAAACACGACACAAGCTTAAAAGAAACATATGAAATAAACAAAAAACGCACCTTTTCAGCGCATTTTCAGGCATCCACGCCAGCTCCGTGTCTCTGTGCGGCGGAGGCTGCTGAGACTGTCATATCAGAGGTAGGAGGAGACACACACTCCCGAGTGGGAGCAGTTTCAGGATCCAATAGATTAAGCAGAAGCTAATGTAACAGCACGTTCTGTCACATATCGTAGTATAATCGCAGAGAGAGCTCGGTGGAAGTAGTAACGGCTCCTTTAAAATCAGTCTACACGTAGAGAAATTTGAGTACCGGGGCGATGGCATGGCATTTCCTCTTGCCTTTTACCCTACAGCCGTTCAGTCTCATCCGCGTAGTGCTTCGCTGAAGGGCGGGTTTCTGTATGCTGGCGTAGTTAGGCACATAACACACAGACTTTATTAAAGTGCGTTTTAAACTCATAAATACAGCAAGTATTAGAGTTATTAAAACCAAAATAACTTAAAACAATACTACATTAGAGTGAATTAAATACTACAAATCCCGTGACGCAGATTCTAAATCCAAACAAACACCTTATTCTTACCCCAAACACACTGCACTGTATTTACAACACTAACCATTTACAAGTGAAAAACAGACGGTGACCTTTTCTGTGTCTATTTAGACCACTTTAATTTGAGAGTAGCTTTAAAGTCAAGATATTTCACCCACAAAATAGAAGTCTGACCAAACCTGTGTAACTAAATTTTTTGTGAGGAGACCTTGGACAGAATATCTCAGTCACCGTTCACTGTATGAAAAAAAAAAAAAAGAAAGAAAGAGAATGGGGACTGAGAGTGTAATTATGCCAAACTTTTCCTTTTGTATTTCATGGAAGAAAGTCAGTCATATGGGTTTGGTCAAAGTTACATTTATGGGTCAATTATCCATTTTTTTTTCCCTCGTAAGAACGGGTGCAACCATTTGTAAATTTTATGTGTCAGGTTTCATCCCCGTCTATTTTTAGTTGTTAAAAAGCTAATTTTGCTGCTTGATATTGCAAATTGTTATGTTTTGCTATGATATTTTAATGTATTATCTTAATTATGAACACTGGTTTGTAACAGTTTTACCTTTTACTAAACATTGTTATTATTCTCATTTCCATATGGTGTTTTTACGTGGCATCATCAATCGGCCATTTTGGCGGCAATGAACCGAACGAAACTTGCATATTTTGCTGATTATTGACGCTGAAAATGGACTATTGTCACGTTTTGGGCTGTTAATCGGTTGGACCGGGAAAAACATTTGGAGTAGTATAGACTGCCAAAAGTTATAACAAATCAAAGAGAAGAGTGCAAAAAACTGAGGAAAAAAGGCATTTGTGGTTGGCCAAACTGAACCAGGATTTCCAGGGCAAGAATCTCGACAACATTCGTGTTTGTTCTTATCATTTCCTGTCAGGTTGGTGAAATATTATGCTAATATCTTAATTAACACTGCTCATACGTATCTTTACCACCTATTAACTTTTGTCATAATATTGCGCCCTTTCCTGCTTACTCCAAGTCCTTTATATGATTTAGCAGCTTCCACACACTTTTTCCATGGTTTAGACAGCATAAATTAGCAGAACAACATATTCAGTAGTACATTAACCATGCAATCCATGCTGTTGTTTACATCCGTGCAGACAGGTAACTGTGTAAACCCTCGGATAATGTGGATAATGAACTGGAAGTCTCACCCGTAGGCTTACTTCCACGTTGAAGAAAAAAAGGTGGGGGCCTTCAATTCAATTCAAAAGGTTCCCATGCTAATGAAATTGTAAAATGGTTTCCTGGCAAATAACTAAACATTTCAATAGTTAATAGTTCATAGGCTGCAAAATATGTAGCAGTCCAAAAAAAATGACTGTTGTGAGGGCAACCTCACATTTTTTTAATGTCAAAATGTTTTTAATGGTTTTACATTTTTTAAACAGAATACATATAAACAAAGTTCTAACGTAAAACATTGTAAACAAAATAAGCACGCCACAAGTCTGAAACACAAACACATTTTATGATAAAAATCATACATTATCATTTTGCAATCTGTACATTGCAAGAAACTGCATCAGAAGACAAACTTTAAAAATGAAATTAAAAAAAATGAAAAGGACAGTCTGATCAAGACTATTCATTTCCAGAACACTTAGCTCCACAATCTCCATAGCCTAGTGACATATTTGACACTTTACATCAATACTGTTGACAATGCAATACACCCAAAACATCTGATGAAAGAGCAGGTTTTAGCACGTTTATGCAAGTGCACTGTATATTAAAGCATGCAGGTGTTGTAGACTAACTATTATGGCAAAAAACAACTCTTATGTTAAACATGGACCTTGTTTTTAACTTTTATCTGAAGAAGTTATGACAGAGGTCTGCACTTTTGGCCAGCTCGAAAACATTGGTTGAAAGCTATATTTTTTTTTAATCAGATACATGGGGTGTTGCATAAGCATATTTAGCCTCAGCAAGCAAGTTTTTCCAGTAGTACTGTGTTTGATTTGATCAATTTCTGTACAGAACAGTTAAAATAGGGCCAGGTTTTTCTTTCAGTTAATATATTTACCATCTGTCAACCGTCCATGCACCAATTCACCTTCACAAAGACAACATCCCAGCATATAACATTATATACTCAACACATTGCATGCTTCCAAGTTGGCATTCCAAAATACCAACCTCCTTTTTTTTTCAGAATAGCATATCTTTTTTTCACAAAGAAAATATCTTTATATATCTTTTTGTTTGAACTTAAACATCATGGGCTACAAGACCTACAGAAAAATGGTACATACTAAGGAAAAGGAGACAAACAGAAGTCTCACAATCTCAAGTGCTTAAAGCATTAGCAGTCAATGTGACACTAATATCAGTTTCCTAAACCATCTTAAATAAAACTTGAGACTGCTCATGACATTTTCATATGCCTCACGTGGGGTTCGACTCTAAAAATAGAACAAAACCTTAAAGGAAAATCCATATTACGTAGTTAGGTGCAAAACAAAAGTGCATAGGGGCTAAATACAGATGAACCACTGAAACAAGAACATCAACAAACTGAAGGGAAATGGGCACAGTCAGTATCTGAGTCAAGGAACAGAACTGATTTAGTCAAAACAAACATGAAATAAACACCATTTCTGTATTTAAAGAAGAGCAATCTAGGAGCGAAGACACGTAGGGCATGACAGGTCAAAGGCACAACACTAGACAAACAATTGGGACGGAGAGAGGCAGATTTGAATCCAGGATTTTTCTTAGAATCCAGACCTGAAACCTATTCAAACAATAGGATCCTGTGAGAAAGCTGAGGTCCCGTTACAGGGGCTTCAATGACTAATAATTGGGGCTGAACAAATAAACTCTCTCCAGGAGGGGGAAAAACATTAACACAAAGCCAACAACCACAAAGTAGCTCACAAACTCAAGTACTTTGCCTTCTTGATATGATAAACCAAAGGACGTGAGTTTAGTGCGATAAAGAGGTAAAAATCCTTAAATGTGTTTAGAGAGAAAGAGACAATACTTTAAAACACTGCAGACCATAACAACGTCACCTAAAGTCCACGCACATGATGCCACCTTAGACCCCTAGATTCAACAATATTTCATCAATAGATATGAACAAACCAAAATACAGCCTGGATACCGTTCAAATACTGACAATTTGTGATGTAGTCACAGTAGATTCAGAGAAACCACAATGTAATTCTTAAAAATACAGGAGATCAAACAGGAGATCAAGTATCTGCTGCAGGATTGGGTTAAAACAAGGGCAACTGGTTTCAAAGACAAAGCTTCAATGTTAAAGGGAAAATTCGGTCAGTAATTACTCACCCTCATGTCGTTTCAAACCCGTAAGACCTTCGCTCATCTTCGAGACACAAATTAAGATATTTTTGATGAAATCCGAGAGCTTTCTGACCCTCCATACGCCAAAAAAACAAGGTTACTACACTTTTACTATAATAAAACCATGACGCGGTGACGGTGGTTGAATAATGTTGTTCAGCCACGTTCACACTGTCAGTTTTTGGGATTGACAACCACATTTACTTACAGGTGTGAGTCTCAAAATGTCCCGTTCACACAGCAGTTTACAGTAGTGTTCAGGGTTGCCAGGTTTTCGCAACAAAACCAGCACAATTGCTACTCAAAACTAGCCTAATCGCGTTTTGAGGGGTTCCCCCATTAAAAATACATATTTTTGTTGGGGTTCCCATGGTAAATTTGCATTTCAGGGGCTAAATATGATGTTTATGGGGGTCAATTTAACCCACGGACATCAAAAGCAACCCACAGCAACTGTGTTAAAGTAGCCTATTTCTGCAGGAAAACCGCAGACTTGGCAACACTTGTAGCGTCTCGAATACTGTCTGTATGAACGTGCAACGGGAGTCAAGCCAGTATTCCTTACCAGTAACCATTGCAACAGTGGCCAAAGTAATATGAAAGATGGCAACGATCGTAAAACTAAAAGTCTAATCACTTTCTAACACAACAAGAGTCCATCTGACCCGCGAGTTCATTAACCGACAGCAGCTTTTATATTTGGGTGTAAAGCAGAGCAATTGAGTTGCGCGCAGAACACAAAACTTGACGGGAGCAGCTCTGTTGGAGACTAAATATATAAAACTTTAAGATGACACATCGCTCATTTCTGTGCCAGGAACACTAACAGGAAGTTAGTGAAAAACCACACATGAAAACACGCAACACACGGTTGACTGTGGTAGGACCCTTGTTGTCTATAGAGGGGCAGAAAGCTCCTTGATTTCATCAAAAATATCTTAATTTGTCTTCTGAAGATGGAGATGAAAATTTTAAGATGACACACTCCTCATTTCTCAGTCACTGTAAGTTATTGAATCCACACAAAGGGGGGTACCCTGGTTTAAAAAAAAAAAAAAAAAAGCGTTCCTGAGGGGGAAAACACATGCTTTCTGGTAAAATTAACATTCCAGGGGCTAAATATTACGTTACTGGGGTCGCTTCAACCCATAGACATGAAAAACAACCCGCAGCAACAGTGTTAAAAAAATATCCTAATTCCGCGGGAAAACCACGGACTTGGCCACATTGCCGTGGTAGGACCCTTATTGTCTATGGAGGGGCACAAAGCTCCTGGATTTCATCAAAAATATCTTAATTTGTGTTCTGAAGATGGAGACTGAATATATAAAACTTTGAAAAAACACACCACTCATTTCTCCATCACTGTAAGTTAATGAAACCAAACATGAAAACACACAACACACGGTTGACCGTGGTATAGGGTTGCCAGGTTTTCACAACAAAACAAAACCTGCCCAAATGCTACTCAAAACTAGCCCAAAAGTTACTTAAATCAAGTTTCGCAGGGGGTACACTGGTTAAAAAAAAAAAAAAAAAAAAAAAATCATGTTCCGGGCGGTAAAATAAATATTTTTGACAGGGTTCCCCTGATAAAATTAGCATTTCAGGGGCTAAATATTACGCCATTGGGATCGCTTCAACCCGCGGACATGAAAAACAACCCACAGCAACAGTGTTAAAAAAAGCCCAATTCCGCAGAAAAACAGCGGACTTGGCAACACTGCCATGGTAGGACCCTTGTTGTCTATGGAGGGCCACAAAGCTCTCGAATATCATCAAAAAAATCTTAATTTATGTTCTGAAGATGAGCAATGTCTTACAGGTTTGGAACAACAAGAGGGTGAATAATTACTGATAGAATTTTCATTATTGGGTGAACTAACCCTTTAAAATGAAGCAAACATAAAATGATTGACCTAAAATGATATTAGTTTTTGAAATGACAAAAGAAACGGCAAGAACGTTCCATAATAAATGGAGCCCTTTACATTCAAAAACATTCCACTGACGTGATCAGACTTTAAACAAAAAAGCGTTATACAGCCGAAATGTTACGGGAAGAGTTATTTCTAAATTTAAAATGTCAGAAAAATGTCAAAAAAGCAACAAAGAGCCACTTGCAGTTTTGCCCTGACTCAAAACTTGTGGGCACTTTGTCCATCAACAGTCTCCCTGAACCACCTGGACAATGTAGGCCTCTATACAAGAAGTCTCCTGTTTTTTTTCCAGTCATCGACAAAGAAAAAACACAAACAGTTTCACATCTCGGCGACCAGGCTTTTAAAAAAAGAACATTAGGGGTTGATTCAAAACCTTCCCCAATCAAATAGAGAGACTCATTTTGATAAACACAAAAAACGACCACTATGGTACAGATATTAACAATTACATGACTTGCATTCGGCCTCTTCGTAATACATGTTTTGAATATACATAATCCTCACATGCCCTAAAACCACATATTTCTTTTTTAATTTCCTGTTTTGAAATATCCACAGCGAAAAAAAAAAATCCAGGATGACAAAAGTCAACCGGAGCGAACCGGAAATGTGAGACATCGTCACAGCGATGGACGCGCGATTTGGAGCATCAGATCGGACAATTGGCAGTATGAGTTCTCCCTTCTCCTCTGGTCCTTTCCAGACGGGTAAATGGGTAGTTAACAAAAAAAAAGAAAAAAACATGCCGCTTTGAAGACAAAATACAGCGTGTTCAAAAACTGCTGTCTTCGTTTTATCCGTTGCGCCATCCCATCTGCTGTGCTCTCGGTTTGGGAAATGACTGCTGAAATGAAGCAAATTTGGCTGCTAATGATTTACAGTGAGTTAATGTGGTTGCTAGTCGATCTTGCAAGCCGTTTGGAAGTCCTGAGGAGATTATGGTCATGTGGACGCAGCAGCTAAACCCCCTTAAAACATTTCAAGCCAGCAGCTGTAAAGATTATGATGATAATGACCGGGATATGAGGAGGAGGAGGATGATGATGAAGTCTGCATAAATAAGCATTAGGATGAATGATGAATCCTTCCCTGTAATCCTCTCTCTGAGCAGTCTTGCATCAAATGTGACGTTCTGAGGTTTGACCTCGGACGCGTTTTTGATTAGTCGATAATAGCCGTGATAGTTAGTGGTGGTGCTGATCGGTTAATGCTGCAGCACTGCAGGGAGGAGGGGGATTGAAACCCCCACAGTGGAAAGGCACAAGGGAGGAGGGGAGGGTGATGTGAGGGGGGTGGGCTGATGAACTTGGAGTCAGCTGTATGGTGGAGGAGGAGCTGGAGAAACGAAGTGAGGGATGGGAGATCTGTGTGGGCTCAGGCACCAGGTTCCTCACATCCTGGAACCCCTCTCCTGAAGGATCTGTGGAGGAAACATGATGATAATAAGGAGCTCTGCAATTTTTTGAAATATTTTCAGTCTGGCAATTAAGGAACATATTAACTTATTATTATATATTATTAATAACATTTTTAATATATATTTTCTATTGTATTATTATTTTTTATTACTACTACTACTACTACTACTACAACAAACAATAATTATTATTACTATATGTTACCTTATTTAATAATTTAATTTAAACATTTTGTAACAAAATGTAATAATAATAATAATAATAATAATAAAATTATATTATTTATTATTTATATATTATTTATATAGTATCATTTTTGTTACTCTATGTCCTATTATTATTATTATTATTATTATTATTATTATTATTATTATTATTAGGTCTGAACCACTGTGGGAAAACAATTATCAAAAAATTGCAATTTAAAATGCTACTTTAAAAAAAAATCAGGTTTGGTGTGCTTGTTTGTAGGGCTGCACAACTTGGCCAAAATGCTATGATTATATACTTACAGAAATTATAGAACTTATCAAATATTGCAATTTAAATTTACATTTTTAATAAAATCAGTGTGCTTGTTTGTAGGGCCAAAATGCTGTGATTTTATATGAAAATGGCTATAAAATAACAATAATAATAATAATAATAATAATAATAATAATTTGTTAATATTATTTTTATTATTGTTATTAATTTATGTGTTTTTATTATTTATTTTTATTTGTATTAAAATGTCTTTATTATGTTGAAGGCTGCACAGTTTTGTGTGTGTGGGGGGGGTTCTCAAAAAATTGCAATTTAAATTTAATATGGCTATATAATATAATAATAATAATAATAATAATTATTATTATTATTATATAGCCATATTAATATAAAATTGTTGTTATTTTTTTATTTTTTTTTGTGGGGGGGGGGGGGGATTTTATTATTTTTAGGGCTGGTTTTAAGGGAGACATTTTTATTTTAAAAATTAAATAAGGTTTGGTATGCTTGTTTGTAGGGCTGCACAATTTGGCCAAAATGCTGTGCTTATAAGGTTATAAAATAATAATAATAATAATAATAAAAATAACAATTATTATTATTATTATTATTATTATTATTATATAAGGGGGTTGATCAAAAATGCTATTTTAAAAAGAAAAAAATTGAGTTTGGTGTGCTTGTTTTGTAGGTCTGCACAATTTGTCCAAAATGGCAATAAAATTAGTAGCAGTAAAAGTAAGTATTATATTTTCTTTTCAAAGTTTCAAAGAAATTATACTACTTAGAGTAATATAAGAAAGCGTTCATCTTACCTTAGCCTTCTCGGTGGGCTCGATAACAATTCCGTTAGTAGAGTTGTTGAGCTCCCGGGAAACGACACACAGGAATTCGGCTTGGTCCTCGTTGCCATAGTTATAGGAGGAGCCGATGCTTATGAGCTTGAGATGGACAAGTTGAGTCAAGTTTGAACCATGGCAAACAGATTCACAACAAAAACAATGGCTTACGTAACTCAAAAAAAAGTATAGGCACAGGCCTATTCTGTTTCTCAAAGACATCATGTGCAGCATCTACAATCTATACAATCTACATAGTTTAAAACGACAAGGGACATGATTATGTGAGATCACGTGTAATGAAAGAAACAACCTGTTAAGATATAAAATGGCTATCCAGCGGTCTTCTATATGTCTTAGTTTAAAGATGCTACAACAAAATACTGCTAAAATACTCCAGACGAAGGATCTGCACCTATACTGATCAACAGAACCACTATTGCAGGGGAAGCAAAGCAAAAACAAACCCTACCTGTTCAAACTTCCATCCGTCCGACATGGTGGAAACCATCTGAGTGAGCTCCTCTTCTTGACATTGTAATACACGATACACATGCTTCACAGGACCCTGTAAAAACAACAATATTCTGAATTAGGGGCTAAAACGGAATTACAAGCCATTGTATGAATACACACAGGTGTTCTGAAGCATCCTTTAAAGGGTTAGTTTACTCAAAAATGAAAATTACCAAATGATTTACTCAACCTCAAGCCAGCCTAGGTATATTTGGCTTTCTTCTTCCAGACAAATACAATCTGAGTTATTTTTAAAAATGTCCTGGCTTTTCTAAGCTTTATAATGGCAGTGAATGGCTGTTGAGATTTTGAAGTCCAATAAAGTACATCCATTCATCATAAAAAGTACTCCTAATCTCTAGCTTACACTGTCATACACAAGTATACAAGAGATTGGCATTGTGGAGTACTTTTCATGATGGATGGACGCACTTTATTTAGCTTCAAAAATTCAACACCCATTCACTGATATTATAAAGCTTGGAAGAGCCAGGACATTTTTTAATATAACTCCGATTGTATTTGTCTGAAAGAATACAGTCATACTCACCCAGGATTGCTTGAGGGTGAGTAAATAATAGGTTAATTTCCATTTTTGGGTGAATTATCGCTTTCATAGTACTTTATTTGCGCTCTACAGAAGAAATAAAGTCATACTGGTTTGAAAGAACATGAGGGTGAGAAAAGATTTTGCACTCGTCCTTGAAGCAAATTCTCAAATCACGTCTACAAGTCTGTGCCTTGTCTACAGTGAAGGCTGGGCAGCTGTACATTTTAATGTTGATTCAAAGAAGATTCGCTTCAGTTCCCAAATCGTTCTCGAATGAGGAACTCTCATTCTGATGAACTTTTAGACACAGACTGCTTGAAGTTAGACAATGAAATATTCCCTTCAAGCAATCCCACTAATTCTAGTAAATTGATTGATTGACTGCACGGCTGTGTTCCCAAAACAAAGCCCACAAAATATTCAGTTCCTCCGGCTGTTGTTTTTCCACATACCTGAGACGTTCTGTTTTCATTGTCTCGTATTCTTTCCTTCACCAGTCTCACAAGTGACGCAATGTTGTAAAATTCTGCTTCCTCTAGAACACCTGCAGTGGGCAGAGAATCATGGACAATCTGTCATGTGGTAACTGCTTTATAATCAGAAATAAATATCTGGAAAAATACACTGCTGTTCAAAATTTTGGGATCAGTAAGATTTTTAAATCTTTTCAGAGAAGATTTAAAGTTCAATTTATTTAAAATACAAAAATACAGAAAAAGGTAATGTTATGAAATATTATTGCAATTTAAAATAACACATTTCTATTTTAATATACTTTAAAATATAATTTATTTCTGTGACACAAAGCTGAATTTTCATCAGTCATTACTCCAGTCTTCAGTGTCACACAATCCTTCAAAAATCATTCTAATATGCTGATTTATTATCAATGTTGGAAACAGTTGTGCTGCTTAATTTTTTTTTATTTTGGAACCTGTGATTCTTTTTTTCAGGATTCTTTGATAAGTCATTTATTCAAAATATAAACCTTTTCCAACAATATAAAGTTTTTTACTATCACTTTTTATTAATTTAACACTTCCTTACTGAATAAAGGTATTAATTTCTTTCAGAGAAAGAAAGAAAATATTTACTGACCCCTAAACTTTGAATGGTAGTGTGTATTGTTACAAACGATTTCTATTTTAAATAAATGCTGTTCTTTTTAACGTTAACAAATCACAGGTTCCAAAAAAATACATTTTAAGCAGCACAGCTGTTTCTAACATTGATAATAAATCAGCATATTAGAATGATTTCTGAAGAATCACGTGACACTGAAGACTGGAGTAATGATGCTGAGAATTTAAAGGAACACTCCACTTTTTTGGCAAAATAGTGCAGTTTAACTCCCCTAGAGTTAAACAGTTGAGTTTTACCGTTTTCGAATCCATTCAGTTGATCTCCGGGTCTGGTGGTAGCACTTTTAGCATAGCTTAGCATAGATCATTAAATCTGATTAGACCGTTAGCATCTCACTCAAAAATGACCATATATAATGACGATATTTTTCCTATTTAAAACTTGACTCTTCTGTAGTTACATTGTGTACTAAGACTGACGGAAAATGAAAAGTTGTGATTTTCTAGGCTGATATGGCTAGGAACTATACTCTCATTCCGGCGTAATAATCAAGAAATTTACTGCCGTACCATGGGCGCAGCAGGCGCAATGATATTACGCAGCACCTGAAAGTGACCAGCACTAAGTTTCTGTAGATGCAGAGTTGCAGCCAGCAGAGTTGATGGCTGCATAATATCATTGCGCCTGCTGCACCCATGGTACGGCAGCAAAGTTCCTTGATTATTACGCCGAAAGCCGAGTATAGTTCCTAGCCATATCAACCTAAAAAATCGCAACTTTTCATTTTTTGTCCGTCTTTGTACATGATGTAACTACGGAAGAGTCAAGTTTTAAACAGGAAAAATATTGAAACTCTTCGATCATTTTTGAGCAAGATGCTAACGGTCTAATCGGATTCAATGATCTATGCTAAGCTATGCTAAAAGTGCTACCGCCAGATCCGGAGATCGGCTGAATGGATTCGAAAACGGTAAAACTCAACTGTTTAACTCTAGGGGAGTTTGAAAATGAGCCTATTTACAAAAAAAGTGGTGTGTTCCTTTAACTTTACCATCACAGGAATAAATTTTACTTTAAAGTATTTTAAAATGGAAAACTACTATTTTAAATTGCAATAATATTTTACAACATTACTGTTTTTACTGTATTTTTAATCAAATAAACACAGCCTTGATTAGCAGAAAAGACTTCTTTAAAGAAAACAAACAAAACAAACAAACATTAAAAATCTTACTGATCCCAAACTTTTGAATGGCAGTGTATATAGTCTTCAAAGCATAGTTCACACCTAAATTAAAAATCTGCCATCATTTACTCATGTTGTTGCAAACCTATATGGCTTTTTTCTGCTACGGTACACAAAAAAAGACAATTTGAAGTACTTTTCAACTGTTTTTGTCCATACAATAAAGTCACAACATTGGATTCCAATGACTTTCACTGTATGGACAGAAAAACACTGAGACATTTTTAAAAATTTCTTATTTTGTGTTTAACAGAAAAAAGACGATACAGGTTTGGCACATGAGGGAGTGTAAAAGATGTCAAAATGTTCATTTCTGGGTGAACTTTAACACTACATCCATGCCAGTAAAAGACGATGATCAGAAATTACAAACTAATAGTTCAAATTGGTAAAGAAAAAAAAAAAAAAAAAAAATGACGGACACAGACTGTAAACCTTTCTATAACCTACCAGTCCTGTAGGAAATGATCTCTTACGCAAGTACACTGTGGTCCCTTTCCACACAAAAAAAGATGTTTCTAAATAAAACTAGGTCATTACTGTTCCATTATGAAGTTTTTGAGGGCAGCATGCCCAGATCGTCTCACCCTCCTCAGCAAGGTTCTTGTTGATGATCAACTTCCCATGCCTCAAGTAGTTCAAGATGGGTCCGAAATATGTGGGATCCCTGTCAATCAAATATGCTCCTGTCTCATCCTGTGAGAAAAGACAAAGAAATGCAATTCAGGTTTCATTTGGCTTCACCATCACTGTTGTGGTGTTATTGTGGAATCGTTTGTGAAATCCCCTTGACAAACCACTGATTCTATTAATGTCACTCAAGCAGCGGGTAAAGTAGTGTCTGATTATCAAGAACCCTGTTAGTGAGTCTATTCATTCCCCAGAAGTACATGCAGAATGATTTAAGTAAATTAGCGCAGCAACAACAGTGTTTTTACAACTGTGATGGCTCTGGTGATTTTTAGAGTTTAAACTGTGGTTGCTCTTTTGACATAAATTAACACTTTGGAAAGGAAATCCTCTGCAGAACTGTAAATAACACTTGTATATCCTGCTATAAAATACAGTTTATTTGTAGCCGTTTATAGATTCAGTTGATGCAAGCTAATAAACTGGAAGAGCGACCAATTTATCAAAAGCAAAGGTGGCCAAGCAGGTTCCTGAACATGTTAACTTGTTTCTATAAAGAACATTAGCTGGTCATTGGCTGGTCCAACCTGACATCTTGGAACTAGCTACCAGGTGGTCATCTTAAGCCAGTCAATGTTGCTATTGGATTGAAAGGTAACTGGTTAACCAAATAATAACCAGCTTGCAGAAGATAACGACAAAATAGACCATCTAGAAACCAGCTACACAAACCCATCTACTGTCTTAAAGGATAAGTTGACTTGCAGAATAAAAAATTCCTGATAATTTACTCACCTCCATGTCATCCAAGTTGTTCATGTCTTTCTTTCTTCAGGTGCAAAGAAATTAAGGTTTCTGAGGAAAACATTTCAGGATTTTTCTCTATATAGTGGACTTCAATGGTGGCCAATGCTTTGAAGGGCCAAATTGCAGTTTGAAAGGATTCTACACAATCCCAGCCAAGAAATAAAAGTTCTTGTTCTAGCAAAACAATATGTAATTTTCTTAAAACAATAAAAATGTATGCACTTTTTAACCACAAATGCTCATCCTGCACCAGCCCGACCTCATGTATTACGCAATCACATTGAAAAGTAAAATGCCCTTTACAAAAAAAAAAAAAAAAAAAAAAAAAAAAAAAAGGTAAAACAATGTTGTTGGACGATTTTGAAGTTGGAAGTCACCCTACCATACCTTTTTTGAAGTGAACTACACAGATGAAGAACTAACCACTCATGACCTTTCCATCGTGATTACGTAATGGACGAAGACGCACATCGCAGAGCTAGTGGAAGATGAATATTTATAGTTAAAAAGTTATATTTTTCTTTGAAAATGACGATCGTTATGCTAGATAAGACTGTTATTCTTTGGCTGGAATCATGTAGAGCACTTTAAAGCTGCATTGAAACTGCAGTTTGGACCTTCAACCCATTGACCACCATTGAAGTCCACTATATGGAGAAAAATCCTGGAACGTTTTCCTCAAAAACCTTAATTTCTTTTTGCGAATGAAGACGTGAACATCTTGGGTGACATGGGGGGTGAGTAAATTATCAGCAAATTTTTATTCTGGAAGTGAACTAATCCTTTAAAGAATTAGTTCACTCAAAAACAAACCGAAAAAAATTGTTATCATTTAATCACCCCCTTTCTTTCTTCTGTAAAACATAAAAGAGAATATTCTGAGAAATGTCTCAGTGTTTATTTCCATACAATGGAAGGCAATAGCAACCAAAATAGTTTGGTTAACAACACTCGTCACAATATCGTCTTTTGTGTTCCACATAATAAAGAATGTAAAGGTGAGTAAATGACACAAAATTCAGTTTTGGATAAACTATTCCTTTATACTGGATTAAACTGGACCTTATGGGTGCACTGCAAATATATACAATCCTTATATGTCAACAATGTATTCATTTTAAATGGTAATATTATACACACAGGAAAAATGACAGATGACTGACTGTTTACTGGTGTAAACCGAGCCTTACCTTATCCGAATCCAAATCTGGATCTTCCTGACATAATCGATACAGAAACGATTTAGGATCTCTGCACAGGGTCTGTTTGGTTGTGACAAAGTAGGTTCCTCCGACATTCAGCCGAACCCACCGAGACCCTGGCTTCTCTGTGGCTTCTGTTGATGGGGAAGTGGGGTTGCTCTTCATAGGGAACCCAAACACCGCTCTGGAGCCGGAGACCCCTGGACTGGACAAGCCACTCCGGGGCGGAATCACCAGGGTAGGCGACGGGAGTCTCACGTTCACTGAGCCTCTGATTTCACAATGCTCGGTCTGCTCGATGATGCCAGTCGCGTTTTGCTCAACGTGCAACTCTGCCATATTTTCGCAGCACTAACAGTCAGTTCCGTCTTGATCAGACACTAAATGTCTTTATTTAGCGCTCCGCACGGCGCTGTTACGCTAAACGGACCGGGTTTACACGCGCTGGTAACGAGAACAAAAGCGTTGCGGTGTGTTAGGAACGCGCACGCGAGGCGACATAGCTTACAATTTCCAAAAAACGCTACACTGATCCGTTTTGTTTATACAAACGACCCATGTAAGCTACAAATATTATGGGTGAGACTCAACATATCACTTCCCGGTCAAGTAAATCCATATATGACAAAATAAAAGTCTGGACAATAATATTTTGGGGATTTTTCCAAGCATAATGTTGGGAAAAGTGTTGCTGTTAGTAGCGTCAAATCGATTAATCACGATGCATCCAAAATAAAAATATGTGTTTACATAATATATGTATATATAAATACACAAACATACACGTATATATATGTATTAAATATACTTAATAAATATTTACACGTATATATGTACTATATTTATATATGATTTATATTATATACAAATATAAACATATATTACATTTATTTCCTAAATATATACATGTATGTGCATATTTATATATACATTTAAATATACACAGCACACACATATTATATAAACAAACTTTTATTTCGGATGTGATTAATCACAATTAATCGATTTGACAGCAGTAGTTGCTATTGTTAAAAATGAAAACTGAAATAAGGTTAAATCAAGTAAAATATAAATGTGGCCCTGGACCACAAAACCAGTCATAAGGCTATTTTTTTAAAAAATTGAGATTGTATGGTTTGTTAGAATAGGACAATATTTGACTGAGATGCAACTGGAAAATCTGGAATATGGAGAGTGCAAAAAAAAAAAAAAAAAAAAAATCTAAGTATTGAGAAAATTGCCTTCAAAGTTGTCAAAATGAAGTTCTTAGCAATGCTCTTAGCTAATCAAAAATTAAGTTTTGATATATTTACAGTAGGAAATTTACATAATATCTTCATGGAACATGATTTTTACTTAATATCCTAATGATGTTTGGCATAAAAGAAAATATAAAAGAAAAATCTACAATTTTGACCCATTTAATGTATTGTTGGCTATTGCTACAAATAGACCTGTGATACTTAAGACTTGTTTTGTGGTCCAGGGTCACAAATATTAGATTAAAAAAAAAATAATAATAAAAAATCTTAACTGTTACATGAAAATTAGAAATGTTACCTTGCTGATTAACTGAAATAAATAAGATTAAGTTAAATAAAATTAATTAAAGCTACATAGAAGTATAAAAATTAATAAATAGAACATAAGTAATTCTAAAAACACATTGGAATTCGGGGATGGATTAATTCAACAATCCTGATGAAAAAGAAAGAAAAAAGAAAAAAACAAGTTAAACATTTTAATATGGTTTATTCACCACAGAAAGCCAAAATGGGAGATTTTTGTTGAGTTCATGTACATATTGGTTGCTACATTGTTCTAAATTAATACAACTGTGATTCACAAACACAAGCTTTCTCAGTCGTTTCATTTTGTTCTACATTGCAATACAGTCTAGCTTGAATGGAAAGAACCAAAGAAAGTTTTCACATGAAACTTACTGACCAACTCTAAGATATGGATTCAGTGCAAAGTCCCATTTCATTTAAAACAGATTCAATGTCTCTCAGCAGGTTGTGCAAAGGCTCCAGCACTGAAGTGACGTGTTGGTCCACCCATTCCTGAACTGTAGAGTCTGAGAACAGCATCCGCATCTCTCCTCTCACCTCCTGCACCTGGGTCTCCACTGCATCAAGAAACCTGTTGGAGCATAGGAGAGGTAAAATAGGGATATATCCTATCAAGACCTTGGTAAAATTCACATGAATAACACGCATGGTGTATCACAGCTTCCAGAGAAATATTTCCACAACTGTTTTCAGCACTGATAATAATCAGAAATATTTCTTGGGTACCAAATTAGCATATTTGAATGACTTCTGAAGAATCTAGAAACACACTGAACTTACATTTTTGCTTGCGTTTTAATCTGTTGTGCAATAAGTGGGCTAATTGTCTTCTTTTGCTTGTGGTAGGGTGTGAACCAGCCCCTCACAAACCTATTATGCAAGAATGAATACAAATGTTTGGTGAAAAGTTGGCATTAACTTCATAACCATGTTTTAATAGCAGAACCTAAGTAGCTCTAAACTCACATATTGTTCTGAAAATGTCTCAGTTCCGCCAACTCCAGCAAAGACGTCAGCTTCACTATGAGTTCAGCTAGTTTCGCCCCAGCAAAGGAGGAAGACGTCCTGGAAGACAATCTGGGACACACAGGCCAAAGAATATTCTGTAAATGAGTCTATTTTAAAGTAACCCTTGAGGTTTGTTAGTGTTACACTCACACATGCTTTTTATCTTTCAGGGCACGAATATTAATGTGCGATACCTCTCTGTGTCACCTACATCCACAGTACCAAGTTTCTCAACCACCTTGTTTTGAGCCTCTTCAGTAAAGCCACCTAAATCACAGTGAACAGCTATAGTGAGTTTAGCATTCTTAAAGGGACAGTTCAACCAAAAATGAAAATTTCCCCATGATTTACTCACCCTCAAGCCATCCTAGGTGTATATGACTTTCTTCTTTCAGACAAATACAATCGGAAATATATTAAAAAATGTCCTGGCTCTTCTGAGATTTTTAATGGCGGCGAATGGGTGTTGAAATTTTGAAGTCCAATAAAGTGCATCCATCCATCATAAAAAGTACTCCACACAGCTCCGGGGGGGTTAATAAAGGCCTTCTGCGAATCAATGCATTTGTCTAAGAAAAATATCCATATTTAAAACTTTATAAGCCACAATCTCTAGCTTCCACTAACTGTCACACGCACAAGAAAGTGCCATTCCAGCGGATGACATAGGACGTAGGCGTAGCGTAAGATCCGGTAAGAATACACTAGTCTTGTGAGAACCAAGTCTCCTCTTGGCTTATATCAAAATCATCCAACATTTTTCTTTACAAATCCTTATTTTGTACTTCCAATGCGTAACTGAAGTTTTGTATTGCTCTTTCGACTGCTTCCACACCGTCACCTCGTTTGCATACATCCTACTGGAACACCACACTCTCATGAACGCATGATGCTAGAAATTACAGTTTATATGTTTTTAAATATGTAATTTTCTTACACAAATGCACCAATTTGTTTCAAAAGGCCGTTATTAACCCCCTGGAACCATGTGGAGTACTTTTTATGATGGATGGACGCACTTTATTGGACTTCAAAAGCTCGACACCCATTTGCCGCTATTAAAAATCTCGGAAGAGCCAGGACATTTTTTTAATATATTTCCAATTGTCTGAAAGAAAAAAGTCATCACACCTAGGATGGCTTGAGGGGTGAGTAAATCATGGGATAATTTTTTTTATTGAACTGTCCCTTTGATATTTATACACTGCCATCAGTTTACCACCCATCTGAAGTACTAAAGAAATTTAAATTGTAAAGGAAAGAAAACGAAAGTTACTGACCATGCACAAGTGTTTGCAAACAGGATGCCAGAGAGGGCAAACCCACAGGCATCAGCTCACACAAAACCGACAAGTGGTCATATCTTTAGAGGAAACAAAAAACCGTACTTGTTGTCATCTCGGCCAATAAGACAGTTGTGATTCTAGTGATAGTCAGGCTGCCATCTAACCTTTGCCATCCTGTTAGTGCAATTCCCTGTAGCTCAATGCCAGCTGAAAGGCTGGATGCCACTTTGAGCCATTGCAAATGGTTGTCCACATGTCTCTGAGTGCTGGTCACACAGGTGTGCACAGCGGTCGAACCTTTAAAAGAGCTGGCGACCCACTGTTGTGACATTCCCGCAGACTTATATTGTTCCATTAGCATGACTGGAAAAGTAAATGTAAAATAATCAAGCATTTTCATGACCAAATAACTTTAAATACACAAAATTTAGTGCACCTTACCAGTGTTATCCACATCCAGGGTAGGGCTGTAATCCCACAACATTGGTTGCACTAATCCAACAAGCCCACTCTCTAGAAAAAGGTCATAATCATTTCATTTCATGGTAAAGCAGGATGTGGTACATTTAAGATATTTTTGCCCAGTGAAGATAGAGCTGTCGACCTTTAAGGTATCAAGGGAAGGAAATGAAAGTCTCATAAGTATGTAAAAAACAACTGAAAGGAAATGTCTGTTGGCCTGAGGTGCCACTATATGCACTCTTGCGTTCAATAGCAGCTAGATGTAGCTCGGTGGAATTGAACAGAACAGCTGAATACCAGATACCAGAAAAACATTGAAACATGTCACATGAGTCAAAGACCGACCTTTTAAAAAGTGCATCCTCAGTAAGCAAATCTTTAAAGGGACAGTTCAACCAAAAATGAAAATTCTGTCATTAATTACTACCCTCATATCATTCCAAACCTGTAAGACCTTCAAACAAAGACATTTTTGATGAAATCCAAGAGCTTTCTGACCCTGCATAGACAGCAACGGTACTGTTGCTGTCTATGCAGGGTCAGAAAGCTCATGGATTTTATCAGACATATCTTAATTTGGTTTCAAAGATGAATGAAGGGTAAATAATTAATGACACAACTTTCATTTTTGGGTGAACAGACCCTTTAAATTTAGTTTTAAGTATAAATTAATGCATAATTCAAAAGTAGATAATTCATTTCTAAAATGATATATGTGACCCTGGACCACAAAACCAGTCATAAGGGTCAATTTTGTTGAATTTGAGATCTACACATTATCTGAAAGCGGAATAAATAAGGTATCCAATGATTTATGGTTTGTTAGGATAGGACAATATTTGTTCGAGATAGAACTATTTGAAAATCTGGAATCTGAGGGTGCAAAAAATTCTAAATATTGAAAAAAAAAATCGCCTTTAAAGTTGTCTAAATTAAGTTCTTATCATTGCATATTACTATAAAAAAAATTAGTTTTGGTATATTTACAGTAGGAAATATATTAAATATCTTTATGGAACATGATCTTTACTTAATATCCTAATGAGTTTTGGCATAAAAGAAAAATGGATAATTTTGACCCATACAATGTATTTCTGGCTATTGCTGCAAACATACCCGTGCTACTTAAGACTGGTTTTGTGGTCCAGGGTCACATATGGAAAATGTTTGAACATATTGGGTTTTATGTTTAGTCAGTGGGAGGGTGAGTAAATGTTCCCAGAATTATTATTTTTGGGTGAACTCTCTCTTTAAGCATGTATTTATACATATGGAACTATTTAATTAATACATCCTTTCCTCTTATACATAACAAAATCATGATGATGTACCAAAATGGGTGATAAATATCTTAAATGCTCACCTTTAATGGTCTCAGGGGTCATGGACCTGAGCATATCATCCCACATGATCAATTTAAGATTGGGCGCACTCTCCTGAATGCCCTTTGCCACCTTAATGACATGACTGAGGAACAGCTGGTGAACGCTCCGACCCGGAACACCTAACCACTGTTTGGACTCATCTCCATGGCTGAGCATGTACACCTATAGAAAAAACCACTTTCAACAGACCAATGAAACTAGCACCCTGAATTTGAATGTGAAACATCTTTTTTAAGATCTGAACAGATCTTGAGAAACTTTTAGGATGTTATTGATAAAAAGATGGGCTGTACCTCATCGGCTCCGATGTGAAGACTGGTACTTTTAGGGTGGAGCTTCATGACTTGTTGTAGCATCTCTTGCACCAGTCTAACTCCTCCATCACGATGTGGGTTCAGGGTGCCCAGACAGTAGTCCACCTCCCGCAAATCTCTAAAGGCCTCATGCTTCAGGACAAACTGATTGAGAACATTTTAAATTGGTAAAGAAATTGAAAATGCATAGTTCAACTGGATATATCGATATAATTGACAAAAAAAAGATGGTTCTGTGGGTTACTTCCAAATGTCCAAACGTCTGCACCAGGGGAATGATCTCCAGCCCTCTACTACTGGCAGCATCCTGGATAGACACAATCTCCTCACGGCTGTTTGGATATTAGGTGTCATTATCAGTCAATTTATAATTTATATATATATATATACAATTTTTGAAAATATATACTCACCTGTATGGAGGCTGAGTCGTAGATTGAAGAACTTTCAGCTCTCCTTCATAGGGAAACATATCCTCATATTCAATGAGCAAACCATTGGCACCAAGATCAGCAAATAACTGGATCAGCTGTGAAACATAATCGTGGTTAATTCCCTAAAATTGTACTTAAACGGTCATATTAGAGTAAAATAAGTTGTACCTCAATTAAGTAGCCAATTTTAGGAGGTGCCCCTTTCAGGTCCAAATGCACAAACCTTCTGCAACTGCGCAATGATTGGTCCATATCTGGTACTGTTCAATAAAAATCTAACCGCGTCTTAACGATATTTTGTATTTAGTCATTTAGTCAGTGCTGATAATGTAACTGGAACACGTTCTCCTTTTATGTATTTCTTATTCAGCTTTGTTCCTAGCTAAGCATGAGAAAGAACCTCTGTTTACAATTCTTTACTGTACGCGTACACGCCCACCAACACGGTTAAGTTTTTCTCAGAAGCACGACGGGCATTGTAGTTTTTTTGTGCGTTCTTAAACTAACAGCAATGCAGACGTATGACTGCAAGCGCCTTTACGTCCGCTCAGTACCGGAAGTTGTAAAACGTAATTCTCTGCTGGGATGTTATTTTAGAATAAAAGCGTATATTAATTAAAAAAAATACCTTTTTATCTTCATCTCTTTAATCGCTCAAATCAAAATTAAATTTGAAGGTACTATTTAACAGAATTTGTACTGAAATATGAAAAGTCAGGTAAATTAGAATTATTAGGATAGTGTAAATTATTATTCGAAAATTAAAACAAATTAAATGTTAAAGTAACAGAGAAATGTACTGTCATAATATGTTTATTTACATTGTAAGAACATATTTATTTAAGATTCTGAATTTTAACGTAGCCTAACAAAGTGAACGTAGTGGCATAAACGTAACAAATGTCACACTCTAGTGGACAATGCTTGAATGTACATTATTGGTGATATTGACATCATTAATCCAGTAAAATAAAACACAATTTTATTGGTAACAGGTTAGTGGTTAAAATATGTTGGTTATAATTCTGGATGGGGTGATTCATAAGTCTATTTAAATTTCACAGACATTCATGAACACATAAATGTGTGTCGTCATAACTGCTTGTTGAATGTCAGGAAAAGAGTAGAAAAATAATAATAATAATAATAATAATAATAATAATAATAATAATAATAATATATTTTTCTAATAGTATTTTCCTGTACTATCTTTAGATGGCTAATGAACCTCTAAATAAATCTAGTAAATGAATATCATTGGGTCTTCTTTGTTTATATAATGTTTTTTATACAAACTTAAATTGTAAAATCGCTTGTGATTTTCACTGGACATTTCATTTATTCATTTGGCATGATTGTTTTGCACACAATATATTAAAAAGTTGAATACATTTATTTTCAGGATTCTCTGATGAACAGAAAGATCTAAAGATCAGCATTTTTCTGAAATAAAAAGCTTTGTAACATTATACACTATACCATTCAAAAGCTTGTAGTCAGTATTTATTATTATTATTATTATTTATTTATTTATAGAAATTATTACGTTTGTTCTATTCATCAAAGAAACCTGAAAAAATTCTACTCCGCTGCTTTCAACATAATAATAATAATAATAATAATAATAATAATAATAATAAATGCTTTTTTGAGCAGCAAATCAGAACATTAGAATGATTCTGAAGGATCATGTGACTGGAGTATTGATACAAAAAAAAAATTACAAAAAATTCTGCTTTGAAATAACAGGAATAATTTACATTTTAAAATATATTTATATATATATTAAATTTTACTGTTTTTGCTGTACTTACACAAACAAACAGCTAAATAATAATAATAATAAAAAATAAAAATAAAAAAAAAACAAGTGCAAAGAAAAAGGTTTAATCTAAATAATATTTATATATTAAAAAATTTATAGTGCTGTAAATGAAGTAATTAGCACAATAAATGCAATATAAAATGCAATAGAATAAACCAAATAAACGTTCAGCTCTACTGACATTAGTACAAAAAGGTGTGTGACCGAGTGCAGTGCCTGCACTACCACGCAAACGCCTCTGCGCACTTTTCTCTGTTCAGAAGGTGGAACCAAGAGCCTTGCAGCACCACGAGGGGGCCTGATGCAGTAACAGGAGCATCAGCAGTCCAAAAGAGCTTCACAGGACAGGCGGGAGTGCGCAGTGTCGCGAACGCGCACTCATTCACCCACAGAGACAGACTGCGATTGGAACCGTGAGGCGGTCAGATCGTGTGTTTTGTGTTGCTGCCGCGCAGTATCTTTTCACGCAAGTGCCGAGGACTGCAAGGGAAAAGTTTATTTCAGAGGCTCTCCAACTAACGGGCATGGCCGCTCCCAGATCCCCCTAAACGCCAGGTCAGTATGAGCAGATTCTGCGTTCATTCCTATGCTTCAAAGGCGCATTGTTGCAGATATAAAGAGTTGCATTGTTGGGACCGTTGGAACTGATTGTTGCACAGCGGTTTGCTACCTTGCGGCCAACCACGAAAGCCGCTTCGGGGTTCCGTGTGGTCGGGGAACCTGCTATCGTGCTGCGGCAAAACGCTTCCATCGGGTTTTTAAATTGCAGCCATGTGTTTCAACACGCAGTTGAAAACCAAGCTCATTTTTATCTAGTTGTGATGTGATTTAGATGGTTTAGACTTAGAATTGTGTTAACAATATGTGCTTTGTTTTGATTAAACGTTGACTTGGCTTGTAAATAATAAGCTGTCATCAGTCATAACCGTTTCTTCAAAGTTATTCTAAGTAGAGAATTAGTTGCTGGCATGTTGTTTATTTTCCCTTCGGAAACAGTTATTGTGATGACACATCATTAGTTTCATCAAGCTGTAATTAAACACAGTAAAACATTTCTTGGCCAAAACTGTTGGTTTGTACTTTGAAAGTTTATGGGCCGAACCGACCCTTCCCCCTTTCTTCTCCCGGCCTCGCTGTCGCCTTCGTCCGGGGAGGGACTGCACTGGCGTCCGTGATGAGTGACCAGTGCAGCCGCTACCCAAACAAAGGCGGGTTACCAGGGGAAACGGGGCTCTCTCTGCTTCTGGGGGAGTAGTGTCGCCTCATCTGCATCAGTCTTGAATGAACAGCTGGAACAAAGACAAATACTGTTTGACGTGTGAGAACCTGACGGCTGAAAATCACTTCACGTCGATAATGCGTGTCCCGCCTGCAAGGTCACTGTGTGTTCACGGCTGCTAAGTGGCTCAGTAGATTAGACAAACAAACCCATTTTATGCTGCCTGGCTCCGTCCACCCTTGGTGTTTGTTTGTCGAAAGGAGAAAACAGTTTAACCAGAAAGGGAGCCAGTCTGTTTTAAGTCAGAAAGATGAAGAATCATTTTTGAGCATCAAGCCAATACAAGGCACATACAAGACACTTTCTAAACAACAGCAGTTTAGAATCCTGTTTTGTTGTTGTTATTATGTGAGACCTGTCAGATTTGATTGAACTGTAGTAAAGTGCCAAATTCATTTCAAACAGACATTAAAATGTCAACTTGTCGTAATAGGCTACAGGTGATCAACACACTGTGAAATAGCCGTGATGTTATCTATTTTCAGGCAAAGATGTAGTTATTCTCGTTCAAATTTGAGTGAAAGTCATGTCATGGAATGAGAGACCATGTCTTATGCTGAATCTATTTAGTAGTGATGTACACAGTGGCATTTAGTAGTGTCAGGTTCTTGTATCAGGTAACTGGACTAAATAAATTGTTTCTGCTGAGATCAAATACTACATTTTCTGATGCTACATCTAGGAATTTCAGTTTCATTTTAGTAGCATTAAATGGTTCTCAAGAAGTTCTTTTGTTTACAAGTCATTTGAAAACTAAACAAACTAATTCAGAACACTTTTGCACTTTTTGCACAGATGACAGTGTTTGTGAGTGCAATCTTGGCCAATCTCAGGATCCATCAAGCCCAGATTGTGGGATTCGAAATGTTTTCTGTCTGAACCAGATGTCCATATATAAACACAGTTGGAAATCTCAGGGTTATTTTCCCAGGTTCCAAATTTACACAGACAAGTAGTTGTTTTGTGAGGTGAAAAAAAGCTATCATGAACCACTCCTCATGATGTTTGTCTTTCTCTAGTAAATTTACAACTTGCTGATTTGAAAGTAGGTCATGTTGGCCTTTAGTGTTGCTAAATGTTATGTAATGTTCAAGACCACTGTGAATCAATGGATAATTTGATCATGTCCAGAGTGTAAATGTCACACTACAAGCTTCTTTAAGGGAAAGTGAGATTTAATTCAACAGATGCCTGTATTTATCAGGTTCAAGCTATATTTGTGTTTATGACTTATACTACCAGTCAAAAGTTTTTGAACAGTATGATTTTAAAGTCGTTTCTTCTGTTCACTAAGCCTGCATTTATTTGATCCAAAGTACAGCAAAAACTGTGAAATATTTTTGCTATTTAAAATAACTGTTTTCTATTTGAATGTATTTTAAAATGTAATTTATTCCTGTTATCAAAGCATCATTACTTCAGTCTTCAGTGTCACATGATCCTTCAGAAATCATTCTAATATGCTGTTCAAGAAATGCTTTTCTTCATTATTATTCTTATCATTATCATCATCAATATTTAAAACAGTTGAGTGCATTTGTTTCAGGATTATTTGACGAATAAAAAGATCCCGAGATCAGCATTTATCTGAAATAAAAAGCTTTTGTAACATTATGCACTATACCATTTCAAAGCTTAGAATCAGTATAATTTTTTTGGGAAAGAAATGTTAGAAATTAATACTTTTATTTAGCAAGGATGCTTTAAATTGATCGAAAGTGATGATAAAGACATTTATAATGTTACAAAAGATTTCTATTTCAGATAAATGCTGTTCTTCTGAATTTTCTATTTATCAAAGAAACCTGAAAAAATTCTTCTCAGCTGTTTTCAACACAATAATGATAAATGTTTTTGAGCAATGCTTTTGGAAGGATTGTGTGACACAGGAATAAATTACATTTTAAAATATATTTAAAAAGAAGAAGTATTTTAAATAATAAAAATATTTTTAGATCAAATAAATGTAGGCTTGGGGAGCAGAAGACACTTCTTTTAAAAAAAAAAATTAAAAATCTTACTGTTCAAAAACTTTTGACTGGTAGTGTAAAATTCACTTTGTGTTTCTCATCCCTGTTTTTCTTATCTATTTTGCAAATTAAATTATTCTCTAAATTTATTGTATTTGATTCTAGTCTAGTCTAATATTTGATTTAATTTTCTTCCAGGTTTAGTATTGAAACCTAAAATCAGTAATGTGGTTAAATTCAAAGAGAGCTGCCATTGGATAGCACTGGCATTTTAAATATCTCCCGTGCTGAATTTAATGGGTCTTTTAATTGTTTCAGCATGATTATTTGCATTTCTAATGGGTGCTAATGTGTTGGTCTTAATAGTAAATCTCTTTGACGTTCTATAGTTTCACTGTAAGTTGCTTGAAGCCCAGACTGAAACTCCACAGACAATTTCTCCCAGTATGTATTGATGCACTGAGATTCAGTCAAACTGAATAGAAATGACACATTCCTCCTGCAGAATGATATAGGATTTCTGTTGGAGTGACAGTCTCACTTATGTTGCAGAAAACTTGGTAGTAATTTCTTTACACGCTGGCCACAGTGACACTCCGCTCACACCCAGAGGAGACCTTCCATCTGCTCCTTGTTTATAAAAGCTCCACTTTGGTTCGCAGTCAAGTCCCCAAATGGGAGCCACATGGTAGATTTGAAATCCTTGTGTGCTACTTTTTCGATTGAATTAGTCTGTTTGCTTGCTTTAATGAAGATCTGCTTTAAAAAGTGTTGATAAGAGTTGCCTCAAGCTGTTTTAATGTCAGTGGAAAATATTTTCTCCTGTGATCCTCCTCTCCGTGGTGTGTCATTAATATCGTTGATTCCTCCGACTTCCTTTATGTGATGGCACAACCCAAGCTTTCAAATGTGAATGACTCCTTTGGATCCTGTGTGCAAATGTGGATGTTATTGGCAGAGGGAGAAGGTAGACTATGTTTGGCTTAGGGTGTAATGTGTGATGTCTAGAGGATGGGGTATATTAGTGGGCAGACAGACAGGCTTGTTGTAAACTTTGGCATTAGGGTGGCGGGCTGCTATTTCCACGAAAATATTAAGCGGCACTACTGTTTTTAGCATTGATGATAATAATAAGAAATTTTTCTTGAATGCCATTAAGCGCTGTGTTTTAGAACAACACGTCAAGGTAATACAAAATATGCAATAGATGTGTTTCTAGCGCATGTTTACATAGAAAAACAATGGAATGCGAAAACCGTGTAAAAGTAACCTGTAATCGGCTGTGTGTTTACCAGGTCCACTTTACCGGTCTCTTCAGCAGTCTTTTGTTCTTTTTGTGTGGTATTTAGTGTTTATTTTAATCAGATTCCCTTCTAGGTCTTGTAGTTTGTACCTCTGTATATTGGATTGCCTGTGGTAGGGCTTGATGAAGTATGTATGAAATGAAAAGATGTGAGAGTTTGAAGTTGCTGCCAAGCCTGGCACGAGTCTTTAGTGCAGAATGTTAAGACAGAGGGAGAGTAGATTGCCTTCAGCTTCATACTGGTTAAATCAATGCTGGGTCAACTGTCTTGTGTAGTGGAAGAGATGTGTGGTTGTTAACAAGCTCGAATGGAGAGAGATGTGTTTGTTTAAAGCAACAGGCTGCAGTTTAATGCATCTTTCAGGAACCTAATGGTGTTTTAGTACATCTCTGTGTTGAATGGTTTATTCTTATGGCAGAGTCCCTCTTAGAAGATGAGACCCAAGTTTATAAATTCAAAGCTTTGTTGAGAATCAAGTTTTTGATGAATGCCAGCTGTGTCTTACTGTATTCGATCAAGAAGATAGTAGCTAATATTTTAGAAAAGATTATCAAAACGGTATAAAAGAAACAGTTGCTAGTGAATTGTTTGAATGTGGCTGTGTAAGGTTTTCTCAGTGGAGGGATCAGTGTAGTCTGTGTCTGGTTACAGTATTCAGTTTCATTCAGTCTTAGTAACCTCTATCAGTCCCTCTCGTCCATGGCTATTTTGAGAGGTGCCTTATGTCACATCAAATCCACATCTAAAATTTGACAGCACCGCATGGCTTTCCACTCACTGAGCAGGTTGTATAATATTTGTTGCTATTTCGAAATCTTCAGTAAACCCTTGGCTTCAGTGACTGACCCTTTAAGGACAGACCATGTGGATTAACTAGCTATAAGTAGGGAGGGTGTCATGGTTTAGTTAAGAGTGTGTGCAGCTTTTTTTGGTGCGGTCTCCCGTAACCGAACTTTACTATTGGCAAAGAGCCTGATAATTGTGTTCTTGTTTGGTCAGTATTTAAAATGTTGTACTATTTTGGCTAAATAAATTAAAGTCCACTTCCAGAACAACAATTTACAGATAATGTACTCACCCCCTTGTCATCCAAGATGTTCATGTCTTTCTTTCTTTAGTCGTAAAGAAATTATGTTTTTTGAGGAAAACATTTTAGGATTTTTCTCCATATAATGGACTGCTATGGTGCCCTGAGTTTGAACTTCCAAAATGCAGTTTAAATGCAGCTTCAAACGATCCCAAATGTGGTTGTAAATTCCAGCTGAGAAAGAAGGGTTTTATCTAGCGAAACAATCAGGGTTTTTTTTACATAAAAATAATACAATTTCTATACTTTTTAATGTCAAAGGCTCGTCTTGTCTTGCTCTTCTCGACCTCTGTGTTTTTTCCAGGTTCATGACAGTTAGGGAATGTCGAAAAACTCCCATCTCATGTTTTCCCTCAACTTCAAAATTGTCCTATATCGCTATTTTACCTTTTTTGTTAAGGGTGTTTGATCTTCTTTGCATGTTCACTTTGCAAAGACTTGGTCGGTACTTCTGCAGTGATGTAGGATGATTTTGAAATGATTTTTGAAGTTGAGGGAGAAAATGCGAAAATACTGCATTTTGGAAGTTCAGACTCGGGCCACCATATCAGTCCATTATATGGAGAAAAATCCTGAAATGTTTTCCTCAAAAAACATAATTTCTTTACGACTGAAGAAAGAAAGACATGAACATCTTGGATGATAAGGGGGTGAGTTCATTATTTGTAAACTGTTGTTCTGGAAGTGGACTTCTCCTTTAAAAAGTAGAACACTACAGTTAAAATAAGTTTTTAAAATACTCTACTGCTCCAAGTTTGGGGTTGGTTAGATGTTTTTGCAAGAAGTCTCTTGTTTTGCTTGATGTAGGGTGTCATGGGAATTCCTAAACAACTATGGACGTCGGGACGCAAAATTCAATCGTTTCCTCTCGTGTAGTGTGTCATAATGGATGACAACCGAATCCACATCTGCGACCACATCACTACAAAAAGACTAGCACGTTTCATTTTTTTTTTGTGCACGATGTGTGACACTAGCCAGTAGGAGCACAGAAGCACCTTCATACATGCTTTCAAACATGCTGAAACAAAAGACAGACAATGGTACGGGTCCTGCTAGGTGGAATTTTACAATGGAGGAAATGTTTGTCAAGCTTTGGCAACAATATTTCTGCATTTATGATGTTTCTTTGAGGGACTACTGTGCGCAACAGAGTGAAAAAGGTCAAATAAAAACTATTTTACCTCAGTTCTCTTTAGCAATCCATAGTGTCATCTTCACGTAATCCATGTAATTTGTGTCCACTGTCAGGTTTTCTTTGTTTTCTGGGCTCTTCTGATGACAACACAGAGTAAAACATGCTGTTTACTTGTCATTGTTTGATTACACTCATGGGACCTTTGGTCTAGTCCCGACGTGTGAAAGCACACACGTCGCTAAAGATGGCAAATGATGAATGGTCTGGTAGCAGCGTGTGGTCTGACATGTTAGACTAGATGTCTGACATGTTAGACTAGAGTCAAAATCGGATAATCTGACACCCTTTTTGCTCACCTAGGCTGTATTTATTTAATCTAAAATGCTAAATGACAGTAATATTGTGAAATATTATTACAATTTAAATGAACCGTTTTCTATTTTAATATAATGTAAAATGTAATTTATTCCTGTGACGGCAAAGCTGATTTTTCAGCGGCTATTACTGCAGTCTTTTTCACATTATCCTGTAGAAATCATTCTAAAATGCTGATTTGGTGCTCAAGAAGCATTTCTTCTTATTATTATTATCAGTGTTAAAAACTGTTGAACTGGTTAATATTTGTGGATTATTTAAAGGAGAAGTTCACTTCCAGAATGAAAATTTCCTGATAATTTACTCACCCTCATGTCTTCCAAGATGTTCATGTCTTTCTTCAGCCCCCCAAAAATTAAGGTTTTTGAGGAAAGCATTTCAGGATTTTTCTCCAGTAGACTTCAATGGTGGTCAACAGGTTGAAGGTCTAAATTGCCATTTTAATGCAGCTTCAAGGGGTTTACATGATTCCAGCCGACGAGTAAGGGTCTTATCTAGCGAAATGATTGGTCATTTTCTGAAAAAAATACAACTGTATATACTTTTTAACCACAAATGTGTGTCTTGCATTTGCTCAACCTCAATCATTACGTAATCACATTTGCCTGACATAGGCAGAAGTACCGACCCAGTGTTTACAAAGTGAATGTGCAAAGAAAAACAAAAAAAACAATGATGTCTGATGATTTTTTAACCAAAGTACTCAGACGAAGAACTAACCATGTGTGACTTTTTTTCAACGCAATATATATGGAGAAAAATCCTGGAATGTTTTCCTCAAAAACCTTACTTTCTTTGAACAGAAGAACAGGTAATGGTATGTCTCAAAGACTTGTGGACGCCATCTATCATTGGTTGCTGTTTTTCTGCATAGTATGCATTGGACAGTCAAAGTGGGACACGTTTTCATATACAGAAGGGCTGAAAGAACAAAGGAGAAATAAAAGGAAGAGTGAATCCAACCGCTCTTTATATCCGGCTTAAGGCTGTCACAATCCATCATCTTTAAGCACCATATGTGAACATGACAGTGTATATTTAACCTAAGAATGCTTGAGGGGGATTGTGTACATGCAAGAGAGGGATATGGGGGCCAAACAGATGCATGTTGACAGTAGAAATGGATCCGCAGGCAATACCCTGGAAAATATCACTCAGTTCATTCAATGATCTGTCTGTGTGAGTGAGCACGGTTGTGTTCCTTGAGACCTGTCGTTGTAATTTGATCATTGGATTACTGATATGTTGGTTGCCATGGCGTCCTCACGCATGATTGGGTTACCATGCGGCTGCCCTCGATGCTGGGAACTACAGTAGCACTTTTATTTTTAAATGTGTGTGTGATTGTTTTAATTTCCAGGCTATCACGGTTGGTATTGATTATAGTATCTAGGGCTGTCACGATTCCTTGATTCAATTCGAGCACTCGTTTTTAAAAAAAAAATCTTTGATTGCATTTTGCTCGGGCAAAATACCAGAGGTGGCGCATTTCACAGACAATTATTAAACTTTTATCTAAGGCTGCATGATATAACCTATGTAAAAATCATAATAAAGCATAATGCTATTGTGAATTCGCAAAAGCTGCGATTAAATTAAATAAATTTAAGTGAAGCAAGTTATATATGCGCTTTATTTATTTATGTGCATGTAAGTTACCTAGGCTGTAAATGCTGCTCCACACAAACTGTAATCATTTACATGTGTGGAGCGTCTCAAACTCCATCTCTGTGCATTGCTGTGAGTTTGGGTTTATTATAACATTCATCTGGAAACGCTATATGTGCTATTTCATCAGTTTTGTGAGGTAACTCATTTATAAAACTATGCAATCAAATAAGAAAACGTCTATATCTTTTTCAATATGCAAACTGTTCATCGCGATTTCAAAATAAAAGCTCAAACATTTTCATGTTTTGATGTCCACGTTTTCACATTTTAATGTCCACATATTCAAAAAATGACAGTGGCTGTAAAATTTCTGTCATAAAGAAATTAGCAAATATTAAAGATTAAGTAGACATTTGAATTAAATGTTGTTTATTCAATATTAAACAAGGATTAGACCACGCAGTAAAGTGTAAAAACAATCTTCAGGTCGTTGGCGCCCTCTGCAGGCATTTGTTATAATGTGTAACGTACTTTAGTTATATTGTTTATAATACATTATGTATTTTAACAGTTTTGTTCAATAAAACCATATTATTACTTGCTTTTGATACTTTATTTGAATGAATTATCGTTGCCTCATTGCCTGATTTTAATCACCACAAAAAATTAATTATAATTATCCGATTACTCGATTAATCGTCCGAATAATCGACTGATTACTACATCTCATTTTTTTGCTTTTTTTTTTTTGCAGTCGACTGGACACACAAGAGATGTGGATCCACTTACAGTCTGGCTTCTGAATAACGCACGGACAGATTGAGCCATGACGGAACGGGATGGCCGCTGCGATTTGTCCATTGCCCCGGGGCAGGTATATATCGAGGTGGAGTACGATTATGAGTACAAGGCGAAAGATAAACTCATCTCCATACGGCAGGGTGAATGCTACATGTTGGTTCGCAAAACCAATGAGGACTGGTGGCAGGTTCGTCGGGAGGAGGGCACCAAGGCTTTTTACGTCCCCGCTCAGTATGTCCGAGAGGTCCGGCGCGCCCTTATGCCGCCACCCAAACCTCGCGCGAAGCCCCCCAACGTTCTTGAAATCGCCCAGTGCCGATCGTCGAATGAAAATCTAAACCAGCGCGCTCCTACGGAACGGTCTAGCTTCGGCAGGCCACCACCTTCGACGACGCCTTCTCCTTTGCCGGGTCAACAGACCCCACCTTTGTTGTTGCGGGACACCAATCAGAACTCGGGGATGAAGAGCGTTGTTGCCGAGCTCACTCTGCTTAACAACAACAACCACCATCATAACTATCACCATGGCAACCCCACACTTCCACAAGGACGTGCGGAATCCCCTCCACGAGAGCAAGGTTGCCAGGGGAAACTCCCAAGCGGGTCGTCGGTGGACACGGACGGAAGCGGTTCGCCGGGAGACGGGTTGGAGAAAATGAGAAACGACTCCGAATCTGGAGATGAGCTCAGCAGCAGCTCTACCGAACACATGCAGGTAAGACTGAGTGACACTCGCTCTCTTCCTCCTTGTTTCTCTCCCAGGCTCTCTCTCACTCTCCCTCCCAAATTTACTCATCTTCTCTGCATTTCCAGCACTTATCTTTGCCAGAAATGCTCTCATCTCTTTTCCATCTTTTGACTGTCATTATCTATTTCTGTAACGCAGTGTTCTGAAAATTATTATGAGACTAATCTAACATTTCCTCACACCTTTCCGTTTATCCTGCGGTTTTGCCTCTGACATTTACAGTGGTGCGTCGTCTTTTCTGTCAGGTTAAATTGGATTCAGCAGTGTTTTCCTCTCCTCTTGCATCCCTTTCTTTCTGTTGCATGACACTTGTTCAGCAGCAGATGTAGTCTGTACTCTGCTGTAGAGGTGGAAATTGTGGCCACCTCACAGGGTTTGATTTATACAATAGAGACTTCATTGAAATCACAAAATTCACTTGTTGTGCTTCTATTAAAAAGTCATTTCTGAATTTAAAAAAAAGCTGCTAGCATTATAATACAATTGCTTTGCATTGTGCTTTTTTTTTTTTTTAAATTATGTATTCGTTTTATTTATTTTTATTTATATTTTGTATATTTTTGTTAAATATATATTATTTTTCTATTTCATTTGTAATAGTTATATGATTGTATTTATTAAATTATATTATCATATTAATTAATTATATATTATATATATTATTGTTAAAACAGAATGAAAATTCTGTCATTAATTACTCACCCTCGTGTCATTTCTCATCTTCGGAACACAAATTAAGATATTTTTGTATTTATATTTTAGAATATATTTAAGGGTTCAAGTGCATATCAGACCTTCCAGTTTTTCGTGATTCCATGATAGCTGAATCCAACGCAAAATCATTTTTTTTTGTGATCCTGCATAATATGCCATTTCACCACAAAATAATCTCAAAAATGAAGGTCTCACAAAAAAAAAAACTAAATTATAATTATTAACTGAAATATACCAAATGTTACTGAATCTGTGATGTAGACTATTATTTTCAAGATACAGATATGCACATTGGTGTATGTTGAAACAGTGAATACAAAACTTTTGCTGGAGTCTGCCATTGGACCGGCAAAGCAATTTCCCTAATGCATTACACAGTCGGGGTAAACCGTTTTGTAGTCCTTATAATAAATAAAATGTGAATGACAACAGACGACAAAAGAAATTGTGCTGTTGCTATCTCAGCGGAAGCAATTTATAATTTGTTTAAACATCCGCGACTTGTTATGGACTTCTGTGGAATCAAACACAAGCAGTTAACGATGTCTGAGATAAGACAACCGCTGGACCTGAGTGAAATGAAGGAAGCAAAAGTGATTAGGCCTATTGTTTTATATGGCTTGGTGGTATGATGATAAGTGTCAAATCAAAAGAGATTTCGTTTAGAGACCTGCGCAATCATTTCATAGCTCATCACCGCATAATTGACGCGCAGCGAGGATAAAAGATTAGGCTAATTTAATCCTCATTGAAAATGTTTTTTAAAAAGTCTTTCAAAACAGGTTTATTATACAATGAATTATAGACCTATAACTAAAATTATTAACACTGCAGTCATCAATGAAAATGCTTATTTCAAGCACCGATTATTTATTTATTTTTTCCACTATGTTCGGGCCAAAAGAGAAATATTAAGGGAGTAAATTAAAACATTTAGCTATATACTGTCATCAGCATATGAAGTAGATTTGTCTCTTGTCGTCTCTGCTGGAATGTGCGCTGTTAATGCAGCGTCAGATGCCAAAAGCGCTGTCAGTTTTACTTTTACTTTCTAGTGAATTGACTGAGATTAAGAGTTTCACTGGCATAACTCTTGCACAAAGTTTGCACTTTGCTTATGTGATATAAGGCTCGCCTTCCTGGTTTAAAACAAATATTTAAAATATTGCAACATAACCAGCCAGCCCCCCTTGAGTTCGCGGTTGAGGGCCGTGCATTCGTGCTGTGCCACTGGACTCGGTCCGTTAACACTGATTTATACTTCCATATAGTTAGCCTAGAGCCCACTCACTTTTGCCCAGGCCCGCCCAAAAATAAAATTCTGGTTACGCCACTACTGGAGCCGTGCATTACTAAGCCTACTGAAGTTTCTTAAGTTTCTTGTAGTTGTTTAATTCATTAAACAACAGTAGCAGCAGCAGCAAAAATAATAGATTTTATCTACCTTTATATTGTAGTTATTTGTCCTGTTGTCATTTTTTTTTTTCTTAGCAAAATAAAAAATGCCATACATTTTGTATGTTGTGCTATCATAATTATCATAATGTGCTATCATAATTATTAAAAAAACAAAAACAAAAAAAAAACATAGCAAATTCTGCACAATTTTTTAGAAATTACCACCACAAAATCAAACATTTGGATCGCAAAATTCACAAAAAAAATTCACAAAATCCTGAAGGGTTTGGCATATAGCTGAAACCCTATTGTAATTGTTAGAATGGTCACAGATCAACGTTCTCCACGTAAAACTGTTTGTGCAGACCAAACCGTAAGTCATAGAGACTTGAAACTTGGAGGAATGGTAGTACTCACACCACCAACAACGTGACCAAGGCTTGCCCCAATTGGCCTGACGGGGGCGCTGCAATGATCAAAAGTACGAAACCGCTCATAACTCCTAAACCGTCAGTGCTATGGTGCCCTGATTTGAACTTCCAAAATGCAGCTTAAATGCGGCTTCAAACTATCCCAAATGCGGTTGTAAATGAGTCCAGCCGTGGAAGAAGGGTCTTATCTAGTGAAACGATCAGTTATTTTCATTTTTAAAAAATACAATTTAAATACTTTTTAATCTCAAACGCCCATCTTGTCTCACGCTCCCTGAACTCTGTGTATTCTGATTCAAGACAGTTAGGGTATGTCGAAAAACTCCCAATTGTATTTTCTTTCTCAACTTTAAAAATAATTTCAAAATCATCCTGCATCACTGCAGAAGTACCGACACAGTCTTTGCAAAGTGAACATGCAAAGAAGATTAAACACCCTTAACAAAAAAGGTAAAACAACAATATAGGACAATTTTGAAGTTGAGGGAGAACATGAGATGGAGTTTTTCGACATACCCTAACTGTCATGAACTGGAACCAAACAGTCCAAGCAGAGCAAGACGAGCGTTTGACATTAAAAAATATATAAATTGTATTATTTTTCTGAAAATAACCGATCGTTTCGCTAGATAAGAACCTTCTTTCTCGGCTGGGACCGCATTTAAACTGCATTTTGGATGTTCAAAATCGGGGCATCATATCAGTTCATTATATGGAGATAAATGCTGAAATGTTTTCCTCAAAAAACATAATTTCTTTACGACTGAAGAAAGAAAGACATGAACATCTCGGATGACAAGGGGATGAGTATGTTATATGCGAATCTTTGTTTTGGAAGTGGACTTCTCCTTTAAGGGGATCCACAGCTGGTGGTGTAACAGTCATAAACGTTAAAAAACATAATTTTTCTATGGTAAATTACCTGGATTTGCCAAAAATGCTTATTTAAATCATTGATTTAGGCGGTTGCAAGCTTGCTAAATAATATCTTTTTTCATATGTGCTTACATGCCTTAAAGCACTTGAACCCCGGTAATCGCTGCTTGCAGCTATATTTATTTTATTTTTTACATTTTTACTCATTGTTTTTACCCTATTTTAACAATGTCCTTACTACCTTTCTAAGCCTTGAACTTGGTAGCTGCGTTGCTGTCTATACAGAGTCAGAAAGCTCTCGTATTTTATCAAAAATGTCTTAATTTGTGTCTTACGGTTTTAGAACAACATCAGGGTGAGTAATTAATGACAGAATTTGTATTTTTGGGTGAACTATCCCTTTAATAACAAGTAAATATTGTGTTTAAGTTAAATTCTATGTAACTATTTAAATATAAATTTTAATAATAATTAGATTTTAGTAGCCCTCTCTGATTTGCCCTTTAGTAAATTAAAAATGAAACCAGATTTTTTGTGCAATATGCATATTAACGAGAGTTATTTTGAGCAAAGAGAAACATGAAATACATGCATTATGTTCAATCCACTACTTTTTGGGCGCCAATTTTGGTTGACCACAGTAGTATGTACTAAGTAGTTTCTGAGTGGTTAAGTTTGCTTTTTGAGTGTCCCAGGGTGCATCGTGTGGAATTGGGTGTTTAGTCTTTGTTACTATCCTCCTCCCCCATTTCTCTCTCTATCTCTCACTCTAAAAGAGGGTGCTGCTGGGGAACAAAGGGGATTGTGGGAGAACAGAAAGTAGGTCATATCTGGCTAGATCATGTTGTTGCCCCTGATTTGTGTTTGTATATGTGTGAAAGAAATGGAAAGATGTGCATTGAGAAGTTTGGGTCCAATGGGTTGTATATGCATCAGATCATCATTTTGAACAATAAGCAGAGTTATAAACCTGTAGCTTGTCATGTATATCGAGCTGATCATTTGGGTTGGCACATTGGGGGAATCTCTAATTACTGGTCTTGGTCAACGACATTAAGATTTTTTTAGAGACTAGCTGTTGCTTTGTAAATAAGAATAATCATGATGCTTCTCAATGTCAAGTTCTAGACAGTGGCTTAGCCATGCACATGCATATATGCACTTAAAAGGACATACAGTACGCTGAGGGATTTGTTCATGTCAGGCTTTGTCCATCAGAGTCAGCTGATAATACTAAATCATGTGATTTACTTAATCGGCCGTTCAACAACTATCCTTCATGGACAAAGAACATTTACCCTCCAGATCTCACATATGGCATTTGCAATGTGTGATGTTTGGTTTAAAACTGGAGTTTGTCCAAAAAAAAACTATTTTGTCATTGGTTACTGAGCCTTATGTGGTTGCAAACCCTTAAAACCACCTTTAAAAGCTGTGTGAGGCCATAAAATTAACAGATACAATGGTAAATTTAAATAATATATTAGTAATTTTGAACTTAATGTTAACTAACATTAATAAATTCTATATGATTATGGTTCGTGTTAACCAATATAGTTAATGTTAACAAATTAAATCTTATTGTAAAGTGTTACCAAAAAAACATACTATAATAAAACTAACTTTAATATTATAATATTTTATGGATCTTTATGTATTCAGCATTTGACAGTGGCTTAATTGTGTAGGAAAAAAGTGTTAACATTTTTCAAAACATCTCATTTTGTGTTCCTTTGATAAAAATGTTTTATTTTGGTAAAATTTATATTTTATTATAGTATTTATTAATATTTTGAATTGTCTTTTTTCTTTATTTCTTTATTTAGTATTACAAATGTATATTTTAAGTATTACAAAATATTTTAATATTTCATAAACACAGTTTTAATAACATTTGACTATATATAAAGAAAAAAGATGAAGACAGTGCTTGTTATTTTTTTTATATTTCTGTTTAGCTTTAATTTGATTTATTTCTTTTTTTTTTTTTGGTAACACTTTACAGTAAGGTTCATTAGTTAACTTGAACTAAGAATAAACAATACTTTTACAGCATTTATTAATCTTAGTTAATGTTAACTTCAGCATTTACTAATGCATTATTAAGATCACAAGTTGTTTATTAATATTAGTTAATGCACTGTGAATTAACATGAAATAACAACAAATGCCAGTTTTTATTAACTAACATTAACAAAGATTAATACAGTGTCATAAATGTATTGTTCATTCATGTTAATTAATACATTAACTAATGCTAACAAATGACACCTTATTGTAAAGTTTTTCCATTTTATCTAATATTTTTATGTTATTTTGTACATCTTTAATCTTTGATTTTTAATAGTTTTAGTTAACCCTAACAACACTGGAATAAAAATACAGGCTTGCATGGCTGACTAAATCAAATTTTCAATTTGGGGGAATTATTCATAGAATTACTTTTAGCCCAAAGTCATATTCTCTGCCTGGGTCCCTCCTGACGTCTATCCCCCTCGCCACTTATGAACAGGCGGCTCCTGCGCTCTTAAAGCATTGAGCTCCAAATCTGTTTCTCCTCAATACTCCAGAGTGGCCCACAGAGGACGGATTTAGGACCCCAATTTCTCGCCTTTTTCTATGCCCCAACTTTATCTTCACCCCCTGAAGCAGATTTGCACACACACAGACACAGTTTCCCACTCTCGCTCTCATCTCCTCCCCCACACTTTCACTTTTACAGACTTTTGTCTGTTAGATGCGTTTCCTTATTTTACATTTTTAATGAAATGTTTAAATAACTTGAAATAATAAGCCATCAGAAGATACACATGAATGCTTGACCGGGGATTAGTAGCATGTCATCTCCCTAATAAAAGATTATGAATGGCTTTTATAACAGAGCAGGGGCTTTTCTAACGGGCAGCTGCACAAAATTAAATTCAGCCCCCTCAGCTGGGTTTTTTCCTTTGTGTGAACACTTATTGTCTGCAGTCAAGATTATACTTCAGCTTTGTGTTTCCGTTGGGTGTTTTATCTCAGATTTTTCTTTTTTTTTTCTGCGTATGAACATATATCAGCCTGAATCATTGGGGGTTTTGTTAAGCTCATACGTGATGAGCCCACATGAGTCTTATGTAAGTATTTGTATGTTCGAATTCAGTTTGAATCCTGTTGTGCTTTTCCTACATTGACAGTAAAGGAGACCCGAGCATTCCTGTCATTCCTGTCCCAGCAAACACACACACACACACACACATACTGGGTTCAGTCGGATAACCCAATAAAGGCCCACCGATCCTGATGGGTGGAAAACAGCCCAGCTCACTCTAATCTAATATTTACACAAGTATCAAAGATCTTTCGCTCTCTCCTGTCTCTTGTTGTTCCTGTCTGTCTGTCACTATTTTTGCCCAAATATGGACTTTGGGCTGAAAGATGGCAGTGGACATTAAATCGATGTGTGTGTAGGAGGGGGGTTTTGGTACCCTCAGAGCATCTCTGTCTCTAACTCATTCTGTCTCTTTGCTGTCGATGAGCACAGCTGACGTTGTCGGGGCAGAATGTGTCCTGAGGGTAAGGTAAGTTTAGCTTCACACACGCTCATTTGTTAGACTTCTGTGACTTTATGTGACTTTGGACCACAAAACCAGTCATAAGGGTCCATTTTTTGAAATTTTCATTATTTATTTATTTTAATAATAAATATGAATAAGCTGATGTATGATTTGTTATGATAGGACAATATTTGGCTGAAATACAACTATTTGAAAATCTGGAATACGAGGGTGCAAAAAATCAAAATGTTGAGAAAATCACCATTAAAGTTGTCCAGTTGTCAGCTTAATCAAAAGTTAGGTTTTGATATATTTATGGTAGGAAATTAAAAAAAAAAATAATAAAAAAAAGTCTTTACTTAATATCTCAATGATTTTTGGCATAAAAAAAATTGATCATTTTGACCCATACAATGTATTTTTGGCTATTGCAACAAATATACCTGTGCTACTTATGACTGATGATTTTATACCTAGATGATAGCCAATATGTACAGACATGTACCTGTAGACGAGGTGTACATGTACCTGTACACTATACCATTCAAAACTTTAGGATTGGGAAAAAAATATTTGAATGTTTTTTAAAAAGAAATCTCTTATGCTTACCAAGGCTGAATTTATTTGATTAAAAATTCAGTAAAAACAGTGATATTGTGAAATATTATTACAAGTGTCATAGCCGCCATTACTCCAGTTTTCAGTGTCACGTGGTCCTTTAGAAGTTATTCTAATATGCTGATTTGATGCTTAAGAAACATTTCTTATGTGTTGAGAACAGATGGGCTGCTTAATATTTTTGTGGAAATCGTGAGATTTTTTTTTTTTTCTTTTTTTTTCTCTTTTTTTTTTAAATCTGAATTCTTTGTTGCATAGAATTATTAAAAGAACAACATTTGTTTGCAATACTTTATTTATAATATATATATATATATATATATATATATATATATATATATATATATATATATATATATATATATATTAAATTATTGATGCTTTTGACCACTTTAATATGTCCTTGCTGAATAAAAGTGTTCATTTCTCAAAAAAGAAGAAATAAAAACCTACCCAAATGGTTAAATGGTACGTTCTCTGAAATATAAATTTATGTAAGATTTATGTGTTATTTAGCATTTGAAACCAACTTTGTGTAAAATGTCTTATTTAATTGGAATGACAATAACAGTTAAGTCAAAAAAATAGACATAAAACAATGTGGTTGATTATTACTTTTAGTTTATTTGGCACAAATGTGTAGTACTCTATTTTACTACTTTCCAAAAAGTTTTATTTATTTATTAATTAAAAAAAAAAATGCTCTCTTGGTGATGTGACCAAAATCTTATATCACAATATAAGTAATTTTATTGTACGGTAATGATATATATCGCAAAATAGTTATTTTTAAATAAGGTCTTTATGGTATCAACATTTTTGTTACCAGAGAAATTTCAAAATTTTTGTCACAAGTGTCAGTATCAAAAAACGAATACTAGCCTAATTTAAAAAAAAAAAAAAACATGCATTGTATAAAAAATGTATAAAAACACTGCGTATTCTTCACTGTGTGAACTTAATGTATATTTCTTCTTATTAAAGTTGCAAAAGTGATTTAGTCAAGTGCAGTGAGAGATATTCTCTCTTTTGTTGTTTAATTAGCATGAATGACTGCTGTCATTTTAAGAGCTGCCTGGATCCAATATAATGTTACACGTTTTTTTTCCCAGCTGTTGGCTTAAAGCCCTAAATTAAAATGTTTACAAGGATACTTACCTAAACGGTAATTTTGACACATACAAGTGTGTGTATTTAACCATTCAAGGCCTTTAAAGTGGCAAAAATAACTCTGTTCTATACTCCCGCGCTCTATGATCACCGTCTTCACGTGTATGCGACTCCGACAGCACTCAGAAACAATCTCTCAGCACACGCGTATAGCGAAATGCGTTCTCTTTCACTGCTTATTGCATTTCAATGGCTTAAAATCGCTTGTTTGTAAACCACAATGCTTAAAAATGTGTTCAAATAATACGTTTTTGTGACCATGTGGCACAGCAACGTCACATGAGCCTGTAAACGCTATCGAGAAGGTAGTCCAAAATCTCTACTGGCTGACAAATTTCTACCGTTATATCGCCCAACCCCCACTGCTGTCATGTCAGGCATTGAGTTTTCCATCTGTATCTACCTCTCTTATTAATTTTCCCCGTTTCACACCATTTTGGTGTTTAAACACCTTCAGACCAGATGCAATACATTCAGGGACATTTAGCTGTGGGAAAGGCTGAAGTCAAATAGACGAGAGAGACAAAACAACAATGTGCCACTGGCTGAACTGAGGTAACCCGTCCCTCACGGGGGTTTATGACCCTTTGATGATGTTGGACATTATAACAGCAGTGCATGAGTGCTTTTGTCACAGGGAACGTTCTACACCTCGGTTTGCTGAGCTGAGGTGCATGGGTGACAATAGAGAACTAATAATGTAGAATGATCCGGAGTGATCTGCCTACTCAAAAACAATTAACCTGCTCACATATAAGTGTTTTACGAATGCAGACACGCTGTGCAGTCAGCAAACTTACCCATGGATTGTTATTTCCTATGGGAATTCCCTTCCCTGAATGGTAGTTGTGTTTAAACTAGTCTAAATATGTCAGTTGTCAACATCTCTGTGTGTGGAAAGAGGATAGGAAGTACAAGGCCACAAGCCCCTGCCGTCCTCGCCTGTGATTGGCTGATGGCCCTCCTCCACTCTGTTTCTCCTCATGAGTTCATTAATGAAGTGGATATCACTGTGGAGATGGACGTCTCAGTGCTGTGCTTTTCATGCTGCGTCTGAAAGGCCATAATATGTTTGATGTCTCTCTCCAGCATGGATGATTGACACTTGGTTAATGCCTTCAAAGCTTAAAGTTGTTTGTTGCTGCTCATGACAAACTATTGCAAAGGAATAGTCAGGTGAAGAACATGTCCAGGTCATATTTTACCCAAAATCGAAAGAAAAATCGGAGTGTAGGAGTGTGTGTGTAAGTGTGTTAGTGTTTACAAAGATGTTAGTTTGAGCAAACATGCTAAAAACAGTGAGAATACCCTGAAGGTGAAGAATTCACTGCTTTTGGTAGTTCACATTTGTATGTGTACTTTATGTGGAGTCGTCTGTACAGCTTTTGTGCCTGACTCAGTTGAGAGTGAAGGACACAGGAAGTCATTACTGAAGAAGCTTTGTTTGTCGTGCTTCCTCTGTCCAATGTCTGTTTGCACTTTCAGTATTACTGTATGTGTATATTTGGATGGCAGTTTGTGTCTACGTTGTGTTTGTGCTTTTGTGTAAGACCAGTACATCACAAGACATTTGACCTTTATGGTGTACTTCCTTCAAAACACAAACAACCATGTTGGCCTTCTTGCACCAAATACTACTTGATCACTAAGATTTGTTGTGTGGGCTGTAGATAATGCTTGTGCAAATCTCACTATTACATAAAGAGATGCTTTTGAAATAACCCAATATTAAGCCAGGGTCCACTGTCAGTTCTTAAAGGGATAGTTCACCTAAAAAATCAAAATGTTGTCATATAATCACTCTCATGTAGTTCTGAGAGACTATTGTTCTTTGTGTGGAACAATGAAAGTCTTTTGTTTGTACAGCAAAAGTCAGTGGGTTCAAAACAACATTAAAATTTCACTGAATGGAATTTTTCGAAATGTTTTCATTTGTGTTCCACAGAAGCGTTTGTTAATCTCTGGTACATAGTGAGAAGCTTGTCAATGAGAGTGACAGTTTGTGATGTTGTCCAACAAAATGCTCCCCCCCCGTAATCCTCAGAAAATCAGCTTGGCTGATCTCGTGTTTTAACATGCTGTCTAGTCAAAAGTCACCGTCTTCCCCATCACCACTTTGGCTCGCTGAGTGGTTCCTGCTCTCAGATTTCACTCCAACTTCTCTTTTAGTGCTGCTGGGGAAATTGCCAGGCTTTACAGTTCAGAGACTGAAGTCAAAACGATCCCTCAAAATGCCACTTGCAACACAGCTTCTGAATCAACCAACCTAGAAAGACTTGAAATGATATTTTAGTTGGTATAGAAGCATGTTGCCCTTGTCTTCTTGCACCAAACACAACCCACCCCCCATGTAAAAGCCTCTTATGGTACCTCCATAATGAAGAGGGGGTTGGGGGTGGATGGGAAAGAAGTGGATTAAGGGGAGTGTGGCACACAAACTCTTAGCATTACATGTTTGTATGCACATTCGTGCAGGGCTTCAAAAAATACATCCAACCTATATCTGCATTCTCTCTTTATGCTGGTAATATGATGTATTTGACTTCTTTCTTTCAGACAAATCCAATCGTAGTTATATTAAAAATGATCCTGGCACTTCCAAGCTTTTGAATGGCATAGACGCGTGTTTCTCTTCATTAGTCCAAAACAAGTCCAATAAAGTGCATCGATCTGGGGGATGAAGAAAAACCTCCTGTAGTAAATTGATGCATGTTTGTAAGAAAAATATCCATATTTAAATGTAAGAATCACTTTAATCTAGCTTGTGCAGACTGGTCGTACACAAAGCAGCACGTTGGCATTGTGCATGCACTGTAGGGCTGTAACGATAATCGCACGATGTCGTGAGGCGCGTTTAGTCAATGAAGCCGGTACTTTGATTAGTAGTAAAGCTCCATCACGTGCGTTCAGCTGGAGCGGCAAGTAATACACAGAGCCGTAAAGCACTGACAAGCTACGCCAAAATCGCGATTCGATTTTGCGCGCGATTTTGGCGTAGCTACTACTAATCACAGTACCGGCTTCATTGACTAAGCGCGCCTCACGACATCGTGCGATTATCGTTACAGCCCTAATGCACTGATAAGTCTCGCACAAACCAATGTTTGTTTACGGGAGCAAAGGAAGCAAAGTTTCCTGACTTTAGCAAATGAGACCCAGTCTTGGTTTATATCGAAATCCTCTAACATTCTTCTTTACAAATCCTCATTTTGTGCTTCTAATTTGCAACCATTGTTTTGTTTTGGTCCTTCCTGCACATCCACGTTCGTCATTTTCGAGTGGCGCATGCGCAACACCGACGTCTTACGTCATCAGCCCGGAGCTCCTTCCTTGTACGACCAGTTGGCGCAAGCTAGATTAAAGTAATTCTTGCGTTTTAAATATGGATATTGTTCTTACAAAAATGCATTGATTTGCTACAGGAGGTCTCTATTCACCCCCCAGAGCCGTGTGAGGTATTTTTTATTATGGATGGATGCACTTTATCGGACTTGTTTTAGACTGATGAAGAGAAACACCCGTCTATGCCATTATAAAGCTTGGAAATGTCAGGATAATTTTTAATATAACTCCAATTGGAGTTTGTCTGAAATAAAGAAGTCATATACACCTAGGATGCCTGGAAGGTGATTTAAATAATGGGATAATTTTTATTTTTGGGTGAACTATCCCTTTAAAAGGAACACTTGGTATTAAGACTTGTATGGCTTAATATAATATAAATGATATCTCTTACTGAAATATGTAGTAGAAAAACCCATAAAAGATTGTTATTTGAAAAATACACATCATTTTATACATATTTTGGACTATGGGGGTGCCATTTTTTCCATGACGTGAAATGGCTGCACTCTAGTGTTAATTTTCGTTGACAAACAATTTTCGTCAACAGCATTTTTTTTCTCAGACGAAAACGAGACTGTAACGAAACAGACTTGTTTTGAATGACAAAAACTATGACAAAAATCTATTGACATTTTCATCAAATAAAAACGTGACATGTTAGGGAGGGACGATTTGGGAAGAAATTCATTCAGAGTCTGCTGCGTGGTTAGGAGGTTGGATGCGCACATTTGAACTGTACCATAGCCTATTGATCTATCTGGCGGGACACAGCTGGCATACTTTTGCTGCACGTCTCATAAAACTTTTAAAAATGTCAATATATGGGCGTAAGAGAAGAGCATATGGATAAATTTGGCGACGCAAAAGAGAACTCCGTTCAGTCTGGTATTCTGAGCGCAGACACCAAAGCATTGCCTCTCACACAGCATGAGTACTCTTTCGCATCGCATGAACGGTGAAATACACACAAAATGATGTTGAATTGTCTGTTTTGAAGAGTATTCAGGTAGACGCACTCAGTTACATCTTAGGTGAACGTAAACAATTGGGAGAATATCGGACGTGTATCAGTACATTGTATTTACTAATTTAGTTGCTATTGTCTGTGGCATTGATGTTAATCAAGCAGAAAAGACAGACAGAAAGACAGAAAATCACTCACTGCTCTTGACTAAATCACTTTAGTAGCCCTAATAAAGATTAAATTTATTTATATAAATAAACATGTGTGCTCGAAAGAATGAACAATGTGGTAAACAGGTTGTTATAAAGAATGCATAATTAGCCTATATAACCATTGGTGTTTTAATGAAATGAAGACCATGTTATTGTTTCTTTGAGAAGTGGTTTCATTTAACTTTAATATAAAGTGTTACATTTCACAGCAGTTAAATCGGTGTCTATCTTGATAAAACCTTAATATTAAACCTATGCAAACCTATGGTCGTTTTAGAGAAAAGCTTAATAAATGCATTACACTGTAAATAAACCCATTAGATTTTAGCCAACTAAATCTACTGTAGATTTAGTCAACTAAAATCGAATGAAATTTGCTGTCAAAATTAACACTACTGCACTCGGTGAGCTACTGGTGCTACCTGTTGATATTTTTACCACAACACAACGCGGAATACACAACTTGAAAAATAAAATACTGATACAATGCTACATTGTGTGGCTTTTGGTTGTAATTTTCAGTCAAATGGCAATGGGAAGCGGTGTAAGCCATCACTGCTTTTCTAGCGATAAGAAGGGAAGAAAAGAATGGGAAGATGTCTGTGGGTGAATAAAACTTCCTAAAGAACCATGTTCTGTTAATTTAGCCATAATGCCTTTGAGGCCTTCAGTAGATCACAGCTACTGAAAGAGCTTACAAACAGCAGAGACAAGAAACGCTAGATGACATCCTGGCAGGATGTTTCTCATGACACCCTGGCCACCGAAAGAGTTTCTCAGCATGGATTTCACTCGATATCTGAGAACATTAAGACTCCTTGTTAGGAAAAATCAATGGTACGGCATTTGGTTTAACCATACGCTTGTATCCATCACCATCTGTAAGCGCGTTCATTAACTGTGGTCATCGTATCAGTATTTTATTTTCTGAGTTGCGTATTCTTAGTTGTGTTGTGGTAACAATAGTCTTCTACTACATATTTCAGTAAGTCTTAATAACTGAGGTTCCCTTTAAAAGGGCAGTTTTTCTATCCGCCGCCTTATTTACTTACTTTGCTCATCTTCTAGTCTTTTATGTCCTCCTTTGAAAGGTTAATAGTGTCTCTTTCTCCGTCTGTGCACTGTGTGATGGATTGCTGTCGTCTTGTGCCACTGGAAAGAAAGACTTGGGTGGATGTTTGTGCCAGTAAGCACTGGGTGCCCGAAAATGCCCCTTTATACTGGCACAAAAAGAGCCAAAGCAAACACTCAAAGAGCCGCTTGTGCTCTGGTGTGTCTCTCTTACAAGATTCAGAAACATTCATCTGCGTTAATGCAGCAATAATAAAATTCTAGCTGATAAATTATTTAAGTTTTGCTCTAACACGTAAGAACTGAAATCCAATAACATTTTATCTAAATACATTTAAAATAAAACAGTAAAAGCTATAATGAATTATTTTTAATGATGCAGTTGACATGACAATTACATTGGCTGATAATGATAGGTTACTGATATTTTGAAGTAAATCTCAAATAACAAACAAACAAAAAATATAATTTAAATACTCAGGTCAAAGAATCTGGAACTCATAGTGTCAGTCAGAGAAGTTGGATACCTTATTCTTTCACACAATAACTCATAGAGGAACTGCTAGGAGGTCAGATTCAGGTGTCGTAATTAGGCCTCTGTGTGTGCTTTGAATTTCATGCTCTGTCATTGTAGGTATCAAACACTGCAGTATTAAACTTGAATCCCATAAGCACATGCACAGAGGGGCTAAAAGCCTCATTGGCTGTGGAGCCTGAATTAAATGTTTGCTTTTAGCATCACATAGTGGAGCTGTTAGCTGAATGTAAGGGGAACTGCAGGGGAAGCGCTGTCATCACTGGACTATAGACAGAGAAAGAGACTCCAGTGGCCTCCAAAGGGCTGAATGACTGACAAAAGCCACATTATCAGACATCTGAGGGGGGCAAAGAGTCTCCATGCCTCTTTACCATTCACTTTCAGCTAAAATACTCATCCAGTCAGCCAAAGGGCGAGAAAAAGACAGCGTTACAGAAGAATTTGAGATGACAGATATAAAGTACTGGTTTGATAGTTGTTTGAGGCTAACTGTGTAGGTGGGCAAAAGTGAGCAAGAGGATGTTTGAGATACTGAAAGAGATACATACACAGGGACTACACATTTGATTGTAGTTTGGATGTGTTAAAAAAAATGGAGATAGCAGTAATTTTAATTTTGTGATGCCTGATTGATCATGTTGTAGTTAGATTTGATTTCCTTCTGAATCTCCTGTATTTTACAGGTGACCATTGATGGCAGTTATTGCATACTGAGTTTCTGAGCCCCATTTACTCTATTTTTAAAAACATTTTAGGCATTGGAAGTTGTGATTGGCCAGTGTGGTTTTTTTCAGTGGCTGTTCAGTAGGTCTGGGTATCGAGTTCGATACCTTTTAGGCACCGACCGAAATGCCTCGATAACATCGAGTATCGAAAAAACTTTTGTTGTTCGGTACCAAACTTCAATACCTAAGGGGTTAATCTCGTCAACATCAGTGTGCCAATAAGCCTGCAGCACTAGGTGTGTTCGACTAGAAGCGGCGCCGCGGAGATCGCCGGCTTTCACACTGAATGCGGAATGCGCAGCCCTTCAGAGCGCTGCGGAAAAAGTTAAACTAATTTGAATTTTGAGCGCGGCTTGCGCGCCAGTGGTGCGCTCCGCTGTGAGTGCGCTTTGGTCGACGCAGCAACAAACCGTCCTCGCGCGGAGCATCCGCCAGAGCGATCCGAAAGCATACGAAGCAGTCTGCTCACTATAGCTCTCTTGATCCTGTGCGGAGCCATGACAAAGTCGAACACACCTGCTAGTTTACACCGGGTACAGAGATGTGGCTCGCACGTGAGGCTGTAGCGTGAAAGCATTACAACCCGTTTAGATGTAAGACTACGTTTACACTGGTGCGTTTTTGTTAAAAAAAAATAAAACAATCCTTATCCATACTGGCATTTCAGAAAAGAAATCTGTCCATACTACACGACCGAAAGTGTGCGTTATGTGATCATTCACAAACACAATAGCATGATGCTACATAAGACAGTAAATAAGATTTATATTCCGCTTTTACTCAAAACTCATTTTAAACCACCAGCGAGTGTTTGCAATAACTTCAGTTTAATGTTGTTGAAATATGTTATGTCCTCTGAGTCAGAACAGCGATTGCAGAAGAGAGAAGGCATATAACATTATACATACCAGCAGACGGCGCTGGAAGGTGCTAGTGTTTATCAGTAAATTAGTGGAAAATGAATAGAAATTATGATTCTGTCTGAGGTAAGCATTTTAAAACGAACATGCAATAGTGTAAATGTAGCGTAACAGATATGTAACTGAAAACTTTTTGAGCTTTATTAAATTTATTTTCACTGATTTATTGTGTTCCTTTGTGCAATGGCTCAGGAGTTTTTGAATCTGTATAAACATCAATAAGATGAAAAAAATTATTTTGAGATAATGTAATCTTGTTAAAATTGATTTAATAAAATTGGTATAGAAAAAAGTATCGTATAGGAACCAGTATCGAAGTCAAGGTATCGGTATCGGCACCGATATCGAAAATTTTTAAATGATACCCAGCCCTACTGTTCAGATGTTTGGGATCTGTATGATGAAAGTGAGTGCTAGTACTAGCTAGGATGCTTTAAGTTTATCAAAGGTTGACAGTAGAGACTTTTACGTTGTTACAAAAGAAATGTGAGACCGAATGTGACACTAAAGACTGGAGAAAAGGCTACTGAAAATTCAAGTTTGCCATTACAGGAATAAATTACATTTTAAAAGCTATTAAAATAAAAACAATTTTACTTTTCTATAGTATTTTTTATCAAATAAATTCAGCGTTGTTGATGATAAGAAAAAGAGAGGCAAAATTGATTAAAAGGAATTATATTTTATTGTACGTAGTATTTATTCTAATTCTCTAAATACTCAAATTTGACTAAATGTTTTTTACACAAAAAAATCTGTAGATTTTGGAGTGGACACAAGGGGAACTAATACTTCTGTTCAGGCAAACATGGTTATTAGCCAATTAAACAATCAGATATCTTATAAATTATTAGCTGGTATATTGGTTGGTAACTAGATGAAAGGTGCTTGGTCTCCAAAAAAAAAAGATTTTCATATTTTGCTGCTTATTTTGCTAAGAGCCATCCTCTAAGACAGGAAGAGACTGTCTTACTGACTGTAAATTGACAGACAACAATTTCCTATTTACATAATCAGGAATTTGTAAGTTCTGGGAAGATACTTTACAGTCAGTGCTCTGTGACGCTCAGACCCGAAAGTTCATGGCTATAAATTGTCTAAGCATTTTACTCTGTTCCTATAATGAGTCAACACCTTGAGTCAGAAACAGATTTTTCAAGATAAATGAGAACATGTTTTGATTTGTTGTGGTGGTTTGGCATATGAACAGGTCATTCTCTTCCGGGCAAAAAGGGGAAATCAGATTTTAAATCCATAATCCAGATGACATTGTTCTTGTTGTCTCCCTTGTTTACGTAACTCATGGTTCTAGAGGAATTATTTTTGTACTTTGTAGTTGACTGTAAAATGTAGAAAGAGTAAGGATGATGACAAACAGACTTGACTTCACCTTTAGGATTTGAACTTGTGAACTTCAATGTGAAACTATCATGGAAGTGGCTGGTGAGATTAGTGTCGTTGTTAAACTCTCTGGCTTCGGAAACGTATACCAGTAGACCACTATAGACCATTTCGTCAGATGTAAACAAACTGGTCCCGATACACTTCCTGTTTCTTTTTTTTTTTTTTTTAACTTTACACAAACATCACAAAAAAATACAACCAGCATAACATTTGACTGGATGAAAATGTTACATTAGCACCTTTAACATGTATTTGTATATGTGAAATGAAATAAAAAATAAAAAACAAAAAAACAGGAAGTGCTTGTGGACCAGTGTTGTTTACATCTAGCAAAATGGTCTATATTATCAGTCCGTAGGGGGAATATAAGCTACACGACAGCTAATGCCAAAGTTTTTAGTGGGTGCCTCTCTCCTGTGCTCTTTTTTTCTTGTTTTTCTCTGATAATTGAATTTTCAGGTCTAGGGTAGAGATGTTGGGTGCTCTGCAAGAAATCTCCATTATCTGTCTGTGTTAACCGAACAGACTGAACACACTGCCACATCCAGCTGACTCTGTGTTCTCATCTCTGTCTCGTTTTTCTTTCTGGACAAAAGTCACCCATTTAGACAGGAAGAAAACAACATGCAAAGCAGCCAGTCAGTCACAGTTAGAAAAGTACAGACTGTATTATAGACAAAGCAGATTTTACAGTGTTGCTTGTAATTATTTGGTTCACTTGCAACTTGAGACTATGATGCATTTGCAAAGGAAGTTTCATGCTAGAATGCTCATTCAGTGTTGTGCATCATAAAAACAGTGTTAGGTGCCATAATTTGTCCAAAAAGTTTTAATGATCGAGTTTGTGCTGTATCTGCTAAATGAACGAATGTAGATCCTGAGGCAAAAGCCATTTCATATATGTTGTTTATGTCTTTTTAATACACTTTGTTTACTTGAGCAGCCGTCTCTCACCTGTACCCCAGACAACACTTCTGTCTGACTTAATTTCCTGTCTTTGTCTGCATTTGTGTTCCTCACAGTGGTATTATTTCCTCTGTTTCTGTGCTAGTGTTTCTGCATTTTGCAGCTTGTCTTTGCTTATGATGCTTTCACTCTTTCTCGTTGTCAGTCAGATCACTTATATTGTTAACTAAAACTAGTAAAATCATTTTTGGTAATTGAAATAAAATAAAAATAGCAAAAAACATTTCATGAAGTTAAACTTGACTAAATAAAAATAAGTACAACAATTACTAAATATGAAGTAAAAGTAGTTGAAATCTAGGTATAAATATTAAAAATAAAACTAATACAATTCAAAAGCACATAAAAGTAATAAAACTCACAATTAAAATGAAAAAGCTCACTAGATTGAGCTCTAAAATGATCACGTGACGTGACCTGATTGACCTGGAGAACGTCAGTGACGTCTTTGAAGTGCTCTTACGAATGTAGCACTGAAAGCTTGTTGAATTGGCATTTTAAAATCGTGGAAATACATCCTACAAAACTCCCTAAGGCTAAACTGTATGTAAGTCATGTCTGATTGGTGGTTTCTGTGACAGGTTTAATGCTGGATTAGCTCTGCACAGCAGAACATCTATATGTTTGCGCACTGATGGCGCTATGTGGGTCACCTTGATGGAAGGAGAAAGTGCATAAGGCATGGAAGCAGAGAGGAAGAGAGCTCTTGAAATGTTGAGCGTTGAGTTGGTGGAGCTAATGGGCGCTTATCGTTATGACAGACTTGGTAATACTCACACCTCTGCAAAGGAGATAAAACACGCACACATTCTTTTGTATAGTATTCCTGTGCAGATTTGCCGGTCATGCTTTAACCTTGCCTCTTTCTTATCTTGTTGTTTAAAGCGAGAGTGGTTTGATAAAAGCATGAGCATTCAGAGTGTCTAGGTTTTAATTAACCTAATTCACCCGCTCAGTCATTTCTGTAATCTCCATAGTGAACCTTTCTACATGAGAGCGTGCGAGGAGAGTTTATTTAAGTACTTGTTAAAGCGGTGTTTCATGAGAATTCTGTTGACACTTACTCACACTCATGATGTTCCAAACCTGTTGGACTGACTGACTTTTGTGGAAAAGAAAGAAATTTTGAAAAATACTCCAACTGTTTCATTTTATTTGTCTATAAAATGAAAATATCACATTTCTATGCAAGCCTGTGTTCACCACTGGGGAAAAAAAAAAAAAAAAAGGTAATTGCGACTTTTTATCCCACAATCTTTTTTTTTTCCTCAGAATTGCATGATACAAATGCAAATATCAAAATTCTCCGAAAAAAAAGTCAGAATTGCTAGATGTAAACTTGCAATTCTGACTTTTCTGTGAAATTGCGAAATACAAACTCAACTAATTTGTGAGTTTATATCGCGTAATTCTCAGAAAAGTCAGAATTCCAAGTTTTTATTCAAATAAAAATAAAATATTCAAAACTTGCAAATTAGTTGAGTTTGTATTTCATATTCTGAGCTTTTTTTCTCACAATTGCAAGTTTATATCATGCAAATATTTGAATATTGATGATAACTTTTGAAAATTTTATTGAGAATCACAAGTCACAATAGCAAGTTTATATCATACAATTCTCAGAAAAGTCAAAATTCTGTTTATATCAAAATTCTCAGAAAAAAAGTCAGAATTGTGAGATGTAAACTTGCAAATTAGTTGTTTGTATTTTGTAATTCTGAGCTTTTTTCTCACAATTGCCATTTTATCTCACAATTCTCAAAAAAGTCAGAATTCCAAGTTTGTATCAAAATTTTCAGAAAAAAGTCAGAATTGCAAGATGTAAATTTGCATGTTAGTCGAGTTTGTATTTCCTAAGTCAGAATTGCAAGTTTATATTTCTAAGTTCTGAGGGAAAAAAGTCAGAATTCCATGATGTAAACTCTGAATTGCAAGGAAAAAGTCTGAATTAAGAAAGTCGCAATTACCGTTTTTTTATTTTTTACTCAGTGGCGAAAATGGGCTTTCATACATTTAAAAAAAAAAAAAAAAATCTGATTGTGATTTAAAATTTGCTGTGAACGAAGCCACATCTTCTTGATACAAGTAACAATTTGCCATCTTATTGAAGCTACAGAGATGAACATTGATTCAACAGAATTGCTTAAAGGGGTCTTTGGTTGTACTTCAGACAGTTGTAAACACCACAGTCTCTCTCAGCCACACCACTGCATGCATTATTCAGTGTGTGGGGTTGTGAGTGGGTGTGATGTATTGGGCACGAGGCGAGACGTGACCGTGTGCAAATTATCAGCAGAAGACTTGCGGCACAGAGCTTGAACAGGCACACGGGGGGCTCACAACATTGTTCCTTTGTTCAAAGCCCTGCATTGGGCAGCTGCCCGGCCAATGAAATGTCAAAACTGCTGACTCAAAGCTGGTACACGATTTCATTCATCCTGCACACACTATACCTCAAGCTTTGACTGTTTTTAAACATGTTTTCAAAACATTTCCCTTATCTGCCATTGGTTTAAGAAACAGATAGCCCTGCCTCAAACTCACTCTATTGGTTGAGCCACTGTTGCTATGTCAGATTTGTTGGGAGGCTTAAATAAAGGAAATTAACCTACGAATGGTGTACTTGTAGAGGTTGCAAAATAGAACAAAGAAAGTATTTAAAGAATTAGTTCACTCCTGAATTAAAATTTTAAGATAATTTACTCACCCCCATCTCATCCAAGATGTTCATGTCTTTCTTTCTTCACTCGAAGAGAAATTAAGGTTTTTAATGAAAACATTCCAGGATTTTTCTCCATATAGTGGACTTCAATGGGGATCAGCAGGTTGAAGGTCTAAATTGCAGTTTCAATGCAGCTTCAAAGGGCTCAAGATGATCCTAGTTGAGGAATAAGTGTCTTATCTTTCAAAGCAATTAATAATTTTCTAAAAAAATAAAAATGTATATTCTTTTTAACTACAAATGCTCGTTTTGCACTACCTCTGCAATGTGTGTCTGCGTCGTCACGCATCATGTAATGATGTTGGAAAGGCCACTTGTGATTAGTTCTTTGTCTGTGGGCGAAAAACTCCATCTCATTTTCTCCTCCAACTTCAGAATCATCCAATTTGGACCTTCAACCCATTGATCCCCTGATCTTTGCTGATCTTCGCACAGACAGCGTTGTGTAGAGCACAAGGAAACCATTAATTGTCACCTGACCAAAGTTTAGCAGTTAAATTTTATAAGAAATATGCAATTGGTGGCAACTAATGGGAGTTTAAACCAATGGGAATGCCAGTGAAGCCACCTGATACAGTTGGTTGCAGCAGTCAAGTTGAAACATCCGATAGCATCCATCCAACACCTCAGTAACTTGGTGACCTCCAGTGATTTAATCACTGTCAGTGTGAACAGAGATTCAAATTTAGACCCTGACAGACTCATGAACAGGAACCATGGCGATTGAAATCCCACCGTTCCTCTGTGGAGCGTGTGAACTGCATCTCCATTGATCTTTAGTGCCATGACCTCTGACCTCTGCTGGCAGACCTTCAGCGTACAGGGCCACCGTGTCCTGCTTTCTCTTAGCGGTTGCTTTACTCTTTCTCTCTCTCTCTTTTCCACTCCACAGTGTCCTAATGAGTGAGCCTATTTAAAGACAACTCCACTGCTTCTATATTTAACTCACTAAGATGCTCTCTTTAAGCACCTTGTCCCTGCCTCTTTGTGGCTTTGGGTTGGAAAGACGTGACTGTCTTGTCTCTGATTCCTCATTTCTCTCTTCCTCCCTTTCTGTGTCGCTCCATTTCACTTTGCTACAAGAAGGACTTAACTTTCTCAGCGGGGGCCTGTTTTGGCCCCAGATCTACAGAAGACATGTTCTCTTATCTTCGATCTCCACACTACCTGGTGAGTGCCTCAGCTCTGAATGCGGAAAATGAGTACGCTGAGATATACAGGAAGATGCTTAACGTGGGTTGGGTTCTCGCTTAGGGGTGTGACTTCATCTTAAATACAGCCAAACCAAAAGTTATTCAGACACCAGATATAATCTTTGATATTACTAGTTTGTGCAGGACACTATAGTTCATTTATGTAAGTGAGGATAGCAAAATGAACTAAAAATAATAACTGTGACATATTATAGCATAATAAAAAAAAGTCTTAATACAGTGGACTACCAGTAAAATTAATAATTTGAAGTTTGGGACCCAAAATTATTCAGACACTTTGACCTGAACATGTTTTGCCTAAGTGTTTTTTTCTTTAATTGCTAATGCCACCTTTTTATACCACAGACTGAACAAAATTAAGCATTGCTTGGTAATTGGCCAACGAAGTATTGATAATTATGTAAATATTGTTATATTAACAGTTGTCTGTTGTCAAAAAAATTTTTTTTGGTTGATTGTAAACTCTGAGTTCTCTTTGTTTTTTGGAACGATTGTACTATAACTAACACACACATACACACACACATATATATATATATATAAAATGTAATTGTGCAGAAGTAGTGCTGAGGTCCAACAAAAAATATGCTATATTTAATATGGTATATTTGATTGTGCTAAAGTGGAACTATCGCAAATATATTTTAGGTACAATTTAAATATCTTGCATTTTAAGACAGATATTATGCAAAGATCATACAGTCCTTATCAGTAGTAACATTAAAACTAAGGGTTGACTGATTATCGCAATTTTATGATTTTCGGTATCGGTAATTTTCAAAGCCGATTTGCTGCTAAAATAATTTAAGCACATTTTAAAGAAAGTTTTTGTCAGAGCCCTTTTTATTCATAATTTTGACATAAAATTTTTACACCGTAAATATATATTGGTTCAAAATATCGTTTATCGGTATACTTAATCTGTAATAATTGGTATCGGCATCGGCCCATAAAAACACATATTGGTCGATCCCCTAAGTAAAACACATTTTAGACTTAATATTAAGAAATGTGAATTGCACATAAGTAGTAGGGGTGTGCATTGGCACTGCCCTCACGATTCGATTCGATTATGATTCACCAGGTAACGATTCGATTCAATTCGATTCTATGATGCATTGCGATCCATCAAAATTCTACTGCACACAAGGCAAATTTTTTATCAGTCATGAGGCAATAATAACCCGTCTATCGCGGTCATCTCCCTCCGCCTCAGCCATCTTGCTCGTTGTTGTTGTTATTCCCCCGGAACCGGAAGTATTTGAAACTTCACAACTTTATTTTCCGCCAGAAAATAAACAGTGACATAATCGATTATGGCACTTTGCCGCATCGATGCTGAATCGTTCATGCCCCGCATCGCGATGCATCGCCGAATCGATTATTGTTGACACCCCTAATAAGTAGTACTCCATATAAAGTTTAATTACAATTTTTATATCAGTAAGTCTCAAGCGATATGTCAGTAAATATGTTAATAAATTTGAGCTGTACTTAGTATGTAATAAATATATTTTAAATATATTACTTTTTACTAGGTTGTGTGTATGTGTGTGTGTGTGTGTGTGTGTGTGTGTGTGTGTGTGTATATATATATATATATATATATATATATATATATATATATATATATATATAAAGAGAGAGAGAGAGATGTATGTTGCATTTAATAATAATAATAATAATAAAAAAATTAACAGTTTTCAACATGAATAAGTAGTCTAAATTCTTTAGCGGCAAAATAAAAAACATTTTGAATTGTATTAATGTTTCTCAATATTACCGTTTCATGTATTTTTGATCAAATTCATGCAGCCTTGGCGTTTGTATAGATGGTATGGTTATTATAGTTCATTTTTTATGTTGCTGAAGCGTTCTGTAGCACACAAGCTGTCATGCTATCTATCTCCTTCATGACTGGAAGACCCTGTACTTTTGTGGTGAAATCCCACACATAACTTGACCTACAAGAAATGGACCGTGTGTAGGAGAGAAGGATGATGTCAGTTGTTTTTTGAACGGAGAGCAGCACTGAGGCTACATTGGCAGAAAGGCAAGTACAGGTTGCGTCATTGTGGCCGTTGATGTCATTTTGCTGATTAACCCATGTCATTCGCACAAGTGTCCTCACACTTAAGCTTTGTTCCGTCAGTACGGTGGCTTTGTGGTCATGGTGAAAAAGACGCATTGTTCTGTGTCTATTTCTGCAGTGAAAGGTCTAGTCGAGGGCATGCATGGGTGTTCGCCACCACTAACATATGGCCTCAGATTGCTCCGTTGAGCGTCGGGAATGTCTTTCTCTTATAGTTTTGCATAATTGGAATTCCCTTCCCACAATCCCTCTGAATGAAGAAAAGTTTGTGGTTATTTGCATTGGAGATCCTAATATTTTCAGACCTTTCTTTCTGAAATTGTAGGTCCATGCCTGTGTGTTGTGAAAGTGGCACTTTTGAAAATCCTTTCTGGCTCCGTCTGTGTCTCTCCCGAATCGCCTCGCTCTGTCTATTCATCTTTCTGTTCCTCTTTGTTGAGTCATTGTGAGTTGTTCTGAGGGCAGTCCTCCCTGAATAGCTATTGTGCTCTCTGTACCAAGAGCCGTCATCTCCTTTAGTCTGTATGGCAGACGTTCGATGAGCGTCTAAGACGTTTCGTTAACCCTGCTGTGCTTGTGTGTACAGGGGTGATGAACCAACACTGAGAAAAACACTTGAGTAAATCAGCCATGGTGATCTAGCACAGCAAGTGTACCACAATGCCTTGGCACCTTTGTTAACAAGCCGTGTGCTAAATGTGAGTCTCAGACACACAGCTGGGATTTATTTTATTGGATTTTCCTCAGACTAACGACAAGTGATTGCATCATTGCATCTAATGTGTCTGTTGTCAGGCCGTTTGGCCGACGCTGATGTTTGACCTGCCGCTAATTTGATTCACCTTGATAAGATTATCTCTTTCAGATAAATCTACACTGTCTGAATTATCAGCCTGTGATTAAATGTGTGTAAGACAGAAGGAGGAAAAGGAAAATATCTTAGAAGAAGGCATTTCCTTTATGCTGAGAGATAAGATCAAAAGACATTATGTAGTGTTGCTTAATATTTCCTGTTATGCATCATGAGCTGAAATATTGACCTTTGTAGAATAGCTCTAAAAAAGCAAAAGTTTATTTATAAAGTACTTTTTGTATTCTGCACTAAAGATAAATGCAAGTCAGAACAGGCTGTTAAATTATTGAAAATGAATGCATATCAAAGGTAATAAAGTGGTGTAACAATGTTACAAATATGGTAGCGTATTCTAATTAAAAGCTTCAGCAAAACATTTATTCGTAAGATTATATTTGTGGAAGGGAGAATTTACATCTATTTGCTCATTTTTCCATAGTCAGCAATTCTTTAAATTGAGAAAATCTGGTGCGATTTAAACATTTTAATTTGAATCTTTTGCATGCTGTTAATGTGACAGAATGTTTTTTTATGTAGCGGTGTTTTAATCTCTTTTCCATCGCATTGCAAAGAAAACAGGTGAGCAGATAAGATTCACGCTTTTTATCACATGTCCGGAGTCGTCGATACATAAAACTACATAAAACTTTGACTTGCTTGCAAACAGACTATTTTTCTATGCGACAGTATAGCAGAGGAAGAATCCACAAATGGCTCTCTTGTCCATGTACTTTTGTATTTGGTGTACAAGCGAGTACAAATATCTGATTGGCTGTTTGAAACATGTTCTTCTTTATGACAGCGCTGATTTGTGTTCTGTAGTAACTACCGTACTTCTGCTTTCCTACAAGCACCACCTACTGTCAGAGAGTGAATTTGCGTGCTCACTAGTGCATTTGCCATTTTTTAATGCAGTGGTTTCATTAGTATTTTAGTGTTTTATAATCATATTGCTGAGGTATGTAGGTGGTTCTTCCAATCAATAATGGCAGCCAGTGAACTGAGGGATTTAAGTGATTCTTTAGTTCAGTATGAGTCTGCACTTGTACTGCTGCATTTTGAACGTTATGATAATGGTTTTTGGTATACTAGCCAACGTACAATTGCAGTCTAAGTCTATATGCTGCAAATAAATGGGTTTCAGTGAGTTTTTCACTGTCAGTAGAGAATAGAGAGGGAGAGAGCAAGAATGAGCAGAGAATCTCTGATCACCAGCGAGTCTGATTTAAAAAATAAAAATAAAATAAAAAACAACTGTTACTTTTGTTAGATTAGTACCTTTTAAAATATGTTTTAGATCAATTAGATTGGGTGTTGTGTTGTCATCCAGATATTTTATTTGGTCAAATAAGCACTGACCTCAAATTAAACCTATTAGTGATTTGATCTATCAGAAATCTATTGTTCTAGTTGGTAGAAGTGTGATGTTTGTCCTGATTTTCTTTCATAATTAGTAGATTAAAAGTAATGAAATTACCATTACAATTGACTAATTTTTTTTTTTTTTTTTTTTTGTTAAAGGCTCTTAGTTTTGGTGCACAAAATCAAACTGTTAGCAAAGTAGTAAGCAGGATTTGACATTAACTTTTTTGCTCACCAGCCACTGTGGCTACTGGTTTTCCAAAGTTACTAGCCACACAGCATTTTCACTGGCCACAGTTTTGTTGTTGGGAAATTATATTATATGAATAAAGTTTTTAAACATTTTTTTAAATTCAAATTGTTTAATTGAAAATTAAAAAAAATTAAAAAATTAAAAAATAAGAAATACATTTCTTATTGTCTTTAATTGTTTAGATTTTTTAGAAAGCATATAAAGTTCTTAAATATGGGTCGAGTTTCTGAACAAAAACAGCACAGGCTTATTGAAAATGCACATTCATTCTCTTCCAGCAGGTGGCGCTTTTGGAACGTGAGAAATATATCGGTTTCCCAATTAATGGCTGTACACAAAGCAGTGTTGTATTCACAAATGCTAATTTTCCCCCGTCGCAAGAAACCAGCCCTCCTTAGTTAGTGTTGCTATGTCTGACAAGCAGTGTCGCTCTCACACTACACACCATGCTCTAACGCAGTGAAAAATACATCGTGGAGCAAAGAGGAAACTAATAATGCGCCGGCAGACAAGACGGAGCAGGTTACTTCTGGTTTGAAACCTTTAAAATGTTGTCATTTTTTTTTAAAAGAAATTCAAACAATATATATCATTTTGTGGCTCTTTAAATGTGTCAGATCAGTGTATTGCCTTATTAGATCAATGACGCGTGAACCGATTATCTTTTCTTCTTTATTTAAAGCATGAAAAAAACATGAATGAACATCATAACGTATTTTTTTTAAACCTCAGAAAGACGTCAATACAATTTAAGTTCACTGAAGTTAATCTGCTCTCCTGTCTGATTTGTTTGTCGGACATAATAGCAGATTCGACTTTATGATTGGTCAGATCGGCTGTCAATCAAGCTGTTTGTAAACGGTCAATTTATCAATGAAAACACCATCAAACCTTTTCTGAAGACAGTCGGTTTCCTTCAGAGATACATTTATAAAAAACACCCGCACCGCGTTTTGACTTTGAAACATGCAGCTCATGTTTTTTTCAATGAAATCATAGCCTTTTGAAGTTTAATCTTCATATTAAGCCCCAACAGGATTTTTATCTTTCCATCCCCAAATTTGAGACCTCTTAAAGTTTTGATACCATTTAAGACTTTTTATGTCCTTAAATTTGATACTAAATTTAAGTCATTTTAAGAACCTGCGGAAATCCTGAAATTTCAATCTGCCAAAGTGGCTAGTGGGAGTGACCGTGTTACAGGCCACTACTGAAATCAACCCGCATTTGGTGGGTTGGCAGGTGCTAATGTCAAGCCCTGGTAGTAAGTGTGCTACTTTTAGAGTAAAATGAAATCTTGCTCCTATGAATCTGTCTGAAATTCTGTATATGCGCAGATTAAATTTTAGTTTAAATTAGAGGCCATAGTAAATCCCATAGGTTGTGTCAGGGCATCATCTGTCTGCAAGCTTTGGTATTAAGATCACTATAATCAGTCTTGAAGATCATGCTATATGTTATACATATATAAATATTTTGTTACCTTAAGGGAAATAATAAATCATTTCAAATGTGTGACATGACACCCTAACTGCCTTGACTCTATTGCTGCCTACTCATCCTGCTAACACCACTGCTATACTTTCACAGTCCATCCAGCCTCATAACCTACAGTCCATGTAATTAGCAAGAGGCAATACCACGACAGGAATTAACGAGGGATTTTCTCATTAGTCAGGAGGCTTAGCTTCCCAAGGGGTGTCTGGCGGGGCAGGAGTGTGTTCAAGTATTGCATGAATGATATATTGTCCTGTGTGGTGCTAATACAGCTTAGCCTCAGTTATTGATTAGCAAGTGCTGTTATGTGAAAAGTATAATGTTGTCTGACTGCATTGACCAGTGTGCTTCCAAACCACAATAGGGGGTTTTGCACCAGAGGAACCTTTTCATGGTTCATAGAACTAATGGTGGAGGTTCCTACTCTTTGTTTTTACTGCAAACTCACTTTAGAGCATCAGACAAAACTGTCGATTAGCATTACATTAGAAATATAGCTTTTTTTTTTTTTTTTTTTTTTTTTTTTTATAAAAACAGATTACTTGATTTTATTTATTTATTTTATTTTTTTGATGAAATCCGAGAGCTTTTTCACCTTGCATAGACATCAACGCAACTACTGCTTTCAAGGCCCAGAAAGGTAGTAAGGAGATTGTCAAAACAGTCCATGTGACATTAATGGTTTAACCTTAATTTTATGAAGCTACGAGAATACTTTCAGTGTGCAAAGAAAACAAAAAGAGTGACTTTTTTCAACGACTTTTAGTCCTCATATAACGCTTTCTTTGATGCACGTTCACAAAAGTACAACAACGGTTCCCCAAGTTCAATTTAATAAAACTGCCCAGTGTGAAAGTCTGGTTAGCCTTTTGAAAAGATAGCTGCATTATAATTTGTTTCCAAAACTGCTTTGAATATACTTAAAGTGGCTGAAAGTTTTTATTGGCTTGATTGTAATGCTCCATGTACCATATAATGTGACAAAATGCCTTCTTTTTGGAACAAATAGGATGTTAATGCAACATTTATATGATTCAAAAACAAATGTTTGTATTATCAGCACTGGAAGTCAATGTAAACCTCTACTTGAATCAAGAGAGGGAATAATTTATCTGTGAAGGTCAGTCCAAAGATTTTACAGGTCTGGCTAAGTAGTTTCCCCTAAGCTGCCTTTGCTACAGTCTGCTTTTCTGTAGATATTGTAACTCTTTGGAAAAAAAAAAATGTAATGTCAACAAAAAAACAAACAGTGGAAAAGTTATACTTGTCTTGCAGAGCGTGTCAGTTCAATTAAGCTTTCGGTAGTGCAGTTTTTAAAGCCTTTGCATCGGTCAGCACATAGAGGGAACACAAAGAGAGAAAGACGGAAAGAGCAATAAGGGGGATGGGAGAGAGAGAGATAAAGGAAGAACCATCCATCCAGGCCTTCTGTCCAGGATCACCACAACTTCATTATTTAAACTAAATTAGGTGACAACTGCCCCCATAGGCAAAATAAGCAGCCAGTGTTTGTCTATGGAGTCATCTTATATCTATAATGATTTGCAATACTTTATGGTTTAATCCATTTGGGGTTTGACATTAGAGAGTATGCATGGTTGAACAGTAGAGCATGCCAGTATCATGGGTTTGATTTCCAGGGCAAGCATGAACTGAACACAGAGTGTCTGCCAAATGCATATATAAAAAAAGAAAATGTGTATATATGTGACAATAATGTGCAATGTGTCTTTCCAAAAATGTTAAATCTGGAAAACATGAATTGATAAGTTCTTTGATAGACCAGCTTTAGATTTGCAATGTGAGTTTTGTGTGGAAAGACTATAGATTGAAGATGTGGGACATTAGCTCATTCACAAGCAGTGGTTTGAGCTCAGAGAACAGAGTGTTGCTCACTAGGAGTCCTCGCTAACATTTCTGAATAATTAATAGGGTTTTTTGGGGAGATGAGGGGAACCAATAAGAAGGCAGGGATTTGGACGGTTACAGGATGCACCGTCTGCTGTAGTGGATTTGGGACTACCATCAAAGCACATCGCCCCCAGGTTTTTCTGCACCTCCACACTTCTACACAGAAACACGCACATATATTCACCTCCAAATTCACTGATTATGATGGTTGCAAAGCTACAGACATTTTAATAATCAGATAGTTGGTAGGTTGTCTGAATTAATTAATCAACTAATTAGTCATAAAGAGATAGTTCACCTAAAAATGAAAATTCCATCATTATTTACTCACGCTTAGGCCTACTCGTGTTCTGTATGACTTTTTCTCTGTGAAACAGAACAGAAGTTATTTTGAAGAATGCTTTAACTGTATTGGTCCATCAGTTCAAAATAACATTGTATCCTGCCAATTTTTGTTTTATGGACAGAAAATTCAAACAAAACATTCTTCGAAAGAAGTAATAAACAATTCAACAAGCAATAAAATAAAAAAAATTTAGATGCACTTCCCTAAACATATTTTATTGGACTGTCCCGGTTTTAGTAAGCAATGGAAAGCTTTTTTTAATGAAGTACACTCACTCAGAGACTTGTTTAGTAAGATTTTATCAAAAAAGATTTATAATGAGTTAATTAAAAAAACAAAAAAAAACTGTATAGTTTTAACTGCTGTATTTTTGTTAATATGGTTTTTATTTTGTGTTTATGTAACTTTTGTATTATTCCAGCTCAGTTTTTTAAGTGATTTTTTTTTTTTTCTTTCTTTTAATTAAATGTAAATTCTAGGGCTGGTAAACGATTAATCGCGATTGATCGCATACAAAATAAAAGTTTGACTTTGCTTAATGTATGTGTGTGTACTGTGTGATTATGTATATATAAATACAAACATATTCATGCATATATTTAAGAAATATTTACAAGTACAGTTGCAATCAAAATGATTCAACCCCCCAGAGACTGCAGTACTTTACAAATACAAGCTTTTCTGAAGATCCAGGACTTGCATCTAAACAGTTTACTGAAATGTTACAAGTGATAATGTCAATATCTAATGTAATGTTTTTGAGTTATAGGATTTTTTTTTTACAGCTATGTCATAATTATTCAACCCCTATTCAACATTGTTGTTTTTAAGTCACTTATTTTTATGGTAGGGAACAAAATTATCTTAAAACACAATTAAGCCTTTAGAAACTCTATTAAAAACAGAATTAGCTTGGGCTGTTACACATACATACATTTAGCCCATGCATGTGCTGAAGTTGACTAACAAATATGGCAAAGTCAACAGAGCTCTATAGAGAAGATATAGAGAAGAAATAATTTTATTACTTAAGAAAGTACAAGGCTACATGAAGACTTTCAAGACATTAATATTCTCTAGAGACAGAGCTGGCAGCCTTATTCCTTAGTGTAAAATGTGTTGTACCAGAAAACCTTTGAAAGTGTTGAACAAAAAAAGCACAAGATTATAAAATGTTTGATCAGAGCAACTGAGAAAAACCTGCAATGTACAGCCAAAGACTTGCAAGATGACCTGACGAAAAGAAGGAAAAACATTTCAATGCAGAATATAAGATGAACACTAGACAAGTATGGCCTTTGTGTCGGGGAATCTTGCTGAATACCACTCTTGACAAAGAAGAACAAAAAGGCCAACTTGAACATGCTAAAATTCATTTGGATAGACCTGTGGAGTTCTGGAAGAATGTTTTATGGAGTGATGTGACCAAACTGGAACTTTTTGGACCTATGGATCAGCGGTATGTCTGGAGCAAAAAAGGCAAAGCTTATAAGCAGAAGAACACCATCTCTATCGTCAAACGTGGAGGTGGGCCAGTCCTGTTATGGGGTTGTTTTACTGTAGCAGGAAGTGGATATCATGACCATATGAAGGATTTCATAGATTCTTTGAAGTATCAGGCCATTTTGGCAAGAATTGTGATGCTTTTGGTGCAAAGAGTGAAGCTGATCATCAATGGACTTTCCTGCAGGACAATCATCCCAAAGTATACATTCAAATCTACTTATGCTTGGTTCAGGGATCAATCATAGAATGTTCTTGAGTGGCCTGTTCAGTCTCCAGATTTAATTCTTATTGAAAATATTTGGTTGAATTTGAAGAAAGCAGTGGCAATGTCAAAACCAAAGATTATCAGTGATCTGAAAGCTTTTTCAGGCGAGGAATGGGCCAAGATTGCAGTAGAGAGGTGACAGAAGCTTCTAAGCACTTCTGAGCAGCATTTATTGGAGGTTATACAGAACAAAAGGCTCTGCAACAAATGTTACTTTTGGGGGTTGAATCATTTTGAACACGAACGTTTAGAGCCAATTCGATTTTTTTTTCATTATTCATCAACTTACGTTCTGAGAATTACTCAAATGTGTATTAATAAACTTTCTTCAATAGTGTACTGATGCCTTTGTTGAATTGTTTTCATAAAATTTTGTTCTCTGCAGCAAAATGTCTTGCAGGTCAAGGGGGTTGAATAATTTTGATTGCAACTGTATATGAAGAGTTCAGATGCAAAACCAGCTAAAAGCCATCTTGGTCAAAAATGAGATAATGATACTGAGTGAATGCTCTCGACACACATTATACGTCCATCAAATAGTTTTTCTTCAAACTCACTAAAATACCAGCCTCAGCCCAATCAGAAGTACCGGTACTTACACAGAAACCTATACATCTGAGCCTGATAAAAATACATTTTTTAAAGAAAGACGTCAGATGGATTTAGCTGGTTTTGCATCTGAACTCTTCATATGTATTTATTATAATTTTTATAGAATTTATATTAAATATAAATAAAAATATTTTGTACATAAATAACATATTTCTCTTAAATATATACATTAATTTGTGCATATTTATATATACATAATAATTACGCACAGTACACACACACAAATATATTAGGCAAACTCAAACTTATTTTGTATGCGATTAATCGTTTACCAGCCCTAGTAAATTCATGTCTCAGTAGGGCTGCACGATTGACAAAAATCATAATTGTCGATTATTACCTTGAAATTGTAATTGCAATTAATAATTACGATTATCACAATTTACATTGAATGATGTTTTGAATAGCTTTGAAGCAAAACAATTTTTTTTCATTGTTTGAAGCAACTGCATGCCACATTTTTATATATATATATATAGTTTTTTCTTTAAATATAAAAAATGTAAAGTTTAAAAAAAATTAATTAAATTTAAAACAATGAAGAAAAAAAAAAACCCTAAGATAACTTGTAGGAAAAACACACACACTCACATACACATCTTAAGCAAGCAGAGTAATTTAAGTGGATTTATTATTATTATTATTATTATTTTTTGTAATTGCGCCTTTGAACGATTACATAATTGTGGCATCTGTAATTGTAATCACAATTAGAAATGTGATTTATTGTGCAGCCCTATGTCTCAGTCACATTTTCTTGGTTAAACATTACTTGCACTACCAGAATAAAAATCTATATTGTATTTTTACATTAACAGTGTAATTAATAGGCTATTTGTTTTTTTTAAAACCATGTATAAATCTAGACAGTTTAGTGTGTTTAAGCATTTTATATTTGCTCAGTAATGTTTATTTGCTCCGTATATGAACTATTGTTCAGCTTGGTAAACACTGGTCACAGACACGGAGATGTGCCTTTAATTTCAACAAACTGCTGTTAGACAGTTTTCCTTCAGAAAACTAGTGATTTCTATGCTTTTTATGTCATATTTTGTAATAGTTGCATTGTTCTGGGGTTTTTCTGTGCTATGATTTTTTTTGTTCCTCTCTCTTCTCATCCAATTTTTTGAGGAGACACTGCCTCTCTTGCCCCTTTGGAGGAAATGCTGCTGTTGCAGATACACTTCCTTAAACAACCATTTTCTTGTTGCATTTTCACCCCATTCAACATCGTTGCAGTGCGAAAGTGTGCAGCTGTTAATCATTCTGCTCTGACTGAGATTTCATATTCTCATCCGGTCTTATAAAAACCGTCAGCATCAGCGCTGAGCACAGGGAAGTCCGTTTGTGTGTGCGTGTGTGGTATCACGCAGCATTAGGCTGCGCGCCGAAGACCTAAAGGTTAATTGGTTGTCTCTCTGTCAGAGTTTGAGCGTTGCTGAACTCGCTGAGGTGTGAAATAGAGCTAAAATTCCCCATAAAGTTTGCTGTCTACTAAATCAGCCTTCCTGGAGCCACACTTATTGATTTGAGTGTGTATGGTCGCGTCCTTTGTGACAAACTTGCAGTAGATACTACGGACTCAAACTGTAGATATAGACCTAGTGTTCGGTTGAGCGCACATCCATGTGGCTCCAGGGGCTCTGGGGGAGGTGACTGGGCGGCTGTGCCCGCCTGGCTCTGCATATGTCACAGATGTGCTAATGTGTGACTGAGCGGATGCATCCTGACTGCAGGCGGTCAGATGGAAATGTAGGTTACACTGGTCATCCATACTCGGTCCAGGAGGAGGAGTGAGATAGGCCTGCCTTTGTGTTATTGGTAGTTTTTGATGGACAAAAGAAGAGGAGAAAAGTCAACATAAGTGTTTTTTTGAAAAAACATGCATGAAAGTAAACCCTTAACCGCAAAAATAAACATAAGTATAGGTCGATTTTACAAAAACATATGAATAAGATCGTACAAATGCAACCAGTTTGCCAAAATTTAATGCCATTTTTGTTACCAAACCTGGTGAAATCTCTCTCTCTCTCTCTGCACTGTACCTTACTCTCACACACTCATTCTGTTATGTAACCGTCTTAGAGTATGTCACAGCTTAGCACACAAAGGCATTTAGGTAAATTTGTGTACGTGGCATACATAACCTCTCTAAAATACTTATTTCTGACTGGTCAGTAATGGCATTTAGCAGTTGAATTCTGTTCTATTATGATCGTTGAACTTTATAAACGGACATTGTCTCCGAGAGCCAAGTGCCTACATAGCTGTGTTGGTTTCTGAACCTTGTTGAGCCTTAATCTGCATGTAATCTAATACAGTTATTTCAAATGAAATCAATATTTAATGGCCATTTGAATTATTCATTTTGTAAGCAGTATAATGAGGAGGATAATGTACAGTCACCATTAATCAAAGTACTTTACAAGACCGAGACCTGCTAGAAATGCTTATGCAGGACCTCGCTTTTGTTATGTTTTGTTTTTTATTCTCGAACACACCACAAACACACTATAGTCATAAGTAATGAGGTGCTTAGGAGGGAAAAGAATGCAGGTTACCATGTTTGCACATAATCCTGCTCTGGTACAAGGTTTATTGGTGTAATGTGGACCTCTAGTGGCCAGTTACAAGAAGAGAATAGCAGGATATTCTTATATAAACAGTGCCTTGCAAAAGTATTCATACCCCTTCATTTTATCACGTTTGTTATGTTGCTGCCATGTTAAACTGCTTTAAATCATTTTTTTTTCTACACTTCATGCACCATAATGATGACGCAATAACAGAATTGTCACAACTTTGTAAATTTATAAAAAAAAAAAGAAAAACCTAAAATGAGCACATTGCATAAGTATTCATACCCCTTAATTTTTTTTAACGTTTTATGTTGCTGCCTTGTGTTAAACTGCTTTAAAAAAAATAATAATTTCCACATTAATCTACACTTCATACACCATAATGATAACGCAAAAACAGAATTGTCTCAACTTAATACATTTATTAATAATTAAAAACCTGAAATAAGCACATTGCATAAGTATTCATATCCCTTCATTTTTTTTTAACATTTTGTTGCTGCCTTGTGTTAAACTGCTTTAAATTATTTTTTTCCACATTAATCTACACTTCATACACCATAATGACAACGCAAAAACAGAATTGTCACAACTTGATAAATTTGTTAAAAATTAAAAACCTGAAATAAACATTGCATAAGTATTCATACCCCTTTATTTATTTATTTATTTATTTTTTTACATTTTATGTTGCTGCCCTGTTAAACTGCTTTAAATATATATTTTTTCCATATCAAGCTACACTTCATACATCATAATGACAAAGCAAAAACAGAATTGTCACAACTTCATAAATTTATTACAAATTAAAAACCTGAAATAAGTACATTGTATTACATACCCTTAACTCAGTACTTAGCTGAAGCACTTTTCCAGCCTCAAATCTTATATATAATGCGACAAGCTTTGCACATCAGCATTTGGCGATCATCTTCCATTCTCCTCACCTCTTCGCCAAGTTGGATGGGGGCAGATGCACATTTTCAGGTTTCTCCAGAAATATTTGATTGGTTTCAACCCCAGGCTCCCATACCTCAAAAAGTATTCTTGTAGCTGCATAAAATCATGGTTGAACCACTAATGTCACATGGACTATTTTATCAATGTTCTTACTACGTTTCTGGGCCTTAAATGTCTCAGCTGCGTTGCTGTTTATGCAGGGTCAGAAAACTCTCAGATTTCATCAAAAATATCTTAATTTGTGTTCTGAAGATGAACGAAGGTTTTACGGGTTTGGAACGACACGAGGGTGAGCAATTATTGACAGAATTTTAATTTAACACAAACTATCCCTAACATTTAACTATCCCTTTAACACAAAGGACTTCATTAGCATCCATATCTGAGCATCTAATCTTAAACATCTCTGGAACAACAAACGCCTCATAACCTGAAACCAAATGGCATTCATGTGTGCTTGCTAGTATTTCAGTTTGACCTTGCATGTATACAAACACATAACCAAATGCAATTTTTAAAAGAGTCATTATTCGTATTGCGTATTTTGCCATAGGGGCTGTGGTTCATGGACAGGTGATACTGCGTTTATGTGCGTTCTGTGCATTTCCTCCTGGGTGTGCTCTACACATTTCCATGTGGAGGCATGTGGCTGAGCATGGATTTGAATACATTCCTCTGTGTTTCTGTGTACACGCAACTGTGTACATACACTGAAACATTGTATATACAGTGAAATGAACTTATGATCACTGCTGTTTAAGAGATTTTTCGGTCCCCTTTCTTGCAGTGTAGGCTGGTCTCTCTCAGTTTGCTGTTCAATTGCAGATACAATATGCATGTGGTTGAAACAGAGCAAGAGACAGATATGCAAACAAGGGCTGTGGTTTGTATGCAGATATTGAGCTGGAGAGTTTCAGTATCCCCATTATACTGAAAAGACCTACAACTCAAGAGACAAGCAGGAGTCAGAAGGTGAAATTTACCAGTGTATTTTTTTTATATTATATTATATTATATTACGTTAAATTGTTATTAAATTAGTGTATAATTTTTTTTGTTATTCATTTTAATTTTGTGATTGAGTTGATATTGTTTTATTATGTAAACTAAAAGAGAGGATGTAGCGATAGGATTTGGAACTGGCGCAGTGTGGTTGAGTGATCATTATACAAATAAATTATTATTTGACTACCAGTCAAAGTGTGTTTGACTGAATGAAATGTTGGGATTCTCTTTTGGAATGTTTTGTCACACAGCCTCACAGGACATTGGAAATTGTTGGAGCAGCTTTGAATCTATTATCACGATTAACCTTATTATTTCAGTATGACAGGAAGTCCCATATGTTTCCATGCATGACTAGATGGATTAGCTAACAGGTCTCCTTCTCTCTCTTCCAAATACTCTGACTATTTGAGGTCTTCGCCAACAGCCTTTCCATAAAAACAGGAATTGTGTCATTTTTTTAGAGGTTAGCTATGGGTCATTGTTTTGTTGGACTGGTCCGCAGATGTTACCCCCCTGGCAAGTCACTTAATAGTCGCGTATGTATTCAGATATATATCCTCTATCTTGCATGTCACTAGTTACAGTATTAGGGTTTGAAGTCAAGTAGTCGGTGGTGGCTTTGTTGATGTTCTCAGGTGAGAGAATGGCTTCTATTTCTGTTCTTCCTGTATATGTGAGTTTACAGTCTCTCAATTTTCCTCTGGTTTGTGTGTTCGTTTGTATTGTGTGGTTTGTTTTCATTATGGTGAAGCTCACAATGGGTTACACCAAAATAACAAGCGCCTACAGCGGCAAAGACGTGGTCTGTCTAACAATAATGAGGTAGAGACGCTTTCTAAAATAACTCTTTTAAACAGCTTTTCATTGACTGGATTCTTTACTTTCATTTGTACTGACCAAACATTTCTAGTGAACTACTGAATTGTTGTACTGTCATTTACAATGTATTAATTTAACAAACACTTTTTGTAAAAGCAACCTTAATAGTATGTTATACTTGTGATCTTATAGCATTGTTTCTAAAATCAAAATATTTCTTTAAATGACAACGTCATCTCTTTTCCTGTAGACTTGCATTGTAATTAATTTTTACCAGTTTAGTTTTTATTTTATCATGTTTTTCTTATAAATTAAGAATCTTAAGGAAATTTCAGGAATGGTGTAATCTCTCCAGCTAGAAAAATAAATGTATGTAAGGATTGATTTTTTTTTTTTTTTTTTTGACAGGGCTAATACATATCAGAGTTGACTTAATCAAATTAAGTACAGATGGTTTTTCTGTGATGTCTGGAAGGTTTCTAATTGGCTCCTCCTGTCATTCAGTGTGTTTTGGAAAAACATATGCAAATATTTCTGTGCTCAATTTTTAACTTTACTGAATTCTCTTCATGCTTTCGTCTCATTTAAACATGTGTTTTAAAGCAGCAGCGTTAGAGTTCAGCTGGTTGTTCACTGAGAACATATCAGTAAAATAATTGGCAGATGTTTCTAGAGCTCCCTGTGAATCTTGGATGTCTCTTTCAGAGTTTTATTAGCTGGTTATGTTTCTCTTGGCCAGTGTTGCCAAGTCCACGGTTTTCACGTGGAATTGGGCTACTTTAACACTGTTGTTGTGGGTTGGTTCTCATGTCTGTGGGTTGAAAACGTGTATTTTACCCCCGGAACGCGATTTTTACCGGTGGACCCCCCTCAAAACGTGATTGGGCTAGTTTTGCTAGTGCTCCTTTTCCTTACCTTCCTTTTGTTGGAGAAATGATCCAACTGAATGGCCCAACATGAAATACCCTGACATCTATAACTATTGGTGTCCTTAAACGGTAGTTTTTTTGGGTCAACAGCTTATAAATGCGTAGTTCTGGATTTTTTTTTTTTTGTTTGTTTGTTTTTTTAGCTTGAGCGTTGAGAGCATTGGATTACCTAAATGAGTTATATGTCTATGAATCAATCGTTTAAAAGATGTGGTTCAATCGCAATGACTCACTTATTAACTGCGACTTACTGCCACCTACTAGCGGTTTTAATTTCACATTTAAAGTATCTTTTTATTATTTAAATAATTTCAAATATCAGTATTCAATGTCTTATGTTTATTGTATCAAAACATTATTTATGCGTTTGTAACTGCAGGTTAGATGCATTCGTGACCTGCATTAAACAGTGTGTAAATGCATCTAAACGCCAGATGCCGCTTCTGTGTTTCTTCTAGTGTTGCATGATATACCGGTACTTAAAAAGTATCGTGATACCCTGCTTTTAAAAATGGTACGATTCCGCATTTCATTAGTACCGGTACTTAAAGATAGAATTTAAAGATAGTACTATTAATAATAATAAAAATATAATTAATACAATGTTTAAGGAATATTTACCAGAAAAAAATATATATATATTTACCAGAAAATTGTAAATACACGACACAGTATTTCTGAAAATAAATAAATAAATAAATAAATATCCTATAATAAATTAATTCTTTATCAAATCTAATTATCCTTTATAAATGAATTAGACATGCTTTTGATTATTAAAATGTAATGAAACGGTTAAAATAGAATCCAGAAAATTAATGGAAAACAGATTCACAAACAAAACTGAATTTGAGAAAAATAATAAAACGTATTTCATAGTGCCTTAAAAACATGTAATAAAATAATGATAATAAAAAAAATGTTGTTCAGTTCTGCAAGTTTCATGATTTCAATTAATTAGACATGCTTTTTGATGAATACTTTATGTAACCATTAAAATAGAGTCTAGAGAAATTAAAATGGAATTTGGGAAAAAATAAAACGGATTTCATAGGACCCTCTTCATTTTATTTGTTTCTTTGTTTTATTATAGTTGTCCTTTAGTTTGTCACTTGCATCTGGGTACTTATTATTAATAACAAAGATAAAATAAAAAATGACAATGTCATGATATAAATTGTTGTTGTGAAATAAAATTACTATATCATGAAATAAGATTTGGCTTTATCCTTTAAGCTAACTTACCAATATAGCGAAGATCTCTACATACCTGTAGGCTCAGTACTTGTTCAGCATAATCCTGTGTAGTGGCACTGGCAGGTGATTATTATTATTTTATTTATTTTTTATTTTTTTTAAAGGGGGGATGAAAGGGGCTTTGTTTTAATAGATAAAATAACTATGGTCTCCATTTGGATCATCTATTATTCAATTACTTTTCCTGTTCTATGTTTTTTTTTTTGTTTTTCGAAGTATCGGTTCAGTAGTAGCATCGTAATATTTTAGTCAGGTATTGTATCGAAGTCAAAATGTTGGTATCGTGACAACACTAGTTTCCTCTACATTGCAAAGATGAATTTTGTTGATACTGATTTAATTTGCTTGGTTACAGACCAAATGTCTTGTCATTTGAATTCACTGATTAAATGTAAGAATTGACTTAAAAGATAATGCACACGTTTAGAAAAAAAAATGGATTTTTAAAGGTTAAAATGCCATAAAATGTAAAAATCAGTTTAAACTTATTGGAACAGATTCATTTCTATCAGTGTGAACTGACCACCACACAGAATATGAAGAATATTAAAAAAAAATAACACACAATAACACACTCAGCAAAATATTGTCTAATTAATGTTATCAATAAAATCCCAGAAAATACGAAGATATTATTTTTTGTCAATATTGCACACCCTTACTACCAGTGTTGGGTTGTTTTTCATGTCCGCGGGTTGAAGCGACCCCAATAATGTGATATTTAGCCCCTGGAATCTGAATTTTACCAGAAGAACCCCACCAAAAAACATGTATTTTACCCCTCGGAATGCAATTTTTACCTGGGGACCCCCTCGAAATGTGATTGGGCTAGTTTTGTGTAGCAATTGGGCAGGTTTTGTTGTGAAAACATGGCAACCCTGCCTACTACTTGGTCATGAAAATACATTTTTATGCATTGATGTTTAAAAACCAGTGATTATAAGCCGTTGAAATGCAATCAGCAGCGAAAGAGAGCTCATTTTGCTACATGCGAGCTGTTTGAGAGACGTGAAGATGGTGCTTGTAGAGCGTGGGAGTTATTTTTGCCGCTTTATATGCTTTGAACAGTTAAATACAAACTTGTGTGTCAAAAGTCATCTTTGCAAGTATCCTCATGAACACAGTAATTTAGGTCTTAAGTGAAAGCAAACGGCTGAGAAAGAAAACGCGTGTAATGGTACTTTGGTCAGCTCTTAGAGTGACAGCAGTCTAATATTCCTGCTGTCTGTCATTCATGTTAATCAAACAACAAAAGAGAGACGAAATCACTCTTGGAACTTTAAAAAGAAGAAATATATTGTATTAGTTAGTAAGAACTGATGACTTCTTTAAAATACATAAAAATACATCATTTTTCCATTACACTAACTTGCCTCTCTTTTCCTCTGTTTTGTCTAAAGGGCATATCTCCCACCGGACAGGGTCGGCCCGAGTCCCCCGTTTACACTAATCTCCAGGAGTTGAAGATCTCTCAGTCGTCTCTCCCACCTGTTCCCTCTTCCTCCCCTCTGCATATCCTGGGCGACTGGGAAACGCACAAAGATACAAGTGGACGAAACTACTACTACAACCGCATGACTCAGGAGCGGACCTGGAAACCGCCTCGCTCACGAGACAACGGGGTCACTCGCGGGGACGTGTCCAACACTGGTGACATGGAGGTAACGGACAACTGGAAAAATGTCCATTGAAAAGTCAACTATGATTGCATTGATGTAATAATGCTTATGTGAGTGTGACTGTGTGCCCACATGCTTGTGCATGTGAACGTTTGAACTAGGCCAGAGTTGAAGTAGGTCTTCAGTCTATATTTAAGCCTTTGAAAAATGCTGTTCAGATATTTAAGTTTCAACAGACGGCTGACCCAGCTTCACGCAGAACAGAGTGGAGCAGCTCACTCTCTGTGGATATCACTATTATTATGGATTATTGTTTAACACATGTTTCTGTGTTAAGTTGGTCTGCTTACTGTAAGAGCTGACGTGTGTCTGTGTTTACAAGAGTGAAATGTTTGACCTGTTTTCTGAGCTCATTTAGGACAGCCGTATCTGAAGTTTTGAAGTTTCACTCGTTTCATTGTTCATAGCTGCCATCTAGTGGAAAATATAAATTTGGGCAAAGTAAAAGGGGACATGCTATGTTTTGTTGTTATCAGTTATAGTTGCTGTTACAGATGCTGTAACTTGGCACTAAATATTAAAGTGTTTTTAATAATGATAATAATAATAATAATAATAATAATAATAATAATAATAATATTAATTATTTAGCTATTATTATTATTATTATTATTATTATTATTATTAATGTGTTATTTTTAAATATGATAATAATGTTATCTAAATGTTTTTTATTAATAGTATTATTATTATTATTATTATGTTCTTTAAATATGTTTATAAATAACATTTTATTATTATTATTATTATTATTATTAATATTATTATTATTATTAATGTGTTGTTTTTAAATGATAATATGTTATCTAAATGTTATTTATTAATATTATTATTATTATTATTATTATTATGTTCTTTAAATGTTTATAATAACATTTTATTATTATTATTATTAATATTTTATTTTTAAATACATGTAGTAATAATAATAATAATTATTATTATTATATTTAATAATTATGACAGTTATTTTAACTAATATTTAAAGAATGTTATTAATATTAATCATTTCTATTACATGTATTATTTCTTATTATTATTATTATTATTAATGTATTATGTTAAATATTATAATGATGATGATAATAATAATAATAATTATAATAATAATAGTGTTCTTCAAATATTATTTATAAATGACATTATTATTATTATTATGATTATTACATTTATTATTATTAATAATAATAATAATAATAATAATAATAATAATTTGCATATAATTTGAAAAGAAAATGTATTTTATGTATGTTAAATAATATATTTTTATTACTGATAATACTAATACACACACACACACACACACACATATATACATATATTTGATAATAATAATATATAACAATAATAATAATAATAATAATTTGTATTTATTTTAAACATTTTATGTATTTTAAATAATATATATTTTTTATTACTGATAACAGTAATACATTTGGTTTATTAATAATAATAATATATATATATACAAATAAATATGATAACTTTAAATGTAATTATATTTTTAAATAAATAACATTTGCGTTTACATTTTGTTTTTATCCGAAGGGCCATGTTAGTGCCATGCCACACCGTTAAAGCAGATTTTTTTTTTTTTTTTGTATGATTCTCTTGTCTTTCTGCATTTTTTTCCTCATTGTCCTGTCTCACTGTCATCTTCAGCATTTGTCTTCTGAGGAGAATTGTCCCAGCACACACTCCAGTCAGTCGGACAGTCAGTACGGATCGCCCCCTAGAGGCTGGTCTGAGGAACTGGATGAACATGGCCACACACTCTATGTGTCTGAATACACCAATGAGAAGGTGCTGGAAAGAGCTGCTAACATACAAAATTCTCATTTTGTGACGAATAAGACCCAGTGTAACAAATCTCTTTTTGTTTGGCAGTGGATTAAGCATGTGGACGAACAAGGGCGGCCGTATTACTACAGCGCTGACGGGTCCCGCTCAGAATGGGAGTTACCAAAAGTAAGTTCAGCTTTTTCCTCAGAAATACCCACACAGCCCTTACATACTTCTGTCTTTAGATTATATGTGATCACTGACTGCTTTAGCTCTAGTGTCATCCAGGACAGTAGGAGGTTTCCTGGGAAAATCTAAAAGTAACCCTGATTCCCTAAGCTAGTTAGTTGAGATCAGTGTCTCTGCTGCCCCAGTCGCTGCTGGACACTGTTTATCTGAGCACATGCTTCTCTTTTATTACTTATTTCATTACATCTGACATATACACACATGTTGTACTCTGGGGGGGCTTATGTTTGGAGGAGGGGATCCGCACATGGTGCTGTGGACGGTGAGGAGAGAGGTACTTCAGCTACTGTTTTGTTTACTTTTCTGTGTCTTTATCACTGCTAGTACTCGTTTTGTATGTAAACTAATTGAATTTTTCTCCTGAATGTTATTTTTGTGGTGTGCTGTATTTTGTGTTTCTCTCATCACTAATCGGTTTAATCTATCACTTTCTCATCTCTTTCTTCTTTCTGTTTGTTCCCAGTATAATCTCTCTCCTCCAATCTCCGGAGACGCTCCGAAGAGTCACAGTTTGGAAAGGAAGCAGCAGGAGCCCATTGTGCTGACCAAGTGGAGACACAGTACCTATGTGTTAGACATCAGTGACAAGGTATGCGTCACAAACAAATGTTCTTTAGCACAACCAAAGCACAAAATGGTCTTTAAAATACAGTTATCGTTTGTGCAATTTATATAAATACACAGAATACCTTTCAAAGTCTGTTTTCAAGTCTGTTTATCATGGCTTGATTTAGTTGATCAAAATATAGTAAAAACAGTAATACTGTAAATGTTATTATAATTTAAAATATTGTTTTTATTTTAACCCTTGTATTATGTTCAGTTTCTAGGTTTGTTGTTTATGTTGCAATTTAATTTGAATCTAATTGGATTCAATAAAGTTCACACAGTTAACCAAAAATTATCATATTATAAACAGTATTATTACTTTTTTTTTTTTTTTTTTTTTGGATGCTTTTGTTGAAGCTTAAGCAGTAGAGGATGGTACTAGCAATATCAAAATCATCATCCCTGATAAAATGTAACTGATAAAAATGGACACCTTCAACACAATGTATATTTCTTCAGATAAAAGTGTCTACAGAATGCAAAAATGTTAATAAAAATACCCTTAGAGGATAGTTGAGAACGTGGCATACGAAAATATATATATTTTCCATTTATTTTTATCCTGTTATAATTGTTATATTTATTTTTAAATAATACATAAATGGTAAGAATAATGTATTATTTTTAAATACTTTATTATTACTGTTAATAATAATACCTTTGTTTTGTATAATTATATATCTAACAATAATAATAATAATGTGATTATTTAATTACTCTTTATAAAAAAATACATTTTAATACAAGTAATAATGATAATAAAAATTAAATAAATAAAATTACCATTTACATATTGTAATAACATATTATTATAATTATTATAAATTGTGTATTAAAATGTATTATTTTTGAATACTATATTGTTTACTGCAGTTAATGATAATACATTTTTGTATAAATTATATTTATTTATTTATTTAATAAAGATAAGTGTTATTTAATTATTATTATTTATAAGTAAATAATACATTTTAATACTAATACTACTATTATTAATAATAATAATAATTATTATTATTATTATTATTAAATAAATAACATTTACATTCAAATATTGTTGTTTTTATCCTCATATTTGTTATATTTATTTAAAAAATAATACATAACAACAATAAAATTATAATAAAATGTATTATTTTTTAATGTATTGTTTATTACTGTTAATAATACATTTGTTTTATAAAAATATATTTATTAATAATAAGTGTCATTTAAGTTATTTATTATTATTTCTAAACAAACAATACAATTTAATATGAATACAAGACAAATAAAATAATAATAATAATAATAATAATAATAATAATAATAATAATTTAATAAATAACATTTACATTCACATATTGTAATAATAATAGTTACTATTATTATAAAATGTGTTTAAATGTATTATATTTGAATAATATATTGTTTGGTACTGTTAATAATAATGATAGAAATAATAATAATACATATGTTTTGTATAAATATACTTATTTAATAATAATAAGTGTTATTTATTTAATTATTCATAAACAGTACAGTTTATATAATAAGTTATTATAATAATAATAATAATAATATAAATAATAATAATAATAATAATAATAAATATTTACATTCACATATTGATGTTTTTAATGCAAAACTCCAAATCCTCAGAGGATAGTTGAGAACCTTTCATACCAAAATACATAAATATGCAGTTTATTTTTATCCTATTATTTATCCTAGATAACAAGTATTTCCAACAGCTCTAACTGCAAAAACAAGGGTTAACACATTTTAACATGTCGTTTATTCCTTTTAATGGCAAAGCTGAATTTTCATTGATTGGTTTCTTGGTTATACCTTTTTTTATTGTTGTTTTTTATTGTGTTTATTGTTATTATTGACTCCAACTCTCAGGCCCTTTCAAATCATTTCCTATGAAAACCAGCATGTAGCCTAAAAGCCAATTAGAAGGCTGTCAAAGTCATTTTTTCCTTCACCCAGATGCCAGCGAAGATTAACACAGACCAAATATATTTCCTCTAGGAGAGCACAAGGCTTTTAACAGTCCTTAATCTTGTGATTTTTTTTTTTTTTTTTTTTGTGTACGTGTGTGTGAGTGCATGTGGTTTGTATTTGATTTTGTTATTCAGTTATGTTGGTTCTATAAAGATGCTAAATGAAACAAGCCTGACATTATGTTGCTCTTGTGTCACACAATGGGTTTTATTCCAGCTGCCATTCAAAAACGGATGGTTCAGCGTGAACCGCCTCCCCAGGGGCTTCGGCCTATCACTGTACAGAGAAGTTAGTCGCCTCGTTTTGCTGTAGCCAATCAGATGTGATTACAGACTTCTTGATTTCTTCACTTCACAAATTAAAGCAGTTTTCAAGCGAATCAAGGAATCAAAACGGCTTCGAGTTAATCAAAACCTGCTCAAAATGTGCACTTTATCATTTATACATGATGTATCTGGTTGTGATGCTTACATCCGCTGCTTTTATACTAACTCCTCGCTAACTCATTTTATTACTGACATGTCGAAATCTTGTCCATGTCTTTACAAATCACTCATGGAAAGACTTGAGATAACAGACCATTATCTGTCATACCAATACTGATAAGCCTTTTTCTCTTAGGAAATTCTTAACTGCTTTCAGAATGGATCTAACCTCTTAGTATTCATCCTCTAACTCCTTGTTTAACTCCGCATTTTTTCTGCTTTATGACTTGCAGGAGTCTGTAAATGCCAAACACAACTCTCCTGAATCAGATTCTTGCCCCTCTTCACCAAAACATCCCTCTACCGTTAGTATACACACTAACCCATGTGATTTAATGCATGTTTTCAGTGTATTAACATTTAGTTCTCTTCTAAATGCATGATGTCATCATAATGTGCTATGAAATGCAAATTTCCAAATTTAAATACTACTGATACTACTAATAATAGTTTATACAATTATGATCATTATAATAATATGTAAAACGGACCTAAAAACCAGTCATAAGTAGCACGGGTATATTTGTAGCAATAGCCAAAAAATACATTGTATGGGTCAAAATGATCAATTTTTCTTTTATGCCAAAAATAATTAGGATATTAAATAAAGATTATGTTCCATGATGATATTTTGTAAATTTCCTACCGTAAATACACCGAAACTTAATTTTTGATTGGTAATATGCATTGCTAAGAACTTCTTTTGGACAACTTTAAATGTAATTTTCTTAATATTTTGATTTTATTTATTTATTTATTTATTTTTGTTCACCCTCAGATTCCAGTTTTTCAAATAGTTGTATCTTGGCCAAATATTGTCTTATTTATTTAGCTTTCAGATGATGTATAAATCTCATTTTCAAAAAATTGACCCTTATGACTTGTTTTGTGGTCCAGGGACACATTTAAACCTTTTTTAATTTTTTTTGTAATGTATGTTTTTCCTTTTAATTTTAATTTATCAAGCTCACTTTTCTTCTTTCTAGCCCTCAGAAAAGTGTGGTGTTCTCAATGTCACCAAGATTACTGAACATGGCAAGAAAGTCAGGTAAAAAAATGCATCACTAAATATTACTAAATAGTGTCAGGAAATAGATAAACTAATGACATTTTAATAAAATGATATGTATGCAGTTTGTATACTAGAAAAATAAATTTTGTGAGCTCTAATATTTTTCTCATACTGCAAAGATTTAATGTATTGTGCTGCAATACAGGGTCAGAAATGAACTTTTCCATTAATAATTGCCCCCTGGAATTGATTTCCTGGGGCATTTTTGACATTTGTGAAAGTAATTTTTATAATCACCTCATATTATAAAAACCATATGTTTTTGCTAATGTCACATACTTTAATTTACCCAATTACTTTATTCAGTATTTTTAATTGTTGTCAGTCACAATAGACTGTTTAAAATTTAAATTATACATGTAAAAAACAGGAGCTCATAGGGCTGCAATATAATGACAAAAATCATTATTGTAGATTATTGTCCTTCGTATTGTAATAATTATTATGAAATGTTTTTTGTTTTTGTTTTGGGCACATCACATTCTGGCTTCACAGACAATCATGTCAGTCCATGACGTTAGCCAAATCTAGCACAAGTTATGCGAAAACTCCCGTTATAATCACTGAAGCTACGAATTTAATCTTTTATTTACATCGTATCTTCACTGTGTTGTTAATGATGAGGGAATTTGCGAGCATGCGCACTCAACAGCTCCAGCGTTTTCAGCGCTGACTAATCTAAGCGCCTCTGATTGGCCAGTGCATTCTTACGTTCAACAGAAATGCGTTTGATTGGTTATAAGGCTCAACCCTGTACAAAACAGCACGTAAAAGCTGATGCAGTGCGAGGGAATCTAAAAGCAATGACACTTTTCGTTCATTTTCACATTTATTTTTAATCACAACAGCTGTAATACGTTGTTTAATTGTGCTGGGACATTTTTTTGCCCATTTGTCTTAAATTTATGAGGCATTTTGGTGGTATTTTTGCCACAAACACTCATTAATTTCCAAGCTGCTGAAATAAAAAAGTAACCTTCGGAAATAAAAAAATGTTTTGATTCCTTTTTCTAGTTTCTCATTTGCTCTTTAGAATAGTGGCACAGATGCATCTATTGTTTTCGTTGTCCTGCAGGAAGAATTGGGCCTCCACCTGGACTGTCCTGCAGGGATCCTCTTTACTTTTTGCAAAGGGTCAGGGCAGCGGAACCAGCTGGGTATGTATTCATGCCAGGTTACAATGGCCTGTTCTTTTGGGACAAATGTTGAATTATTCCCTTAGAAATTCTTGACCTTGTTAGTCAGCATTGTTTCAATCTACGTGCTTTGAATACTGACAGGATTCCCCATAGAGTCATGCAAACTGCATCCACATTTAATGCTTGTCAGCAAGTGTAAACAAAATTATGTAGTATTCAGATTACTCTTAAAATTAGGTCTCTTGCCGATTTGAACTTCTCTCCTTCATTTATGTCTCCCATGTGTGTTGTGAGTGTGTTTTCATGCATCATCACTCTCTTTTCTGTTCTTTCCTTTCTTCCATCTCTTCTCTGTCTCTTCAAAGTCGTACTGCCGCAATGGTTCCTTTCCTGAACTCCTCCTTTCATTGCTAAGTAACTGGAAGCGTTCGATTAAGCCCCGGCCTGCAGTGTCCTACGCGCACTGTAGACGCAGCCGGGCTCCCTCTGTATGTGTCAACCTCTCTGGACAGAACGAATGTGCCCTCGATGCTGATCCAGGAACAGTTTTGCCTAGATTTGTAATTTGATAAAGTTTTAAATAGGCTATGTATTAGAAATGTATGTTTTTTATTATAGCTTCATTATTTAAGTGACTGTAAATTAATAATAAGTTGTGTGATGCAGAGCTGTTTTGAGATCAGCTGAGCGGGGCAGCTCGTCTCCCATTTTATTTGTGCACGTCCTACTTTCTGCCTGTGCACCACACTTATCGCCCCCTGCTATGTGCTTGAAGTTAGTTCCTCCAGCAACAGAGGGTGACTTTAAAACTTTTACAATGCGAAATAACCAGAGTTAGCAAATGAAAATGGATGCACTAAGAACCTTGTTTGCTGGCATGGATTTCTGCATATTCAGACTAATTTATTTTATGCTTTATTTTTTTCTGTTATCACAACATACAAAATGGAGCTTAGCATTGCGTAAAGCAAAATGTGGGAATGCTCTTTGCAAACCTAGGCCTATGTAAATTATAAAACAGTGAAGTGTGTGTATTGTGCATTTAATATTCAAGTCTAACCTATTATTGTACTTTCTGCACCCAGAACTAATTGAAACTTAAAATGCATTGTAACTTGCTTTTGACCCAGGAACATGACTATAGCTTGTTTAACAGCACTGGACTAAAGAGAATCCTAAATAACTCCTGATGATTTACTTAAAGAGTGACTGGATTTAAACTGAGTTGTTTAATTCACTTTGTTTTTCCAAGTTTGGAGGCAACCAGTCCAAACCAGAATTCACAGTGGATCTGCGAGGAGGTTCGGTCGAGTGGGCATCCAAAGAAAAATCAAGCAAGAAACATGTCATTGAGGTGATTTCACTTAAATTTCTTAAAGGAATAGTTCACCCAAAAATGAAAATTCAGTCATTAATTACTCATCCTCATGTCGTTCCAAACCTGTAAGACCTTTGTTGATCTTCGGAGCACAAATTAAGATATTTTTGATGAAATCCGAGAGCTTTCTGACCCTGCATAGACAGCAACGCAACTGACACGTTCAAGGACCAGAAAGGTAGTAAGGACATCATTAAAATAGTCCATGTGACAAAGAAAACTAAAATAACAACTTTATTCAGTCATTTCTTCTTGCATCATGCAAAAATGAAAATTTTGTCATGTTTATTCACACTCAAATATAGGTTTCTTTCTTTTGCTTAACACGAAAGGAGATCTTTTGAATAATGTTGGTAACCAAACAGTTGATGGTAGCTATTGACTTCTGCAGTATTTTTTCCATACTATGGAAGTCAGTGGCTAACATCAACTGTTTGGTTTCCACCAGTCTTCAGAATATCTTCTTTTGTGCTCAACATAAGAAAGAAACTCATGCACGTTTGGAACAACTTGAGGGTGAGTAAATGATGGCATAATTGTCATTTTTGGGTGAATTAGCCCTTTTAACATTTCTGGTTCATTTGCAGTAATTACAGAGCAATTATTTGGTGAATTAGTTGAAGATAAAGCCACAAGCCACGAGAGACTGTTAGTTACAGTGATTTACAGGGTTTTCAGACACAATGTGATTTCACAGTGACTAGAATTCTCTTCACTATGGCAAAATTACTGCTCACACTTTATTTTAAGGCCCAGTTCTCGCTATTTGCAAACCATTAAAGGAGAAGTCCACTTCCAGAACAAAAATTTACACATTCAAGATGTTCGTGTCTTTCTTTCTTCAGTCGATAGGAAATTATGTTTCTTGAGGAAAATATTTTAGGAATTATAATGGACTTCAATGGTGCCCCCAAGTTTGAACTTCCATATTCCAAAACGATCAGTCATTTTCAAAACAAATTGACAATTTATATAGTTTTTAACTTCAAATCCTTGCCTTGTCTTGTCTCTGTGATGCGCATGCGTAGTCTGTGTAATCTGGGTCAATACAGTCGAAAAACTCCAGTCTCGTTTTCTTTTTCAACATCAAAATCGTTTTTTTTTTTTTTTTTTGTAAAGGACATTTGAACTTCTTTGCATGTTCACTTTGTAAACACTGGGTCGGTACTTCTGCAGCGATGTAGGACGATTTTGAAGTTGGGGAAGAAAATAAGATGGGAGTTTTTTGACAAACTGTATTGTCCGTATTGAACCGGAGTTCACGCAGACTTAGACAAGACGAGCATTTAACTTAAAAAGTATATAAACTGTCAATTTGTTTCGAAAATAACCGATCGTTTTGCTAGATAAGACCCTTCTTTAGAAAATGGATCTTTTAGAGTCATTTGAAGCTGCATTTAAACTGCATTTTGGAAGTTCAAACTTGGGGGCACCATTGAAGTCCACTATATGGAGAAAAATCCTAAAATGTTTTCCCCAAGAAACTATTTCTTACTGGCTGAAGAAAGAAAGACATGAACATCTTGGATGACAAGGGGGTGAGTACATTATCTATAAATGTTTTTTTCTGGAAGTGGACGTATCCTTTAACTACGGCTTTTGCCTCAAACTCCTAGTTTGCTGCTTTTAAATAGTTAGTAAGTTCAGGTATTGGGTAGGATTAGGGATGTAGAATATGGTATTGCAGAACAGGTGATTTATAAGTACTAATAAACAGCCAATATGTTAATAATACGCATGCTAGTAAGTAGTTAATAGTGAGAATTGTTCCCTATACTAAAGTGTTACCAAATTACTTTACTTTTTTTAAATGCTTTTTATTGACTAGCATTACAATAGAAGACAACTGTGTTTAACAAATATTTAATTTATTAGTTACTTAGTAATTTGTGACCCTGGACCACAAAACCAGTCAATATTTGGCCGAGATGCAACTAGTTGAAAATCTGGAATCTGAGGGTGCAAAAAATCTAAATATTGAGAAAATCACCCTTCAAGTTGTCCAAATGAAGTTCTTAGCAATGCATATTACTAATCAAAAATTCGATTTTGATATATTTACAGAAATACATGTACAAAATATCTTAATGGATCATGGTCTTTACTTAATATCCTAATGACTTTTGGCATAAAAGAAAATTCGATCATTTTGACCCATACAGTGTATTTTTGGCTATTGCTACAAATATACCCATGAATCTATACTAAATATATATAAAAAATATATACTGAATCTGTCCTGTCTTCTGCCTAATATGTTCTTGCTGAACTTCGACCTTTGCAGCTGAAGACACGAGTGGGCACAGAGCTGCTGATCCAGTCTGAGATTGACAGTGTTATCAATGACTGGTTCAGAGCGCTTTCTGAGACCATCAACACACATGTGAGTGAAATGCACACACCACACAGTACAAAATTATAACATAAACAGGATACACTTACGTTCAAAGGTACATTGTAAGATAACGCATGTGTTGTAGGCTTGGGAGTCTGATGAGGCCATTGAGGAGGACATGCCTGAGTCTCCAGGAACTGAGAAGCATGACAAAGAAAAAGACCCACGAGACTCGAAGAAAAACAGAGGTAGAGAAGACATACATTTGTAAAATAAATCATAACTACATCGGGTTGATGAGTCATGACACACGTGTGTTTGTGCAGTAGTAAAGAACTCCAGTTTGGATTCGTCTGAGCAGAAGAAAACCAGAGTCAAACTGAAGAAGTTCCTCACACGGCGACCAACCTTACAGGCTGTCAGGGACAAGGGCTACATAAAAGGTGAAATACACTGATATAAGCACATACTGTTTAAGAATTAGATCTTTAGTCTTTTGTGAGTGATATACATAAAGAAGATGCAGTTCTGTTAGAAGACACCTCTTTTAAACCTTCTGTCTGTTCTCAGATCAGGTGTTTGGCTGCAGTTTGACAGCCCTGTGTCAGAGAGAAGGCACATCCGTACCTAATTTTGTCAAGATGTGCATTGAGCATGTGGAGAATACAGGTATTTATCAGTTTGTTTCATCAATCGGATTATTAATATATTTTTGAGTCATTCTAAGACTAGATTCACTTCCTGTCTCATTTCTCTGTATGTGTTTCTCAGGGTTGAATGTTGATGGCTTGTACAGAGTCAGTGGAAACCTGGCTGTCATACAGAAACTGCGCTTTGCGGTCAATCACGGTAGGGAAGGGCTGTTTTGTTCTGAATATAGTTGTTGAAAATGATACAATCTCTCAAAGTTCTCACGAACCAGTGTTGTTACTGTTAACAAACATTTTTTAGTCATTGAAATAAAGCTGAAATAAAGTAAATATACACTGACATTCAAAAGTCTGTTATCAGTAAGATTTTTTTTTATGTTTTTTAAAGAAGCCTTTTCTGCTCATCAAGGCTGCGTTTATTTAATTAAAATACAGAAAAAACAATGTTATTGTGAAATATTATTACACTTTAAAATAGTGTTTTTTTTGTTTTAATAATAGAATGTGATGTAATGCAAAGCTAAATTTTCAGCATTATTACTCCAGTCTTCAGTGTCACATGATCCTTTAGAAATCATTCTAATATACTGATTTATTATCAATGTTGGAAACAGTTGTGCTGCTTAATTAATTTTTTTTTTTTTTTTTGGAAGCTGTGATACTTTTTTCAGCATTCATTGATGAATAAAACATTAAGAAGTTTATTTAAATTTGTAATTATTCTTTTTTTTTTTAATGTTCTTTCTTTCTTTCTTTAAAAGAAATACTTCTATGGACCAAAAATTTGTTAAATTAATAAAAAAGTGCTAGTAAAGACTTGTTAGAAAAGATTTCTATTTTGAATAAATGCTGTTCTTTTAACCTTTTATTCATCAAAGAATCCTGAAAAAAGTATCACAGGTTTCAAAAAAATATTAAAGGAGAAGTCCACTTCCAAAACAACAATTTACAGATAATTACTCACCCCCTTGTCATCCAAGATGTTCATGTCTTTCTGTCTTCAGTCGTAAAGAAATTATGGTTTTTGAGGAAAGCATTTCAGGATTTTTCTTCATATAATGGACTTCAGTTGTGCCCCGATTTTGAACTTCCGAAATGTAGTTTAAATGCAGCTTCAAAGGGCTCTAAACGATCCCAGCCGAGGAAGAAGGGTCTTATCTAGCGAAACGATTGGTTATTTTTTCGAAAAATAAAAATTTGTATACTTTTTTTTAAGCACAAAAGTTAGCGTAGCACAGGCTCTTGGATGCGCGTCAACGGGTCGTTCTTGAACGATTCGTTCATTTTGAATGAATCTTTAATGTGACTCGCGAAGAACGAGTCGTCTCAGGGAGTGATTCGTTCAGTCGCGCATGCGCAACATCCTATTAGGTTTTGTACTGGAATTAGTTCACATGTTTCGATTCTTCTGGTTTTTCAAATCGTTCGTTCATCTTATGGGGCTGTCACGTGACGCTGATTTTGCTAAAATTAACGAAATGACTCGAAAAAAGAGTCGTTCATTTTCCTGAACGAGACTCAAAGGTCCGAGTCGGTAAAATGATCCGAACTTCCCATCACTACACAAGTTCATCGTCTATGTACTCCGGCTAAAAAAAGGTAGAGTATGGCGAAAAACTCCATCTTTTTTTCTCCTACAACTTCAGAATCGTCCGACACGTTGTACCGTTTTGTTTTTAAACAGCGTTTGACTTACTTGCACTTTCTTAGCCTTTGCACGTTTGCTTTGTAAACACTGGGTCTGTAGTTCTGCCTACTTTCCGTGTGACCTTTCGACATGATTCAATAGTACGTCGTGAACGCGCATGCCAGAACCTGTGCTACACGAGCTTTTGTGCTTAAAAAGTATACAAATTTGTATTTTTCGAAAAAAATGGCCGATCGTTTTGCTAGATAAGACCCTTCTTCTTCGGCTGGGATCGTTTAGAGCCCTTTGAAGCTGCATTTAAACTACATTTCGGAAGTTCAAAATCGAGGGCACAGTTGAAGTCCATTATATGAAGAAAAATCCTGAAATGTTTTCCTCAAAAACCATAATTTCTTTACGACTGAAGACAGAAAGACATGAACATCTTGGATGACAAGGGGGTGAGTAAATTATTTGTAAATTGTTGTTTTGGAAGTAGACTTCTTTTAGCAGCACAACTGTTTCCAACATTGATAATAAATCACCGTATTAGAATGATTTCTGAAGGATCATGTGACACTGAAGACTAAAGGAATGGCTGATGAAAATTCAGCTTTGCATCACAGAAATAAATTATATTTTAAAGTATATTAAAATAGAAAAGTGATATTTTAAATTGCAATAATATTTCATAATATTACTTTTTTTCTGTATTTTTGACCAAATAAAAGGATCTTTGAGCATAAGAGACTTCTTTAAAAAAAAAAAAAAAAAAAATCATACTGATCCCAAACTATTGAATAGCAGTGTAAATATAAAATAGAACAACTCAAGTTTTAAAAGCTTAAATGAAAATTGCAAATGTCTTGCCCTGCAACTAATTGAAATAAGTTGAAGTGCTGAAATTACTAGAACTAAAATAAAATAATTTGAAACTATATAGAAGTATACATCTAAAAAAAAAAAAAATGACAAGCACATAACCACATAACTAAAAGCTGAAAATATAAAAGCTAATCCAGAATATTAATAAATATTGATATTGTGTAAATGATACTGAAATAACAATGTCACACACATTTTCTACCCTGAAAGGTATCAACAAAGTTCAAACAATCAGATGGCTGTATAAAGTTATTGTATATCAGTCTGATATTGTGTGTCAGCATTTTTAGTTTGATTCGATATGAAGCATTTGTTTATTTGTCTGCAGATGAAAAGGTGAATCTGGAAGACAATAAATGGGAAGATATCCATGTGACTACAGGTGCCCTGAAGATGTTTTTCCGAGAGCTTCCAGAGCCTCTTTTCACTTACGCATCCTTTAATGACTTTGTCGAAGCCATCAGTGAGTTCTTTCATTTCTTTGTTTGGCAGATTTTCATTTCTCTGTTTGTTTGATACGCAAACAGATGTACTGTCACCTTTCCTGGTTTTAAATGCTGTTTTAATTTTTAATTGTTGTTTTAATGTTATGATGTAAAATGAAGATGAAATATGAAAGTCCTTGCTTTTATTGAAGTATACTACTGTTTGGAGTCAGGAAGGTTTTTAAAATGTTTTTGAAAATGTGTAAACTGTATCATTCTGAAATATTACAATTTAAAAGCACTGTTTTATTCCTGTGATGGCAAAACTAAATTTTTAGCAGCCATTACTCCAGTCTTTAGTGTCACATGACAAATCACGCAAATCATTCTAATATGCTGATCTGGTGATCAAGAAACATTTTGTTAATGTTATGCTGCTTAATATTTTTGTGGAAACTGTGATGCTTTCTTTTTTTTTTTTTTTTTTAAATTTGATGAAAATTTCAAACGTACAGCATTTATTTAAAACAGAAATTTATTATAACAATATCAGTTTTTACCATCACATCTGATCAACCGAATACATCCTCGTTTGATAAAAGTGTTATTTTTTGAACACATAAGTAAGCCGTTTCCCGTGAATGAGTGCGATTTTCACGTTCATTAGCTGCTACAGGGAAACTACGAGACAAAGACAGTGTGTTCATAATTAAGAAAATACATTGCAACAATATGGTAAAACATCAGTTTGCAATGTTAAGCAGCACAATGAACGGTTTTGTACGGCTACAAATAGTTGGAAGCGAATGACACCAGAAGCCAGACATTAAATTGACAAATGTCCACATGGATTGACCACAGACTTTTGCAGTGTACAAAACTGTCTTTAAAATCTCTTTTTAATAAGGGAATGTCCATAGAATGGACATTAATTTTATTATTACACACCCAGAATACTAATAAAGCATCAACCACAAGAGGGAGCAGTTTGACTTGGGAATAGTTTTTCTTGCCGTTTCCAGACTTGGATGATCAGTGGCTTTTCGACCGTATCCTAATCCTGCTTTTTACATTTTGCTTACTTTCCAGAACCCTCAGATTACAAGCAGCGAGTCCAATCCATAAAAGACTTGATCAAACAGTTGCCAAAACCCAATCAGGAAACAATGAAAGTGTTATTCAAACACCTGAAAAGGTAAGGAATCGCTTCTGTCGTTGTTTTAAATGGAACTTTACTATATTATGCACAGGGCCTTTTATTACAAGGATGGATTTGTCATTTTGAGTTAATAAGCCTTCGTTTCCAAACCTTCATCATTCATTATTGATTTAGGGCCAAGCTGGTGTGTGTGATTGTTAGAGGTGAGGAGGGTGTGGTCGCTGCTCTGCACAGCAAGCCTCTATCGAGTTATCTCACTGTATCCATTACTGGGACAGACCTGGAGACTAGCCAACTACATCATTATGAGAAAGAGAGACATGTGGAGCAGGAGAGAGGGACAGGAAGAGTCTGGAGGGAGGGTGTTTACCACATCCTACTGATGCATTGCCATTGGCACTGGGGTGTGATGCACAAGCCACAGAGAGCTAAAGAGAGTCGTGAGAAATACTGAGAGCAGGACATGAAGGGCTGTTTGGAGGAAAGCGTGAGCGTGAGGTGCCACGGTTAATCCAGGCGCGGCCGTCTACGATTGTGATGCAGTAGGAATGTAATTCAATTAGTTAACAGCCTGTGTAAACAATTTTTGACTGTGACATCAACCTTGGGAGCTTCACAGGAAATGGCAGATGTGGTGAACGCAACTGTTGTGTTGCTGATGCCCCAGGTTCTTTTAGCAGGTCTTGTGTAGTGTTGCCTATCAGCGTGAAGACCTGCCCATTTAAATAGGAAGAGACTGATCGACATTTAAAATGACCACTTACTTTGGATTGGATTGATATTAAAATTCTGGCTTATATTAAATTAATGTACTATTTTGCCTGAATAAAATAAATAAAACCCTAAAAAGTACAGACAATCATTTTAAAGTGAGTTAAGGCAATCACAACAATATAATGTACATTATAAAAAATGGAAGTTTCCTAAAGATTACATTTAATATTTGTATTAAATTATTAATGTTTTTAAAGAGTAACTTTAAGTGAGTTTTAGTTGATGGCACATATAATCTTAATGTAAAAATGGAGAATTTATTCACAATGAAAAATCCAATACTGGCTGGTACTGATTTAAAAATATATATATATTTATTTATATACATAAAACGTGTGTTTGTGTGTGTGTGTGTGTGTGTGTCTATGTGTGTGTATATATATATATATATATATATATATATATATATATATATATATATATATATATATATATATATAATATCTGTCAATCAGTTGTTTTCTAATATCTGATCTGATATTTAATTTATATATTTATATATGAAGAGTTTATTTGCAAAAACCGTTAACTGTTTTTGAAATTTTTGGTTTTTTATTATGTTATGTTTTTATTGTGTTTTATTGTATTAGTTAGCTAAATTTTTATTTATTTTACTTTATATCAAAGTAACCCAACTGCAGTTTGATTGAGATCAAACGGATGGAATGCACAAGGAAAAAAAAATATTTTTAAAAATGGTTAAAAACGTCATCTGTTTTTGCAAATAAACTCTTCAAATATATATATATATATATATATATATATATATATATATATATATATATATATATATGTATATTTATATGTCTACATCATATATATTTAATATCCGTCGATCAGTTGTTTTCTAATTTCTGATCAATTAATTATTCATTTCTACAAAAAACCTAAAAAAAAGGGTTTTAAGTTTTGTTTATTTTATTTTATATATATATATATATATATATATATATATATATATATATATATATATATATATATAATTTTTTTTTTTTTTTAAAGAAGCCTCATCTGCTCATCAAGGCTGCTTTTGTTTGATCAAACAGTAATATTTTGAAATACTACAAATGTATTTTTTATTATTACAAGTTTTCTAATTTAATCTATTTTAAAATGTAATTTATTCCTGTGATGCAAAGCTAAATTTTTAGCGTCATTAATTCCAGTCTTCAGTGTCACATGATGTTTTGGAAATCATTTGATTTGGTGCTCAAGAAATATTTCTACTTAATATTTTTTTTTCAGGTTTCTTTGTTGAATAGAAAGTTTTGAAAATATATATATTAATTGAAATACAAAATCTACATTATAAATGTATTTACTGTCACTGTTGATCAATTTAATGTGTCCTTCCTAAATAAAAGCATTACTTTCTTTCAAAATTGTGAACATTAGTGTATATTATCTTACATCTTTTACTAGGGTCTTTTTAGGCATCAGGCAATGACAGGCAAAATTACTATTATTATTTCCTACAGAAACTACTTTTTTTTTTTTTTTTGTAGATTTAGGTTTATGGAGCAACTTTTTAGAACCGTAAATTCTTAACTGTACCTCTGTTATCACATCCATTCCAAACCCTAAAATAATCATGAGCTATAAAGCTGCTTCCTCAGTGGCAGGTGAGAGTCACATGAATCTTTAATCACTCCGGGCTTCTTTAGGGAGTTGTCTTGTTCAGTCTAGTGAGGTCTGTTCGTTTGAGGTCAGTATTTCTTTTTAATTTTGCTCTCAGTCTCATAAATGACAGTGGTCGAAGTGTCCATTGCTCCCTCTCTTAAAAATCCAACATAATCTTTTGTAAATCTGAAATGACGCATATTTAGATATGTCTGTGCATGCACATCATTTTACACAAATTCAAATGTGTTTTTAGGAACATCACCTTCACACCTTCAGCATTCTTACTTCTGGGCTTTTTTAAATCAACTCCAAGTTAAAATGAAGTGGGAAATAAACAAAGAAAACTCTATTTTCACTCTACATATAAAGTGAATCATTTTCCCCATACTGTTGTAGGAGGCTGCGCCTTACTGTGTAATTCTGAATGTAATTCGAGGCCGGTATTGAGTCTCAATCGTAATTGCTATATCAAACACGCACAATGACATTTGCCTTTGCCTCCATTTGCATTTAAATGGCTCTTGGTCCACTGTAACTCAAAATGGAGGACGCAGGCATAGCGTCCCAGAAAAATTATGGTCTGACATTTTGCTGTTGCATGGAAAAGGCATCTGTATTTGTGTAATTTAAGCACAATACCCAAACATTTTTCCTAATGCAAAATCGCCCGCGCTGGGAAGATTTGGCATTTTAATGTGGACTAGATTGGTTTGCGTGTGGTTTAAAAAAAAGAAAATGCATTTACCTGCCACAAATTCACCTTTCATAATTCTTTGTCAGACAAAACGGAAGCTCTTTATTTGCACAAAATGAGGTTTGGTGTTAATGATGGGTGCGTTTTTAACCATTTTAAAGGAAGGAAAGCTAAAACTCGTATTTTCTCTTTCTTTTTCAGGGTGATAGATCATGGCGAGGTGAACAGGATGACTACCCAGAGCGTGGCTATCGTCTTCGGCCCGACACTGCTGCGGCCGGAGATCGAGACGGGCAATATGGCGGTTCATATGGTCTATCAGAACCAGATTGTAGAACTCATCCTTCTAGAGTATGAGAACATTTTTGGCAGGTAGAACATCGACACCAACTGAGAATCAATACGGAGAACACAATGCCAGAAGTTTAACATCTCATATCCATCGCACAAAACGCACCACTGCTGTGGACCAAGCTTAATAGAGTATATAGTGGATTTACTGTGACATATGACTGGATATAAGCGAAGAAAATGAATACAGGAAGGTTCTTTATGCACTTAATATTTTTTGAAGCTTTGAGGATATACACATTTTTCTTTTTTTTTTTCCATTTGGATTGTCATTCCTTGGCTTAGAATAAGCTGGATGGACTTTTGGACAATTGCGGACAGTCGTTAGTCTCCATTATGCACTCTTTTTTTTTTTTTGAGAAATGGGAATATTTTCCTAAGTTGGACACTGGAATGGACTTTATCTTAGCCAGTATTGATGACTAGACTGAACACTGACTGAGTGGACGCTTTCAAGTCTCACCAGATCGAGTTCTTTGCAGTGAATTGTTTAAAAGTAAAACTGATTTTGGGGTTTGATTCATTCAGAAACGTAACTTCAGTATCTGAGCTCTCGGGGGCTCAGAGTTTTTGTTTTCTTCATTTTTTCCTGTGGAATAAGCTGAAAGTGCACTGTATTAGGAGACAGTATTATTTGACAATGACTACTGACCTTTGGATAATGGGGTCGATTTAATTGGACAATGATTAATAATCAGTATTAGGACGGGAATCCTGTTTTAGATTTTTTCCATATCCACCCCTGTTTTCCCTCCATTCACACCTACTTAAAGTTTACTGGAAAAGCCGTGCGCCTTTTGCTTTAGGACTTCATGCTACTGGCTAACAGACATGCTCATCACACAGTTGTCATCCAGTAGAGAAACTTCCAACCTTCCCTTTAACGAAATATCAGGACTTTCATGTGTTTGAGGTCAAACTTGTGTTGTTTCTTTGGAATAAATGGACTGTGTTGTGCTGAATTGTGTAACCGTATGCAGAGAACCAGATGTGAACCCGATGTGTTGTGTTGTTTAAAAGCAGGAGTTCCCAAAAACAGTCCGAGAGCTCATCTCTCGCCCTTGTATCTTACTGGAAAACGAAAGGTGAGCTGCTTAGATCGGCATTTAGGACTTACACGGCCTTACACGGTTTCAGATCAATACAGAATATTCATCTCCTGTTTCCTGCTCTGCCCCTGGATGGAAAGGAGCTTGATAACAAATTGACAGGATGGTACTGGAATTAGTACTGCAGTTAGCGTTAACTGAAGGTACGCATGGTCAATGCCTTCTCTGTCTCGTTTTTTAACTAAATTCAGAAACCAATGTACAGATTACTTCAAGAACTTGAACCTGTTGTACAAAAAAAGAAATACCAATAATGAAGTGTGATGGCTTGAAGTTGTGTGTCAATAACAAGTGAAAAGATCTAATTTTGTTGATGTTCGGATGAAGGAAATGAGTATTTGATGGGACGGGGGAGGGGTGATGTCATCACGCTTTGTGAACTGCACATTTTGAATGTAATTTTCAGACTAACTGCTGTTTCTGAAATTGACGTCTAATCCTAATTAAAAAGACAAAAACTCATGGATAATATTAAAGTGATAATGCTTGAGTTATTAGTCTAGTGTTTATTTCCATTGTTCATGTGTCGCTGTTCATCTCGATATTGGAGGAACTGATAATATTGAACGAAGCAGGGATCAACTGTTTCCTTCATTTTATTACAGTGATTTACAAAAAAAAGCCAGTTTATTTGAGCAGAGCTGATTGTGCAGCACTTTTCTGAATTTATTCAGTAGCTTCGTTAAAACAGTGTAGTAATTAATTTGATTCAAATCACACATTAGCAAAATAGTCATTTTATTAAATGTGCTGTATGTAATTTTTTGACTGTACTAATCAAATCACATACTTGTTTCTCCAAAAAACAATGCTACAGCCAGTGATTCTACTGAAAATGCACTCCGTGTCGTAAAATGTGTTTTTGATTTGGTCCGTTTGATTCCGCCTACTGCCGCTTTAACCAATAGTATTTTGACTCGGAACGGAAAACTGCGTATCACAGCCATGTAAAACAGCAGACTGACTCCGATGACCTAAAAAGCCTCAGCATCCATCTAAAAACCTCTATGACCAGAGGCATATTAAAATGCGGATAAATCAACTCATTAACTTACAGTGTCAATGACCTTTCACAAACTGCTTGATTGACGGGTGATCTGACCAATTATAACGCTGATTGTCAGACAAACAAATCAGACAGGAGAGTATATTAGCTTCGACGGACTTAAACTTGAAAAACTGTATGTATTGATGTCTTTCCGCAGTTAAAATATGTTCCGATGTTCATTCATGTTTATTTTGTGCTTTAAGTAAATAAGAAAAGACAATCAGTTCATGTGTTGATTGATCTGATAAGGCAATACACTGATCTGTCTTGACGCATTAAAGAGCCAAGAGCCACAAAATGGTATTTATTATTTGAATTTCGAACACAAGGGTCAAAACCCGCCCTCCTGAGATACTGTTGCTATGTCCGACAAACAATGGCACTCTCACACTACCACATCCTGTTATCACGCAGTAAAAAATACATCATGGAACAAAGAGGAAACTTACAACATGTCAACAGACATTGCCTTACTAGATCAATCGACACGTGAACTGATCGTCTTTTCTTCTTAAAGCATGAAAAAAACATAAATGAACATCAGAACGCATTTTAATTCAAAGGCGAAAAGACAACAATACACAAAGTTCTAGTATCACCAAAGTTAAGCTATTCTCCTGTCTGATTTGTTTGTTGGACAAAAAGGCGGATTCAGCATTATGATTGGTCAGATCGTCTGTCAATCAAGCTCTTTGCGAATCATTGCGAATTGCAATAATACCTGTTGCATGTCCTCAATCTGGCAACCCAGGTGAGCATTGGATCTGAGCAGGGTTGCCAGGTACTAATCAAAACTAGGCCAAAACTAACCCAGTCGTTTCAAAGGGCGTCCCTTGTTAAAAATCGCTTTCCAGGGGGTAAAATACACATTTTTGGTGGGGTTCCCCTGGTAAAATTCACATTCCAGGAGCTAAATATCATGTTATTGGCATCACTTTAACACGCGGATATGGAAAACAATCTGCGACAAAACTTGGCAACGCCACATCTGAGAAGGTAGAAGTGGGAGAAACATTATTTTGAATTTGGACTGCAGTACCCAATTCAACCACAAGCCGTGAATATTACATACTGCCAGGGTTGCCAGGTTTTCACAACAAAACCCACTCAATTACTACCAGAAACTAGCTCAATTGTGTTTCAAGGGGGGTCCCCTATTAAAAATCGCATTATAGGGGGTTAAAATACATGTATTTTGGCGGGGGTTCCCTGGTAAAATTCACATTTCAGGGGCTAAATATCATGTCACTGGCATCGCTTCAACCCACAGACATGGAAAACAACCTGTGGCAAAACCTTGGACTTGGCAACGCCACATCTGAGGAGGTGGAAGTGTGAGAAACAATATTTTGAATTTGGACTGCAGTACCCAATTCAACCACAAGCCGTGAATATTACATACTGCCAGGGTTGCCAGGTTTTCACAACAAAACCCGCCCATTTGCTATTCAAAACTAGCTCAATTGTGTTTCGTGGGAGGTCCCTTGTTAAAGGGGGTTCTGGGGGTTAAAATACACATTTTTTTGGCAGGGTTCCCCTGGTAAAATTCGCATTCCAGGGGCTAAATATCATGTTACTGGGGTCGCTTCAATCGGTGGGAAAAGCACAGACTTGGCAACACTGCATACTGCAAGTGCACATTTAAAGTGTAAGTTTCTGGTTTTACGTTAGCTTTATATATCTTTCTAGACAGGGATCTGTGGAAAAACTGACATGGAAAATCACAGAATAGTAACTGGGTGGAGATCAAATCAAACACCTGCTTGAAACCATGAGCTGTACAAGCTGAAAAGGGCAAGACTTTCCAAATGAGAAAACAATTAGCTCATATCCATAATTCATAGCTCTGACCACACTCTGCTGCAGCCAGGGCCCCAGAGGTGTCTGAATTGCACACCATATGCTGCTGCATGTCTGCGGGGCAGAGGTGCCAGGAAAGCCCCTGGTCTGGTGTGTCCGTGGAGGCCAAAGTGTGGTGAGGAAATTTGAGCAAGCCATTATGACCCATAAAACATTCATGACTTTGACTCTTCTTTTTTTCCTCTATATGTCTATAGTTTTCTGTGTTGCGTCTTCTTGGCACCTGCTCGGCATGAGTGACAGACTCCGACCAAGAACATGCTTGTGTGCCTAAAATGTACAGTACATGACTGAAGACTTTCATAAACGATAATTGAGTCTTCTTTGGATTTGCTTCTGCAGGGATCCATTTTCACATCTGCATTTTGGAGCCTCAACTAAACTGAGTAATTGTGTTCATTAAAATGCACGTGGAAACATTTCACGCATTTGCTGCTCTAATACAAATAAAAAAAGCGCTGTGAGATAAACCCAGCTGAATGAGTCTATCAGATCAAGAAAAAAACAAGAAATAAGCCAAATTTTCTAATCTTGCGTTTTTGACAGCAACACAACTTGGAATAATTTGCATGTGTGGGGAGGGCAGATTAAATAAATTTATTTGACAGGGTAGCTAGTTTTATTGGGCTACATATAAATATAAACTGGTTTGTGGGCTGTAAATCTGTATGCATGAAGCCTGAATGACATTTATAGGAATGTCCTAGCAGCTGATAAGTATCCGTCTGCTGTTACTTTAAGCTTAGGTGTAGCAGAATGTGATATTATCAGGGTTCAAGATACCTCTTGTGCGAAATAATTGACCATTAATGCAAATACTGCACGGAGATGCAAAACCACGGCGGATGCAGGGCAAACATGATGTTGAAATCCATTTCCTCTGCCTAATTGGCTTTTATAAAGCAATTGCGTAAATATTGATGGTACTTTCATGTAAACTTGTGCTTATTCCTCACTTGAGACACTCCTGAGGCTCCTGTGCTTAAATGCTCCATTTACCAAGTCTTTGCAAATACCATCTCAAGTATCCTTTAAAATAAACCCCAAATGCGCACGGGCATTGGCTAAAGTAATCATAGGAGTACTTCAAATGTTATCTGCCCATGCTTTGGTATTAATGAAGTTCGCATGGTTGGACTTGATGGTTTTGCATTGGGAAATTCAATGCATTTTAAATAGACGCCTGCTTGCAGGATTTACATAAGGTAATTGCACAAAGCTGGAAATACTATGTCTGCAATAGGGCTGTTCCCTCTTCTCCTGCACTAATACAATCAACCCCATTAAGTAGGCCGTAAATATGGAGCTGCTGTATCATACGAGCCTGACAGATAATGGACCCCTCTGCGTGTCCATTTACTCATCCTGGGTGAAGCCTGATTGGTTTATCCGTACTCCATCATCTGACCCAGCATTAAGAGCTTGTAAATTCTGCAGCAGAGACACCTGAAGAACACTGCCTAGAGTTTTATAGAGTCTGTGTGCCAATATGCAAATATGGGTCATTATACAAAATGGGTGCCAGACAAGAAGTTCCTTTTTTGCAAGAGTTTAAAAAGTCTGTCTGACAAACAATTTTTAAAGGGATCGTTCACCCAAAAACTAATATTTTCTCATCAGCTACTCTCGACTTGTTCCAAACCTGTATAAGTTTCTTTTTTCTGTTGAACACAATGACATACTATGAAAGTTAATGGCTACCTTGAACTGTTTGGTTACCAGCATGCTTCAAAATATAATTTTTGGGTGGACTATCCCTTTAAGGGTTCACATATGCACTGTGCCATCCATAGATCAGTGATTGCTTTGGGAAATTATGCCTTTAAAGTAACAAGGCTGATTATTAAATTTGACATTAAAAGACTTGAAATTAATACAGTGCTTCTTAGAAAATTTACCACTGATATTTCTGCAAATATCAACAAAATCATAAAAAGATTTTAGTGTATTACTTGAAGAGCGGGAAATGTGTTGATGCACAACTATTAAAAAGTCTTTTTAATAAATGTCAACTAAAATGTAATAAGAAAACAAAATGCTAGCTTTTACTTTTGTTTATATGAAAATGTGCGTATTTGCTAAAAGACATTATAATGAATAAATAAAAATATAAAAAATATTACATTTATATAAATATATTTAAAAATAACTTTTAGAAATATGTCCACAACAGTACAAGTAAAGTTGGCAATGACTTTTTCGTTATTGAGATTTTTTTTTTTTAACACATGGCAAAAGTTGTAGCTGGGGTGGTACACACAGAGGAAAAAAAAGGTACAAAAGTTGTCACTCGGGCAGTTTTTCAAAAGGTGATGAATTGTACCATTTATGTACTAATATGTATTTTTAAGATACTATTATACACTCTTTAGGGGTAAATAAGGTACAAAAGTATGTATTAGTGTAATCAGTGTTCTTTGAGTGAAACTTTTTTCTAAATTACATGTTTGTACCTTATTTACCCCTAAAATGGTACATATTAGTACCATAAGGTTACATATTATTACTTCAAAGCACATATTATTTTAAAAGTACATATTAGTGCCTAAAGTGTACATATTTGTACCTTTCTCAATGGTACTGCCCCAGTGACAGTTTTGTACCTTTTTTCGTTGACTTGAACTTTTTCTAAGTTACATCTTTGTACATTTTTTTACCCTTAAATGGTACATATTAGTACCATACACTCTCAGAAAAGAAGGTACAGTTCGGTCGCTGGGGCGGTACCCTAAGGTATAAAAGTGAAAAGGTACATGTTTGTACCATACCTACCCCTAAACAGTACATATTAGCACCTTAAAGGTACATTTTAGTACTTTGAAAGTACATATTGGTACCTTTAAAGTACATGTTGGTACCTTAAAGGTACATATTAGTACTTTAAAAGTACATATTTGTACCTTTTCACTTTGTACCTTAGGGTACCGCCCCAGCGACAGAACTGTACCTTTTTTTCTGACAGTGTAAGTTTTTCAGAATCACACATTAATATTTTAAAAGTACGTGGTGCCTAAAAATTAAATATCCACCCCAATCACAGTGTTTGTACCTTTTTTCAAGTGGAACTTTTTCTAAGTTACATATTTGTACCTTATTTACCTCTAAATGTTACATTAGTACCATAAAATTACATATTAGTACTTCAAAATCACATATTATTTTTTTAAAAGTACGTATTAGTGCCTAAAGTGTACATATTTGTACCTTTTTTAACAGTACTGCCCCAGTGACAGCTTTTGTACCTTTTTTTATTGATTGTAATTTTTTTAAAGTTACATCTTTGTACCTTATTTACCTCTAAATGTTGCATATTAGTACCATAAAATTACATATTAGTACTTCAAAATCACACATTAATAGTTTAAAAGTATGTATTAGTGCTTAAAAATTAAATATCCACCCCAGTGACAGCTTTTGTACCTTTTTTCTTTGACTTTAACTTTTTCTAAGTTACATCTTTGTACCTTATTTACCCCTAAATGGTACATATTAATATCATTTAGCTATCTATTAGTACTTCAAAAGGATATATTAATATTTTAGAAGTACGTATTAGTGCCTAAAGTGCACATATTTGTACCTTTTTCAACAGTACTGCCCAGTGACAGCTTTTGTACCTTTTTTTTTATTGAGTGTAATTTTTTAAGTTACATCTTTGTACCTTATTTACCTCTAAATGTTATATATTAGTACCATAAAATTACATATTAGTACTTCAAAATCACATATTATTATCTTAAAAGTACGTATTAGTGCCTAAAAATTAAATATCTGCCCCAGTGACAGCTTTTGTACCTTTTTTCTTTGAGTGTAACTTTTTCTACGTTATATCTTTGTACCTTATTTACCCCTAAATGGTACATATTAGTACCATTTAGTTATATATTAGTACTTCAAAAAGATATATTAATATTTTAAAAGTACATATTTGTACTTTTTTAACAGTACTGCCCCAGTGACAGCTTTTGTACCTTTTTTTATTGAGTGTAATTTTTTTAAAGTTACATCTCTGTACCTTATTTATCTCTAAATGTTACATATTAGTACTTCAAAAGCAAATATTCATATTTTAAAAGTACATATTAGTGCCTGAAGTGTACATATCTGCCCCAGTGACAGCTTTTGTACCTTTTTTATTGAGTCTAACTTTTTCTGTTACGTCTTTGTACCTTATTTACCTCTAAATGGTACATATTAGTAACATAAAGTTACATATTAGTACTTCAAAAGCGCATATTATTATTTTAAAAGTACATATTAGTGCCTAAAGTGTACATATCCGCCCCAATGACAGCTTTTGTACCTTTTTTTCTGTGAGTGTGTATATGAGGAATACAAGTGACACATATTTTGTAAAATGACTCATATTTCTTCACTCACGACAGTTTTAATAGTACAGAGATGTCTTAAAAGAAGACGAGTGTAGACAGGAGTTGGATTCAAAGGTTAATGAGAAGCAAAGAGCAAATTTCACATACATCAGCTCAAACACACCCTGAGTAAAGACAGTGAAACCCTTTAAAGCCAGGCATCTTGTGAATAAGACTGACAGTAATTTAAAAGCAATGCCCCCTTCAGTAGTCTCTGGTGATTCGGTCTCTCTCTACCCGTTAATTAGTTTGTCTCCAACTGCTGATTTAGCCTCGGTGTCCTTGCAGGAAGCAGTGTGGTGGGTCTCTTTTACAGGCTGATTAATCCTGTTCAGGCCCGTGGAGTGGTGTTAGACCCCGTCAGCAGCTTATTAGCATGTGTGCCTACTAGCAGAGCCCCCGCTACTCCTAAGGCTTAATAATATGTGTTTCTTCAACTAACGTCCTTATTAGTGCTACTAAGTGACGATCACACTTATAAATAGTGCTGTGTGCTTTTTAATTAAGGTCTATGAAATCACAGGCTTGATGTGCGGGCGTGTGTGCGTGTGTGATAAATGAGGGGTGTTCGCGCTGGTGTTATGACTGCAGCTCCCGTGAGTTTACCTCACACACTTACCCTAACAAGAACACACACACATACACACTTCACACCTTGCTCTTGATGATTTATGATCTGAGGTGCAACAGCCTCTTTACAGTGCAGTTTTGCTGAGAAGATAACACAGCAGCTCGAGAGATACAGGCGTGTAATGTTAAACATCAATTAGGATGTTGCCTACTCATACATGCAGCGTTTCCCTTTGGAATTTTTATCCTTCCTTAAACAGGGCCGTAACCACACTTGACATTGAAGGGGACGTGACAGTGTTTATTCAGACAGTCCTGTCTCAAATGCATGCAGTTGTTTAATCACCTTCATGTTATTGCAAAAAAAAAAAAAAAAAAAAAAAAGGATATCACCCAAAAATAAACATTTTGTCATCATTTACTAATCCTCATATGCAAAAGAAGATATTTTGAAGAATGTGGATAGCCAAACAGTTGCTGGTAGCCACTATAACTTTCATACTTTAGATTTTTTTTAAAGAAAGAAAGAAAGAAAAAGAGGCTACCATCAATTGTTTGGTTACCCGGATTCTTCAAAATATCATCTTCTGTGTTCAACAGAAGAAAGAAACTTATACAGGTTTGAAACAACTTGAGGGTGAGAATTTTTGGGTGAACTAACCCTTTAAACAACAAACCACAATGATTTGTTTATATAATTTTCTTTCTTGTTTCTCTGTTGTAGTAAATATATATTATTAATAACTGTCTGTAAGGACATACATTGTCACAAATGCCAGCCTGAAATGTTCTTTCTAAGTTCGAATGTGAACAACAAAACTTCTGTAAAACACAAATGGTAAATTTTTGAAGAATGGGGACTGACTGGGGTTGTTACAATTTCTGAAATGACTATCCTCCTTATTTTTCCCAATCAGGGACTGCCATTTGTACATTTTATGAGTGTGTCTTCTGGTGTCATTCGCTTCCAGCTATAGAGTGTTTTCACAACACGTCATCAATCGGCCATATTGGTGGCACTGAATGTAAACAATGCCACTAAACTGAATGAAACTTGCATATTCTGCTGATTATTTCTGCTGAAAATAGTCAATTATTGTCACGGATTGGGCTGTTTATCGGTCAGACCAGGAAAAACATTTGGAGTACTAAACACTGCCAAAAGTTCTAACAAATCAAGGAGAAGAGTGCAAAAGACCGTCTGAGGAGCAAAAGGCGTTTGTGGTTGGCCAAACTGACTGAATCTTGACATTTCCAGTCAGGTAGGTGAAATATTAGGCTAAGAACTTAATTAATACTGCTCGTATGTATCTTTACCACCTATTAACTTTAGTTTGTCAAAATATTGCATCCTTTCCTGCTTACTAAGTCCTTCTCTATATGATTTAGCAGCTTCCAAACATTTTTCCGTGGTTTGGACAGCATCATTTAGTAGAACAACATATTCAGTAGTACATTAACTGAGCAATTCATACTGTTGTTCACATCCCAGTATCGCCAATATCGCCACGCATCCGGGTAACTGACCAAATCGTGACGCAAATCCAAAACCTCTATTTTTAGCAGTACAAAACATCTAGTTTTGCTGCTTGATATTGCAAACTGGTGTGTCTTACCATATTATTTAAATGTTTTATCTTAATTATGAACACATTGGTTTGTAGCACAAGCAGTTTTATCGTTTACCTCACATTCTTATTCTTCTTTCCATACAGTGGTTAATGAACCGGAAGTCTCGCACATTCACAGAAAACGGTTTACTTATGCGTTGAAAAACAAGGTGGATGAAAGTATCATAAAGTGCATTCAAAGTGTTTTGCAACCATGCGATCTGACGATCCGCCCCGTCTTCACGAAAGATGAGCGATGTCTGATTCCTGAAAGAATTGTTCTTTTGAGTCGGTTCTTTTTAATGACTCGCTGAGTAAATTTTGAGAATCGGACTGCATTGTTAAACTTAATGAATTTCTGTATAGTTCACTGGAGGAGAAACGAATAAATTTAGATCTGGGCTATGGTATGACTTTTAGAAGACTAAACAAATCGTTCGTAGTTATTCTGTCCTATTCAGGGTAAAGAAACATGCAGGTATTATTAAACGTATGCTTTTGTGTTCCACAAAAGAAAAGTCACATGGAACTAAATCAGAGCGAGCATGATGAAACGTAAAGGGTGAAGAATCCCTTTAACGCCTTACAGACTAATTAAACCTCGGGGTTAGCTCATCGTAATGCTTTGTACACGATTAGCCTGCTTGTTCATTAAGCTTCGTAAGTTCTTGTCAAACAAACACCGCGGTCATGAATTCATCCCGTTGTAATGTTGTAATGTGAACACTAGGGTGTAATGAAGATCACGTTTTAGCCCTTCCACAGTCTTAATTCTTGCTGTCAGCTTAGTTCTTTTTATTGCACATTATCCGTCTCCCAGAATCCACCTACACGTTCTCTTCCCTCCTTTTCTGCTCCTCTCCTCCAAAGCAGAGCTGGCAAGAGTTGCCAATGCAAAATAAATCCATTTTGATGTTCCTTACAGCTCTCTCTTCTTCTCTCTCTCTCTCCCTCTCTCAAGTATGCTCTCGCAATTCAGTTATGTTTAGAGGAGCTCTGGTGATTCATGCAGTTCAAGATATTCACCGTGCCCTATTTCTACCTCTCCCTCCTCCCCCCACACGCTCGTCTAATGAAGTTAGTGTGTATGCAGCGGAGAGAAGTAGATTAGAGCTGAGGTGATGAGGCAGAAGGGGAGCCTCAGTCCTCCTGTACTCAGACCCGAGGAGGGGCTGCTGGGGTCGGCCGGGATGAATTCCCTCTGCTCCCGAGGTGGAGATCTAATTGATTTTTGTACCCTGAGCCATCTGGCTTAGAGTAAGTGTGTTTCATTGTGAGTGGAAGGCAACAGATCACCTCTTGAATCTGGTTTTGGGCTCGCATTTGTTATTTAAAAGCACTGACTGCATGCTACTCTTTCTGTGGGGATTCTAATTAAATCATTATGTGCTACAGCATGTCTTTGACATCATCACCAAAAGTCATCTGTGTTGCCGAGGACAGACGACATCATCAGTATCTTCATTTCACCTGAGAATACGTTCACCAAACACAATAACCAAGGTGTCTCATGCTGTTTTTCATTTTGAAATCTACTCATCAATGACAAATAAAGATGTCCGAGATGGGGAAAAAAGCAAAAATCTCATTTAAAATTGAAGTGGCAAGAAGTCATGCTGTTTTCATAGATTTTGGAAAACATTTTCCACAAAAATAATACTTTTATTTATTGGTAAAACCTTACAGTGAGGTTCATTAGTTAACACTAGTTAAGTACATTAGTTAACATCAACTAAGAATGAACAATACTTCTACAGCATTTATTAATCTTAGTTAATGGTCATTTCAGCATTTACTAATGTATTATTAAATCACAAGTTGTGTTTGTTAACATTATTGCACTGTGAACTAACATGAACATTGAACGGCTGTATTTTTATTAACTAACATTAACAAAGATGAATAAATAGTGTAATAAATGTATAGTTCATTGTTCGTTCATGTTAGTTAATACATTAAGTAATGTTAACAAATGACATTATTGTAAAGTGTTTGTTCTTAATAATAAAGTAAATAATTGATATAATATACTCATTTTGCCAATTTAGAGCCACTTTCATTTTACCTGGACCAAATTTTCATAAACAATGACTAAAAATATCTGTAAAATATATATATAATACTTTCATACTTTCATTTGACCTGAACAAAATTTTGGCTCAAAATTACACAAAGACTTATTTTTAAAATTATTATTAGGATTATTATTATTATGTACAAAAAAATTAATTAATAATTAAATTAATAATTGCCATATTTTTTTTTTTTACTTGGGTGGACAAAATGTGCTCTTTTTAAGCATTTTCATGTTTTAATTTGTATAAGCAATATAAATTAATAATTGACATAAGTAGTAGAATTCATAACATATTTTGAGTGTGTATGTGTGTGTATATTCATAAATAGTAGAATTCATCACACATTTTGAGTGTGTGTGTGTGTATATATACATACAAGAAATGTAGAACAAAGAAATTGAAAACAAGATAAATACACTAATTAAGAAAATAATGTTATTATTATTAATAGTATTATAAGAGTATTATTATTATTATACTAATCAAATTTGCAAATTGAAGCAAAAAGCTGATATGGAGATCATATTATGCTCACATTATGCTCAGTTTCTTCAGACACAGTGGAGCTCATGTTACAACACTGATGTATGTCTTTTCTTACAGTCTCCAAAGGAAGATAGTATTACAGATACAGTGTATATCAGCAACATCTGTAACAGCTTGTTACTGTAACAGATATTTGTTATTTGTATCTGTCTCTAATAATATGTGTGTGTGTTTGTATATTTCTGTTTGTTAGCACATGTGGCGCAGTGTTAATATCCAGCCCTGTGGCACTCACTGATGAATTCCCAGCTGGATCCGAATCAAATAGAAGGATCGGGTTAGGTCATATAAGGTTGAGTAAGGTTTCGCGGTCATTTGTACTATTTAAATAAACAGAAATGCAATTTCCACATGCAGCAAATGCCTAAAATGAAAATCAGGTGCACTGCCGCACAGGTGCAAATGATTAGAAGCTCATTAGAGAGTAAATGGAGGGGCACTGCCTTATATAAACATCAGAAACTTGTGGTCAGGTTTGGTCTTAGCAGCTGAGGAGTGTGGCTAAATCACGCTGAGATCAAAAGAGCTCGCCGAGGCTCTCAGAAGAAACTCTGCTGATGTTTGAGCAGCATTTTAAAATGACTTTCAAACAGTTCATTGTCACTCCACTGTCCAAAAGAAAAAAAAATTCAGGTGGATATTTATCCAGCTTTGGTGGTCCAACCGAACTGCACTGAAGTCATTGTGTAAACTCATGAAACTCTACATGTGATGTCAAGATGGGAAAAGCCACTCTTCTTATCAAGGTATGGAAGTGTTTGAGCATTGCTAAGAAGTTGCTGAGTGTTTTAGTGTGTTTATGGGGTTGATGGGGTGCTGTGGATTGCTTCTTATTAGCCAACGAGCCCAAAAGAATCTTTACAACATTTTGGTTCCTATACATAACCCAGGTTTTATTTATTTATTTGAAGTCTTTGTGAACTGCACAGTTTCAGTATCCACAGTGCTTTGATATTTACCAAAATTTAAAACTTAGGATTGGATTTCTTTTGGGAAATTTAAAGTCTGTGTAAAGGCAACATCTTGAAATGCTCTCAAATGTTGGGGGCGTGTCTAAAAGTAGCGCTGAAACCACGCCCACTCGCGAAAAATGCTGCTGCCTCTCTCAACTGCCAAAGTGTTATTTGTAAACACATAATAAATGTAAGGAAATGTATTACTGAAAACACCTTAAAAGACTGTGAACTGTAGTAGTGAATTGTGGAGTTAGACCGTTAAACTGTTTTGACCTTTTTTGTGTTTACATTTTTGTGGGCGGGGCTAAAATCATGTTTCGATGACGCAATTGCGTCACTGAGAATGGCCCCTCCCCTAAAACTACAATAACTAGAGTATTAGCGTCAGTGGTTCATCAGCTCAACTGTAAGTTACACTCATTACTGTTAGTTACCACAGCCTACACACAATCTTAAGTTTTATGGCTTCGTCACGAAAAACTTGGTGGCCATAATTTACAAACCAGCTTGGTCATCCATTTAGGATATAGCGGTACTGACGGTTGAGAGAGACGGTTGCTTTTCTGCGAGTGGGCGTGGTTTCAGCGCCGACAGCGGACACGTCTCCAGCGTTTGATAGCACTACAGCATTAGCATCAGTGGTTAGCAAGTTACTGCCATTACGTAAGTTACTACAGCCTACAGTTTGCTAGCTAGCTAGTTAGCCATGCACTAAATGCATGTTACCTGGTTGCTATAATTTATAAAACAGCTCGGTTATCCATTCAGGTTGTAGCGTATTTGACAGTTGAGAGAGACGTTGGCAGCTTTCCCACGAGTGGGCGTGGTTTCAACGCCGAGAGCGGACACGCCCCCAGCTTTTGAGAAAACGTAAGTAAGCCTATGGTCTACGTTTCTGGTTTATTAGCCGCTAGAATAACAACGTGCGGTAATCGTTAAATCAGTTTGCACTATAAACCAGCACTATAAACCAGTTTGCACCACATCCAGCTATCAAAACATAGCTGGATGTGGATGAGACAGAAGCCAAACCCATAAAATTTACAAAATGGATACTGCATATTTTTTCAAGATTTTGATCATTTATTTACTTGACGGTTTTTATCATTCAAATTTAGCTGGTTGGTTAATAACACATTTTTCTGTGGTGTGACATACTCAGAACACATATTTAATATTACTTTACTCAGAGTTTAACTTGTATTTGACTTAAAGATCATAATGAAATAACTGGTATATGCTCCATCTATGTGTATATGATCCATATTCTACCTGCAGAGGAAATGCAGAGAAAAGCAGGCTATTTAATTTTGTTCTACATGATGTGCAATAAGTTGACACCAAACGTTAATGTAAACTTCTGCTGTGCTTATTCCACCTATAAAACTGTTTATTAAAATCAAGTGTTCTGAAACAATCCAAGAGAAATACAGATGGGGAAAATCTCAGTGACTTTGCATGCAGCATTAATCCTCATGCCTACATGTGGCGAAATCCAGCGCTTGGCTAAATGGACATGATTTTTAAGTAAAGGGTAATGTTTTGAGCACAGATGTAGGCTATTTGTATTTGATTGTGCTATCCACTAAATTTCCCAGGGGGATGTTCTGTTCTCTGCTTCCACTCTTGGCTTGTTTCTGTGCTGTTGTCCATCAACTTTCAGCTACTGCTGGAATCAGGGCTCTTGTTTCATTCTGTGTGCACATTTCTAGCAATATTATGTGTGATTTGTTTAATGCTAAGTTGACATGGCACAAGGGTCATGAGAAAGCTACTCTGATTTTGAGTGTCCAGTTTGATAGGCGTTCAGAAGAGCGTACATAAAGCTTTGCAGATGTGAAGAGCGTCCTTCTAAAATTGCATTAAAACCGTAACATCCAGGTGCCACAAAACTCAAGAATATTCTGGCTTCTGCTTTAACAAAATTATTTATGGCAGTTTGACTCACAAACACAATGAGTCTATTCTGCATACAGCAGAGGCTTGAGCAGGCATTTTCAGACTTCAGTCAGATCATAGATTTATGTTTTGTTGCATTAATAATTCATGCTCTGCATCCAAAACCCGCATGGCAACCTGATCCTAATCAATGGTTTTTGTTGGTGCTGAGGGTTTGTGTTGAAAGTGAATGTCTCTGTATTTCCATCACGATGTGACTAAATTCAAAAAATCTCATCTTTTGGTTCTTATAGGTCTTGTAATTAAAGGAAACAATGGATGCAAAATTTACTTTTACATGGTGTTTGCATATAAATGTGTCTTAGCAGTGTGTGGACACAACCACTCTACGAAAGGGTTCGTACAGATACTGTAAAATGAATTTCCAGGACTTTCAAGCACTTCTTTTTTGGTTTTCCAAGACTTTAATCAGAGATCTCACTTACCAAACAATGTCTTATCTTTCAGATTTTAAAAAAGATATAAAAATATACTAATAAAAAAAAGGCAAAAATACACTCTTAAAAATAAAGGTGCTTCAAAAGGTTCTTCAAGTGATGCCATAGAGGAACCATTAAGAACCATTCAGTCAAAGGCTCTTTAAAGAACCATCTTTCTTACCTTTTTATAATCTGAAGAACCTTCTTTCGCCACAAAGAACCTTTTGTGAAACAGAAAGGTTCTTTAGATGTTAAAAGTTCTTTATGGAACCATTTAAATAAAAAAGGTTATTCTATGGCATCGTGAAGCACCTTTATTTTTAAGAGTGTAAAGTGAAGCATATCCAAAGTATCACTACTGAAAAATGATAAAGTATGTACTACAATTTTATTATAGTATAACCATGATTTTTTTTTTTTTTACGGGATTAGTATTTGGTTATACTTGATTTTTTTTTTCTTTTTGTTTTTACAACTGTACTGCCTTAATGGTTTTGTTTTCTACTGTTTAAGAAAAAAAAAGATTTGTGAAGTCGCTCCGAAATCCTGATCTGAAACGAATGATTTGCATTTCGTGCTCTAAAATTCCGATTTAAAGCAAATGATTTGCGAACCATCATTTCAGATCAGGACTTGGAGCGCAGATCGCGAATCATTTGACTTAGATCGGCACTTTGCGTATCGCAAATCATTTGATTTAGATTAGGACTTCAAATCGTGTATCGTGAATCATTCGAATCATCATTTGATTTGAATCATTCAGTTCGCAAAATGATTCACAAACCCGTTCCGATCTAAATCAAATGATTCATGCTAGACAATTTGAAGTGCCAGTCTGAGTCAAAAGATTCACAAAACCACTCCGAAGTCTCGATATTGCAAATCATTTGAAGTCCTGATATGAAACACATGATTTGCGATACGCAATCCAATTGGAGTGCTTCGAAACAGTGCATCATTTTGCGATGCAGTGGTTTAACTGATTTGGAGTTTCAAAAAGCTGCATTTTACCAATGACTACATGTTATTTTTTTAAATCATTATAAGCAATGTCAAAATTCAAAAATGAATGGCTCTTTTGATTTAATCTTGTTTCTGCTAGTGAATTGCTTGAAATGAATGATCGAATTCATGAGTTTGAATCAATTGGAGCGGTTCCAGCATAAATGACTCACTCAATTGACTCAATTCAGTTCCTCTTTTCGCATCTTCAGCCATGTTTACAAGAGCCATGTTTAGTACTACTACTGACTTTTTCTGACATTAACTGAAATAAGCAGAAAAGATATGTATTTTGAACTGAATTTTGTGTGAAAAGACACTGTAGGTGCTTATTGAAAAAAATTAAACACTTATTTCATAGATACATAGTCTTTCAATAATTCAAACACTTTGCAAGTATACCTCTTCAGTATACCTCTTCAAATATTGCTATTTTTAAGGGCTTTAAATTTTAAAAAGTACTTTCAAATTCAACGAGCCCTGCTACAATGATGAAGTCCATTCAATCCTTTTTTCCTTCAATCCCCAAAAATCCTAAATGGTCTCAGTTATCAAGCCATTTAAATTTTATACACTGTAAAAAAAAAAAAAAAAATGGGGTTTTAACTTAAAATAATTTGTTACTCCACTGCCTTAAAATTTTAAGTTTAGTCAACGCAGATATCTAAGTTGTTGCTTAGAACAACTTAACATTTCAAGTTGACTAAACTTATTTGAGTTGACTAAACTTAATATTTTAAGGCAGCGGGGTAACAAATTATTTTAAGTTGACTCTTAAGTTGAAATTTTTTTTTTTTTACAGTGCGAGTCCTGCCAACAACCTGCCGTATTTCAATATTTCCATTCACGATTTTCTCCACGCTCGAGCAGCTGTAGCAACAACGTCTCCTAAGCAAATGCAGGTGTTTTGTATTTGGATGTAAAAGTGAACATAAGAGTCTTCATTCTCTCCCGACATCAGAGCCAATGAGGACGCAGTGGATTAGTTTTGTTTTTGATGGTAAAGTGCCACTGATAACACAAACAATGGAAGAGGGGACGGGGCGAGCAGAGCTCATTATCATTTAAAGAGACATGCAACAAAACAGCTTGCAGTGAACAGAGCTGTTTTTGCCCAGGTAAAAAGTGTTTTACACAACCATTGAGGAATTTTAACCAAAGTATGCAGTTGCAGACATTTCATGAAGAGTTTAAAATATTCTAGAAAAGTTGAATTCTTGAAGTATTTTATTGTGAGATGGGGAGTCATTAAAAAAAAAGAAAATAAAACAATCAAACAAAAAGCTATCACTAAAAAGGTTAAAACAGGGACATATAAAAGACTTTGTTGCCTTGATGTAGACAAAGAGAGTTACAAATTGGCACAACCAAAAAAATAATAATAAAAAACAACACATTGATGATGTTTTGGCTTCATTAAAAGGGCAGCAGAGTTTCATGGTGAAGGACAATCTTTTGATACAACAGCAAGGATTCATGCGTGTATAGCATACAATTAGTTTTCAGTAGCTTCAAAGTATAGTGGGGTAAGAGACAATAACATGAAAGTGACGTGTAAAAGCTAACAGTTCTGATATACTTTAGGGGTGTTTTTGTTTTTTGTTTTTTTCAAACAATGCATTTTGAAAATTTGAAAATAATACTTTTTCTATTTTAAAACACTTTGAAATGCTAGAGTTTCTTCCCCAGCTTTGATTTCATTTATCTTCGAAATTATTCTTCATACTAAAATATATTATTGTATTAATACAAACTACAGTATTGTACACTACATTGTGTAATAAATAACCATAAAGAAAATACAAAAATAAGACACATAAATATAAAAGGTCTCTAAAACTAAAAATGTAAAGTTATACTGGTGAGGGATGGGAGGGGTAATACTGCCTTTACTGAGGAGGGAAAAAACAAAACAAAACAAAACATTACACAATGTTCACTGAAACAAACAAACAAACAAAAAAATACTTCATTACAAACGAGACAAAAAAATTAATACTGACAGGTAAAAAGGCTGACCGAAAAAAGAAACGAAAAACACTAAAAGTGAATTCTTCATTGATCATATCTGCCTACATTTGTTACCTGAAGAAAAAGTGTCGTGCAGCTAAAGATAACAAGAGAAACAAGTGCACCAAACAGGGGAAAAATACTTCAAGGCTGAAAAAAGAGCGTCTTTTTTCTCCTTTTTGCTCATTGATCGTCTTTCCTGAATTCTTGATGCAGTGTAGTCCTTACTGGATTGATCAAAAATAAAAGAGGCAGTCTTGTCCTGTAGTCAGGACTAGTGGTTTAGGTGCAGGGGTCCAAAATTTTGCTACCAAAATCAAAGACAGCATGAGCCCCACGCGAGTGTGCTGCTATATCACAGCACTGTTCAATGGCACTTCCAACATGCATGTTTTTGCATAAGGGTGGATGATGGGTGGGGAAGGGACTGATGGCGATCACTTGTCCGGGATTACTAAGGTTTTCTTTGATGTCTTGGCTTTCTGGGATTCGGTAAAGCCCTCCCACCGTTACCGCATCAATCTTTTGACATTTTAAGGCTCACTTGAAATGAGACGACGGACAAATGTTGTGCTAGCGAGCACTAGCGTGGCTTAGGGAATGAGTCTGGGGCGCTAATACTGGAAGGTAGACATTAAACAACACAAGGCCCACATAGGTGTTCCATAGGTAAACTGGGAATATGGTAGTGCACAGGATACTTTTTTTTTTTTTTTTTTCCTTCAAATGCAAGAAAATACTGAGTTTTGTTCATTGGCAATAAAAACGTATAGAAATCTCTCTCTCCCAACTGTACAGCTTTTGAGGGTAAACCGAGAGTGACAAAAAATTAGTAATACTGATAAAAGAAATTGACCCAAGGCGTTTTAGTAATAAAACATTATTAGCCAAAACGTGTATAGCTTTCAGTCCGTATATGCGTCATTTTTTGTTGTTTTTTTCGTTAAACTTTGCATTTATACAAACCATACTCAAACACTGAAAATTGTCTTTATGTGGAAAAAGTAACTATTTTGTATTTATCAGGCACACCTGGGGGTTTATACACAGTAGTGGGTTTAAATGCAGCGTGAGAGCAGTCACGCTCTCTTCCTCACCTCATTCTTGTCTTAACACAGTCACTTCTCAGGAAGAGAGAGAAACATCTGCGGAGAGAAAACGTCTTTTTTGTTCCTTCAAATTAGTAACTTTGTAAAACAACGTCGTAAGGAATAAGGGTCATAAAAACACAGTTGTGGCATCACTTCACGTCTCCATTCATAGTGGATGTGTTTTCCTCACTTTCAATCGTATCGTCCGCCGGGTTTTCTCTTTCTGTTGTGTCCTTCATGTGTTCTAGAGTTCCCGTGTCCATGCCCTCCTCCGCCGTTTGCTCGTCCTCTCCGTTTTCGTCTTCACATTCATCCTGCATTACTACGACTTTCAGCGTCTGTCCGTCATTTTCCTCGCTCTCGCCTTCCTCGTCGCCATCTTCTTGTTCCATCCGCTCTTCATCTGCTCCCTGGTCGTCTTCATCTCCCTCCTCTCCAATCTTGACCACCTGAATCTCATCCTCGTCCACTAAGCTCCCCGAGCCCATCTCCTCGTCCTCCTCGCTCTCGTCCTCTCTGGTACTACTCCCCCGCTCGTCCGAGTCCAGGTGGGAAGGTGGCGAGGTCGCTGTGCTGCCCGTCCGAGGCTGCTCCTCACCAGGATTGTCCTCTTCCTCGACTCCCTGGCCTAGCCCTTGGCCTTGAGCCTCTTTCTTACAGTAGGAGTATCGGTGGTTCATGTGTTGCGAGTAGGAGCCAGAGTGGGAGAAGCGCTTGCCGCACTTGTCGCACTGGTACGGCTTTTCTCCGGAGTGCAGGCGCAGGTGCTCTATTAGGTGGTGCTTGTGTTTGAAGGCCTTGCTGCAGATCCCACATTCATGAGGCCTCTTTCCTGTAAGAGATGAAGAGGTTGTACTCTATTAGTATTTATCTTGAAGTACTTATTTCATTACCAGAATATACAGAGAGTTTTTTTTTTTTTTTTTTTTTTTTTTTTTTTTTGCAGTTGGGAGTTTCAGATAAAGGCGTTCCCAATGTAGAATTTGGCCATGCAAATTCATTGTGTTGACCAACAGAATAATGCTTGGTTTCAAAGTGACTTTTTGAGCAGTGCTAATTGCACTAATGTAAATGCACCTTTATAGGATTAGTTCACTTCTAGAATAAAAAATTCCTAATAATTTAAAAGTAAAAAAAGCTTTATTCTTTATTTTTTTTATTTTTTTTAGAAAATGACTGAATGTTTCACTAGATAAGACCCTTATTCCTCAGCTGGGATCATGTAGAGTCTTTTGAAGCTGCATTAAAACTGCAATTTGGACCTTCAAACCACTGATCCCCACTGAACCCCACTACATAGAGAAAAGTCCTGTAATGTTTGCTTAAAAACCTTAATTTCTTTTCAACTGAAGAAAGAAATAAACATCTTGGATGACATGGGGGTGAGTAAACTATCAGGAAATTTTTATTCTGGATGTGAACTAATCCTTTAAAAATCATTTAAAATCATGTCACATTCACTGGAAGTTCACGATACATGGGCCTCATTCATGAAACACGAGCAGAGCGAATTTTCGTGTAAATCGTTTGTAAAGCTGTTCTGACGTAAACTTTCGAATTCATGAAAATGTTAACATGTGACCCTGGACCACAAAACCAGTCATAAGGGTTATTTTATTTTAAAGATTTTATACATCATCCGAAAGTTCAATAAGCTTTCCATTGATTTATGGTTTGTTAGGACAGGATAATATTTGGCCGAGATACAACTATTTGAAAATCTGGAATCTGAGGGTGCAAAAAAAAAAATCTAAATATTGAGGAATTCGCCTATAAAGTTGTCCAAATGAAGTTCCTAGCAATACATATTACTAATAAAAAAATAAGTTTTGATATATTTATGGTAGAAAATTTACAAAATATCTTCATGTAACATGATCTTTATCCTAATGATTTTTAGCATAAAATAAAAATCAATAATTTTGACCCATACAACCTATTGTTTGCTATTGCTACAAATATACCTGACTAGTTTTGTTGTCCAGGGTCACATATTTTCAAAATGTTAGTTGGTAAGAAAGAAATGTACACCTGCTTCCTACCGCGTGTAAATGGTGTGTAAAACATTCTGTGCTCTTTGACTGATGACACCGAATTTTGATGCACTACCATAATAATATTTCACAAGTTCGTTTGCCCAGTCCTTGTATTTTTATTTATTTTTTTGCAGCTGCACAACTTTGGGTAAAACACAGCGCTCATCACTGTCACTTTTTACCCAGCTGTCCAATTAATGGAGTAGGGTTGGGACAAATACTACACTGACCAACCATCCTACTTGCACAACAACCAAACAACAGTGGAGAAGTTAATTATTCGCTGGTTACCACATTTTTATATTCAATAATATTTTTCAAAATGAGATACTAGTAATACATTACTGTCATGGATCATATAGTCAAGGTGTCTCAGTTGTAAAAATGCTGTGCCACCAAAACTTTCTCTAGTGCCACCAGCTAGCTGTTTACAAAAGAGTGCCTGGCTAAAAATGCTTTGGTGGATTGGGTAAATCTGCGGTTTTATAAAGATAGCGTCTATTTGAAAATTTGCTATGCCGATTTCAGAGTTGTGAGCTCCAGGCGATCACCGGGCCCTCAGTGCTTATGTATCCGCCTAGAGCAGCCTTAACTCAGCTAGTCCTTCTGACATTTGCCACTGGCTCTGATGTCTCTGTAGTGATTAAACATGAGATGCAATTCATTTTGGGTATATTTAATAGGCAATCATTGGTCTCATGTATCTGTTATATTTTCCTGGTCATATCGTTTTGGCTGAGCACAACGTTATGTTTCACTTTATATATTTAGCCATTAGTCATTTTACATTTATGCAATATATTGGAGCCAAACCTGAGAAGGTTCCACAGCGTTTCTGGACACATAACTTGCATAGCTGTAATTCATAGGTGGAGATTATGCTAATTGTGAATGATTGTGCACGCTATTGGAATTCATTAACGTACACTCTTGTGAGTTTTCGGGAAGGTCTGTTTTGTGCGCAAATTACAGTACACTGATTAACTCATATGTTTACTTAAGTTTTATCAATGAGGCCCACTGTTTGTCAGCTGATCGACAGTGATGCCACAGGATGATGTATTAAATGGACTCCTTTTCGTCAATGAAATGCATGATTTAAAGAGCTGTCACACAGCTCAACTTGTAAAGGGTCCCAACCACAAAAAACATTCTTGTAATCTCTACATGCAGCACTAGAAAATCCCCCCACACCCAGTGTTCAACCCTGGATCTTTAAGGCATTAAGAATTGCATTACATGTTGTTATGTAGCCATGGACAATAAAACCAAACAATGAATCAAAACAAGCTGTAGTGCACAAGACAGGCCAGTTCCACCAAGGCCTGCAAGTTTATAAACTGTGGCTTCATACAAAAAAAAAAAGAGAGAGAAAAGACAGCACAATTTGTGGTTCAAGGCTCTGTGATGTCATTTGGATGAGTGCTGCTCACTTTTTGGCCAGGTATCTTAACAGTGAGAGGTGACCAACTCTTGGCTTCGCTAACTTCTCATGTTTTTAAAGCAAAAGAGGGAGGAGGAGTGTAAATTACTAACAGAGAACTGATGCAACAGCCTGGGTTCGGTGTGAGAAGGTAATGTATTTGGCCAGCGGATGAGGGAAAATAAGTCACCGCACCCTCCAGCACGTGTAATTTAACAGCGGTTGGAACTTGAATTTCAGTTCTGCTCCCTGTGTAATAGGTAAAATTACTGCAATACAATGTATTCCGTCATAATTTCCCCTTCAATATCACTTCAAATCATATTTCTGTGAATGCCCAGCCATTTGCATATGAAGGAATGACTAAAAACAGGCTTTGAGAATCCCACCTGTGTGTTCGTATTTATGGCGAAGCAGTGAACTGCTCTTCTGGAAGATTTTGTCACACAGGTCACAGGCGTACAGCCCACTCTCTGTCCTTTTCATTTTCTTTCTCGTCGGCCCTGAGTCTGAATCTGTCTGTTCTTCCAATGCTGAGGTGACCTCTGATCCCATCTCCTGTTTCTCCTCCTACATCATGAGAAAAAGCAGATCATTGGCATTTGAAATAATATAACCAAGGTATGTACATACACGCATGCAGTGAGTGTAGGGCTCTCACCTTGATGCCATTGACGTGTATAACGTTCTTCTGCTGTGTGTCGTTCCCTGCTGGGCTGGAGGATGTAGTGGTGTAACTGTAAGTCAGCTGCGGGATCAAGATGGTCTGTTTAGTGGTGGTAAGTGCACGAAGACATTGCGCTTGTCCCTGGTCAGTGATAGCCACTAGGGTGGGCAGTTGAGTGGTCACGATGTTTATGGGATTGGCACTTGGTTGGCTGGCAAATATGGCAGCATTGGTGCTTGCATTGCTGAGCAGTTCCTTCTTTGTGCAAGTCAAATTCAGCGGCTCCTCTTGAGCCGAGTAAACAGTGTTTACGTGACCACTAGCCACAGCAGCTGTAGCAGCAGATTTTGGTAGCGACAGATCGAGAGGTCCCTCGCCTTCCTCGAGAGTCCTGGCTGGGACAGGACCGTCAGCCGATAGGTTTAGTGGTGAAGGGGATGTAGGGAGGCTCTCAATCCCGTTCTCCCCAGCTGCTATGCCCTCAGCTGGGCTACAGCATTCCCTCTCTCCTTGCTCCTCTGAGTTAATTTGCTTATCCGACTCTGGTCTGGGGGATACATCTCTAGTCCCATCCGAATCCCCAGGAGTGGTCTGCTCATCCTCTCCCTGGGGTGAGGAGGGATCTACAGAGATCTGTCCCAATTGCATTTTCTCAAACCACTTCTTCACCACCTCTGCCGGAAGACTGACCGACTCGGATATCTTTGCCAGCTCCTCCTTAGTTGGCTCGTTGTTTAAGGCGAAGTAAGCCTTGAGCAAGGAGAGAAGGTTCTTCAGCGGAGGCTGACCAGGACACAGTCCTTCCTCCAAGTCTATCTTCCCCTCAAGGTTTTTCCCGTTTACCCTTTTATGTCCATCTTTACCACAGTGCTTAAGTGTTGTGTCATTGTGTAAAATACTCTTTTCGTCCACAGTGTTGGTGGTTTTGTCCCTATTCGTCTTGACCGTCAGGTCCTCTGGCAGCTTTTGAGCCTTGCAGGCTTCTGTGTTCAAGCCCAAAGGTTCCTTCTTCGGACTTTGAAGGACTGCTTGGGCCTGTGAAGGGTCTAGACTGTAATTGATGAAGATCTTAGCACTACCATCCTGATCCAAGATGGGAAGACTAATGGCCTGTATGACTTGCTGGGGTGCTTGGGCAATTCCTACCCCTCCTGCTCCAACGATCCCCGTCCCCGCTTGCTGCCCCTTTTCCAACACTTGCCTGATGACGTTCCCATCCACTGCCACCTTCAGCACATTCTGCAAGTCTCCCAGGTTGATGCTGATTGGCGATACCAGACCCACCGTTGGTAGCACAACAGCCTGTACGGCGCCCTGAAGAGGGGCTGCCGCCCCACCCTGGAACATGCCATTTACGCCTCTAGCAGATGGGGCCACCACCACAGGCTTGTACTCGTAGTCCAGTGGCTCGGACTTGATCTGTGTCAAAGGGAGCTGTTCCTGAAGGGGTTTGCTATTGTCCAGTTTGTCTCTGACTTGGACACGTGCCGTGGGGGAAGAGGTTGGCAAGGATGGGGAAGTGCACTGCGGGGTCTTGGCAGCCCCGGTGGCGGGAGAAGGTCGTGGCCGCCCGTTCACTGAGATGAGGCCGATGCACTTCTTACTGCTGATGTGGGAACTGTAAGAGCCGGAATGAGAGAAACGCTTCTTGCAGTTGGAGCACTCGTAAGGCTTTTCCCCTACACAACACATACAATAAAAAAAAATTAGAAAACCGACAATTCACATACAAATAAAGAGGTCTTCAACACTATTGCTTTTGCTGCTGAGGTCACACGTGTGTTTCAGATTCATGATGATCAGAAGAATGGTGAGTAAATCTCTTCAAGTAAATTAAATAGACACTTCATAGGTTGTCCTCAAAAGAAACTACAGCACAAAAAAAAAACAAAAAAAACTTTAAGTAAAGGCTATAAAACAGTTCGCAGTGTTTAAAGGACAAACACTCTTAGGAAGCCTTTGACAGCACGTACTGTAAGTACTTTGAAGTACTTGAATGCTGAATTGCCCTACAAATTTGTTCAAAGAAGTGAATGAATGCACACACGTGCATGCTTGCAAACACACACAGATACAGCAACATATCTCAAGCAGTCCTCACCACTGTGGATGCGCAGGTGTTCTTTCAGATGGTGTTTGTACTTGAAGGCTTTGCCACATTCAGTGCATTTAAACTTTCGATTCCCTCCTCCACCTGACTGAGTAACATGCCGCTAAAAACATGAAAAGATATAATCAGATGAACAATACTGCTGTCATTTATCAGTGTGTAAAATCTCAAAAAGTGTTTAATTTTTAACTATTGATATATCAAATATACTTAAATTGCTTATTGACAACATATTTTTTATATGTGACCCTGGACCACAAAACCGGTCTCAAGTAGCATGGATATATTTGTAGCAATAGCCAACAATACATTAACAATACATTAACTCAAGATCATGTTCCATGAAGATATTTTGTAAATTTCCTACCATAAATATATCAAAATGTAATTTTGGATTAGTAATATGCATTGCTAAGAACTTCATTTGGACAACTTTAAAGGCAATTTTCTTAATATTTTTATTTTTATTTATTTTTAATTTTTACTTTTTTTCCAGATTCTAGATTTTCAAATAGCTGTATCTTGGCCAAATATTGCCCAGTCCTACCAAACCATACATCCTCCAGGGTCACGTTTATTTGCTTAATGACAACATTTACATTTTACAGCTTTCACTTCTTTTCTTTAGGCATTGCATAAGTGATATATTATTACTTGTGTGTTAAATCCAACCATTTTGAATCTGGTTTTAAATCTTTGGGTTTCACTACAAGGCACAATAGTCTAAAATTCCAACCCTGGAAATCATTTAACACAGTAAACCAAAATATGTCACTGAATCACACTACTCACAAACATTACAGAAAAAGGACAGAATACCTGTTCCCGGCCAGCTTTGTGTGCGGTCATGTGTCTGTCTAGCTGTGTTCGGTAGGCAAAGGTGTAGCTGCAGAGAGAGCAGCTGAAGTTGTCCTCGCTCTTCTCGTGTCTGTATTTAATGTGTTCCTTCAGTGAGGTGTAACGCTTGTAGCCACGAGAGCAATAGGGACAGGTGAGGAGCTGAGAAAATGAGTCTGGCGTGCCTGAGAGTGAGGGAGAAGAGAGTATTACAAACAGGTAGAGGTGTATGTATGTACTCATTTTCATTTCATATGACTCCCTCTTTTATCTTTCTCTCTTCTTTTTTCTCAAAAACATATTTGAAACAAAAAAAAAATCTAATTTGCATGCAATTATTTACTATGTTGTTCAAATATATTTGAAGAGGTGTGTGAGTAGACTAATGTACTGTAATACAAGGCAATCCAGTTGCACGGATTTCTGGCATAGATGATTTATCTGTTAAGTGAGTGTGTGTGTGCGCATGTAGACATGGATCAATGCACTGGCAAATGAGAATATGAGAGTTAGGGCAGATCTTTAATGTGTGACACTTCCCATCCTGAAATATCTCCAGCATGAAGAGCTGAAGAACAGCAGCCAAAATCAAAAAGAACAAGGATTGGCAGCTGGGTAATCAAAGAAAACCACAGCAACAAGGCAAATAATTACATGGATGAACAATGGATTTCATAAAGGAAAAAAAAAAGCCTATTATAAAAGCAACATGAATAACAAGCTAGAGAAGATCTGATATATTAGCAGAATAATAAAGCCATGGATGACACATCATACGCTGTCATACATTAAGAAATTAGTTAAGTTTAATTGAAATGCCATTATAGAGCAAACTAATTAAGATATACCACTATACACGTATCTGTCTTATATAACGCTAATACACTACCAGTCAGTAGTTTTTTTTCAAGTTTTTTTTCAACGGTATGAGCAGAAGTCTTTTCTGCTTACCAAGCCTACGTTTATTTGATCCAAAGTGCAGCAAAAACAGTAAAATTTTGAAATGTTTGTACTAATTAAAATAACTGTTTTCTATTTGAATATATTTTCAAATGTAATTTTTTCCTGTGATTTTAAAGCTGAATTTTTAGCATCATTACTCCAGTCACATGATCCTTCAGAAATCATTCTAATGTTCTGATTTGCTGCTCAAAAAACATTTATTATGTCTGCGGCGATAGCCTTGTGGCCAGTGCTCCGACATACAGCACTGTTGCGCTCCGGACGTCCCGTGTTCGAATCCCGACTCGAGAACCTTTCCCGATCCCACCCCCCCACTCTCTCTCCCACTTCACTTCCTGTTAATGCTGATTTGTCCTGTCAAAATAAAGGCAAAAAATAGATTTAAAAAAGAAAAAAAAAAATTTATTTTTACTACTATGTTGAAAACAGCGGAGTAGAATTTTTTTCAAGTTTCTTTGATGAATAGAAAATCATAAGAACAGCATTTATCTGAAACAGAAATCTTTTGTAACATTATAAATGTCTTTATCATCACTTTTGATCAATTTTAAGCATCTTTGCTAAATGAAAGTATTAATTACAATTTCTGAAGGATCATGTGACACTGAAGACTGGAGTAGTGATGCTAAAAATTCAGCTTTGAAATCACAGGAATAAATTCTATTTTAAAATGTATTTTAAAATATGTTTTTGCTGTATTTTGGATCAAATTAAATGCAGGCTTTGTTGAGCACAAGAGATGTCTTTAAAAAAACATTAAAAAAATCTTACTGTTAAAAAACTTTTGACTGGTAGTGTATATCTGGGTGAAAATTTTCAGGTGTCAACTGGAAAAATAAGCAGTAAACACCTGGACAGGTTTCTGTCCAACTCTCACACAGGTAACATATTACCTGTTAACAAGTAACCTATTAACCTTCTCTCTCCGGTCAGGTGAAACGTTCGCACTCTCACAAACACAGCAACAGGGACGTGAGAAATTAGCTCAGGTATGGGAGATTTGCACAGGTGTTGCAGGTGTACCAAAAATCGTTTCGGAGCCATTAGTGGTCAAGGAAAAGTGTGGCTATTGTGTCTGTCTCCATATTTGAGATTTGAATGTTGAATGTCATACAATTGCAGAAAAAAGTATGTGAACCCTCATGTCTTCTGCATGAATTACTCAAAAACAACTCCAGATATACAAAAACAGACTGATTAACAATGAGTGTTTATATTCATCTTGCGTGATGTTACACACGAAGTGTTTACAATGTGTGTGATGTATGCGTGTGTACCATTTTCATCATGTCCGCTGGTTTCTGGTGTGCCCTGTCGTGGTTCGTCTTCCGGAGCCTCCGGGAAGATGACAGCCGTGTCTCCTTGCTGAAGCATCTCCTCAACCAACGCATCTCTGCTCCTCTCATCCTCGTCCGACACGCACTCCTCTTTCACTGCAACACACACAAACACACACTTGCACTGATGCTCACCGCTGTGACAGAATATCAGTCATGTGATACGGCCCAGTGCGTGATTAAAAACATGAAGGATGAGAGCAAATAACAGCCAAAATACTTAGTGGTGACTCACTATTAAACAGTACATTAGCTAAATACTCAGTGGAGTTTGAGCCAGTATGAGCTTTAGATACATAGTTTGACGTACGTGGGTATGTACACCCACAAAAACACATATTAGTCCTCGATTGCACATTTACCTATTAAAAGCGAATGAAAAAGAAATGACTCTGGTGCAGCTAATTCAATTTCGGGCTTAATGCACAATCTGAGCTCAACGTCCCCATTAAACGAGCTTCTTTAATTTGAGAAATGTAGTCTCATTCTCTTTTGCTCACAAACGAGAGATTGGCTCAACTAACGATTGCAAATGAACAAGCGAAGGCTTCGGGAGAAACTGAGCCCTCGGGCGGCACGCTGTTCTGTGCCTTAGCAATGCGCTCTCTCATGCGTATGCTGAAAATGAGTCCGCAATGTCAGCAATTACAACTAATGGCATTTGCTAGCGAGTCAAAACAACATTCGGAAACACCTGAGGACATTTGTGCATTTGTGTGTCGGAACGATTTAAGAGATCCTGCAATATGTGAGGGACAAAACAAAATGAAGAGGGTTTTTTTTTTTTGTTTATGTCAGTGTTCTTTTGCTCGTTCTCACTCTCTTTCTCAGCAGCTCTTTTTGTAGTGTACTCTACCCTTGTCAGCAGTGATGTCTCCATAAGGGACACTGATTCACACCGACACTGTTTATTTGTCTGACATGTAAGCTTTTCTCACCACAGTATAGACGGACGTCCTTGCTTCTGCACAAAGATGAGACACATCGTGTCAAGTGTTATTTTATTTATTTAGTTTCTTTTGTCTTAATTTATATTTAATTGTCAATTAGATATCAATTAACTAACTAACATAACTAACATTACTATAATACTGGTTAAAAGGTTAAAATGAAGAGATTTGTATACAAACACCTAAATTACACTCCGTAACGTTTTCATGAGAGTAAAGTTACAATTACATAATTGTATTTCTACTCCAAGTCGTTTTATTAAATATAAACATTTAAATGGTGGCTGTCATAAAAACCTGACGGATTTATCAAAACATAAATTAAACATAGAATAACAGTAAAAAATATAATGAACATGTTATATAGTGCATATATTTAGCCAAATGCTCATCTAGAGTTCATTTTTCTAGCTGACTAACGAGTTCGTGGTCACAGATTGTTTTTTTTTCTGAGGTAAATGTGACGTTACGTGACATTGTTTATAAGTTACATTGACGTCTTTGCTCGGTTGAAACACTGTTTAGCGATTACATGAGGCAGGATACGGATTTCGGTAAGTTGTATTCTTCCTTTTAACATACCTTTGAATGTTTGTTCATGGTTATTTCATGCCGAAACTGGAATTAAAGCAGAGGAGATGATCAGTTCACGTACACTTCACGCCGACGCTTTTAAACAGTGGCGCCACAGTGATCTGTCACTCCACATTAAACAGCGCCAAAACGTCATTTATTGTTTGAATATTGTAACATAATGGACCGAATTTGAAATCTAAGACTTTGTTTTTATATCAAAAGTAACAAAACACAAAGCTTATTGTGATTCATTGGATGGGAACTACAATGTTCCCTCTATTAACTAAAAACAGGCTAGACCAATCGAATCTTGGGATTTTAGAATCGATTACTATCGAGAAATCTATTTTATTATTAATCATTAACATTTAATTAATTAAATGTTATTATTTTTATTTTTATTTTATTGATAAACACATATTTACATATTATTTATTAATAAACATATAAATTATATATATTTTTTAAATGATCATTTTAGTCCATTCTACTGGCATGACTTTAGTTTAGTTTAGATGATGTCCATTATTAGAAACATTTAATTCATTACATGCAACATTTAAGATTAATCAAGATTAACAAAATACAAATAAGTCTAAAAAATGTTAATGTATTGTTAATATCTTGCAGTGTTATAGTCATTTCATTGTATTTTATTTATTTTTCCATAATGATAAAATTATTATGTTTGACCCTGGACCACAAAACCAATCATAAGGGTCAATTTTTTGAAATTTAGATTTATATATCTGAAAACTGGAAGGAAAAAAAAAAGCTTTCCATTGATATGCAATATGATATTTGGCCAAAATCTGGAATCTGAGAAAATATTGAGAAAATTGCCTTTAAAGTTGTCTTTAAAGTTTTTAGCAATGCATATTACTAATCAAAAATTAAGTTTTGATATATTTACGGTAGAAAATGTACAAAATATCTTTACCTAATATCCTAATGATTTTTGGCAATAAGAAAAATAGAAAAATCTATTATTTTGACCCATACAATGTATTTTTTGGCTATTGCTACAAATATACCCATTCTAATGAAGACTGGTTTTGTGGTCCAGGGTCATGTATGTTAATTAAATCCGGTCAACCAGAGTAACACTTTCTATCAATTAAGCAGGTACCGAAATAAGAGTAACAGAAGACTATGCTAATTTTATAGATTCATTTACATATTCCTTTAAACTACACTCTTGCCGTTTGCAAACAGAAAACATAAACGCACTGAAAAAGATAAACTCTACAGAAATGACCGGCTGTCTTGATCTCCAATGATTTCAATGGCAAATATTTCAATAGGTCCCTCCCAAACGTTCCTGAGAGGTTTAAGTCGTGTTGAAATCAGGGTGTGAGATGTTCCGCTAGTGAAGGAACAGATGATTACCAGATCTCCTGCTCCAAGCTTTGCCCTGCACTATACAGCCATTACAGCACGCTGTTGTCATGACATCACAACACAACTGCGGCCGTGACAATCTCACATTAGAAGTGGGCCAGAGATAGAGACATGAATGTTAGTGAGGCTGGACGAGACTGTCTCTACACGACAGCGTTTCCAAGAATCGTTCACAAACTGGGCTCAACACTTTATTACGCTTTATTATTAAAGTCCTGTGACATCTTGTGAGGAACAATATCCCCTCAGGCCTTACAATAAAAAAACTGTTAACAGAGGCAGACAGAGATTGTCTTGTGATTGTACAACAAACTTAAACTTCTTTTTTTTTAAAAGAAACAATTAAGATACATCTTGTAGTCTAAGCTTGGTGAGCTAGCTAACGCACGTGATTATATATGACATCCTGACCTTGTTAAACACATTAAGGGTGAAGGTCAGATAAAGTGCATGAGTGTTCTGTGACGGGCTTGGTTTGATTTGAGGATGACGCACTAGTTAGCGTGCTAGAGCTGAGTCATATGAGTGGAAAAGCTCAGTCAGTTTAGAGATTTACTTTAACTCGGATGATTAAGTAGAGAAAATTAAGACATATGCACATAAAATCTTGTGAGGTACTGTAAGTGTAGTTCCACAATCCATTAAACCCACTAACAAAACAGTTACGCTTGACTATGGCATTCTTACCGAGGATGAATGTGGCCCAGATCTGATTTTCTGCTCAAATCTGATTTTTCTGTGAGGTTGCTCACATGACCCTTTAAATGTAGCTTGTATCAGATACTGGTTTGAACAGACAACACTCCTAAACTGATTTTTGCTGTAAAACACTCCACCCTGGCAGGTGGAGGCAGTGTTACAAATTATACATTGAATAATTATAAAAGTATTGAGCCACACATCATTTTTAATTATGCTCATGATATAATAATTTGTTTCGTTTTTTTACTAAATTGTGCACATGCAATAAGTAGTTCCCTCATTTTAGTAAATCGTGCACATGATATATTAACTTGTTCCCTTGTTTACTAAATTGTGCGCATGAAATAATTAGTTCCCTAGTTTTCCTAAATCGTGCACACAAAATAATTTGTTCCCTCATTTTACTAAGTTGTGCGCACAAAATAATTAATTCCCTCGTTTTAGTAATAATTTAGTAATAATGAATTTCCTCCTTCTTACTAAATTGTGCGCATTAAATAATTAATTCCCACTTTTTACTAAATCGTGCACACTAAATAATTTGTTCCCTTGTTTTACTAAATTGTGCACATAAAATATTTTGTCCCCTTGTTTTACTAAATAGTGCACACAATAAAATTGACCTAATTTTACCAAATTGTGTGCACGATATAATTCGTTACCGTGTGTTACGAAATTGTGCGCACAATATAATACTTCATTCCATTGTTTTGCTAAATCGAGAGCATGATATAATAATTCATTCCATTGTTTTACTAAATCGAGAGCATGATATAATAATTCATTCCCTTGTTTTACTAAATAATGCATATGGTATAATAATTTGTTTCCTCATTTTACTAAATCGTACGCACAATATAATTTGTTCCCTCATTTTACTAAATTGTGTGCACAAAATACTGATTGATCCCTCATTTTACCAAATTGTGCACACAATATAATAATTTGTTCACTCCTTTTACTAAATTGTGCACACAAAATAATTTGATCCCTTGTTTTACTAAATTGTGTGCATAAAATAATCATTTGATCCCTCGTTTTACTAAATTGTGCGCATAAAATAATCATTTGATCCCTCGTTGTACTAAATCGTGTGCACAATATAATAATTTGTTCCCTCTTTTTACTAAATTGTGCACAATATAATAATTCGTTCCTTCGTTTTCTAAATTGTGCACACAATATAATAATTTGTTCCTCAGTTTTACAAATCGTTATATATGTATACAGATATATTCTAAATCAGTAGGTTAAATTAATTTTATTCAGCAATGATGGATTAAAATGATCAAAAGTAAATACATTTATTATGTCACAAATATTTCCATTTAAAATAAATGCTGTTCTTTTACACCAAATTTACAGAACTCACGGATCCACCAAAATTTCAAACTGTTTTCAACATTGATAATAATGAGAAATGTTTCCTGAGCACCAAATCAGCATATTAGAATGATTTCTGAAATATCATGTGACACTGAAGACTGGAGTAATGACTGCTAAAAAATTGTTATAATATGAATTAATTCATATTATATTCCACAATATACTGCATTTTTGGAAAAATACTTAATCTTACCGACCCCAAATGCTGGGGTTAGAAAGAATACAAACTGGACATCTCTGTATGATTCTAAGTCTTGTGCGCCTCACAGCATAGTAGGCCATGAGCAAGCACTACATTTCCCAGAATTCACCAGCTTCACTTTTCCTGATTAAAGTTCTGGTGAGATTTCCATTATGAGTCAGGCACTTACAGCGCTTTCCCCAGTGACCAATTACTCCGTCACCATATGCTCATGCACTAAAAGTCAAATATAGAATGTAATCCTCCCCAACAGTAAAAAATGAGGTAAACCCATCCGCCATGTTTCTTGTTCCATTATGCTAGGTGCCTCTGCTCACCACATTACGTAAATGGCTGATTCCTAATGCCTGTTCAAGAAACGTGTGGTTAAATTACAGGGAAATAGAGCAGCTTGACATATCGAATTGGATATGCAGCGTCACTATCCATACCACAGTAATCATATATTGGTTTACGGAGTATTTACCCCATAAATGACTGCAAGAGAAGCGTTTTCATCTCAGAGAGCACGAGAGCTGACAGTGAACGAGAAGAATCGTGAAGGACGGCGGGAAAGTAAAAGCGGAGGTTGAGGTTGAGGTAGAGGGGCGCACAAGAATTGTAGCCTTAAAACAAACACAGACAGAGAGACCACAGAGTCTCAGCCGTACGGTCTCTAAGCAAGCTGGTACTCCAATACAGAGATCGCTGCCAAGATAAAAAAGAAAGAGAAAAGAAAATAATGAAAGGTGTGGGGTAGAGCGAGAGTTGGACTGATAGTGCTGAACCATTATGGCTAGTGGCTGCTTTACAGCCTTGAGCTCTATGAATGATGGGAAGCTTAGGCAGAGAAGTGTATATAACTCAAACACGACGTCTGAGAACAGAGAACAATGCACATTACATCTCGGCAGACCAATTTCTCTATGTGACACGCCTCGTAATGGCTCGTATATCTGGACTTCTTGCTGCAACCGAGCCTTTGGCGATGGAAAGCTTCGAAACGAAGAAGAAAAGCTGCAACAGGTGCTGTAACATGTTAAAAGGAAGAATTCTGGGAAAACATTAGATGCTCACAACAACAATTCATTCAGAGCTACAACAAAGAAGCAACAGGCGAACAAAGAAAGACTGCAAAGAGATGGAGGTATAAAAGAAGCATTCGAAGGGAAAAAGAGAGAGCGTGTGTGTAGTCCCTCTCTCTTAACTCGGGTTTCTGTGAAGTGTTTAATGTTTGGAGAGCTCTGCCAAAAACAATGACTTTCTTCTTCACTGAAGCTCCATCCTGCAGAGAACTGACAGAGAAGCCGGTAGAGAGGAATGAATGAATGAATGAATACTGGCAGAAATTAAAATGACAGAGGACTATGAATTTCTGGAGAGAGTAGAAAATGTACCGAATGAAAACCTGAACAAGAGGGTGCTGTGCAAGCAGTGGCTGTGGTTATAGCGGTGGTATATTACCTGCCATGATGCCTGCGTCCTGCAACACTAAGCTTAATGCACAATAGCACCCTGGTAGCTCGCACACAACAGACTTTGTGTTCACCTTTTCCAGCATAAACAATCCCCACACTGCAGGCAATACATATTAGCCCAGAAACAGAAGAAATGCCTTTCGTTGAAAGTAAAGGAGTGCTATTGTATCCCAGTCACTCTTTATCAAGGCTTATTATCCAGATGGAGCCAAGATTTTACCATCACAATAAGGTCTGCACTTTCTGATGGAAATACCTGTGCTTGAAAGGCAGCAAAGGAATGGTGTTAAATCATCTAAATTAGTGCCTGTAAGAGAGATTACGCTTCATGTTCCCTTAAAATAACAATAAATCCACAAGTGTTCTAAAGTTGATGGTTGACTAGTCACCTATAAAGTGACTGGTTGATTTGTAAAGTCAACTAGTTTATCAAGAAGGTGCCTATACTTTTCTGAATACCCATGTTTGACTTTTTACTTAGTCATTTAAATAATGTTTTAAATAGAGATTATTTTAAAAAAATTATTGAAATTCACGACTTTCCAATAAACTCACAATTCTGACTTTTTCTTGCAAATGTGAGTTTGTTCTGAGAATTGCAAGATATAATCAGAATTGCGACTTTATTTCTCAGAATTGTGAGATTATATCACGCAATTCTCACTTTATTTCTCAGAATTGCAACTTTATTCCACACAGTTGCAACTTTATTTCAGAATTGTGACTTTATTTCTCAGAATTGTGAGATTATATCACACAATTCTCACTTTATTTCTCAGAATTGCGACTTTATTTCTCAGAATTGCAACTTCATTTTTTTTCTTCAACTTTTTTCCTTTTTTTTCCCTTTAATTGCGACTTTATTTCTCAGAATTGTGAGCTTATATCACACAGTTCTCACTTTATTTCTCAGAATTGCAACTTTATTTCTCAGAATTGCGACTTTTTCTCAGAATTGCAACTTTATTTCAAAATTATGAATAATTCTCAGAATTGCGACTTTATTTCTCAGAATTGCAACTTTATTTCAAAATTACAAATAATTCTCAGAATTTCAACTTTATTTCTCCGAACTGCAACTTTATTTCTCAGAATTACGACTTTATTTCAAAATTATGAATTATTCTCAGAATTGCAACTTTATTTCAAAATTATGAATAATTCTCAGAATTGTGACTTTATTTCTCAGAATTGCAACTTTATTTCTAAATTACAAATAATTCTCAGATTTTCGACTTTATTTCTCAGAATTGTAAGTTTATATAACGCAATTCTGACTGTTTTTCTTAGAATTGTGACTTTATTTCTCCGAACTACGACTTTACTTCTCAGAATTGCAACTTTATTTCTCCGAATTGCAACTTTATTTCTCAGAATTGCGAGTTTAAATCACGCAGTTCTCACTTTATCAGAATTGCGACTTTGTTTCTAAGAATTGCAACTTTACTTCTTGGAATTGCAAGTTTATATCATGCAATTGTGACTATTTCTTAGAATTGTGACTTTATTTTCAGAATTGCGAGTTTATATCTCACAATTCGGAGAAAAAGGTCAGAATTGCGAGATGTTACCTCACATTTGCAAGGAAAAAAAAGTCAGAATTGTGAGATAAAAAGTCACAATTATCTTTTTTTATTTTTTATTCAGTGGCGGAAACGGGCTTCCATAGGTTTCAGACCTGTAAACTAGACTTATTACATTTATTTTGAATATTCCTGATAATTATAGTACAAGTTCTCAACTAATTTGAGTTTGTCTGTTTTTTTGTTTTGTTTTTTTGCACTACTGTTCAGAAGTTGGAGTTAAGATTTTTTTGTCTCTTAGTCTCTTATGCACACCAATTCTGCATTTATTTGATCCAAATACAATAAAAACAGTAATACTGTAAAATAATATGCTGTGATGCAATGCTGAATTTCCAGCAGCCATTAATCCTCAAAAATCATTCTAATATTCTGATTTGGTGCCCAAGAAATGATTATTATCAATGTTAAGTAAGGTTGCTTGGTATTTTTGTGGAGACAGTGATATATTTTTCAGGATTCTTAATGAACTGAAAGTTCAAAAGAAATGCATTTATTTAATTAGAAATCTTCTGTCACATCATAAATGTCTTTACTGTCACTTTTGATCAATTTCATGAGTCTCGGCAGAATAAAAGCATTCATTTTCTTTATTTAAAAAAAAAAAAATAGTGTTATGTGTGATGACAGAGGTTGCATCTTTAAATTCATCCCCTTTAAAGCTTCAGTCACACACATTCAGACAGATGTCTCTGGCTGTTGCATCATGTCTAGCACCGTTTTTGGAGCATCCTGCCACAGATTTTGCATTTTTAAGACAGTGTGTCAATTTAAAAATAGTCAGACTTTTAAAATATGCATCTAGAGACACGTTCATTCTGTTCTATCCAGCTGTTTTTGAATGCAAGAATGTGTCTTATGTAAACACTCCCTGAGAAACTAGTCTGATTAGGATCGCGTGAACCTGAAATGAGACTCAGTATACAGAGCTTCCTTGACAACGATATGTCTAGAAGGGGCGGGCTTACCATCGTCCCATCTGCCATCGGGGTCGACGGCCCCGTTAGGGTCATCGTCAGGGGCCACACTGTCACAGTCAGCCCCGTCCAGGAGACTCCCTTCCTCCTCCACGATGTGAAGCTTATCTTCATCATCTGAGTCTGACTGGCCCTCCAGCACATGACTGTAGTTACTCACTGCAGAAAAACAGAGAAAACACAACACTTAAAGAGAATACTAACATATGGAGCTCGCAAACCGCAGAAGGCTTGATGAAACCCTCGAAAGGCGCTGCCGGTGAAAATAGCTACAAGATAGAGCCAGACAAGATTAAAGAGAGACGCAGCAGCTCAGATGAAACCAATTGCGAAGCGGGAGAGATGACTGAAGAGATGTAGAGAGATGAAGTGTACTTAAGGGAATAATTCAATTAAATGCCAAATAGTAGTGGAGCAGTTCCTGCGTCTTTCAGTGAGCCAATGAAACAAGACAAAGAATCACTCGAGATTGAATCAATAAATCAGAACGGCTCGTGTTAAAGCCATTTGTGGCCAGTGTGGACACAGTCAGACGGTGTAATCGGATCATCTCGAACATGAAATGACGATCAACGTGCTGTAATCGTGAGATCATTTACCGTACAATACTGGAAACATCTTCTTATAGGCGTGAGATCGGCCTTTTGTAATGATTAAATGCCTCTTTACTTTTTGGACAAAGAGGAGGGACAGGTTGACCTCCATTTCAGCAGCACAGGAAGGAGAGGGAGAGATCGAGCTAAAACACCATTGATTTTCTGTAACAGGCCAGACGGCCTTAATTAGTAATGTGTGTGTTTGCATGCTAGGCTAAGTGTGATTTGACATTCTATTAAAACAGCGGATGACGGAGTGGTAAGCTCACCTAACACGTTCTCATTCGTTAAAGGTAAGTGCTGGCAGGACAAGGCCTCTAATGGAGCAGGCATAAATCAAGCAGAGGTTGAATGTTTAGATTTATAAGTTCAGCTAAAAGAGAGACCTTTTCAAACCCAGTGACAGGAAACATCCAGAACTTCTATTTGTCTCAGGCTGAAGAGTTTGTGGCCACCTGAGGAATCTGTATTATTTTAAAGGGATAGTTCAGCCCAAAATTAGAATTCTGTCACTACTCACCCTGTTTTGTTCTTCTGCGGAACATATTTTGAAAAATATCTTGTTCCAGTAACTGTTTGGTTACCCAAAATAGTTTATTTTGTGTTCAGCACAAGAAAGAAATGAATACAGGTTTGGGACAACATGAGAGTGAGTAAATAAGACAGAATTTTAATTTTTGGGTAAGCTATCCCTTTAAAGAAGTTCACTTCCAGAACAAAAATGTACAGATAATTTACTCACTCTCTTGTCATCCAAGATGTTCATGTCTTTCTTTCTTCAGTCGTAAAGAAATGTAGTTTTTTAGTGACACTACTGGTTATTTTCTAAAACAAAAATAGCAATTTATATACTTTTTAAGCTCAAATGCTCACCTTGTCTAGCTCTGCGTGAACTCTGTGCATTCCGGGTCAATACAGTTAGGGTATGTCGAAAAACTCCCATTTCATTTTCTCCTCCAACTTCAAAATCGTCCTACATCGCTGCAGAAGTACAGAGTACCAGTGTTTACAAAGGGAACGTGCAAGGAGGGTCAAACACCCTTTACAAAAAAAGGTAAAACAGCGATGTAGGATTTTGAAGTTGGAGGAAAAAATGAGATGAGTTTTTCGACCCTAATTGTCATAACTTTTCTGAAGTTAAAGTATATAAACTGTACATTTTTTAGAAATTAACCAATCATTTTGCTAGATAAGACCCTTCTTCCTCAGCTGGGATCATCCTTTAAAGCTGCATTTAAACTGCGTTTTGAAAGTTCAAATTCGCAGGAGAACATTCCTGATATGTTTTCTCAAAAAACATAATTTCTTTACGATTGAAGAAAGAACATTGTGGATAACAAGGGCTGAGTAAATTATCTATCAATTTTTGTTCTAGAAGTGAACTTCTCCTTTTACAAGCAGCAGCATGTTTAGTACTTTTAGGCTATGTTCACACTGTGAGGCTTAGTGCTCAATTCTGATTTTACTCAGATTTTGTTTAAAATGTGGCCAATATTAGATTTCCATTGCGAACAGGTCATGGTTCTGAACTGATCAGCATGCGCAAAAGAACAATACGAACAGGGTTGCCAGGTTTTCACAACAAAATCTGCTCAACTGCTTCTCAAAACTAGTTCAAAACTAGTCCAAAACTTGCGCGGCGCGCTGTCATACAGAAGTAACAACGGAGGACATAAAGTAAGCGATTATGCATTTATTGTCCAGCGAAATTATGCACAGGCAATATGAAAAATAAAGACAAAGATGTGAGACGAGAGCAGAGATTTTGAAATCTCTTTACTTCTTAAACGTCTTTGAAACACATTACTGTACTTCCACTGACTACCTTTCGCAGCTGTCTTGATAACTTTGGGTATGTAAAATCTTTGAAGCGACTCCCATGAGTGCAGAATCCCAAAGAATGTTGATCTAGAGTGACGTAAAAGTCACATATTTCGATATGACAGTTCATACTGCAGGGCTCAACGCTAAGGATTTTTTACTTGCCCGGTCATAATTTTCGCTGGCTCTGCTACAAAAAAAAACAAAAACAAAATAGTTACTAATATCATTGGTTCTGGCCCTCTTTTATTTTAATTATTTAACTTTATTTTAGTTCTCGATTCCAATTTCGATATAACAGCAAAACCGACTACCATAACAAATATAAAGTTCAAACATTTTGTTTGTTCAAAAGTTATTTTATTAGTATTATTTTATTACTAATGAAACGATGCTTTAGGGAAAAACAGCAGGCGGACTGAATGGACGCAAATTCAGTCTCTGCCAGCAGGTGGCGCTTATGGGATAATGATACAGCGTTTCCCTGGTTACCGCTGTAAACAAAGCAGCACCGTGCTTATTAACGCTACTTTGAATGCATTATACAGAGCCAAATAAAACATTTCTTAAAACAATCAGTTCCCCTCAGAGATACATTTATATAAACCCCGTTCCAATATTTAATAATATTTCCAATATCTTGCGCATTGTGAACAGTGATCTTGCTCTGCCTGCTAGAGTATTTTTTCCTCATTGTGTTCGTCTTCAGCGTCTCTGGCCTCTGTTAACGGATGCTTAAAGAGTTCGTAATATTTCCACACACATGACATTTTGAAAAATGATTGCATGCAGTTTATGTGCAAGCCCGTACCAGAAATCGATTTAAATATGTCTGGTCGATCGGTGCATCTGTACTCCACTGTATAAATTAAATATAGAGTAATCATTGTTAAAGCTTCTAAGTTACTCCTCAAGATGGGTATTTTGAGATACTTTTGTAGGGTATCTGTCCGTCAGAGACACGCCTCTCTGAACGCTTGAAATTTTACATGAACATGGCTTAAAAACGCGTGCAAATGACAAACTTTCATGACGACGCAGTGACAATTCGTCAACTGTCCCAAGCGTCTTTCACGCTGGCCCCGGGCCATCGGGCACTCCTTATTATCGAGCCCTGAGACTATAGTCGGACTGCAAAACATCTGACCTGTATCGGATTTAGTACCACATATGGAAGTGGCACAAATCAGAATTGAAAAGATCAGATTCCATATGGTTTGTGCTGTTCACACCGTCATGAGAAAAACAGATCTGAGTCACATACAAAAAATCGGATTAGGGCCACATTTGTCTACAGTATGAACGTAACCTTGGTCTGCTGTCCCTTTAAGACCTGCACACATCTAATATACAGGCATGCATTTGTTTACTCTCCCTTTTTACTTTCACTTTAAATATAACAAACTGTGTTTATATGTAAACCTTGTGTTTTTGACAGTATTAGCGCAATCAGACGCGATTGATTACTTAGTCCAGTAATCAGATGCTGTTTGGCAGGCTTTTACTGTGTGCACGCTTGTCAGAACAACACCCGAATTAAACGTTTAACCGGCAAGGTTTTAAAGCACATGCAAATAATGTACTTTGGTGATTGCTCAGGACCAGTTTAGACCAGCACATGACCAGTTAAACCAGCTCATGAGCAGCTAAGGACCAGTTTAAACCAGCTCAAACCAGCAGCCATGCTTCATAACATACCTAACCAGCATATACTGTTTTTTTCAATGGGGAGGTACAACATGAGGGTAGGTAAATGATCCAAGAGCATTCATTTTTTTGAGTGAACTATCCTAAAATACATTCACACATCACACAATGAATATGGTAAGAGACTGGTAGTCTTCTTATTATCATCGTAACATGTGTAAAGCCTTGTTGACCGTACACAGCAGGTGTGTGTTTTTTTGCAGGGAAAGGAATAGGTGTGCCGAAAAGCCTTCCTCTCCATCCTCCTCCTCCTCTCTCCATTTCTCTCGCCGTTCTCGCTCTCCGTCATTCTTCTTTTCCACTCATCTAAGTACCTCTCTCTCGGCCAAATCAATTTTCCTTTGAGAGGAGCAAAGTCAGCAGAGGGGCTGGCCGTAGATTCACACACACACTCACACACACACCATATCTCTTCTACTGGGCTTATCTGGCACATTTACATTCAGCTGATTTTGTGCTTTTTGTTGCACACTTTAACCAACTCTCTCTCTCTCGCTCGCTCTCACACTCTCAATCTTCTTTTATTTCGCTGGCCGGTACTTTCATTCTCCACCTGTTCTGTGCATGTACAAACCTCTTAACCTCTTTCTTTCTCTCTATCTCACGCTACATCTTTGGTTTTAAGGTCATGGATCACAGCAAAGGCTTGTGGTGTGTTTATATATGTACCTGAAAGTAGAGTCTCGACGTGGCGGCGGTTGAAAAATGCTGTCTATAACAAAATCACACAATCATAAAGATAGACCCATCGCTCACTAGCCACAGGTTCTGTCAAACATATCCGAGTGATGCACGGATCGCCACAACAGTCAATTCGGTGTACTGTGAAGGAGATGCTACCAATCCCATCAGGCTGTTCAGCCAAGGGAAGCAAACGGTGTGGCTAGTCAGCAGAAGACAGAAGTACAGGGACAGCGGAGAGTGTGTGAGCTCACTGTGAATGATCCATGACAAACAGCCACGAGCCTTGTTCCGCCGTTCCACATGAGAGATTTCATTACAGCCTTCAGGAGGTACACACACAGGAAAAGTGACTAAATAAACGCTTTACAGAGAAAGGAATAGCTCACATTATGCTGGAGCTGTAAGCTAAAATTGTGTAAAGGCACGGGAAGAACAAACTGTACTGAAGAAAAACACATAAAAGACAGCAAAAAACATCTGCGCCTCAAAATAGAAAGTCAGAGGTCAGTCTACAAAAAAAAAGAGAAAGATTACTAATATTTTAAATCATTTTTCAGTCCCTTAGGTAGTTTCTAGTCAAAAATTATGAAATTGATTTTTTTTTTTACACTGTTGATAGCAATACTTTTTAGTAACAGTAAGAAAAACTAATCTGTAATTACACTACCAGTCAAAAGTTTTTGAACAGCAAGATTTTTAATTTTTTTTTTTTTTTAAGAAGTCTCTAATGCTTACCTAGCCTGCATTTATTTGATCTAAAGTACAGCAAAAACAGTACAATATTTTTACTATTTAAAATAACTGTTTTCTATTTGAACATATTTTAAAATATAATTTATTTCTATAATTTCAAAGCTGAATTTGTAGCATCATTACTGTCACATGATCCTTTAGAAATCATTCTGATATTCTGATTTGCTGCTCAATAAAAACAAACAAAAAAAAATTGTTAAAACAGCTGAGCATCTTTTTCAGGTTTCTTTGATGAATAGAAAGTTCAGAAGAACAGCATTTATCTGAAATAGAAATCTTTTGTAACATCATAATTGTCTTTATCATCACTTTTCCTCAATTTAAAGCATGCGTGCTACATAAAAACATTAATTTCTATAATTTATTAAAAAAATATATATATATATATACTGACTCCAAGCTTTTGAATGGTAAGCTTTGAATTTGAGCAGCAAATCAGCATATTAGAATGATTTCTGAAGGATCATGTGACTGATAAAAAAATTATATTCAAATAGAAAACAACAGTTATTTTAAATAGTAAAAATATTTCAAAATTGCAAAATTGTTTCATTTGTACTTTGGATCAAAAAAAAAAATGCAGGCTTGGTGAGCAAAAGAGACTTTAAAAAACATGAAAAATCTTACTGTTCAAAAACTTTTGACTGGTGGTGTATTTTCTGAATAATAGTTTATTGATTTGTTTTGGATTTATTTTAATCACAAAAGCCAATTTAATATAGAAAAAACATGTTTTTTTTACAAATATCTCACTTGCTTTCTCTCACAGTATATATTACAGTCAAAAGTTTGCAAGCAGAAAGACTTTTAAAACAAATTAATACATTTATTTAGCAAGAATTCATTAAAATGATCAAAACTGACAGAATCCTGAGAAATAATGTATAATGGTTTCTACAAAAAAAAAAAAAAAAAAAAAAAAAAAAAAAAAAAATATATATATATATATTATATATATATATATATATATATATATATATATATATATATATTAAGCAGCGCAAAAAATTGCAAAACCAGTATTAGACTGATTTCTGAAGGATCATGTGACACTGAAGACTGGAGTAGTGGCTACTTTTTTAAACCCCTGGTATACAAAAACAAGTAAATGATGGAAGAAAGGGTTACCGAACTACAGCTCATTGTATTTTTAGCATATGCGCTAACCAGCAGGCCAATGCTCTACTATTACTCAGTTATATAAATGCTTGCTAAATGTATTTCCTATCTCTTAGAATATCACACACACTTGTCCAAATACAAACACTGACATTCCACCGAAACCTTTAATGATCTTTGCGTGTGTTGTCGGCACGTACAGCACTATGAATATGTCAAGTCAGCCTATGAAACCATTAGCCTAATGAGTCTACATTCCTACTGGTCAATCAGTTTTCCAGCTATGCCTCATCTATGGATTTTACAATCAACCCAGTGAAGTGATATGTTGACTGGGCAAAAACTGGCCTGCTACTCTGTACCTGTAAGATAAAGCCTGAATTCCCGGAACTCCAGGTGATTGTTTGAAGGTTCTATTTAAAGCGAGCACAATCGAGACCCCTTATTGCCCCCTAGGGCATTGCAGTGACATTTGTCAAGGCACACTGATAAATGCCTCTAAAAGCGATCCCTAAACAAGTATACATGTGACTCACCTGGGCAGAGCTCAAACTGCTTGTTAGTGGTACAGTACATCAAATATGGAGCTTTTAAATAATAAATTGAGCCTTCACCCATCTAAACTCGGTTCGGATAAAATACACATGAGACTCTGAGGCAGACAAAAGGTATTGATTTGTCATTTAGGAAGGTGAGCTGCAGGTTTCCCATGGGTCTTTGCCACTAAGAACATTCTCATCTACTACTTGCCTTCTCAATCTATATGTACAGCTTATCCAAGCACACGTGATTTAGAGAAGCAGGACATGTTACTGGCAGGGTTGCAGGTTTGCGTAACAAAACCAGCCTAGTTGTTACTCTAAAGTAGACCAATCATGGCCAAAACTATTTTAAAATTGCTCGCAAAATCACACGGGGTCAAAACCTGCTTCCAGGAAGGGGATTTTTCATTTCATAAAAGTAGCCCAATACTGCAGGTAAAACGCAGACTTGGCAACACAGGTTACTGGATCAAAATGAACATAAAAATCTAGCAATGCACTGATATTAAAATGTTGGTGACACTTTACAATAAGGTTCATTAGTTAACATGAACTAAGAATGAACAACACTTCTACAGTTTTAATTAACAGTAGTTAATATTAATTTCAGCATTTACTAATGCATTATTAAAATCACAAGTTAATGCACTGTGAACTAACATAAACACACAATGAGCGACTGTATTTTCATTAACTAACACTAACAAATGTTAATTAATAGTGTAATAAGTGTATTCATTGTTTGTTAAAGTTAATACATTAACTAATGTAAACAAATGACACCTTATTGTAAAATGTTACCAAAAATGTTATATTATCCAAATAAATGTAAAAAAAAAAAATATATATATATATATATATATATATAAATACAAAAATAAATAATTTTAAATGCTACAAGTCAGTTTAGGTGTTATAACATTATAATGTACAGTATGAAAAATGGATATTCATTTTTAAATTTGCTGAAGATTATTTTACATTTTTACAGTGTTATTACTTAGTTAATAACTAAGTAATTACTAGTTAATTACTAAGTATTCCTAAGGTAGGCACGAAGGTAATCTAAATGTACAAATATGAGAAAATCAGTACATGCATAATGAAATATACAATGTTGACAGATAAAATAAATATAAATTGCATTTTAAAATATATTAAAATTAAAAACAATTATTTTAAACTGTGCTAATTCACAATACTACTGTTTTTACTGTGTTTTTGATCAAATAAATGCAACCTTAAGGACCTTTAAACACTGTAAATATCTTAGAATAACCAATACTGATTAAATAACACATATAGTACTGGTGCATTTCTACTAATCTATTGAAAACATGAATGTATTAAAAACATAAATCTTTTGACCTCTGCATAGTTTGCGATTTTAAGAAGATACACAGAATTAGTGTGCTAAGAGAACAAGCAGTGCGTTAAATCTTTCAAAAGTGTCTCTTCTGGAACACTCTCTGCAGAACATATTAATCATTGTGGCCTGTGGTGTAAGAAAATAATCGCTGGGGCACACTGATACCTCGCTCAGGATTCTGTTCGTGGGATTTATCACCAACGAAGGGATCTTGAGGGGGGCACAAGAGCAGTAAATTACAGCATGCTTTCCTCTTCATGGCGACAGCCACGTTTACCTCCCAGTCTTGAGGCCTGCATTGCTGGGTTTTTTTTCACCTTTGTATGGAAAGTAACTGGTTGTATACCTGTAAGTCTGCCTGAATCAACATATGACAACACGAGGTGGGTGATCTCCACAAAAAAAGCCTTAATGGCCTGTAATTGGGTTTCCATTGCAAACACAGTTGACTTTAGGGCTTAGGTACGTGTTTTTTTCCAAAGCTATCTTTGCGGCGAAAGAATGGGTGTTTGTTTTAGAAGGAGGTTACAGTAAGAATGGATAGTTTGGTTTTTCGTTCGTTCGTCCGTCCAGGAGTGAGAGTACTTCTAGTTCGCTCCTCCAACCCTGGTGAGAGAAGCTATGCGTGGAATGTCCAATCATAACACTCTCCCTGAGTGGCTCGACCATAACGACAGATCGCTGTGTCGGCTTTTTTCTAACCTTCATTACAACAGGCACATACTGCACTGTTGCTTTTCAGCTGCAAAGACTAATTAGTAGTGCTTGCTAAGGAAATCATAGCTGTTACTGTTGCTCATACTAGTGTCAGACTTAGTGACTACTGACCTTTAAGATAAGTATTAAAATTTGATGGACTATATGGACTAATATGGACTTGAATGATTGTGTCTTGATGAGGAGAGGTGTTAGGTGCTCTTAATTTTATAAGTGATTTGTGTGCAATATTGACATAAGTGTTTTTTTTGTTTGTTTGTTTGTTTTTCTCCAATAACGATAATTAATATTTTGCTGAGTGTGTTTTTGTGCTGATATCTTTGCTGGTTTATAAGGCCATTTCCACCACTAAATAAAAAAAAAAAAAAAAAAAAAAAAAAAAGGTAAATGGTATTTTATCTTATAATTCCGACTTTTTTATCTCATAATTGCAACTTTGAATCTCGCAATTCTTTTTATTTTTAGTTTATATCTTCAATTATGACACGCGATTGCGAGTTAAGTAAGAATTGTAAGACAAACTCGCAGTTCTTTTGCGAAAAAAGTCAGAATTGTAAGTTTATATCACACAATTCTGACTTTATAAATCTTAATTTGGAGTTTATATCTCACAATTCTGAGAAAAAGTGAGAATTGGGAGTTTGTACCATGCAGTTCTGAGAAAAAAAGTCAGAATTGTGAGTTTATATCTCAAAATTCAGAGAAAAAAAGTCAGAATTATGAGAAAAAAATCAGAATTTTACGTTTATATCACGCAGTTCTTACTTTATAACTCAGTTGGGAGTTTATATCTAACAATTCTACGAAAAAAGTCAGAATTGGAAGTATGTACCACGCAATTTTGAAGAAAAAAAAGTCAGAATTGTGAGTGAAATTCGCAACTCTGAGAAAAAAAGTCAGAATTGTAAGTTAATATCACGCAATTCTGACTTTATAACTCACAATTGGGAGTTTTTATCTCAGAATTGTGAGATAAAAAGTCGCAATAACCTTTTTTTTTTTTTTTATTCAATGGCTGAAATGGGCTTCCACAGGTTTAGGCCTGTCATGGATAAATAAATATGACTGCAAGTAGGTAGCAAGCACTTGTCTTGAATGACTGATTCATTGAGTCATTCATTCAAATGATTTGTTCAAAAAGGCTGATTCATTTAGAAACCCAGCAATGAATGAAACACTAAATGATTGACTCAAATGATTAATTCAAAAACAGATTCATTAGGGAAGAAAACACTGCAGTGTTGCTCAGGCTTAATTTGAAATTATTTTGTTAGCGAAACAAGAAAAAAAAGACAATATTGTGTCTAAAATGTAACTCATTCAATATTCTTGTTTGTCAAACTGTTGTATAAAATCAACAGTTGCTATATGCTATTATATGGTATTATTGAGGAAAATGGCACTCTTGATTGTGTGATATTACATAAATCTTATAAATATAAAAAAAAAAAAAAAAACCCATACAGGGATAATCTTGCTGTCATAACTTGATTTATATGGCCATTTTAATAGGCTTCATCACACAGTGGGTGGTCTCTAAGACGTGTTTTTGTTTGTTTTTGGACACTAAATATCGCACACCCCTAGATTTAACATAAAATTTTTGTCTGAAGAATGTATAGCAATGTCTTAGTGGCCACCTAGAAACACAACCTTTAAGCAACAGTCTAGTGGCACCTTAGCAAGCACTCAGAACTGCTTAAAAACCACATAGCGAAAATCTAGTTAGCCCCATACGCGTCATTTTGTAATACACGCACCCAAAATCAAACCTGCTGTGAATGAACCCTGATGGATGTTCCTGTCAATAACTGTTTAGTTTGTATAAAAGGAATAGCTGGATTTGTGATAGTTTAAAGTATAGCACACAGAAGCAGTGTTGGAGGAATGAAGACACACCCTGTGCTAGAACTGAGCTATATATAAACCAAAGCTTCAATACACACAAACACACACTTCTGCTCTTATCTCCAGCTAGAGGTGTTCGAAAACTGAAAAATAACAACGCAGAACTGGAAAAACGAAGTAAAGCCTTCTGGACCATACATGCTCTGAGTGAATGGCAGTCCTTTATTACACACTAACTTTTTCTTTTTTCACTGGCAAACACACACGGCGCTTCAAACCACATCCCCACCCAGCATTCTTTTCTCTCACACACACACTAACCACAACAAGACAGAGCCATTACATCAAACAAAAGCCCGTCACCGCACACATCTCTATTCGTCTGGGGAGTGTGCGAACCCACTCCTGAGAAAGACTCGGGTTCCACATGCGGCCCGTATCATTGTTTCTGTTTTCAGAGGCTGGGCCTGTTTGGGCTGCATGCTCTGGTCTGGGCTGTAGGGGGCAACCTGTTCCCAAGGAGACGTCACCGAGGCAACAGAGGCAGATGGAACACAGCGTGGCCCAGTTTGCAAAGCATTTAGCATTCATGTGACGTTACTCATGTCAGAGATGGAAAGAGATGGGAAAACTAGAGATTAACAGATATTCAGATTCCGGCCGATACCAATAAGTCACTGTTTAATGATTAAAAAAATATTTGTCTATAAATAAACTAAAATCAATAGTCTTAAAATCAGTACTTGATTTAGGTATCCTAACATGAAAAATATGGAAAAATGGTTTGTTTTGAATTCTGAACTTCTGAACTGAATGACAAAAGTCATATGAGATGTTGAAAATACGAATGAAAAGCAGAACTCAAGGAATTAAAGGGTAATATTTTTTTTTTTTTTTTTTTTTTGTCTTTCAAACCCCTTAGATGTACAGTAAAATATTTACTTGAAGTATCCCTTCAGATTTTTAATTATTATTTCAGTAATTTAGTGACACATTTGAATGTTCACATAAAAAGATAAAATATTAAATTTATTTGGAAAGTGTTTTATTTTGACATTGTAACTGGACTTTAAAAACCTCTAATAATAATAATAATAATAATAATAATAAAGGTTTTTGTCTAATAATAACAATAATAATGATGATGATGATGGTGGTAATAATAATAATAATAATAATAATTTTGTTTGTTGTGGTATTAGAGGTGCTTGTCTAAAAAGAATAGTTGTTGTTGTTATTTTATTATTAAAAGTTTTTGTCTAATGATAATAATAATAATAATAATAATAACAATAATAATAATAATAATAAAAATAATAATTTTGTGTGATGTGGTATTAGAGGTAATTGTCTAATAATAATAATAATAATAATAATAGTTGTTGTTATTATTATTATCATTATTATTTTTTATTATTAGATGTTTTTGTCTAATAATAATATAATAATGATAATAATAATATTTTTGTCTGTTGTGGTATTAGAGGTTTTTGTCTAATAATAATAATAATAATAATAATAATAATAATAATAATAATATTTTTGTGTGTTGTGGTATTAGAGGTTTGTGTCTAATAATAATAATAATAATAATAATAATAATAATAATAATAATAATAATATTAAAAATAGTAATAATAATAATAATAATTATTATTATTATTATTATTATTATTATTATTAATTATTATTATTATTATTATTATTATTATTATTAATAATAATAATAATAATAATAATAATAATAATAATAATAATAATTATTATTATTATTATTATTATTATTATTATTATTATTATTATTATTATTATTAGAGGGGGTTTGTCTAATAATATTTTGTGTGTTGTGGTATTAGAGGTTTTGTCTAATAATAATAATAATAATAATAATAATAATAATTAATAATAATAAAAAAAATGTGTTGTGGTATTTTTTTTTGTCTAATAATACTAATAATAATTTTAGTGTTGTGGTATTTTATTTTATTTTATATTATATTATTGTTATTATTTTTTAATTTGTGTTTTGTTATTTTGTTTTTATTACTGTTATTATATATTGTTATTATTTTCTTTTCATTATTACTTTATATAATAAGGATAATAGTGTTGTTTTTGTTTTAACAATAATTATAAAAATGAGGGCAAATATTACTGTCATAAATAACGACCATACGGTAAAATAAAGAATAAATGTTTAATAAGAATTATAAGAAGTATTTGATTTTACGCAACAAGTTAAAACACTAATATTTATGTCTTAAATTCGTCACTTTCAAACATTTAAACCCTTTAACATTTCTAAAAAAGTACAAAATTAAATTTGAAATCCAAAACAAGTAAAAACAAGAGTCTAAACAGAACTGGACGTTACAAATAACAGCCAATATAGTGCATACCTATGGAAAACCTAAGAAGATAAACTCAAAGTTGTATATATTCAAACCCGTAAGAGCACCATGGCTCAGAACATGTGTGCCCTGACATGCTAAATTACAACTTTACTAAAAGTACGTAATATTCACGCTCCAACATCTCATTCGCCTTGCTCTCCCATGCTTTCCTTCCCACTTCCTGCCCCAGTATCATAGATGGCATTGGCGCCACTTGCCCTGCTAAGAGCGTCACTTCACAAGTGCATCATTATCCAGCCAATGCTAAGAAGCTAATTAGTCGCAGCAGGCTGTCTCCTCTATTCATTGAAGAAGAGCACGTCAACCACAAACACACTGCGAATGCACACTTAGCTTGAATGCAGGTTCTTATGGGTGAAAAAAAATAGTGTCAACACTAATGTGCTAAGAGAAGGAATGCATAGCAAGGAATACTCATGCGTGTGTTTAACCAAGGATGACTTTGATAACTTACATCTGACCACGCATGATGTGCGTCTGGCCTTCACATGCGACTATGTGAGTGTATTTTGAGCTAATCTTGCTCAGCGCGACTGGGTTCTTCTAAATAAGGTCAGAGAGCGCGGTCGTACCTGCGCTATGATAACAAAGCACGCTGCCTCAGTTTGTCAGCGCTTACTTTAGTATGTTTTGGTTTGAGGTGAGACTGACCCCATTCACAAAAATAACACTCTTTTATATACATGCTGATTGGCTAGGGACTCATTTCGGCATCTGAGAGTAAGTTAAACCGGCAAGTTTGTGTTTCATGGCAGTGCATTACCTGTTAGTGAAAATATGGGCGGTATGTTGAGGCACTCGTTCATTATCAGAGCCTGTTCTGTATCTGCGCAGTGCTAGACTTTGTGTCTGTTCGTGTGTGTTTGTGCTTCAGCGTTCTTTAGATATAAAGAGGAAACATCTGCCGTGCCTGCTGGGTAGTCAGTCAGTCCTGTACCTGCAGATATGGTTCGCTAACCTGAACCTTTCTTCATACGGTTTCACTACCTTCTCTTTCTCTCTATCCTCCCACTCGCCCTTTCATCAGCTCTGCCCTCGCGTATCCTCACACTCGTCTTCGTAAGCAGATCAGACAGAGGTTCAGTGCCGCCCATGGTCAGCACGCTGGATTTAGACGCTAACATAACACACTTTGTTTAGGGTGGGAAAGTCCCGTCGTCAAGGTAACTCTACCAAAATTAACACCAACAATGAAGAAAGCACCAAACTGTTGTATGAGAACACACAGACGTGACCACACACCTGTGTCAACAGGAAATGGGGATTTCTCTCCTGCCCACTCAGATTGCAAAAGATGTAATGTATGATATAGATATATTTATTCTTTCGGTCGTCAGTTTTTCTGCATTTACTGTGGTAAAAGTGTGCGTAATTCTGTGGAATGGATTTAAATGGATTTAGTAAAATGTAATTTAAAAGATTAAATGGTTTAAGTAAGTTACTGACTACCAAACTGTAGGGAAACTGAAAATATAATTAATCAAAATATTTCATTACGGAGCATGCAGGAGGCGGATGATATGTATAATGCTGTGAATGACAGCGCGGAAATTTTATAGAACATTTTTTAGCAGCTACCAATTCTAAAGTAACATAAATAAAACACAAAAATATAATAAAATACAAAAGTAAAATTAATTAAATAAAAAATGTAATTAAATACAAAAATAAAATAAAAATTGAATAAAATACAAAAATTGAATTAAATACAAAAATAAAATACATTTTGAATAAAGTACAAACATTTAATTAAATAAAATACAAAAATAAAAATATAACAAAGAAAATAAAAGTAAATTAAATATAAAATGAAAATATAAAATAAATGCAATTAAAAATAGAATTCAATTTAATTTAATCAAATTAAATACAAAAGTAAAATAAAATAAAATAAAATAGAATAATAAAATAAAATAAAAATGTTGTGGAAACGTTCTATGATGTTCAGCAGCCACCAATTTTAGAATAAAATTAAATTAAATTAAACTAAAATAAATACAAAAAATGAAATAAAATTAAGTTAAATTGAATTAAGAGTAAAAAATAAATTTAATTTAATTTAAAAATAAAATTAAATAAAAATACTAAAAAAATAATTAATTACATACAAAAATTACATTAAATTAAATTATAAAACAAATTAAATTAAATACAAAATAAAATGAAATTACATTAAAAATAAATTAAAATAAAAATGAAAAAATATAACAAAATAAAATGCAAAATAAATAAAAAAAAAATGCAACAACATAAAACACAAAATTAAATGAAATTAAAATTAAATAAACTCAATTTTAATTAAAATACAAAAATTAAATTTCAATAAAATTAAATTAAATTACAAATAAAAAATAAAATAAAACAAAATAAAATTCAATTCAATTAAAAAATAAAATAAAATTAGATTAAATTAAATAAATATAAAAATATAACAAAATAAAACACAAAATAAAATAAAATAAAATAATAAAACAAAATAAAGTTTCATTCATTTAAAAATGAATTAAATTAAAATAAAATTACACTAAATTAAATAAAAATATAACAAAATAAAAGACAAAATAAAATTTAATTCTATTAAAAATGAATTAAATTAAATAAAAAAATAAAAATAAAATAAAATTACTTTTTTATTTGTAATTTAATTTTAATCAAATTAAATACAAAAATAAAATCAAATAAAAAAAATCAAGTCAAATCTTCCATGTGTCACCTTTATAGTTTTAAGTCTCAGCTGTGCTTGCATTTTCCAAGATACCAAACATCTTCAACCAGATGCAATAAATTTCACTTTGAATACGGACTATCAATATAAACTCAAACAATTCTTATTCTCAGTGATCTGAGTCGCATTATTTCCAAACATCTTTAGTACTTTTATTTATCTTGGTTTTTATAAAGCCTCTGAGACTAAGTTGACACTTCAGCGAAGCATAACTGCAAACACTATTAATTCTCCTGAGCAATAAAAGAGCAACCTCTGAGCTATAAAATATTCCTCTGGTACAAGCATCCCTGTTTGGTGGTTTTTCCAGACATGTAATAGTGTCTGCTCACTCTCTTGGACACAAACGCTGTCCAAAAGTTTTAATCTATGAAATGATCAATAAAAGAACGAGTGAATGAGCCAGTGGCGTCTAGACGAAACATTGAACAGTCTGTCTGACTGACCAACTCAACCAAACCACCGAACAGCACACACTGATACACTTATTTATGCACATATCCAAACTGACACAATGTGACTCAGATGTGATTAGTCATTTTAAGAGCATCTGAGTATATTTGTCAAAGTGTGTGTGTGTATGCAGGGCATTTCCCAAACAGCTCAGTTGAGTCAGACATGGAGGACAGAGTATTTTGTTATGACTAAGATCATTGTCTTAAAATAATCTTATAAAAGAGATTCTGATTGGTCATTATATAATTAATTGGCTGGTGGATGGTGCTTTTCTCTCTCTGTTTCTCTTTCTAACGCAGCACATCCAGACTGAAAACACCTTAAACCGGATTGAACCGGTCTGTGGTCCAGACCGACAGGAGGCCCACTCACAGTCTCAGCTGTTGGATTGTGGGAACAGGTGAAGTGTGCAGCAAGGATGACTATTCTTGTTAACGGGGCGCTGGAGATGGGGGAGGGAGAAACGGATAAGCTGTCCCACTCTTTCCGACCTAAAATAGTCAAAATAACAGCATTTGATCTGTGAGAGATTGGGCTGTGAGTATATACAACGGTAAAAAAAAAACTGTTAATGACTTGAAAAGACAAAGCATCGTTGTCAAAGTCCATATTCATCTGGACTGAGTGTTTGCCCGCGGCAGATCCTGTCACACATGGTCAGAGAGAGGAAGACTGAGAGAGAGGGGGCTGCTCAGACTCTTGTATTTAAAGGTCAGGTCTCATAAAGCTGATCATTCAGACAGCCTGACACTTACAGAGGTGAAGAGATGCCACAGGCGTATACACACTCGCACACACACAGTCAAACACTCGCACTGGAGGCAGAGGGATGAGTCAACAAAACAACCCCAGAAAGTCTCCCACGTCACATGCAGAAACAGCACAGATCTGCAAATTTCGCTCTCTGTTTGCTTCACGGCCCCTTGCAACTCGCTCTCCGGTGACTGCAAAGATACAAAAATAATTTACACCAGTGGTCGACAGACACAGGATTTTACGGAAGCCCGTTTCCGTCAATGAATTAAAAATATAAAAAGGTAATTGTGAGTTTTTATCTCACAATTCTAACTTTTTTTCCTCAGGATTGCATAATACAAACTTGCAATTCTGACTTTTTTTCTCCGATTCGTGAGATATAAACTCACAATTGTGAGTTATAAAGTCAGAACTGCAAAATGAAGTCAGAATTGCTTGATATCAACTCACAATTCATTTTTTTTTCTCAGAATCGTGGATATAAACTCGCAATTGCGAGAAATAAAGTCCAATTTGCGAGATGATAACTCACAGTTCGGACTCTTTTTTTTCCTAAATTCTGAGATATAAACTCACAATTGTGAAAAAAATGAAATAAAATTTCAGAATTGTGAGTTTATGAATTGTGAGTTGCGTGTTATAAAGTCAGAATTGCGAGATAAAAACTCATAAGTCTGACTTTTTTCTCAGAATTGTGAGATATAAACTTGCAATTGCGAGAAATAAAGTCCGATTTGCAAAATAAAAAACTCACAATTCTGACTCTTTTTTCCTGAATTCTAAGAAATAAATTTGCAATTGTGGAAAATGTTTTTTTTTTTTTCAGAATTGTGAGTTTATATCCCACGATTCTGACTTATTAACTCAATTGCGTGTTATAAAGTCAGAATAAGTATGACTTTTTTTTCATAATTGTGAGATATAAACTCACAATTGTGAGTTATAAAGTCAGAATTGTAAAATGAAGTCAGAATTACTTGATACAGACTCGCAATTCTGATTTTTTTCAGAATAGCAGAGTCAAAGATTAAAACTTACAATTTCAGTCTGAAATTGTGAGTTTTTTTCTGACAATTTTGACTTTCTTTCTCAGAATTGCGAGACTAATCGCACAATACTGTCTTTATAATTCGCAATTGTAAGTTTACTTCTCACAACTGTGATACAAACATGCAATTCTGAGCACGAATTGTGTTTATATCACGCAATACTGACTTAAAACTTATAACTCGCAACTGCAAATGTACATCTCACATTTCTGAGAAAAAAAGTCAGAATTGCAAGTTTGTATCATACAATTCTGAGAAAAGAAGAATTGCGAGATATAAACTTGAAACTGTGAGATGTAAACTTAAAATAGCGAGAAAAAAGTCAGAATTTTAAGTTTATATCTCGCAATTCTGACTTTATTTCTCAGATTCAGATTTTTTTTCTCAGAATCGTGGGATATAAACTCGCAATTGCGAGAAACAAAGTCAGATTTGCAAGATAAAAACTCACAATTCTGACTCTTTTTTTCCTGAATTCTAAGATATAAACTCGCAATTGCGGAAAAAAATATATTTTTCAGAATTGTGAGTTTATATCCCACGATTCTGACTTGCGTGTTATAAAGTCAGAATTGTGAGATAAAAACTCATAAGTATGACTTTTTTCTCAGAATTGTGAGATATAAACTCACAATTGTGAGTTAAAAAGTCAGAATTCCAAAATGAAGTCAGAATTACTTGATACAGACTCGCAATTCTGATTTTTTTCAGAATAGCAGAGTCAGAGATTAAAACTTACGTGAGTTTATTTCTTACAATTTTGACCTTCTCAGAGTCTAATCACACAATACTGTCTTTATAATTCGCAATTGTAAGTTTATTTCTCACAATTATGAGAAAAAAGGTCAGAATTGCATGTTTGTATCATGCAATTCTGAGAAAAAAAAATAATTGTGAGATGTAAACTCAAAATTGAACGAATTGCGTTTATATCACGCAATACTGACTTTATAACTCGCAACTGCAAATGTACATCTCACATTTCTGAGAAAAAGTCAGAATTGCAAGTTTGTACCATACAATTCTGAGAAAAGAAGAATTGCGAGATATAAACTCGAAATGTCTGATGTAAACTTAAAATTGTGAGAAAAAATTTTAAGTTTATATCTTGCAATCTGACTTTATTTCTCAGAATTACAATTTTCATTCTCAGAGTTGCAAGTTCATATCTCACAATTCTGAGAAAAGTCAGAATTACGAGTTTGTGTCATGCAGTTGTGAGTCAGAATTGTGAGATAAAAAGTCGCAATTACCACCAATTGTGGACACATTTATTGGCCAATGCTAATAATGTGAAAATGATCAAATGAACAATCGGTTAATCCGCACTGAGCTTTGCTGTCTTTATCATTAACAGGCCAAATCAGATCTTAAAGGATGAATTTCAATTTGCATACTTATGAACCACAAAAAAGTCAAATATGGTGATGGGAAAGTACATACTTATAAGTATGCAGTAATACAGTACAACAGTACTGCAACATGCTAACACATACAATGGCAAAAAATAAAATTGCATCTTGATATCTCAGACTCCCTGTTGTGTTTATATTCAAGCGTTAACATACATTTAAAATGTATTCAATATAAATACTGAGCACCACAACAGTTTCAAATTTGATAATAATAATCTTTCTAAAGCACCAAATCAGCATATCAAAATGATATCAGAAGGATCAAATAACCCTAAAGACTGGAGTAATGCCATTACAGAAGAAATAACATCTTAAAATACATTAAAAAAATACATTAAAATCAGCTATTTTACATCATAATAATATTTTGCAATATTACTGTTTTTACTGTATTTTTATTCAATAAATACAGCCCTGGTGAGCAATAAGAAGCTACTTTCAAAACATCTTATTTTTTTATCTTACCGACGCCAAACTTTTTAATGGTAATGTCCAACATTTTTACTCCCTCACAAACAAAAACCTCCGTTACAAGATTCTTTAAACTCTGCTATTGTCTGCCAGAGCCCCAGAAGGGTATCTTGTTCCTGGGCAGTGAGGTGGGGTTGAGCCCCCCATCTCCTGGAGCTCACTGATCCATCCAGTGCTGCTCCATTACACACTACTAAACGGCCAGGACAGCAATCACTTACACAATCACAGGCAGCCGAGATATATCTAACCTAACCAGCCATGAGAGAGTGTAAATGTGTGCGTGTGTGCGCTGAGAGGCACAGGGAGAAGAGAGAAAAAAAGCGAATGGATGTCGGTGTAGTCACTAATTACAAGAAGCGACAAGGATCAGCTGTCCTGTTTTTACTTTGATCACCAATCACAAAATTTCTAACGGCCTTCCTACAGACACATACACAGCACCACTGTTTACAGTCAACATGAAACACATCCTCAACCTGATTTTTTTCCCCCTAATGTTACATACTGTACTATATTTCCAACGTGATATTCATTACGAAAAATGTGCTTCTGGCTTTTATCCATCAGCTATTGATTGGATTGCAAAAAGTGGGTGTTGTATACTAGAATGAAGTGGTTGGAAGAGAAGCAATATGCATAAAAGATTAAAAAACACAAAACATTTTTCTCTTTGGAATAGCTTGGATTGATGAATTGTGCATAAAAAGATCAGGAATGTGTACGAAGAGGGTCTTTTACGGTAAAGCAGATAAAACGACCGACCCGGCAGATAGATGATGTCACCGGGGACAGACATATTGACATATTGAAGCTTCTCTTTGTCTGTGACTTGTGTATGCGTGTGTGTCAGAGAGAAAGAGAAAGATGTACGCGGACAGAAATCAATGCGCACGCTGACAAATCGCTCAATGTAAAACAACACAGATCTCTAATTTCCTCTCACCTTTACTAATGGGATCTCTGACCTAGACGAGTGCACGCACAACAAATTCATTATTCGCTTGTATAATACAGCACCGAGCTTAAATGTTGTCCTATAGCATCGTAAGAGCATTCGAGGGAGGCGTTTGTATTGAACTACCCACACTGACCTAATTCTATTAGTCAATGTGACCCTGAACACAACCCTTCCTGTGATAGTTCCCAACACACAAACACATGCACACAAGACACTTTTAGAAGATAGCGCAGTACACAGACAAGGTGAAAACTTGTGCGCGTTTGTCCTTTAAACTTTGCGGATCCTTTGACACTTCAGGAAACTCACATATGCAGCTTTTAATAAACACAATGGGAGGGTGTGACGCAATGCTGTGTGTGTGTGTTTAGTGACTGATAGACGGTTTGTCCCTGATTCCCCCTTAAGTGCAAAGGGGAAAAAGCAAAAGAAAAGAAAGGAAAGGAGAGGATTGAAAGCTTTGAAGCAGACCCAAAGGCAGTTTTGGTTTGGTTGGCACACTTTAGGAATAAAACAAACAGAAACATCTGCAAACCCCTTTTTCGTCTCGTTTTCTATTAAACAACAGTTAGTTCCGGTCCTGTAATCTGATTGGCTGAGCCGTGTTCCGAAAGTGCTCTGACATTTTAGCGACACAAATCTGTTGCTTGAGCTTCAGCTTCATTCTTTTCTTAAAAAAATGACAAATTTGAAAGCTGAGACTTTGTTTCATACCAAAAGTAACCTGAGAGGGGGCAACTGCTGTGTAAAGGCATTTATGCCACCTCTAAGCAGCTTTAAACTATCTGTGTAAAGACACCTAGAATAAATGCCACTTCAGAAGTGCTTCTGGGCCACCTTTCCAGTGTAAATTCAGAAAAAGATGTAATAATACTAAAACATACCATCACATTACATCTTGTAGGTAAATATCTAGAAAAAAAAATGAAACAATAACTGCCTTTACACACACAGAAAACAGCAACTCAAGGCACCATGTAAAATTTCAGATAAATTTTGTTCAAAAAGTTCTAAACATAGAATTTTACAAGAATGCACTTAAGCTTTTGTGATATAATCAGCTACATCTACACATCACAGATATCATAATGATGTCACAGAACGCATTTCTGCATTTAAAATCATTAGACACATGTGACCCTGAACTACAAAACCAATCATAAGGGTCAATATGTTTTCCATCGATGTATGGTTTGTTAGGATAGGACAATATTTGACCGAGATACAACTATTTGAAAATCTAGAATCTGAGGGTGCAAAAACATCTAAATATTGAGAAAATCGCCTTTAAAGTTGTCCAAAATGAAGTTCTTAGCAATGCATATTACTAATCAAAAATTAAGCTTTTATATATTTACGGTAGGAAATTTACAAAATATATTCATGGAACATGATCTTTACTTAATATCCTAAAGATTTTTGTCATAAAAGAAAAATCGATAATTTAGACCCATACAATGTATTGTTGGCTATTGCTACAAATATACCCATGCTACTTATTTGGTTTTAATATGGGTCACATAGTAGTGAAATGGGAAAAAATATACAAGATCTAGAGCAGGGGTGCCCAAACTCGATCCTGGAGAGCTGGTGTCCTGCAAAGTTTAGCTCCAACCCCAATTAGTCCAACCTGATCCAGCTAATCAAGCTCTTACTAGGCATAATAGAAACCTTCCAGCCGGTTTGGGCGACCCTGGTCTACAGAGATTTTTTTTTTTCAAGGCAAATAGCAATAGATGCTATTAACAGTAAGTGAAAATAGCATATTTTCTCCCTGTTTACACTAGTTTTAAAACGACACTTTAATATCAAATAGATCCTCATCTACACTAGCTTTTTCAGAAACTATCTCTGTCCACACTACACAACCGAAAACGCTTCTCACAAGTTTGGGCGACCCTGGTCTATAGAGATATTTTTTTTCAAGGCAGATAGCAATAGATGCTATTAACAATAAGTGAAAATAGCATATTTTCTCCCTGTTTACACTAGTTTTAAAACGACACTTTAAAATGAAAATGATCCTCATCTACACTGGCTTTTTCAGAAACTATCTCGGTCCACACTACACAACCGAAACTACACAACTACACTACACATGACCAGTCATGATGAGCATGAGGTCTTAAAGGATACGCAGAGCGAATGAGGGCATGAACGCCATCATTTTCAAACATCTCCGTTTTGGAGACTCCCGCAACCCCAGAGTTTTCAAACTAAAACGGGGTCTGCAGCTTTTTTGAAAGTTTCCGTATTCCAGGGTCGAAAAACGCCGGAGTAGTGTAAACGACAGTCGTAACTGTAGCAAAAGTTATCCGTTTTAAAACGAAAACACGAAAGTGCAATGGATTCTGTCTACACTGTGTAAAAATAGCAGTATTTTCTTTGCAACAATATTACTCAGATGCTATTTATACTACTTAGTGCAAGTGGCAGATATTTTCACCTCAGTATTTTAGTACATTATTAAACAGTATGCAGTTATAACGTGTTAAGTATAAATGATCATTTTTATTAAAATGATAAAATGGATACCCTCCCTAAACCTACCCCTACCCATAACCGATTAAAACCTGTGAGGCACTTTTCGATTATTTCCTTCATTTTATTAAAAACAAATGCCTTTTGGATTTGATATGTCATGTGAAAAGGGAGAAGAACGAATTCGGCAAAAGGCGGATTCGAACTCGGGTCGTTCGCGTCAAAAACTCACCTTTACTATCTACGCCACTGGAGCATTATTTAGCAAGCGTGGAGTAACTGTAAATAGTATCTGCCAACAAGACTATTTGTGATCCTGGACCACAAAATCAGTCAGAAAGCAAGAAAAGCTGAATAAATAAGCTTTCTACTGATGTATGTTTGTTAGGATAGGACAATATTCAGCTGAGATACAACTATTTGAAAATCTGGAATCTGAGGGTGCAAAAAAATCTAAATATTGAGAAAATCACCTTTAAAGTTGTCCAAATGAAGTTCTTAACAATGCATATTACTAATCAAAAATTAAGTTTTGATATATTTACAGAAATACATATACAAAATATCTTAATGGATCATGGTCTTTACTTAATATCCTGATGATTTTTGGCATAAAAGAATCATTTTAACCCATACAATGCATTTTTTGCTATTGCTGCAAATATACCCCTTCTACTTAAGACCGGTTTTGTTGTCCAGAATCACATTTGCACTTAATGTAATAGACACTTAATTTTTTGTAAAGTTTAATTTTTCAAACAGTTCCATCTAGTAAAAACAATGGAAAAGCAGCACAATGGAATGAAAGAGCGAAATGCAATCTGTGAACGGATCCTTAGTTCTTCAATATTTTGAAATAAAGCAGAGGTAATTTAATATTGTGATTAAGACATCAAGAACAAAGTCACAATGGATCCATTCTGGTGTTATGAAAACTGCCACAAAAATGAACAGCTCAGAGTAAAATCTGAAAAATGAGAGTTATCATCTCGTAATTACAGTAATTCCAACAAGAGGTGAACGCTGCAAAAATCCATAAACACTGTCTAAAACTAGAGTCAGAAACGCAGAGTAACAAAGCACGAGTCCTTCGTGAACACTAAGAATGTCATCAATAAAGAGTTCAAAGAGATGCACAATTTGCTTTTTAATTATTTGATGAAATGAAAAGGAAACAGGAAGTGTGCGTATATGTAGATGAGTGGTGCGGTTGTTGTGGACATGTTATTTGTCAGGAATGTGAAGCACGCTCTCACTCTCATTGGGCTAATGGCATTTGATTTTTGTAGCTAGGCAACACTCCCATGCGTGACATTTACCTGCCAGACCAAATAACCAAATACAAAACATTCACATACACACATTAACACATGCAGATGTGCACAAAAGCGAGAAGAAATGCCGAACGCTCTTTGTTCATTCAGACATTCATGATCTGCATGAGGGCCTTCATCATCTTGGTGTAGCAGAGAGACCACAGTGCATGAAAATACAGCGATCATCTGCTGATCTTCATCACACGCCTCCTCGCACGCACCCACACACCGCATACACAACAACAGTGGTCAAACAGGCTAATCGTGCTCGTAAACAACCGCATTTGTTAATGCTTTTACTTGTTTAAACACACACACAATTAGTGTGAAATAATAATACCAAAAACACCGGAGCTCTAAACATCCTCTTAATCTCAGAGAAACAAACAGCATGTCAGATAAACAACAGAGATTAGAGATTACAGTCATCTGATTGCCGTCTCCACACACACACACACACACACACACACTCACTCACCTGTGGGTTTGCAGCAACAATCAGGCACAGACTGTGAGTGTAATGATTATTACTCTAAGACATGATCTCTGGACTATAGGCCGGCATTATAAGCATGTGTGTGTGAGAGAGAGCTTTACAACAAGGCTTAAATGCTCTACTGCACAGGGCTTGGGGGGAAAGCTGCCCCTCCTGGCACCCACTTTTAACCCCTAATTCTCTTTGTAGACACAAAGTGTGCATAATCAACCCAGGCATTCATCTAACACAGAATTTCGCTGTGGGTTTCCCTGAAACAGACATGAGTTCCCCTAAGAAGATGTACACAGGAGCGATAAAACATGTTTCTGTGCACACTGACTGTGAAACTGCTACTCGATGTGATGATTACAGCCGATTAGAAAATATTTGATGTTAACTGTACAGTATGTGTGTGTGTATATATATACACACTACCAGTCAAAAGTTTTTGAACAGTAAGATTTTGTGTGTGTGTGTGTGTGTTTTTGTTAAATAAGTTTCTTCTGCTCACCAAGCCTGCATTTATTTGATCCAAAGTACAGCAAAAACATTAAATTATTATTATTATTTTTTTTATTTAAAATAACTGTTTTCTATTTGAATATATTTTAAAATGTAATTTATTTATTGTGATTTCACAGCTGAATTTTTAGCATCATTACTCCAGTCACATGATCCTTCAGAAATCGATCTCATATTCTGATTTGCTGCTCAAAAAACATGTATCATAATTATTGAATTGTTGAAAACAGCTGAATAGATTTCTTTTTTTTCAGGTTTCTTTGATGAATATAAAGTTTAGAAGAACAGCATTTATCTAAAATAGAAATCTTTTGTAACATTATAAATGTCATCACTTTTCATTAATTTAAAGCATCCTTGCAAAATAAAAGTATTAATTTCTATAATTTCTTTCCACCCCAAAAATACTTTTGAATGGGATTGTGTATAATGTTAAAAAAGCGTTTTATTTCAGATAAGTGCTGATCTTTCAATTCTTCAAAGAATCCTGAAGAAATGTATTTAACTGTGTTAAATATTGATAATAATGATAATAATAATAATCATAATAAATGTTTCTTAAACAGCAAATCGGCATATTAGAATGATTTCTGAATGATCTGAATGACTGGAGTAATGATGCTAAAAAATTTAGCTTTGTTACAGAGATAAATTATAATTTTAAATATATTCAAACAGAAAGCATTTATTTTAAATAGCAAAAATATTTCACAATATTACTGCTTTTGCTGTATTTTGGATCAAATAAATGCAGGATTGATGAACAGAAGAGACTTCTTTTAAAAAAACATTAAAAATCTTACTGTTCAAAAACTTTTGACTGGTAGTGTATATTTATCACTAGATAGATAGATAGATATTTAATTTATATAATTTGATATACACACACACATAGTTTTAATAAATCAAAAGCTAATACAAAGTTTTGCAGGTGATTGTTAATGTTTTTTTTTGTTTTGTTTGAAATTCAGTCAGGTGTTTTGAAAGAATAATCATGCTGTATTATATACAGTTCATATATTGTGTGTATGATTCACTGTGTTTCACACACTGTAGTTCACACCATGAGTGAGCTTGAAACTCAAAATTAGTAAAAAAAAAAAATCACCTGCAAAAATGGAAACAATGGCAAAAAGATTAAATGAAATGTTAATAGTTTTTAAAATGTGGCCTAAAAATGTTTTGTTGCCACTGTACACACTCAAACATGTATCCATGTATCCACAAAAACAAAAGTTTAGACATACTGAAAAAACGCTCTGGACAGCATCTATTCGACAGGTGTGTGTTCTTGTATAAGTGTGATTTGTTCATACAGCTGAATACCTTCCCCAACGTGTCTCTGCCAGCCAGGGCCACGTCACACTAGAACTGTTGCTCTGACGTCTTTTCCTGTGCCATTTCACAGTCCTTCCCCCTTCCTTTTTCTATCTTTAACAACATCTTTTCCTTATTTAAAAAGAAATCAGACGGAAACTGAACAAATGGAAGTTATCAGAACCCACACCAGAGCGCTATGTGTGTGAAAACCAGGTGTGCTCCAGACCTCTCCTCAATCCTCCCTGCGTCTGGGTCTCATCCTCCTCTTATATCTCCAGACAGCTTTATTAAGTCAGCCTAGAACCCATGATAAAGAAAAACTGTGACGTCTCTAAGCTTGCAGGAATATCTGGTGCTAATAGATGATTTATAATGAGTCAGTAACGTAAATTCCCCGGAGTTCTAATTATGGCTTCGTCTCAAAACCTGCTGTGCTGCCTATCCAGACAACATGGGTACTTTTTTAGAGACAGCCTGTATATCATCTTAAGCTGTGGCATCATAAGAAGTTTCTGTGGTTTCCAGGTTTGAATTGGTGGTAATGAACCCAGTCCTTCTGAGATAATTTCCCATGACATGGTGACAATAACGTGACATTTCTTCCTAAATGAAAAGATTGAAAGGGATGTTTTACTAGGAAAAAAAGTAAGTACATAGTGTTTGTGCTGGAGGGCATGTCCTCCAGATCTCGGAAGAAGAAGAAAAAGTGAAGGAGAAGTGAAAAAAGTAGAGAGCTTGTTGACATTGGGCCCATATTTAACCGCCTACACACCAGCCTGTGCTTTGATGTAGCAGGAGAAATTAAAAAAGGGTGGAACGGAGAACTGAAAGAGAGAGAAAGAAAGGAGCAAGAAAAAGAACAGAGAGACAAGGAAAGAAAAACACACCAAAGTCATCAACGTCTCAGTTTCAAAGTAAGAGAGAGAGAGAGCGTGAGGTCAGGCTTCCATATTAGCGGTTGAGCATCTCATGCAAGAAGATATCGTGAGAGCGATTAGGCTTTTATCGTTGTGAGATTACTAGTGGTGGTTGCTAAGCATCACTATTACTATTGTTCATTCTTAGGGCTTCATTCAAATCATTTAGGATTACGTAAACCCCTTCAGTTGTGTTCTTTAATCAGGTAAACGAACCAAAAACCAGAGAACATTAAAATCTCATGTAAACACGGTTTTCTTGCATTCCAAGCTGATTTGTGATTATTATCTTTTGTTGTTCATGTAAACACTCGTTAATACCATCAGATCATGCAGACTGAAGAAGAGTGTTCTTTTACCTTTTTAAGCAATCACATTTACATTGCTAAACATGACAGACAATAAAACAGGCTTAAAATCACATCTAATAAGGACTAAAACAATAGAGACATTAGCAGCAGCCGCCTACCAATCCATCCAGACCTCCACAAAAATGTCCTAGCCATATAGTAAACTTTATCATGAAACAATATATATCTATATTTATATATTTATACAACAGTTCTTTCTGGTCCTCGAATCTGATTGGCTGAGAGCTGAGAGGCGTGCAATATTCTAGTGATAACAGAACTTCAACCGACTGACCGTTTGTATCACTCCGCTAGTGGTATTTCTCACAGCGAATATCATGCCGGACACCCAAATCCACTATAATTTTGTAAATAATACTGTGTAGTTTTAAGACTTTTTCAAACAAGAATGTACATGTTTAGACTTCAAATATGCAGTTTATTAATTAAGATAATGTCTATTTGAAAATTTCCTTCAATGTTTGCAGAGATGTGAGCTCTAGAGCGTCAGCAGCCGTTCAGCTCTCATGAACCCGCCGAGAGCAGCCTTACCTCAGCCAGATCTTCTGGATTTTGCCGCTGACTCTGATGTCTCTATAGTGGTTCAACATGAAATATAATTTGTTTTGAATAAATTTAATGGGCAGTCTTTGGTCTTAATAATCTATCATTTGTTTCAGAGCGAACAGTTTTGGCTCATCACGTTATATTAAATGCTGCATCAGAGCGCTGGCTTTGTACTTTTGACTGAACTGCCTAGCAACTTTTATGATGGCTGGTGTTGTTTATTAAATATTATTATTCAAGAAATAATATTTTACATACATAATAGTAGTATTTAATAATAGTATAAAGTAGTGCTGTCAAACGTTTAATCGTGATTAAATCGCGATTAATCGTTTGACAGCCCTACTTTATATCAAAATAAAAACAGCACTACTTTATATCAAAATAAAAAATACATTTATATCAAAATAAAAACAGCACTACTTTATATCAAAATAAAAAATACATCCAAAATAAAAGCTTTTGTTTACATAATATATGTGTGTATACTGTGTATATTTATTAATAATATAAAAATACACACACATAGTATGGTTTTTGAAAATATTTACATGTATTTACATGTACATATTTATAATCATATAATTGATATTACTTATAAATATTTTTAATATATAAACATAACATTTTTCTTAATTATATATATGCATGGGTATTTTTAGAGACATAATAAATATACACAGTACACACACATATATTATGTAAACAAAAACTTATATTTTGGATGCAATTAATCACGATTAATCGTTTGACAGCACTAGTATATAGTATTGGGACATATTGTGTGTTCCTGATGATGATTTTATTTACGTTATTTGGTGTTTAGATGGCCACAAGAGACTGTTTTTATGAGTGAGTCAGCAGTAAAGACTTTTATTTTGAAAGAGACAGAAACAGGGTTGTAAACAAGGAAGTTATTTTTACTTTCAACAACACATTGTAAAACGTAGCCAACAAATGCACTGAGCAGCGCTGTCATCAGAAATCACCCTTAACAGATGAAAGAATAGTACGACAAAAATATCGCTTTCCTTGGCAGACAATCATGTTTTATTGTGAATATGAGATTGAGCTGAAGAATGAATGCTGTATCAGATGCAGGTAATCACACTTGCTCATTCCGTCTCTCTCTCATGAGCTTTTAACACAGTAATACAATAAGCTTTCAATGAAGCAACTCAATGTTCCTTTATTACTAGTTCTAAAGTGACGTTTTCGAATTAGTAACGGAGGCTTGGGCTCAGCTGTTAAACTGTCAACTTGACATTTTAATCCGTGGCGGAAGGAAGTAGTTTGGACAAAAAAGGGTTTTTAAAGACACTCCATTGATGTTTCTGAAGTGTTTACACACTCATGCCATCGAACTGTTGTATAAATGCAATATCACACTCGTAGCCATGTGATATGGCTGTATATATTCATATATATGACTCATATATTCCAAAAAAATATTCAGCATCACGACTGTTATAAATGCTTCTTGAGCATTAAATCACTTTTATTAGAATAATTTAAGAACCATGGATTGATTGATTGATTGATTGGTTGATTATTTATTATACAACTTTTTTATTGTAATAGTGTTTCACAACAGTAATGTTTTTACTGTATTTATGATCAAATAAATGCAGCCTTGATCAGCAAACAAGACTTGTTACCGCACTCTTGAACAGTAGTTTAAGTGTCTCACATTTTTGAGAGAAAGGTGCTATTTTAACGTGTAAAATCACATTATCTGTTTTACTTGAGGCGAATTCTTTGGTTTAAAAACTTGCATGAAATGTTGTTTCAAGCAATGAACACACAGTGTCCCAGATATAGAGGCAGAGAACAGAGAATCCAATGTCTGACTTTATATAGCTTAGCTTTCCTTCACACCATCCCTCTCACACACACAGTTCATACTATCCACATCCTCTCTTCTCGTGACACTGCCACAATGGCTGAATTCCCACCAGCCCTTATCTGAGGTAATGTACTTCCTGGGTCATGACCTTGGCAGGAACAACCTCAACTTCCTGTTGAACTCGCTACGAACCGATATGCTTTTTCTTTTGAGTTTTCCATGACGTGATGTTCCCCAGCTGTTTAAAAGAGTGGCGCACTTTCACTCCCCAAACATTCTCACGCTTTACTACTAAATGGCAGCTTAAATTATAAGCAAGATTAATCTGGAAACGGTCCACAGTCACACAAAATCTGATAGCTAAGCATTTTAAGAAACTTTAGACCTAATTTGAGTATTTCAAAGGTTCCATCGGATTATTTTGCAATAATTTAGTCATTCAGGATTGAGTTATTCAAGGCTGATCTGAGGAAGTGCTGCAGAAATGTTACTTTCCACATGACACATGCTCTCTTAAGAGCAGTTCACACTTGTGCAGCTGAACGTCATTCATTTTTCTCAAGAGCTGGTGGTTTGAGGTGACATGAGTGACAGAAAAGATATGTCAAGTATTGAGCAGAGTTCAACTTTATGCAAATATGGTGGCTACCAATGGGAGTTCAGACTGTGAAGCTTGCAATCTTTTAGCTGATACATTTAGATACATATAAACTGAAACACTACTTTCGCCGACTTGGCAACATTCAGCGTCTCTTTACTCATATGCATGCACAAACACTGGCTACTTTCGATAATAGCAGTTTATTTTGCTTGTGTGTTTACATTCCACAGCGTCTCAGTCCTCGACATCAGAAGAGGAGATAGATGATGCACTATTACAACACACACACACTCAGTGAGGTTACGTAAATGCACATGACATACAGACTTAAAGGCTGTTGCAAAATTTTGATTATTGAACTGTGAACTGTCCCTTGAAATTTCTTATACACACTAGAAGCTAGGGGTGTAAGAAAATATCATTTCACGTGTGTATCGCGATATTTTTTTTTTTGACGATACTGTATCCGTTCCCAAAAACGGAATATCGATATTTAAAAAATAAATAAATAAATAAAATAATAATAATAATAATAATCATACAAGATTCATGACTGTTGCTTCGTTTTGAGCCTATATCCTGACCGCTAGATTGCAGTCTTCTTATCTCTGAACTTAAACAGCGACAGGAAATACTAGCATAAAGGCACGCCACTAATGTTAGTGTTAACTGAGGATGAAAGAATAGTTCTTGCTCCCGCCTCGTTGTAAAGTGTGGCGTCATGTCGGCTTCTGAGGTAACGTTCGATCCAGGACGCGGCAAGCAGCGGAACCGCCGCGTGGCTGCCACCCGTCTGTGCAGCAGAAGCGCCCCGTGCAGCCGAGACGGCGCCCGCGCCCCGGTTCCGCAGCTTGCTGTGTCCCGTGAAAGGGCCTTCGCGCCGGGCGCAGTGGGGTAGCCACGCAGCTGCCCGCCGCTGTCTCTTGTGGTGGGGCTGTTTTGTGCAGTTAAGGCGGGGCTCGCGTCACGGTCTCGGCGATTCCACGCGGAGTATTATTACAAACTGAAAAACTTGCGAAATCCAAAACTTTTCAAATTCTCAGAACAAAAAGGTTCTCAGAATGTCCAATATCTGTATTTATTTTATTGTTTTACAATTCTTTTGTTTTCTTTAGGAATCCTGTAAGCACTTCTTTTTTTTATTGATAATAAGCAGATGTAATTCTTAAGTTCAGATCAAAATGATCTGACATGGTTACAATTGTAAACTTAAATTGTAAAGCTGGGTCTAAAAATATATATGGTCTGTTTATAAAAGCTTACATTTTATATATTTAATAACTAAAGAATCTTGCAAGCACTTTATTTTCCCCTTTTACTCGTACTGCACAAAAAGCAATCCAAACATTGAATGGTTTGCATATGGTGGTGTGTTCTTAATTACAGCTTTCCTAAAATTATGTCCTATTCATCAAATACGAAATATCCCAATATATCGCCTTGTTTACAATATCGCAATGTATCGCAACATATCATATCGCAACCCCTGTATTGTGATACGTATCTTATCGCCAGACTCTTGGCAATACACAGCCCTAGAAGCTTACATTGGCTTCTATTGTTTTAGATAATGATATTTTATATCTTCTAACCTTAACATAAACCTTTCTGCATTTTCAGCTTTTTATTAAGACATTATATGTTAATTAAGCCTGGCTGGTCTGTAGGCCAGAAACCGAAGCCACACACATCAGTGGCCTGAAGCTAGATTCAAATAAACTGTGAAAGCTCTTTCAGGATCTAAACATATCTTGGACTTGTGGACCCTGACTTAATCTGTCTAAACTCAAAATATTACACTGCCAGCCAATGGCAATAACGACGGTGGTTCTGTCCTGATTTCCTACTGTAAATTCCCAATGCATTCTGAAATCATTTCATGCACTGTGACAGTGATCAAAACATCTGGTATCTGACAGTCAAACTCTAGAGCAGGAAGAACCAGAGGGACTGAACATGAGCACATGAAAAGTGAAAAAAGAGTGATAAGTATCAAATAAGAAACTGTAGATTCATGTCTTCAGAGAGAGAGAGAGAGAGAGAGAGAGAGAGAGAGAGAGAGAGAGAGAGAGAGAGAGAGAGAGAGGCACTAACTTTACCTTTGCCACAATAAACTACAATAAAGGGACAACTTTTTGTGTGAGATTACATTTAAATAAGTCAAAGTCAAGTATTTAACTTGTTCAGTTTAGGTTCTTTTTTATTTTTATTATTATTATTATTTTTTGCGTTTTCAATCTATGCCTATATGTTTTCTAAGTAAAATGAAACCTAATCATAAAACGAAATTGAAAGTTACTACACAATGAAAAACTAAACCGAAACTACAGAAAAAAAAATTCTAGAAATGTTTGTATTTCGTTTTTATAGTTGTCAGTATTATTAGTTTCAGTTTTAAGTTTGTCAGTACATTTAGATTTTTATACATTTAGAGTTGTATATCAAACAAACAAAAAGAAACAATGGTAATTGTAATATTTTCTTACACAAATACCTAGGACTATGGATAGTTTTTAATCTATGATTGCACATTTTAGTTAGTTACTAGAAAAAAGTATAATAAACTGAAAGTGAATGCTATGAAAAACTAAACTGGAAATAGAAAGCTAAATGTGACCCTGGACCACAAAGTACGTCATAAGTAGCATGGGTATATTTGTAGCAATAGCCAAAAATACATTGTATAGGTCAAAATTTTTTCTTTTCTGTCAAAAATCACTAGGATATTAAGTAAAGATCATGTTCCATGAACATATTTTGTGTCCTACTGTAAATATATCAAAACTTAATTTATGTTTAGTAATATGCATTGCTAGGAACTTCATTTGGACAACTTTAAAAGCAATATTTAGATTTTTTTTTCTTTTTTTTTTTTTTTTGCACACTCAGATTCCAGATTTTCAAATAGTTGTCTCTCGGCCAAATATCTTCCTATCCTAACAAACCATACATCAATGGAAAGCTTTATTGAAGTATAAATCTCAATTTCAAAAAATAAAAAGACTGGTTTTGTGGTCCAGGGTCACAAATAAAAACTAAACTGAAACAATAGAAAAAAAAAAAGGTTTTCCTTTATTTTTTGTTTAATTAGTTTTCATTCTATGTAATTAGTTCATTTTTTTTATTATAATTTTCTAACAAAAAACTAACATGAAAATGTTTAGCATATTTATATATGTGTATGTGTGTGCGTGTATATGTATATATATATATATATCAGTCAGATTTTTAATGTTTTTAAAGACTTTTCTGATCATCAAGGCTGCATTTATTTGATTAAAATACAGAAAAAATTGTAATATTGTGAAATATTATTGCAATTTTAAAAAGTGGTTTTCTAATTTAATATACCTTAAAATATAATTTATTCCTGTGATGCAGTGCTGAATTTTCAGCATCCTTACTCCAGCTTTCAGTGTCACATGATCAAAAATCATTCTAATATGCTGATTTATTATCAGTGTTTTTTGGAACCTGTGATACTTTTTTCCTGTATTCTTTGATGAATAAAACATTAAAAAGAACAGCATTTATTTAAAATAGAAATATTTTGTGACAATATACACAACCGTTCAACGTTTTTGAGTCGGTACATTTTTCTTTCTTTCTTTCTTTGAAAGAAATTAATACTTTTATTCAGCAGTGATGTGTTAACTTGATAGAAGGTGATAGCAAAGACTTAAATTGCTAGAAAAGATTTATATTTTGTTCTTTTTACCTTTTAACTCATCAAAGAATGTTGAAAAAAAGGATCACGTTCCAAAAACTATTAAGCAGCTGTTTCCAACACTGATAATAAATCAGTATATTAGAATGATTTCTGAAGGATCATGTGACACTGAAAACTGGAGTAATGGCTGATAAAAATTCAGCTTTGCACCACAGAAATAAATAATATTTTAAAGTATATTAAAATAGTTAATGTTATTTTAAATTGCAATAATATTTAATAGTATTAAATTTTTTTCTGTATTTTTGATCAAATAAATGGAACTTTGATAAGCATAAGAGACCATTAAAAAACATTAAAAGTCTTACAGATCAAAAACTTTTAAACAGCAGTATGTATATATAATCCCATCCAATGGTACTATACAAGCACTACACCAATTTATATCAACACAAAAGCATCAAAAACAACACCACCACAAACGATTAAATATCAAAATTACCCAAGTGGGAGTAACAAACACCTGATTAGGGTTTGGATGAAGAAGAATGAAAAAGAAACATGGATGAAAGACAGAACAAAAGAGGAGAGACAGTTGTAGAACCCCGTCCACCTCTGAGCCGCATGTGCTGAGCGATGATGACCACTTAATCAATAAGGCCCCGTTTCCAAGACAACCCTGATTTCCTGTGCCATGTCCTCAGACACGGTGATTGTCTATGATGCCGCCCTGAGTGTGTGGGAGTGCGAGTGAGAGTGTGAATGAAAAAAAACAGGAGATGAGTACATTCTGAGTAGACACACACACACAGTATGAAGAGCACTTGTTTAATTGGTGTACTATTCCGCTCTTGTTTCCTGTGTCCTCTTCCAGGACGACACACCCAGTGATGATGGGATAGGGTGGATAAATGTGTTAGCATTTAGTCTGCGTTATTTCATACGACGACCTCATTAATCGTGCCAGATAACAAACCAGAGATGGCGACAAAAAGGTGATAAAACCCCACAAATGCAGTTAACGCACATTCACAGAGCGAATGAGGGAATAGTGAGAGGAAGCACAGCGAGAGGAAGGAAGGGAACGGAAAGACACAGGAGAGAGAGAGATTAGGAGAGATAGACGCTAAAGGAAGAGGGATTTATAAATAGGGTTTATCGCTACACTTTTACCTGTTCTTCTCCTCTCTTACAAATCTCTCCCACACACACACATATAAAGGCTTAACCTTTGAAACACACGCTCTCTTTCTCCTGGGTGAACACTCACACTCGCACACACACAGCTGGTCGCTTAAGCCCCTCATTTTTGGGTCAGGAGGTTGTGCTTACTACTTCATGTGGAGCTATTTCAGCCATAACGTAGATGGATTGAGCTGCACTAATCGCACGGCCGGCCCACAGCGGAAGAGTCACGGCCACGGGCTACACAAGGCCCTTGTGAATCTGCTACCATGAGAGATTGAAATATGATGCACACAGAGCATTCACTAAATTCTCTTCTTCGTAAGTGGACAGTAGATTTAGGATCATTATTACACAGCTCTCTGGAGTACTTGATTCTGATTGGTCAATTGCAGTCAAATGTTTTTTGTGTAATGGCGGCTAAACTGAATAATTGACCGTTGTCCCAGAGCACCGATTTCCTATATTGCTGTGCTAGCTTTATGTGTCTATTACTCTCGCTTTTTACATAATGAAATCATTTCTGCTTAGATTAACGAATCTGCTTTTGCATTGGGGTCCTGATTACACCATTGGGTATTTTGTGATAATGACCAACTGTACATTATCATTTACTTAGTCTACATGAATACTAAGTGTAATACCTTTTAAAAGCAAAGCTATTCGCAGTACGCTTAATGTACATAATGTGCCCTACTACTAAGTGAAACTACAAGAAATAATGGAGTACAGATGGCATGAATGGAACTGGATCATTTGGTCCAATGGATTGAGATAATATAGAAAAATATATATTAGTTTTTTTAATAGTTTTAATTTTAAATATTTACAGACAGCAAAGAAAGTTATATATATTAAATATAATAGAGTAAATTATATATATATTTATATACATTTTCTTTGAAATTAAGACAGAAATAAATTATATAATACATTTTATATATTATATAAAACTTTTTATAGTTTTACTTTTCAATATTTTAAAAGACAGCCAAGAAAGTTAAAGCTGAACCCAACATTTTGATTATTTTCTATGAAATTAACACAAAAATATATTATATAATAAATTTTATAAAACTTTTTATAGTTTTAATTTAAAAATATTTTAAATACACGGCCAAGAGAGCTAAAGCTGAACCCAAACTTTTGATTATTTTCTATTAAATTTAAGACAAAAATACATTTATAAATTAGAGTATATAAATTATGTAAAACTATTTATAGTGTTAATTATAAATATTTTAAACAGACAGCCAAGGAAAGTAAAGCCGAACTCAACATTTTGATTATTTTCTATGAAATTAAAACAAAAAATAAATTATATTAATAATCATATAAAACTTTTTATAGTTTTAATTTTAAATATTTTAAATACACAGATAAGAAAGTTAAAGCCGAACCCAACTTTTTATTATTTTCTATGAAATTAAGACAAAAATAAACGTATAAATTACAGTATATAAATTATATAAAACTTTTTATAGATTTATTTTTTTTATTTTAAATATTTTTAACAGCCAGCCAAGAAAGGTAAAGCCGAATCCAACATTTTGATTATGTTATATGCAATTAGGACAAAAATAATTAATATAATAAATTATATAAATTACATAAAAAATCTTATAGTTTTAATTTTAAAGATTTTCAACAGACAGTCAAGAAAGTTAAAGCCGAACCCTACGTTTTGATTATTTTATATGAAATTAAGACAAAAATAAATGTATAACAAATTACAGTATATGAATTCTAAACTATATAAACTTTTTTATAGTTTTAATTTGAAATATTTTCATCAGACAGCTAAGAAAGTTAAAGCAAAACCTTAAATTCTGATTATTTTTTAGTAAACTAAGACAAAATTAAATTAAAATTCAACTGCTAAAAATTCAGATCTGCCACTGGATGAATAAATGTGACCCCGGACCACAAAACCAGTCTTATATTGCATGGGTATATTTGTAGCAATAGCCAAAAATACATCAGATGGGTCAAATTTGTTGATTTTTCTTTTATGCCAAAAATCATTAGGATATTAAGTAAAGATTATGTTCCATGAAGATATTTTGTAAATTTCCCACCGTAAACATATCAAAACTTAATTTTTGATTAGTTATATGCATTGCTATGAACTTCATTTGGACAATTTTAAAGGCGATTTTCTAATATTTAGATTTTTTGCACCATCAGATTCCAGATTTTCAAATAGTTGCATCTTGGCCAAATATTATCCTTTCATAACAAACCAGTTTTGTGGTCCAGGGTCACAAATTACATTTTAAAATAGACTAAACATTAAAAATAACAAATATAATATAAAATAACATATATTCAAATAAAAGTTATTTAAAAATGTAATAATATTTAATAATATAAAATGCGCACAATCTGACAATTATTGACAACTTTGAAAAGAACACCTACGAAAATACAGAGCGTTTTCACTGAATCCTATGCTGTTCCCTAATGTCTCTTGTACATTAGCCTAGAGCTCCAGATTCTAGTTTTCTGTGGTTTTTGCAGAGTTGTGAGTGTATGTAGTCAACAAGGAACTATTTAGCTCCAGAATGCTTGAGGAGAAGCCCTGATTGAATCAGCATGATTGGAGCTATTATCATGTTTCCTGTGCAGACCATGTGACGGGAGAGACGTGGCTTTTGATGTGAGCCAGTTTGGAAGCCTATGGCTGATTCGAACAAGCATCCAGTTATCAAAGCAGGAAAACCATGCAGATTCCCTCCAGTGTCCTTCAATCCATCTGGTGTTTAAATGTTCAGCGTATGTGAGTGTATGTGTAACGCAGGGTCTAAAAGTGTCCTGTGGGCAGCGTTTAACGTAAAGGCTTAGCGTGCGAGCGTGTTTGTGGGTGTGCGCGTCTGACCTGGCCGTTATCTGGCGAGCCGTACTGGAGTGTAATTGGGGGAGGGGTGGCGTCAGACATACAGAGATCAACCTCAATAGAGAAGATTAACCATGAACTAATCATCCTCTCTCTGGGTGCTTCAGGTGGTCTGTGTTGTTTGCGTGCACATGTGCGTGTGTACGAGGCAAGCGGCATGCAGCAAAAACTCCTGCGCTTTTCCGTAATCCTGGTCTCCAAGCGCGAGCAGACTAATCCACCGTATTTACGTATTAATAACCAGCCAGGCCACAAGATCATCATTACACATGGTGTTGTTGTAAGTTAATCTCTTTAAATGGGATGCTTCAGTGCTACACGACTCCATGGGACAACCTAGTGCATGACTGAGATGCGGAGAGAGGGCCATAAAACGCACACATTACTTAATTCAGCAGCAAATCAATAATTGACAAAAAATTCTCAAGTGTCATATAAATTGCTTAACTACTTGGCCTATATGCATATTACGTTAATAACAAATATGAAATGAAATGATCAAGTATATTTATTTGAATATAATCACTATACATATATTAAACCTTATTTAATTATATTTACATATAGTATTATAAATATATCATTATGTGTGTGTGTGTGTTATGTAAATCTACTTAAATATGATTACTATAATAAATAATTAAATACTAATTACACTTTCACTAAATATTCATATTTAATTAATAATAAATAGTTACATTAAAAAAAATTAAAACTGGAAATAAAAAATAAATGTGATACCAGACAGAATGGCCATTTCTGATAATCTGCAATCAAAAGATGTGAAAATAAATAAAATAAATAACTCATGTTTAAATATATTTATATAGTGCATTATACATGTATAATAACAAAATATAAATCATAAATATAAATATTAATAAACTATTTACTCAAGTATTATGCAATGAAATGATATAATCAAGTATATTTATTTAAATATAATTACTATACATACATTAAATTATATTAACTTATATTTATATACAGTATTATAAATATATCATTATATATTATACTATTTTATGTGCGTGAGTGTGTGTGTGTGTGTATGTATATCTACTTAAATATAATTACTATAGTTAATAATTAAACACTAATTACACTCACTAAATCATATTTAATTATAGAAATGTTTGTGTGTGTGTGCTTAACAAATACCTATATACTTAAAAAATAATAATCAGGAAATAAAAAATAAATGTGATACCAGACAGAATGACCGCTTTTGATAATCTGCAATCAAAAGACTAGAATAAATAAATAAATAAATAAGCCATATTTCATTCTATTTATATATAGTATTTTAATTGTATAATTGTCAAAGGTTATATAAAATGCTTACTTTGCCTATATGCATATGTATGCAAATTAATATTACATTAATAAAAAATATATAAATATAAATTAAAAAAATAAATATAAATATTAATAAACAAATTAATCAAGTATTATGAAATGAAATTAAATAATCAAGTGTGTGTATATATATATATATATATATATATATATATATATATATATATATATATATATATATATATATTTAAATATAATTACTATACATACATTAAACCATATGTAATTCTGTTCATATATAGTATTCTAAATATATCATTATTATATCATATATTATATATACTGTTTTATGTGTGTTTGTTATGGATATCTACTTAAATATAAGTACTATAATTAATAATGAAATTAATTAAACTAATTACACTTTCACTAAATCATATGTAATTGCATGTGAAATAAAACAGGAAATAAAAAAATAAATGTGATACCAGACAGAATGACCACTTCTCATAATATGCAATCAAGAGCCCATAATTAATAATATTTATATATAGTATTATAAATATGTAATTATTATGTCACATATTATATTATATATTTAAATATAATTATTAAATAAATAAATACTAACTACACTTTTAATAATATAATATAATATAGTATATACAATATAATACAAATTAAAAACAAATACAAAAATAATTCAATTAAAAAAAGAAACAAAAAATGTAAATGTGACACCAGACAAAATGAACGCTATGTTAATCTGCAATCAAGCTAAAAGAATGTAAACAGACAAACAAATATATATAAAACCCTCTAAAAGCCATCTCAAAAATAAGATAATGATACTGAGTGAATGCTCTCGACATATAGTATACGTCCATCAAATACTTTTACTTCAAAACCCAGCCTTAGCCCAATCAGAAGTACCGGTACGTGGGTAGAAACCTATACATAGGAGCCTAATAAAATGCTTATTTTAAAAGAAAAACATCAGATGGACTTTTGCATCTGAACTCTTCGTATATATATATATATATATATATATACAGACATACATAATGTATGGGAGAAATTAAAAAAAGTGATACCAGACAGATTGACCACTTTCGTTAATCAGCAATCAAGCTAAATTATCTGCCAATGACATCTCGTGAAACGACCCAATATCACATCTTCACATCAAGCAGTAGACGAGAACGAATGGCTGTGAATTCCAAAGGTCCAGCATGGCACACTGGCCATAAACGTCTAGACATTCCCAGCGTCTGCAGGGCTAAAGAGATTCTCCTTGATTTAATAGATTTATTAGGCTTTGATTCGATTAGGACAGAGAGAGGGCTCAGCTCTAAATGACAGCTCAGGCTGAGGGCACATTGGCTGCGCAGAGGCTAAATTAAAGGGTAAGTACAGTCTGCCTCGGCTGCTTACCACAAGCCCAGACCCCTCTACCACTCTTCAGAGATTTCAATTCAGCTAACGGCACCCCTAATCGCTCTCATTATCCCAGACATATCAGGTTTTTAGGTTGCTGAAACTTAATTGTCGGCGGTTCAATTTTCCGCTTGTGTTGTGCTTTCCGACGGTGGTAAACTGTATCATGACGAAACTGAAAAAAGGGGGTGGAAAAGGTCAGCAAATGTGAGCCTCAGGAGACACAATGCCACAAAAATGACAAGTGGAGGTAAAGCGTCCGGTTTTCCTGTTGTTCCTGTCATACAGAGCCAATTTTTTTTTTTTATCTTATCGCCCTTCCGAGTGCATCTATGCCAGAAATATGGAGAAATGTTAATACCTATGAAGAAATGCAATAGTGGGATGAGTGTGCAGGGTAAACAAGGTTTTTGATGAGAAAAAAAGATGCATGTCCAGTTCAGAGTAAGGTCAGCATTCAGGTGGAGGTTAGGAATGCATGCACAAACCAAATCATCCACCCACACACAGACACACACACAGGCCAACCATGTGAGACTCACACGCTTATCTCATGGGTGCATTCCCATTCTCCACCCTTTCTGTTGCCCTCTTCCTTTCATTCCTCTTCTTCTTCTGGCCTCTTTCTTAATGTCCTCTGCCTGTCCAACCATTGCTTAATAGTGGTTCTCTCTTCCCCTTTTCAGATAACACACATTAAACTCTGGAAGACACTGACTTCCTTGTCAAATGGAAGATATACTGTAAACGAATCTTCTAAATCAACAAAACAGCAAACTGCAGTGACAAAGAGAGCTGAAGTCATTCATTTTCAGTAATTCAGCAACATGAGCAACTAGTAGTTATGAAACAAAAGTTGTTTAGAGCTCAACTTCATGCAAATACGCAATGATGCAATGCAGCGACTGCCAATAAGAGTGTAGACAGTGATTCTTAAAGGGACAGTTCACACAGAAATTACAATTCTGTCATTATTAACTCACCATCATGTTCCAAAGCTGACTTTGTTTCTTCTGAGGAACATAAAAGACCCTATTTATTGTCATTATATGAACGAAACAGTTGTAACATTACTCAAAACACCATCTTTTATCCCGCATAAGAAAAAAAAGTCATACAGAGGGTGAGTAAATGACAGAATTTTTATTTTTGGGTGTACTATCACTTTAATATGCTATCACTGAGGCGGTACACCTTCAATGGTACATAATAGTACACTGAATGTAAATAAAGTTGTTGTTTTTTTCTTTGCGCACAAAAAGTATTCTCATAGCTTCATAACATTACAGTCGAACCACTGTTGTCACATGGACTATTTTAACAATGTCTTTGCTACCTTTCTGGGCCTTGAACGTGTTAGTTGCGTTGCTGTCTATGCAGGGTCAGAAAGCTCTCGGATTTCATCCGAAATATCTTAATTTGTGTTCAGAAGATGAACGAAGGTCTTACGGGTTTGGAAGCGAAATGAGGGTGAGTAATTAATGACCGAATTTTCATTTTTGGGTGAACTGTCCCTTTAAGTCTTACCAAAGCTTGATTTGTCACTTACTGATTGTCTTAGCACTATCAGGACGGTGAGCTGGGCTGGCAGTGCCCACTTAGGCGAGCGGATGCCAGGCAGGAACATGCAGAGGGGCTGTCTGTGCCAGCGAGGGCAGACTCAGGCTTTCAGCGGTCATGAATGAGGCTTATTTATCCCAGCGCGTGAATAAGGCCAGTCAGTGAAAACAGCACAAAAGGAGACAGAGGCTCGTTGGCATGCACACAGTGTTGCCTCAAAAGCAGTGTTGCAAGACTTTGGTATTAGTGAGAGGAATTGGATGAAACAGAGATCCAGTGTGTGACGGGAGCACTGTAACACTGTGTTTGTGAGAGAGACAGTCTGATTCGATTAATATTAAAAATGATAATTGAACTTCAGCAGTGTTAAAAGTCTAAATCCACTGTCACGTCTGAAGCAATCGCACACTTATCCTAAAGTTACATTCACTTCCTTGTTTGTTTTATTTTGTTTTTTTGTTACTTTGTTTTGTTGTGAGGGGGCAGGACCTTAGGGCTGTGCATCCTGGGTAAGTAATCTGTCTTTGTCTCTTCCTGGTTTTGTTTGCATTGGCCTGGATGGGGGTCACTCAAAGTAGGAACAGACTAGTCGCCTAGGGTTTGATTGGGTCCTAGATCTGGACCATAAAACGTATACAGTTAAAGTCAAATGTTTACATGCAAAATGTTAATTATTTTACCAAAATAAGAGGGATCATACAAAATGCATGTTAATTTTTATTTAGTACTGACCTGAATAAGATATTTCACATTAAAGACATTTACATATAGTCCACAAGAGAAAAGAATAGTTAAATTTTTAAAAATATGCTTATTTTGTCCTCTGGGAAACATGTAAGTATCTTCTGTTGCTTCTGAAGGGCTATACTACATGAAAAAAATATGATATTTAGGCAAAATAAGAAAAATGTACACATCTTCATTCTGTTCAAAAGTTTTAACCCTTCGGGTCTTAATGCATTATTTTTCCTTCTGAAGCATCAGTGAGCTTCAGTGTGAAAAGATGGATCTCAAAATCATACAGTCATTGTTGGAAAGGATTCAAACACACAGAAATGCTGAAAAAAACAAAGAATTTGTTGGACCTGAAGGATTTTTCTTAAGAACAGCGGGCAGTTTAACTGTTCAGGAGAAATAAGGGACTCATGAAAAACTATCACTAAAGAAAAAACAAACAAACAAACAAACAAACAAAAAAAACAGCTATGGATCATTCAGGTAACAACACAGTAATAACTTGAACTGGATAATTTTTATAAATTCAAATATCATTTTTTTTCTTGTGGACTATATGTAAATATATGTAAATATGTAAATAAGAAAGATCTTATTTAGGTCAGTACTAAATAAAAAACAACATGCATTTTGTAGGATCCCTTTTATTTTGGTAAAATAATTAACATTTTGCAGATTCTGCAAGGTGTATGTAAACTTTTGACTTCAACTGTATTTAGTACCATTCAAAAGTTAGTGGTTAATAAATTATTATTATTATTATTATTATTTTCAGAAATGCAGAAAATTGTCAAAAGTGACATTAAAGACTTACGTATTGTTAAAAAAAAAAAATTCTATCTCAAATAAATTCACTATCCTGAGCACTAAATCAGCATATTAGAATGATTTCTGAAGGATCATGTGATTGGAGTAATGGCTGCTGAAAATTCAGCTTTGCCATCACAAGAATAAATTCTATTTTAAAATATATTAAAATAGAAAACAGTTATTTTAAATTGTAATAATATTTCACAATATATGCATCTGCATGCATGGCTGATCCCCTATTTCTGTGAGAAAAACAATCACTATCACTAGTTTACATGCTCAAACAGAAATTAAGATTCCCATCAAAGTGTGATCCCAGCTGCTACCATCAACGAAGGATGAGTTTACAGACAGATTGATGAAATGATTCATTTAGCTAAAAATATGCCACGTCCAAGCATCAGTAACTTCAGGCTTTTGTAAATAACCTCTGAGAAAAGCAAAACGGGGGTAGAGGACCACAGTAATGATTCAATTAATCACTTTACACATGTCTATTCATGCCCAATCTAACCTGATTAATGCGCACTTCTTAATTATTACCCCGCCACTTTTTGAGACACTCATTCAATGTCATTCCTGACGACGTTAGCAGCTTTTAACAGCGCAATTAACACAGTCGCCCGCTTTTCTTTTATGGAATTATAAACTCCTAGAGAACGGAACAATGCCCTCCCCGCTATTTGATTTGAATTCACAAGCACTCTTTCATGATCTCGTCTGCATCCATTAACCAAACACATCCATTTGCCTTTTATTTAAAAAAAAAATCCTTTTTGTGACCTCCATGCTTTCAGTTAATACCAAGCTTAAAAGCTTGATTTAAAGGGAGCGAGAAAAATGGGCACATGATAAAATACAAAATTGGCAGATTATGAAAACAATGTTGTTTTTTTCAGTCGTTGTATGCCGTCTGAAGGTGAGCGCATGCTGTCTTTGTTTCTCAGTGAGTTGGTGAGCTCATAGGGATACATAAAGGCAACTGATAAATTGAAACTATAATTGAAAATCTATGTGGAAGATATTTCGTCCATTGACTTTCTCCGTCCCAGTCTAAAAAAAAAGTACTTTTGATTCAATTTCTTCTGAGAAAAAACATATTTTAATAATTAAATGTGTGCTTGGCTATCTCTTTACATTACACTATGACTTTTTTGGAAGCTTTTTTGAAAGCCGTTTCCTTAAGAGTTGACTTTATACAAAAACACTGCTGTGTAGTCATTGGCTAACTGGACAGCTAAGAGGACAGCTGCCTACGGTTTTGGACACAGCCAATGTCCAATCTTTTTTTTCCTCTCTCTCTATGCAGACACACCCTCGTGCATCATCCCATTTGCGCAATTTTAACAGCCTCGTTCCCTTCCTCTGCCTCGCTGACCTGTTTCTTTTCCCCCGTATTTTAAAAGCAAAGTAATTCAGACTCCATGTCTGCTGAAGTCTTTCACTCCAAATCATCAAAGGTACCATGTCTCCTCTCTCTCTCTGTCTCTCTCTCTTTTGTCAGGTGTTATTTATGAGAAGTGTAGCGGAATTCCTGTGAGCCTGCAGCACCTGCTGTAGTTGGACGGGGAGTCGAGCGGCAGCTGCCGTGCTCTGTGAGAGCAGGGAAAATGTTGTGAAAGCACTGTGATTATGTTATTTAAGTGTTAAGGGAGGCCGGGAACATTAAAGGACATTGAAAAAGAGTAGTGGATTTGTTCAGGGAAGCTGGGACTTGCAGAAGAACTGTGAAAGCATTGTGAGAACAAAAAGGTCTAACAACGTTTTCAAACACATTATGAAAGTGTGCCGAAAATGTTAAGTGGACCCAGGGAGTTTTTAAGTATGAAACATGTAGCTGAGTACAAGAATACTGGAAAACAATCAAACTAAAAAACATTTTCAACGAGGTTAAATGTATTAACATTAATTAATGCATTAGGTATTATGAACTAACAATGAATAGCATTGTTTACTGCATTTATTCATCTTTAAAAAAAATTTAACGGGTAAAATATACATGTAGAAATTAACCTAGATTAATAAATGCTGTATAAATTCTATTCATTCTTAGTTCAATTAATGAATTGAACCATATTAGGGGCCTATGATTTCCTATGTTGATGTAGAAAACGCAGACCGAGGAATCTCGGAATCTAAATGGAATTTACTGGATAACGTGGAATGTCACGATAAATGAATCAAAAGTAGGTCAGTACACTTAATTCAAGTCGTGATATGGACTAGCATCTGTAAATATTAAGCCGCAAAAATACTTTTTAAATATGAGTCCTGAGATGTTTACTAAATGAGGACGTAAATACATAAACAACACCCCCAGAGCTATTTAAGGAGCATTTTGCCGTTTCATTTGAATAAAACTATTGTATATATACACATAGAAACTTAAAAGGTCCTCATGGCAACCCATCAAAATAAAAGTTTAGTTTAACTTGAAGAAATTGTCAGAATATTACTGTGGTGACGTGAAATAGGGTATATGTCGAACGTCACCTGAACAAACCCGGAAAACAGGTCTCGTTGCTTTAGCCTGTCAGAGAACGTATTAATAGCCGTATTAAATAATGGCGATATCGATGGATTTTTAAGGTAATCAGTTAAACTAGCTAGTTGTTTTTATTGTTGACTTTTTATTTGATTTTTATATATAAATGTTAGTGAAAAGAATAAAAAGAAAAAACTTTTATTTATCAATGTACATATGTGACGGACATTGGTTATGATCATCTGTAGTGTCTACTTTGAATGAGTAAAACAGCTTTATATTTAACGAAGCATATGCAAAACGTAAGAACCCGGAAGCAACGAGACCTGTTTAGCAGAATACGGAAGTCTGTTGCGCATAACCTCTATATGCGTAACACTACTACTACTATTAATAATAATAAAATTATGAAAACTCTTTTTTTAAAGAATAATTACACAGTAGGCTATTTCTTCCCTGTTTTAATTTTAATAGTAAACCCCTTTGTTTGCCAAAATATAACGAGTATAAAAACATTCATTTGATTAAAAGATAAATTAAATGACTGTTTTAAGCCTTCATTTGATAACCAGAAAAAAAAGTTAATACCCAACACATAATTTCTTAATAAAGTTTTTATGCATTTAAATTAGTGCTGTCAAACAATTAAACGCAATCCAAAATAAAAGTTTTTGTTTACATAATGTGTGTGTACTATGTATATTAATTCTGTATATATAAATGCACACACATGCATGTATATATTTAAGAAAAATATGTTATTTTTATATATATTAAAAATATTTACATATAATATCACTTATATGAATATAAACATGTAAATACATGTAAATATTTTTAAAATATATACTGTATGTCTGGTTTATATATACATAATAAATATACACACATATATTATGTAAAAAAAAACTTTTATTTTGGATGCGATTAATCACGATTAATCTTTTGACAGCACTAATAGAAATGCATAAAAACTTAATTTATTAAAAGCCCCCCTGGGTATTTAATTTTTTTTCTGGTTATCAAATGAAGATAAACAGTAATAAATGTATCTTATAATCAAATGAATGTTAAACAAACTCTTTTTGGCAAACAAAAAAGTTTACTATTAAAATTAAAACAGGGAAGAAATAGCCTATTGTGTAATTATTCTTTAAAAAAAATAAAGTTTTTGTAATTTTATTATTATTAATAGTAGTAGTAGTAGTATTACGTATATAGGGGTTATGCGCAACAGACTTCCATATTCTGCTAAACAGGTCTTGTTGCTTCTGGGTTCACACGTTTTGCAGATACCTTGTTAAAAATGAAGCTGTTTTACTCAAGATGCCTTCACAGTAGACACTAAAGATGATCATAACCAATGTCCATCACATATGTAGACTGATATATAAAAGTTTTTTATTTTTGTTCTTTTCACTAGAAAACTTCAACAATTAAAACAGCTAGCTAGTTTAACTGATTACCTTAAAAGTCCATAGATATCGCCATTATTTAATACGGCTATTAATATGTTCTCTGACATGCGGAAGCAATGAGACCTGAGACCTTTCCAGGTTTGTTCAAGTGACGATCAACATATACCATATTTTACTGCACCACAGTAATATTCTGACAATTTCTTTAAGTTAAACCGAACTTTTATTTTGATGGGTTGCCATGAGGACCTTTCAAATTTCTGTGTGTATATATGACGATAGTTTTACTCAAATGAAGTGGCAAAATGCTCATCGAGTATTAATCACGATTAATCTCTATTAAGCACTAATTTAAATCCTGAAACGCTTGGTAACAATAAAACAGAATGTCAGAAAAAATAAAGCACATTGTATAGGCCACTAAAAATTTTATTTTGTTAAACTTTTAATAAACTGATGTTAAATTGCATAAGTTTCATGATTTTAATAGATTATGCATGCGTTTTGATGAATACAATTTAATTTAACCATTAAAAAGGAGTCCAAAAAATCAAATGTAAAAATGAAAACATAAACATGCCCTTCCTGTGAAATGCAAATATAGAAAAAAAAAATTAACTGAAGAGTAACTTTCCTATTTGTCGCTGATATTTGGATCCAAGTTCAGTCATCGCTTCTTGTCAGTGTTGTAACCAGGTAAACACAGCGCACAGGTGAACATAGCAAGGTCAGCGTTTGTTTTGACTGCAAACACCTGAATCAGGACAGGTGGACTTTAATCTGCCAGTTTGGACAGAGAGCATCACCGTCAGCACAGCTAACACACACAAAGAACAAAAAGACACACATTAGCATGCTGTCCGATTAATTCAACTCCGCTAAAACTGGCCAAAAGCACATCCGAGACTAAATCTGAATGCACGATTATGTTATTCCAAATTAAAAAAATGCTTGTAATCTTCTATCAAAATGCAATAAACTGCTCTGCTCAATCCAATCAATTCCCGATGGATAAAATCACTCAGAAATACATTGTATTATAAACATAAATTAGGTTTTGGTTTAACTTTGTACAAAGCCAAGAAATGAACCGCCAATGAAATGAAGGCACGGAGCAAGATTATTACACAAGGCATTTATTTGCTCTTGATGTCTAACCCCAGTTCAGTATCAGGTAACTATCAGGTAAACTTGGCAAGGCCAAATACTGTGTACTGCAAATACAGGAGGGATACCACTCCTTGCGCTGTGATTGGCTGTAACATGTAGTGGGAGGCTTTGATACCATCAGGTGCCAGGTGCAGACAGACAGAGGAGGGGTGGGGGAGTCTGACAGCACCAGCAGAGGTGAACGATCACCGCTTAAAAGATGTCCGGATCACGTACAGAGAGAGCGCAGAGCCAAATCTGGTTCACATTAGGGTGGTTTTAAAAGGAAATGTTGCAATGACATCCCCTCAGCCTCGCGCGGGACCCCAGGATAATTATTACTGGCGGAGGTGAGAAATTCCCGGGATGCCATTTAGCACATGTACAGATGACATCAGAGGAAACCTGTAGGGACCTGAGGCAAACATATGGAGCTGGAGAACAGAAACAAACAGTTTACTAAACACCGCTTAAACATATTTATCATCACATGACAAGCCTTTCTGCCAACACACACACACACAGGCATGTTTAACAGATCGGATAGACCCCTGAGAAGCATTTTAATTGGGGTGACAGCATCTTGTTTCAACATACGAGAGGCTGTAATACGTCACATTAATAAATTACAGACCACTTTTTTCTTACGTATGGCCAAATCAGCATTTTTTTCTGTTTTTTTTTTTTTTTTTGCACAGGCTACACTTTTTCCCCATCGCATCTTTTTAGATGTTTACCGGTCTTGACGGTCGCTCTGGCAGAAAGCCTTTCACAATGTGACTAATACACACACTCATCGTATGACCTAACATCCTACTTATACAATCACTTCTCTAGGGAGTTCAGATGGACAAGGACACACACACACACACACACACACATCTCCAGGGGGCCGTGGATAGAGACGCATTACGAGTACCCCCTCAAATCATAACGCATCAAACCCTCGCAGAGCTCCTCAGAACCTCAGAGAACAGAGATCTCACGCTGCCTCCCAGCATCCCTGACATTTCATACATCACTTTGATAGATCACCTTATCAGTGCAGCCGCTCGCCGGCGTAAGAGCTGTATTCATAAGGCCGCGCGGGCCTACGAGCTGATAAAAGTATACGGCATATTCATCATTATCTTCTTAGCATTGTTTTGATGCGATAAGGGCTGAAAGCATTAAATGAGGATGCATTACTTCTAGCTGTAATTTCGCTTTCTGATGCAACAGGGTTGCAAATGTTGAAAAAGGAACGGTGACGGCTGAAGGTGCGTTGATGCTCTTTAGGAGCTGTTTCTGTGCAGGAGAGCCCGGCGTGCCTTATGGATCAATCAGGAGATATTGCAGGTTGTTGCCTATTATGGATGCAATATGGGGATGATGGGATTGGATGTGAGCGTGAAGCTGCTAAGATTAAAGAAATGAAAAATACAGCTTTTCGTTTTTAGCTGAGGTTCTTTATACACAGGGGGTGAAGATAAGAAAAACACTCTGGGCGGTGATAAGACTTCCGTTGCTCATCCTTTGCTATGTCCATATTACACACTGAACAGAAAATAAATTTACACCAAGTGAAATTTTCAGTTTGTTTTTTTAAAATCACTATAACATGACAGATTACATACCAGTCTCTGTGACTAAGCTATGGAAACCCGTTTCTGCCAATGAATAAAAAAATTCTTGCAATTGCAAGTTTACATCTTACAATTCTGACTTTTTTCAGAGTTGCGTGATACAAACCCGCAGTTGTGAGTAATAAAGTCAGTATTGCGTGATTTAAACACAATTCTGAAAAGAAGAAAGTCGCAATTCTGAATCAGAATGGCAAGATATAAACTCAAAATTCTGACTTTTTTCTCAGAATTGCACGTTTATATCTCAATTCCGACTTTATAACATGCAATTGCAAGTTTATATCTCACAACTGTAAGATACAAATTCACAATTTTGAAAACATACTAGTCCTTTCCCCCCTCAGAATTAGACTATCACTTGCAATTGTTTATTTCTCACAGTTCTGACAAAAAAAAAGTCAGAATTGGAAGAAATAAAGTCAGAATTGAGAAATAAACACATAATTGCAATAATAATTTTCTCGCAATTGCAAGTTTATATAATTTTTTTCGGAATTGCGTGATACAGACAAGATATAAACTCAAAATTCTGACTTTTTCCTCATAAGTGCCAGTTTGTATCTCACAATTTTGACAAAAAGGTCTAAGTTTAAACTAAGTTTATATCTCGCAATTGTGACTTTATAACACGCAATTGCGAGGTTATGTCTGAGATATAAATTCGCAATTTCGAGAACATATTAGTTTTTTTCCCTTCAGAATTGAACTGTATAACTTGGATTTGCAAGCTCATATATCACAGTTTTGACAAGTCAGAATTGCGAGATATAAACTTGCAACTGTGAGAAAAGAAGTCAGAATAACATGATATAAACCGTTTATATCTTGCAATTGTGACTTTAAAACATGCAATTGCGAGGTTATATCTGAGATATAAATTCGCAATTTTCAGAACATATTAGTTTTTTTTCCCTTCAAAATTGGACTGTATAACTTAGATTTGCAAGTTCATATCTCACAGTTCTGACAAAAGTCAGAATTGCAAGAAAGTCAGTCAAAATTGCGAGATATAACCGTGCAATTGTGAGAAAAAAAAGTAAGAATTGCGAGACATAAACTACGTTTATATCTCGCAATTCTAACATTATAACTCACAATTGTGAGTTTATATCATGCAATTTTGAGGAAAAAGTCAGAATTTCGAGTTTACATCTCGCAATTCTGACTTTATAACTTGCAATCAAAGGTTATATAACAATTCTGAGAAAAAAAAGTCAGAAGTGTGAGATGTAAACTCGCAATTGCAAGAAAAAAAGTCACAATTTTGAGTCTGAATTGTGAGGGAAAAAACTCCAATTACCTTTTATTTTAATTCAGTGGTGGAAATGGGCTTCCATACTAAAATCTAATATTTTTTTTTTGCTCCAAAAGTATCTCAGTTACACTCTGAAACTAAAAAGTAAAAAAAATAACAACTATTTGCCAGGTAAAATGTAATTTGCTTTAGTACAATGACCAATGAATGCTAAAGCCAACTTCATTTAGGAAACGTGTAACATTTTTTATAAAAATAAATAGGTCTTTATAAACCCTTTTTACAGAATTGATGTGAAATTCTTGCAAAATCATAGAAACGTATCATGGATTTCTTTTGCATTTGAAAAAAATGGGAAAGCAAAAATTATACTGTTGTAATTTCCATTCACCGCTACAGAAGTTTAAAGTGAAAAGGGTCCATTAATGAAAACATATAGCTACATTTATATTTGGGGATCATCATATTTAGAAGTCCTCCTTGGCATCAAATACTTTGAAACCTGCTGTAATAGCACCTTTAGTTACAGGAACAATCCACCTGGAGAAACCTAAGGTTAAGTGGCTCGCTCCAGAGCACAATGGTGATCGTTCATGGATCGTTCCTCTGGGATTTGAGCTTACAACCTTTTGGTTACCAGCCCAGATCTTAAACTACTAGAATACACCACAATCTACTGAAAACAGAGTCCAGGAAAAGTCCAGCAGGCGTATGTTGTGTCAACAGTTGAAAACAAACTTTGTTATGGAGATGCACGACAGAGAGATAAAGAGACGATGCCAATGACTATCCTAGCCCTTAAGAGATGTCCCAAGTCATATTATTAAAAACAATAAACATATCAGCACAACACACGCACAAAATTACCCCCCACACAAGCCAATTACGAGAACTCATATTCTCAGGTACGCTGCAGAAACCCTAACAGGTGCACATAGATACAAACTCGTAGGCTTATCCCCGAAGAGCACGCCACTTAAGTTGTCAGGCTCCGATCGGAGTCTTTTGGACAGGTGTACACACAAACATAATATCCCCAAAGAGTAAAGCAGTGGAGAAAGGGGGGGTGAAGTCTTAATTTCCTGTGTGATGTGGCAGCGACCTTCCCACCATGCCTACACACACACACACACGCTGGGATAGATGATTGTATTAGATGAGGTCATACACCTCACACACCTGTTCATATGACTCACACTGACAAGAGATCTGCGGAGAAGTGTTTATCTCCAGAGAATCTATTTCATACACACTCTATTAGATGAGATCAACACAACACAGTGACATACAGCAGAAAAATAAGACTGATAAGAAACACACACACACACACTCATTGTGGAATGTGTGCTGCTGGGTCCAGACAGCACAATACTTGTGAATGATCCTGACTGGCTGTTGCTATTCCAGGGCTGAGCTGTAACTGTGCTAGTGTGTAGGTTCATGTGATATGAACTTGTTTAAGTATTTTTGAGATGCATTTTTGACCACGAGTGTGTACGTGTCTCTCCTCACCGTCCAGACACCATTAGGATATTTTAGTCCACGGCCCAGCGCTGTTGACACCCATTCGCTCCAACACTTGTTCCTCCATCACACCTCTCCATCACAAGCGACAAACGCTCCACCTACACACTGACACGCAGAGAGACGAGGATTCCTCCACATCTCATCTTCCTCCCGGAGGAGAATGGGTCATATGCAAATGAGTGTCTCCGCATGGGCAGTAGTTTCCCACAGGCAGCGGGAGAAAGAGTGTTCCCTCCCTCTCTGCACTCTTTCAATAGTCCTTTTCTTCTGCCGCTAAGCCCCTCTATGCCCGATAGTGGCCCGCTGCATAGGTAGCAAAACCCCTTTTCTCCCCCTCGCTCAAGCTTTAAAACACAATAGCTCACTTAAGCATGCACACACACACACACACACAAACACACACACACAAACCAACCAATAAAGTACAACCGTGCACGGCTAAAAAGGGGGTTCATGAAACCTGGGCTCTTCTGAGGAGAATGAAAACGAGGGAGAGATGAAGGAGACAGAAATAAAGAGAAGGTTTTTCTTTAGGAGTAACGCTTCCTCTCCTTCCGTGGGACCGGTGACTGGGCCGATCATTAATCCCCGTTTGTAAAAGCACAGAGATGTTTGGAGGGCTGTTTGCTGAGAGCCAAATTTGGACAGGGCCGCAGGAATTAAGCAGCACCTGAAATGAACCGTTTACGGAGCTCGGTTCTTTACCGGGTAGAGGATGAATGTGTTAAGAGTTTTTCTTAAAGACAAAGTGAAGCTAAAATTGACATTGTTTACTATAAATATGCATAGTGATTTGGAAAATAATTTAACAGTGCATGGTTTTCTGAAGAAATTTTTTTTTTTTTTTTTTTACTTTTCACCTCAGAAACTAAATTTCTTTTTTCTTTTTTTTGGGGGGGGGGGTTATGCATTTTTGTAGATAGGACAGTGGGAGAGATGACAGGAAAGCAGTGGGAGGAGAATCAGCAAAGGACCTCAAGACGGAAATCAAACCACAAGGCTATTAGCGCCAGAAACTAAATTTCTGCTACAATAACCAACACTAAAAAATGATGGGTTAAAAACAATCCAGCGCTGGGTGAAATACAGACAAACCCAGCTTGCTTCTTGCTTAAAATTATCCCAAAATAGGTTGAAAATTAACATTGATTAATGTATTCAATAAATGAATATTTTTTAAATAATAAACTTTTTTTATTTGCTTATTAATAAATTTTTACCTTTTGATTATTTCTGATGCATCTATGAATCTGATTTTTAATTTACAACTATTTTGGGTTCATTTTAACCCAGCCACACAGTAATTTTAAACAGTAGTTGAGTTAAATAAAACTACCTAGAAGGTTGGGTTAAACATTTAACCCTGCCGCTGAGTCAAAACAACCCAGTTGCTGAGTTTGTCTATATTTCACCCAGTGCTGGGTTGTATTTAACCCAAAAATATTACTCAACAATGTCAATCCAATTAACTACAATCTAACCAAATCTTAATTTATTAATTTAAAGTTTAAAATAAAAAAGTCCCACCCTAAATTATTTCCTGTTGAAAATTCAGTTTCACTCAGAAGCACTGTTTAAGACTTGTATTTATTTATTTTAAAGAAAGAAATACTTTAATTCAGCAAGGATGCATTGATTTGATCAAATGTGATGGTAAAGTTTTGTAAACATTTTTGACTCTACAAAAGGTTTCAATTTCGAATAAGTGCTGTTCTTTTAAACATTCAATTTAACAATAAATGAGTGAAAAATATTAAGCAGCACAACTGTTTTCAACATTGATGATAATGTTTCTTGAGCACCAAATCAGCATGTCACCCTGGACCACAAAACCGGTCATAAGTTGCATGGGTGCCAAATAGCCAAAAAACACATTGTATGGGTCAAAATTATTGATTTTTCTTTTATTCCAAAAATCATTAGGATATTAAGTAAAGATCATGTTCCATGAAGATATTTTGTAAATTTCCTACCGTAAATATATCAAAACTTAATTTCTGAGTAGTAATATGCATTGCTAAGAACTTTGGACAACTTTAAAGGTGATTTTCTCAATATTTAGATTTTTTTGCACCTTCAGATTCCAGATTTTCAAGTATTGTCCTATCCTACATACATCCATACATCAGCTTTCAGATGATGTATAAATCTCAATTTCAAAAAATTTACCCTTATGACTGGTTTCGTGGTCCAGAGTGACATATTAGAACAATTTCTGAAGGATCATATGACAATGAATACTGGAGTAATGACTGCTGAAAATTTGGTTTTGCCATCACAGGAATAAATTATATTTTAAAATAAATTAACATAGAAACAGCTAATTTACATTTTGTAATAATACTTCACAACATAACTGTATTTTTATTCAAATAAATGCAGCTTTGGAGAACATTTCTTTCTAAAAATCTTACCAATGCCAAACTTCTGAAGGATAGTGTAAGTCACATTACACATGATTCATGAACTTGTGTGTATTGTCATGTTGTATGTAGTACTAAGGCCTGAGTGGCTATAACTATTGCCTATAATTGAGTCCCATTTCCCTTTCTTTCTTTTTCATTCACCTAATCAACAAAACAAAAGGGCCAATTTCCTACTATGACCCTTCTAAAGAGAAGCGAACAAATGTGTACAATGAAAGAGAAAACACAAACCGGACCTCAATCGACAAGAAATGTGCCACCACGCTCTGTCTACAAGTTCTCAGTCACATACAGTGTTTTTCACGTGCTTAAACACACATTCACACACCGGCCCTTGACAAGAAGGAAGCCATGTTTGTTATGCAAAGCACAGGAAGGAGAGAAGAGGAGCTATCTTGCCAGTTTACAACAGTCCTTCACTGTCACCTCAGCAGGCCTCCAAAACACTGACCCCCATCTTCAACAAATCCCTCCCCCATGTGACCTGCACACAGGGGGCAAACTGAAAGGGAATGGGGGGTAAGACGAAAAAAACAAGGGCTGCTTCTGAGCTTTGTTACCTAGAGATCTATTCACAGAGTGTGTATTTGTGTGTGTGTGTGTGTGTTAGGGGCCTTAACACACAGCCAATTTGTTACGCTGGACGCCTCACAATGGCACAGGGGGGGAAAGTGAAGTCATACTGGAGGCAATGCATGGGCGCCCATGGCAGAGGTCACTAAACATCACCCTGCTACTGTGTCTTAGAGAAAGGGTCAAAGGAGGAGAGGAGAGGGACGGAGACGAGAGCATTTCAAACAGACTTTTGGAGGAAGTCACCGAAAGCATGATGGATAAATGAAAATTTCCTCTTCGGCTGAACCTCACGCACCAGGGAGAGACCCTAAATGTTAGCAGATGGCTTTTAAAATGCCCTAGCGGCAGAAAGGCGCACACATACCTACAGAAAAACAAATGCATTCAAAAAATACTGCACAATTTCCTAACTATAAAGCGTCAACTTAATGTGCATGAGTAAGAGAAAAACAAGCATGTGTGTTTATTGCTTTAAACCCTAGAAAGTCTGGTACGGGGTGTGGAAATAGCCCAGCGCAGTAATTAAAGTTTTATCAGCCAAATAAATTCCGCTACACCCATTTTATCACAGAGCTGGCAGTAGCCTGACGTTGGCCATAGCTCTCCAAAGGTAATGACAGTAAACAAGCTAAATATTTCTCATCATTCATTGGGTGTACTTGTACTAACGCATGCAAACTAGCAGGTTCTGCTCATTTCAGAGGTGTAAATCCTTCTCCTAAAATGTCTCGGAATATAAATACAGCCTCGCTAAAGTTCTTTTGAAACGTAACCTCCATTTTAGAAAGCCACTACAAAGCACAGCACGCCCAACAGCCGCTGCCATGTTTATTTTCTTAGCCATGCTAATACCGGTCAGCCACATTCCTCTATTCCCAAACTGGGAGGTTTCAAATTGCCCTCCAGTACTCTCGGAGAGAGCCAAAGGAGGAAGGGACAGAAGGAGAGCTGCCCTGTGAACAACACCTGTCGTCTTGCGGACTATTAGCACCTTCACGTTTACAGCTCAAGCCCCTGGTCGCCTTCATGTTACGTGCCACGAGAACCCCAAGTGGCCGGGAACGTCGTTAGAACGAGTCCCACGTGAAAAGGTGAAAAAAAAGACACACTGGCGCACAGTTCAAGCAGCATCTTAGCTCTATCAATAGAAGTTCAGAAGTTCTCAGTGACATACTCGAGATGCTCTCCGTCGGCCTTTGAGCTGTTGGTGATATAAGCAAGGTGTGCTTTTAAGTAAGATTGATTAAGGTTGTACTCCACAGCCACACAGCTTTCAAGATTTCAAGATGTTTAGACACAGTTCACCTTCCTCGCATTCTGCAGATAGCTTCACCTGAGACAGCTTTAAATAGTTTGAAAAACTGTTGACTATTTAGCATTCCAATCCAAGACGGAGAGTCCAAATCTGTGGGTTGTTCCCTAGGCCTCAAGTTTATTACAGAATTACACAAAAATGAGAGAAAATCTAAATTTTTCTGTATCATTATAGAATTTAGCGTATTTTGTTTTCAGGTTAGGCCTACAGGGTAAAGAGTCAGATGGAACTAATGAATTCTCTAGCTTGTAAAACATTCTTCACCTGCCTAACAGCTCATCTCGGGGTTAACACCCTGCCTTTAGTCAAAGCAACAGGCAGGTCACAGATTTTTCACCTGACGGTGAAGTGCTGCTGTCATATGCTCAAAGTGTCTGGCAAAAGCTTCAGCACCAGGGGAAAAACTTCACCTTCCCCCTCAGTCCCTGTGTGAAAAACCACTGTAACCTTTACAAAAGCTCCAATGAACGTATATTACTGCAATATGACTCATAAGTGAGAATCAAGAACATTTCATTCATAGCCAAAAAAAAGTTCAGTAGAATGGTGTAAGTATTGCCTCAGTTACTGCATCGACTAATCTGTAAATACAAATCATGTGACTAATTAAAGGCCTAATAACTATAAAGATAACTATATTAGCGTCTCTAAATTCTCAAACATGTGACTGCAGGATTGATTCTGATTGGCTGTCAGTGTTTTTATCGTTCATCAACTGGAAAAAAAAATGTTCTGAAAGTGATTTCTCTGTGCCTTTATTGTGACAGCTGTGCTGTGGACTCTGCTATTCTTTAATACTGAGAACGATTTTTAAAGCCATATCCCTATCGTTATCTTTATAGTTATCGTTGTTGGTGTAAACAGGCCTTAAGAGCATCATAAAAAACATTTTACAGTTTTCAAACAATTAATGTTGCCTTGATGAGCTATTATAATCTTTCTAAACACAAACTGTCGACTTTTTGATACCTAAGTTACCAAGCTGGGATGACCCCAGGGTTGCCAGGTTTTCACAAAAAAACCCACCCAACTGTTACTCAAAAGTAGCCTAATCGCGTAAAAAAAAAAAAACGTGTTCCAGGGGGTAAAATAAACGTTTTTTGGTGGGGTTCCTCTGACATATATAATATTGATAAAATATGTTATTGGGGTCGCTTCAACCCGCGGACATGAAAAACAACCCGCGGCAATAGTATAAAAGTAGCCAGATTCCGTGGGAAAACCTCAGACTTGGCAACACTGGACAACCCATAAACTTCCAAAGTGACAGAAAAAAAGAATGTTTAAAATTGAGTGTTTGGTAATCATTATTGTATCTAAACTCAGCTACTTTTGTTTTCTTTTGCATTTTAAAGTATATATATTTATGCTTATTTGTAACCATGCGTCTCACTGCTGCAACATGTCTCCATGTGTGTTTTATCAGTACAGCAATGTTCCCAACAATTAGGCTTCTGATAAGAGCAACTTTGTTAAAGACCTAAGGGGGAGATTTTAATTATGTGTGATTGTTAAGCTGGTGAAGGTTGTGTGAATTATAATTAGAGCTGAAGATGTTATGAACAGACAGTTTAGTGCCGTTCATATCACATAACTTTAAAAGATACTAGTGTTTAAGCCTTCTGTGGCTGATTCAAAATAGTTTTAAAGTAAGTGAGTTGAAATTAAAAACATTCCATTCATCTTGATTATGGTAATTAAAGTGAAGGTACGTCTGGTAAACACAAGGTGAATCCATCTAGAAGACAGTTTGCCTTCGGTGAACATTTACTGTTGGCCTTTACACCAAACGGTGAAGCACTCAGGCGGCCACATTCCAATTATACACGGTCTGATCAACACTCCTCGCGGGGGTGCGGAGGGGGAGGGGCTTATGTTAATGACGCAGGGACGCACACAGCCAGGGAGCGTTCATCACGCACCGGGAGCGCTGATACTCGGTGGGTGCGCTCCGAGGTCAGCCCGTGAGTTCAGATAATTAACGGCCAGGACGGATAAAGCGCCTACGAGCGTTCATAGAAGAACAAAGTTATATTAATATGCGCAAACACGGTTTTATATGATTAAGAGTGAAATGATAAAACAAGCTTTATTTAGCACAGAATGACTGAGTTTATAATGGCATGTCATCTAAAGCTATATTTACATATGATAAAAGGTGCTACACATGATGAAATAAGTAAAGCAGGTGCTGTTGCACGGCTCAGGTGCGTCTCCGCGTTCAGATACCTGCAGTGCGGTGAGCACTGCCAAACGCCCTATGACAAAGCACTTATATGAACCCAACACCGCAGAAAAGCGCTGCAAAATGACCCTCAGAATCACGGAGTAAAATCATTCTAGGTTTCGAAACAATTTCAGAACACGCCTATGCTTTTACCGCACGGAAAAAAAGATCATGAGCGATGCTTCGGCACCTATAAGTACCGAGGATGCTCTTTGCACTGTAGCGATGCTTTTAAGAGTAAGCGCTATGGAAAGCCGAACGATAACAGGCACCCATCCTTTCTGCAGTTAAAAACAAACGACAACAGCAGCTGAGAGTAAGAAGGCATGCGAAAAACACTACACATACATCTTGTTTTATACCTGCACAAGTTGACATTTGCTGCAACGCACGAGAAACGCCTCCCGTCTGCTTTCAAAATGAGACAACGTATCTCAGAAAGAGAAAAAAAGAGACTCCTTCCTTGTCAGCAAGTTCGGGTAGCAAAAGCGAGATGGTCAAATGGCATTTATGAAAAACCTAAGTGACATTTTTATCCTCCCTCCGATCAGGTAGGCACATATTTACAGGTCGCTCACACACGCGCACGCTGAGAGAACCGCTACATGGAGCGCGCATGGCGTCAGCCTGTGGAAAAGTGTCTTTCTCCACTCGTCTCTTCAGAAAAAAAGACACTTAATATAACAGTTGAGCCGACGAAATGAGGAACATGCACTTTTGGTCTGCTTCTGGACGAATAAAAATGTTTTTAAAGTATTTTCAAGCTATATTCTCTATTTGACGCGCGCAAGCGAGAAGTAAAGCACGCCTTGCGTTTCTCACAATCGTAAAATTACTCTATACCTCTGGACACAAATCGTTGTGATTCAAAAGAGCAAATCGCAAGTACGGTTCTAAGTTATTTAGCACACACAACCTCGAAACCTACACAGTTAAGGACGTGCATTGCGAAGCGGATGCATAAAGTCCCCAAAACAAATAAACTGTCAGTGCAGTAAGTCCAGCTGCAGCAGCATTGCGATTTATCAGGATTGTCTGCGCTGCTCGGGATGTATACGCATTCCTTATATAGGCTGCAGCAGTTGTTCTAGCAGCAGACAGCCCTTCGGATTCCTTTCCTTTTCTCTTCAGCGTTACCACCCAACTAGAAATGTGGCAGGCTGGCTGCACAAACAGGTTGCTTTAACTGGCATCGTGCTCCAGAGCTCTCTGAGCCCCGATCCCGCGGGGACGCCTAGACTGGCAGGACTGTTACATAAACACACTGTTATTTTTTGCTTTGTAAACTTCAATCGGAGTTCAAGAAGAAACTTTCCTGTCAAACATCAGCGCGAACTGCACACATGCCCCTGTTTTCCAATGCAGCAGAGAGCAGCGTGCTGCTGTTATCAGGCAGTTTCTTATGAGCTATATGACAAAAGTGCGACTTGTAGCTAGCTGAAACAAGCCAAACTGTCACATCGCCGATGTAAAGCCATGTATTCATAAATATCACTCTAAAATGTTCACATATCAGAGGTTATTCTTAGTATTCTGCTAGCTCGCTAGCTACCTGCTACCACGCAGACAGCGGAACAGCCCATTGCAGATATATCAAAGTTTGTTGTTAACGAAAATAAGACAAAATCCTCTCAAGCCACCGCTCTGTTCCCAAACATGTATTTACGAAAGCGTTTCCACCACTTCAATCGCTCAAAGTGATTCATGTGAAACCAAATCACCCGCATCGGACCAAACAGGTACATTTTGAGCGAGAAAATAAGTTTCAATTCGTTCGGATCTAAAGAGGAAAATCACACAGCAGGAATGTTGGATTCAAACAGAATGGATTTTGTTCAAATCCCAAAGCTTTATGAAGTGAACTCAAGGCTTGGAGAAATAAAAGGGGAAACAAAAGCGAGAGTCGCTTGTATGGGACTGGCTGCGTATAACGGTCCGCGTTCGCGCTGTGCACCGCTAGGCGGTGAGAGAGTCGCAAGCGCGGCAGGTATAACGGTACACTAGATAGGGGCTATAACACGGCGCTACTTTCCAGCACTTTGTGGGGCTCGAGAAGTTCTGCCAGCGGCCCGGAGTCCAGAGTTGAATGAAAACAGCCGTCGCCAAGCAAAGCGAAGGGTTTTTACTCACCGTTTGTCCTCCTCGGGTTCGCCTGCTTTCTGCGCTTACACCTGGGGCCATCCGCCATGATCCTTTCGCTGTGTCTAAATGCTGCTGGAGAGTCACCTCCTCTCGCCCCCACACCTCCCCTCCCTCCCTTCTACTCCACCTCCCCTCCCTGCACCTGGTTTACGACACTCGGCTTTACGACATTACCTTCTGGCTCCTATACCTCTCTCTCTGGCGCTCAGACCCCCGTCTCCGGCCAACTCCCGCCCCTCACACCACACGCACCCCGTGGCGCTGCTGCCTGTCCGAAACGGTCACTGATCAACCTGTCCATGTACTGGGAGAGGAAAATCTATTTTGATTGACAGTTCAAAAAGAACACGAGTGTCTGGACAAAACAAACATTTCCAATCCCATCGTACAGAAAAGCGCAACGGTAAACATTCAACCTGAATCGAGCTTGACGATATGTTGTTTTTTTACAGTTAGGGTGGGGGCGGGGAAAGTTTGACTCGTGCACCTGTTTATGGCGCGCGCGCGCACACGCGTTAACACACATTCACACTTTTTCTCATTCATGATGAGGCAGAAAACTGCTTGGCATAAAACTAGTCGCAGCAAGAAGTAGACAGTAACTTTTCATATAGGGCTAGCACTGGCTAGTTGTCACTATTTACTCTAATGAACATTTATAAGGGGTATTTTTTATTAAAATCATCATCTGCAGTTAAACCTAAGGTACTCTCCTCTAAAAAAAAAAACAAAAAAACAAACAAACAAGCAAACAAAAAAGCAAAACAAAACAAAAAAAAGAATCAAATAAATAAATAATATTTAATATTATTTAATATTATTTAATTATTTGACCTCTGAAACAGCCATAGGAGAGAGAGAATCTTATTTGTTTATTTAATAGTATTAAAAATATACACTACACCTTTTTGAACAGTAAGATTTCTTAGTGTTTTTTTTTTTTTTTTTTTAAGAATGCTCACCAAGCCTGCATTTATTTGTACAGGATTACTCCAAAGTACAAAAATAGTAATCTTGTGAAATATTTGTATTACTTAAAATAACTGTTTTCTTTTTGAATGTATTTAAAAATGTAATTTATTCCTGTGATCAAAGCAAAATTTTCAGCATCATTACTCCAGTCTTCAGTGTCACATGATCCTTCAGAAATCAGTCTAATATGCTGATTTGCTATTTAATGATCATTTATTATTTTTTTTATTATCAATATTTAAAACAGTTGAGTATTTATTTATTTATTTGTTGAAAAGAAAGATCCAAAGATCAGCATTATTTGAAATAAAAAGCTTTTGTAACATTATACACTACCATTCAAAAGCTAGGAGTCTATGCTATGATTTTTCTTTTTTTTTTTTTTTTTTTTTTTTTGGAAGAAATTATAGAAATTAATACTTTTATTTAGCAAGGATGCTTTAAATTAATCAAAAGTGATTATAAAGACATTTATAATTTTACAAAAGGTTTCTATTTTAGATAAATGGTGTTCTTCTGAACTTTCTGTTTATTAAAGAAACCTGAAAAAAATATATACTCAGCTGTTTTCAACATTATAATAATAATAATAATAATAATAATAATAATAATAATAATAGTAATAGTAATAGTAATAGTAATAATGCATGGTTTTTGAGCTGCAAATCAGAATATTAGAATGATTTCTGAAGGATCATGTGACTGGAGTAATGATGCTAAAAATTCAGCTTTGAATTCATATAAATAAATGACATTTTTAAAAAATATTAAAATAGAAAACAGCTTTTTTAAATAGTGAAATATTTCAAAATTTTACAGCTTTTGCTGTACTTTGAATCAAATAAATGCAGGCTTGGTGAGCAAAAGAGAGTTCTTTTTAAAAAAAAAAAAATAAAAAAAAACTTTAAAAATCTTACTGTTAAAAAACAACTTTTGCTTCTATTGAGATGGGATACGGATAAGGTTAGGGACAGGTTTGGAGGTATAGGTTTAAGGGTGGGTTAAGGTGTAAGGGAAGTGTCGACAGTGTAATTATAAATGTAATTACAGATGTAATTACATGCAAGTATTTTTAAAAACATAAGTACAATGTAAAAACATGCATGTACACAATAAGTGCATCAAATGATTCATTTAAATATAAGCACGTAGTTAAGGCCACCTAATATCTCAGCTTCTGATTCAGAACCTCATAGTACTGATTTACTGTCCTTGTGACTTATATACTTTATAATTGTATAACTTAAGATAGAATTCCCAAAAGTTTCAAATGTCTGTATCTGACTAGATCATTGAGGCAGTTTTAAATCTTTCATATGGTAGTCAGTTTTCCCCATAAGTTTTGAATTATATATAACTGTGTTTATTTAGTCCATACCGAATTCAAAGGAACATGGTTGGAACTTCAAAGTAGTGCCATTCATTTTTGAATTATTAATCATCATGTCACATGACTGATGTTATCAGCGGCTGATGTAGCTGAGTTTTTGTTTTATTTGAAAATAAAACTGTCACTAAAGAGTGCACATCTAATCGTAACGGAACACACAATTCAGTGAAATAAGCATATCTAATGCACTTGACAATTCTTCAGGTTGGCAAAAGCTTTGACGGTTTACTAAATAACTGTGACATTAGGTCTGACACTGTTCGCCATAAACAAACGTATCTAGTTATGTGTTGTAGTAGGAGGGTCTGTATATTCATATTAGTTTAAAGTATGAAGGAAATATGTGTTTGAGTATGTGTATGTGTGTGCGACCGAGTAGGAAGGAGGAATGCAAGTGTGTGTCCCAAGGCACAGGGAGGATCATGGGACCCTCACTGCAATGATTCAGTCCTCCACCCAAAGAAAGAGCTCGCTGTTCCCCAGGGATGTTTACTCCTCTGACTCTGACTAGAGAGAGAATGCGTGAGAGGCAGAGAAAGAGACAGAGACCGACTGACACAAGAAATTGAAGGCCAGAGAAAAGTTAGATGTAGAGAAATGGTTAAGATATTGAGTTTAGTAAGGCCTTTTTCTGGTGTTTTATCCATTACAGCCAATAAAAAATTCTCTGGTTAAGTACATACAGTGTCTTTTGGAATATAAACGCAGCAGCCAAAACATGAGCTAGCACATTTATATGACTTTGAATACAAGGACACATTGGGCTGAAGCACCAACATGGTACCATCTGAAGGTCTGCCGTTCTCTGTTACAGGTCACAAAAGCGAGAGCTGCAGCAGTGGCGGGTAGGGCTATTCTTGTACCTGATGACTATCAGGTTTCTGTCAGACCTCAGCTGGGTGTGGTGTACTTAGCACGGGTCTGCAGTGTACAGTCTGCATTGATTGAGTGAAGACACTATATAATCTCACAATGATATGCTGCGAATCAAAGCGTGTTGCACAAGCCTATGTAGAAAAAACATTCAAACATAATCACTGTAAATAATTAAACAATTGCTCTTAAAGTGCCACCTATTGGAAAAGCTTACCTAAAAATGAAAATTCTGTCATTATTTGCTCAGCTTCATGTTGTTTCAAATCTATTTTTTCCACAAAAGTAGAAATTTTAAATGATGTACCAGTCACTCTTTTCCATGCAGTTACATGCATAAGGGACTAAACTTTAAAATGAATGTTAATGTTAATTAAATGTATCATAAAAGTGGTTTATGTGATTCATTTCAAATTTTCTGAAGTCATGAGTGCTTTGTGATATTCTCTGATAATCTTCATTTCCTGCAAACACTTAACTTAAAGGGATAGTTCATCCAAATTTCAGTCACTACTCACCCTCATGTTGTTCCAAACCTGTAAGACCTTCGTTCATCTTCAAAACACAAAACCCCAGAGCCGAGAGCTGAGAGAAGCAACGCAACTGACACATTCAAGGCCCAGAAAGGTAGTAAGGACATTGTTAAAATAGTCCATGTGACATCAGTGGTTCAACCATAATTTTATGAAGCTACAAAAATACGTTCTGTGCACAAAGAAAACAAAAATAATTACTTTATTCAACAATGTCTTCTATTCTTTGTTAGTCTTTGATGCGTGTTCGCCACCACAGTCCTTACTACTTTTCTGTGCCTTGAACGTGGTGTTCTGAAGATGAAAGAAAGTCTTATTGGTTTGGCATGAGGGTGAGTAATTAATGACAGAATTTTCTTTTTTGGGTGAACTGTCCCTTTAAGAATCACTATGAACAAGTCAATGAGTTGAACAGAGTAGTCTGAATCATTCAGAACATATTTAATTATATGAATCAGATGAATCAGTTTATTAATTTGTGATTCAATGGCTGCTTCTCAAACAGACGGACACACTTCCTAGAAGAGTCCCTTTGAGGTTTCAAGGCTAAAGTCCAAGAATAAGATGGTCTAGTAAGTGCGTTACATCATAAAATGATCATATGAAGAATACTTTATATTGAAAATCTTTATATAAACTGATTTACTTTTAATATTTTTTAATATTGGTTTATATTGCACACAGTTTAGCATTATGTGATTTGTTTACAACAAAACCTTCATTTTTCTTTCTTTTCTTTTCTTTTTTTTTTGGTCTTTATAACCTAATGAAATTGAACAAGCTCAGTGTCGATTCATTTTCAGTCAATTACTTTTAAGTGAATTGGAGTATCTGCTAAGGATTGTGGGCGACTGAAAGACACAAAGGATATACCCGATGCATCCTTCAAAAAAGGTCAAATGAAGGGTGCAAAACAAAGACTGCCTACTAAGGATCCCTCAAGTTGAGATGTCCTTTGACTGAGCTTCACGATATGCAGCCTTACAAGGATGCATCCAATGAATCATATCAGTTGATCCATTTGTGATTCAATAATTCAAATCAACTGATTAATTTTGATTCAGTTAATCAGATCAGTTGAGTAAAATTAACTCTCATGAACTCAAAACTGGACTGGAAGCGAGTTTTGCTGCGTCACAAAAGTTTGAGGGTATCTACACGATTTTCTTTGTGCCTTTCTGGATCTTGAGCGTGATAGGACCCTTGCTGTCTTTGAAGGGTCAGAAAGCTTACAGATTTCATCAAAAATATCTTAATTTGTGTTCCAAAGATGAACAAAGATCTTCCAGGTTTGGAACGACATGAGGGTGAGTAATTAATGAGAAAATTTTCATTTTTGGGTGAACTATCCCTTTAAGAACATCCTGTGTGTTCCCATCTTGCATTTCAACCACAGTATGATCACACTAGGAAAACTGTTTCCATAAAACGAACCCAGATAATGAGGTCTGAAAGGAACTATGACCTTCTTAAACATTCCAAAGCCATCTCTGTTTAATCAAATCTGCAAACACTCTACAGGTGAGCTATGGTCATGAGAACAGGAAGTGGAAAGGGAAATGAAACAATGGTTAGGAGACAAATGACAGGGCAATTTCATTTTGAATGTTTAGAGAGAAGACAAGCTCTGTGTTGAAAGCAATATCCTCTAAGTACATAGCGGAATCTTTGCAGAGAAAAACCCAACATTAGTTTAGAAATGCCCCTGGTAGTAGCCTCAAATACCCTCCGTGTCATCTGTCTAACCCTCTCCAACCCATGGCCTCTTTCACTTCATCAAACAGACAACAGACAGAGCTGAGTAAGGTGCCTGTCCCTTCATCATTAAGCCAGTTCGCTCTGCCTATGGCTGCTGACAGTGAATTATTCAACAGGACAAAGTGCTCTGTGGCTGTGCAGAGGCTTTACAGAGTAACAGATAATAATAGCATTAATGTCCACAGAATCTCATTAAGAGAGTTAGCATTCGACTCTCTGCCTTCCTATATGTATTTATTTGCATACTGCGTGTGGATTTAATGGAAAAGAGCGATGTGGAAAAGGGTGGACAGGTTTGGCTGTCCATAATGAAAGGGTTTGAGCTATGTTCCCCTACTGGCCATAACCAGCGCAATAACTGCGAGCTGAGGTATGGTTGCCGAAAGAAATTTTTCGGAAGAAGTGAGGTAAGCGGCTTCTGGTGGGATTAAACGAACATCATTCTGGGAGTTATACTGGTACGTGGTCCCGTCCTGAAAGAAATCTCTGAAATTGTGCTGACTTAGTGAGGACTTGGAATGGCGAAACGGTAAAGTATTATTTCACGGTTTAGCTTGTCTTTGACCAGGCACCAGTTAAATTCACCCAGTGTGCCAGCGACCGGAGCAGCTGTCCAGCTGAGCTGGCTCCAGGTGCCACTATGGTCCAGCAGGCGGGCCGACAGGCAAGCTCAGAGACAGAGTGAAGGTGAAAAACAGACGTTCCCTGGCTAAGGGAAAAAGAAAAAGAAGAAAAGCATTTCAGTGAAGGGCAGGCTTCATCAGAGATCAATGATGAGGCGTTTTGAAAACCACACACGCGCTCGCTCTCTGCTGGTGCTAACCGACTGGAAAAAGACGGGGCCATTATTCTGTGGAAAGTCCGGTCTATTCCCATTTTCCTTGGATGCTGCCATTTCGACATGAAGTCATATTTTCTTGCAACGATGGAAAACAAAGAGTAAAAATAATGCTACTGCAAATATTAAAACTGCATAATAGCGCTCACTATGCTATTAAAATAGCAGTCTGAAAGCCAGTAGCCTCTATTCCCAGTTGCTGGTGACGGGACCACCCAGCAGGACAAAATTAAAACCCAACAATATCTGCCATCCAAGAGCTGCTGGTTTCAATCCACCGAGGGTGGCAGTTTAACAGGAGTGGTGTGGTGACTTCATCAACGGAGGTTTTATTTTTCATTAAAGCGACTGACTTCATACTACAAGCAATTTATCTGGTCATTTTTCCACTGTACATCCATGTCTTCACCTGTTACCTATTCCAATCCCATTTACCTTTTCCTTTCACCAGGCTAAAGAGGAAGAGAAGGAATGGGCCATGAAGACAGGAAGAAAGAGTGCGAAAGGAAGAGACAAGATAGAAGGAGAGACAGCAACATGAGTGGTGGGGGGGTAGAAAGCTATCCTCACTGCTCTACATTAAGGGATCAGGCCGCGTCTCTGTAAATGAGTATTGATCCTCCTCCTGGCGGGATCATTTAGGAGATTAATGCTGGCAGTGCTATCTGGGGTGGGGGGGCAACGGAGTTCCAGTTGGTCCAGGGGGGAGTCGACTCCGAGCTGCCCAGGACAGAGAGCCTGCTGTGGGGCTACGTGGAGAACAAGCCCCTGCCTCCCCTCCTAACCATCTGGACTAACAGCTCAGGGCGCCAGCTGTGTGGGGGAAGGGAGAAGATGGTGTGTGTATGTGTGTTGGGGGGCTAGAGGATTGAAAGAGAGAGAAAAAGGAAGGAAGAGAAATGGAAATGCAAAGGACTGCTAAAGAAACAGGAAAACATACATAAAAAGAAAGTGCGAGGCAAAATTGGCTAGAAGTTATTTGTGTAAGGCTCATTTGACACACAGACACATTGAAGAAACGGGTGATTAAAAGTGGCGAGAGAGGAGAGGAACAGAAAGCGAGAGGAATGAAAGAGAAACACAGGTGGCAAGTACTAGAGAAACAGAAAGAGATAGAGTAAAAAACAAACAGAGGATTATGGTAGAAACTGGCTGGTATGTTGTAAAGACTAAGGAGGCAGAAACAAAGAAAGAGTGGTAATCATAATGGATGGAAATAAAAAAATACGGAGAAACTCAAGTGACCCTCGGGAATGCGTTCGGCATGAGGCATTAGCCATCTTCCATTACAGTATGACAGTAAACAGAAATGTAATAATCTTAAACTAGGGACAGACCATCGTGGATCAAGGTAACTCAGACAGGCATTTTCCAGAAACTAAACTGATTTGAGGACCCCATGAAATGGCTTGACGAACATAATTTTGTGTTGACACGAAACAGGAAGTTTGGGTGGGATGTATAGCAGGGCTCACTTTTATAATATAAGCAACAGACCTTTCTAAATCAGTGTCTATTTACACTAAGTACAAATAGCCTGCCTTGTTGGCAGAGGCTATTTACACTAACTCTGCCCACCAACGTGTGATTGGGCTAGTCAACGCTACAAAAGACGACTGTCAACTAACAGCTTCAGTGGTGTAGATGTTAAAGTGCATGATGTAGTCTTTTTGACGTGATCAACCCGAATTTGAATCCACCCTTTGCCAAACTTTTAAAAAATTCTTATGTCACGTTGGAAAGGCATTTACTTCCAATAAAAATAAAGTATCGGGTAGGGTTAGGGTATGTGTAGGGAGGGTTTATATTGTCCCAATAAGGTGACATCCATTTAATAATTTGAATTAAAATTATAATTTACACTCAATACGTTATTGTATAGTGTTTTATTATGTACTACAGTACTGAGTTGCATAAAATTGACACTGTTTGCAATAAGCAGAAGTAGTATGAATCGCTGAGAAAATCCGGCTATTTTCACTTAGTGTAAATAGCATCTATCGCTATTTGTACTTACTGTAAATAGCATCTATAGCTAAGAAAATATGCTATTTTCACTTTGTGTAAATAGCATCTAATTGCTATTTATACTATAGTGCAAATAGCCCCTTCCTTTTTGAATATGTTATAAAAGCATAATTAGCGGTTTGCTACTGCAAGTCATTTGCAGGTGGTATTAAGGTGTGGTCATATTTATGATTGTTTGGTTAATTTTTATGAATAAAATCCAGTTGGAATCAATGTGATCAGGAATTTCATGAGAGGACAAATGATTTTTCGCAGCAGATTTCACAACAGGTTCAAGTTAGTCATACAGATTCACTGTGTGAACCAGTTTGAGACTGACTTTTGTGTGAGCTTTGCTTTACTATTGACAACAGACAATGAACCTTTTTCATTGTTTTGCTGAAACTGAACTTATTTGATCATATGTTGAGAGTGAGTGACATTCTTGTTCTACTGAACATTGAGTCATTAATATCTTTGATCTATATTGCAGAAGAAATAGTTGAAGTAGCATATAGATAACCTCAAAGCTTATTGACATGGACTAATGGCCACATTTTATTGGAGACTAAAAACTTTGGACATAAAGTGCACGCATTTATACTAAAATGAAAGCTGTCATCCCTGAGCCAAGTACGGCAGAAACATCTGTGTAGAAAATTTAGTCAAAATTGATTTTTAAGACTTACAGCTCTGTGGCCAGAAAATAAGTTGATTGTTCATGACGTGATCCAGAAAAATCCAAAGCCACAAATCTGTTTACATGTTTCATAAGCTCTAGTGTCGTGCTGAAGTTACTGCTGCTCATGGAAAACGCAAACACAAATGCCATGACGACAAAACTATTCAAGAGCCCAGGAAAACTCAAGGGCCCAACAATGGAATGTTTTGAAGGCAAGATTGAGATGTCAATCACAGTACGCACCCCCGTCCCAAGAACAAGGTCGTTATGATCTCACTTCCTCTTCTCTGGAGTGTCCCTGGACACGGCTGCAGCTCTGACGCCCAGGAGAATTTGGCCACACCCAAAACAAAACATCCAGTGAGCTAGATTCTTCTAAAAGACAATCTATAATCAAATTCTGCTCGTAACCTAATGCAGAATGTGTTATCTATAGTTACACACAATAGAGATCTTGAAAATTGTTGCAATTCGTGCGCAAAATTCACCATCGGTGTACCATGACTAAAAACAAACTCTAATTCTTTCTGAAAGCTTATTATCATATTTAAAGGCAGTATTTCAATCATGCATAAAACTTTCACAGCTTAAGTCAAAATGACAAAGATGCGTAAACAGATATTGTTTCCTGTACTTTAAAGTATTTTGTTCATTGTAAAATATGTGTGACTCAAGATCTAACATCTGAGTGCCCAGGAGTCTTTTATGGGAAAAATGTATGCGTAGGAAGAAGTACCATAGCTGAAGCGCGCTAATGTGCATGTGTGTGCGTATGAGACAGGATTTTTTTCTGGATCATCCAGGTTGTACGGGTGAGCTAAGTCTGTCACGCAGATTAGTGGAGATCCATTCCAAATGTTCCGTCAAAAATTCACCTCACAACCACAGCTAAAATTTATTTTGTGTATGTTGGAACACCAAGATCTTTCTTCTGCTCATTTTGCTGGCACGTCTGAGAAGAAGAATCATGTGCTTCCCACACTCACACATACACACACTGCAGGCTGTGCGTATCGAAGAATCCTTCGCATTTAGATGCAGATGTGAACACACCTGAGAGAAAAGGAGAAATAAATAGAGAAACCAACAGAAAGAAAGTGAGAAACGATCATTATCCAGGCGCTTTCCGTGAAGAATTTTTTTCCACAGAAGGCATTTGGACATCCTCCTTATTACTTTCCTAAGTTTTGTTTTCCGCTGGTGTCTCTCGCTTTCGTATTAGTGGTTAGAGATTTCCATGTTTAGTATGCAGGTATTTAGCCATTCAGAATTCCTGCCATTTCGTGGATAGATTTGGCGAATTAGCACGACGTTAATTACTTTTCAGTACCACAGTTTTGAAAGGTGCACTCTATGTATTTTTCCTCATTAAAAAAACCTACACATAAAAATTAAAAGGAATTATTCCAGTCATATCAGCAGCCATATGAGTCACCTCATGTTGAGACCACATGACCTGTTGAATACTACTCACATTGGCTGCATCCGAAAACCTAGGCAGCTGATTTGTTGCCTCGTCACTTTTTAGGCAATGATTTGCAGGGAGAGTTTGCGTACGAAGGCACCTCACAAAACTTATTTCTGACATGCTTTTGAGGCAACGTAATGGTTTAATGATCTACAATAAAATAGCTTTGATGATAACCAAGCGAAGATTTAATTACTATAATACTGATTACTCACTAGAAATAACATTAAAAGTGCTAAATGTTGATCAGAAACATACATTTACACACAAACTGACCACCAAAAGCAACTTTCAGACGCCATCTTTATTTTCTAATCAACTATCACAGAATGGAACACCCAGGATTTTGCAATATCAAATGCAGTGAAGGATACATCTGCTGCCTTCAAAAATCGACTAGATGAAGGTATCTCAAGAGGCAGGAAGTAAAGCTGACATTGGATTTGAACGTGCCTTGATGCCCTCCTACCTTGAAATGTATCCTTGAAAAGCAGCATTTTCCAGTTTTCGAATGCAGCCATTATATAAGCTGGGCTCAGACTACAGGAGTTTTAAAACGAAGTTGGAAATAAACTTTCCAGGAGAGTGGGTTTCAAGAAGCAGAGTTGAAGACCTCTGTTCTACACTCACCTGGTACGTTAAAAACTGAGGCGATTTCACCCCAGCACTTCTCTTTGTACTTACGGTTGTGGTACGTTTTTGAAACATTATACAGAGAGTCGTGTGCACGGACCCATACAGCAGCTTGTTTTGCGGTCAGGCACTGGATATTGTGAAAGCATTGTGAAACTTACTGATGTAATCATAGCTGTGATCATCCCGATTTAAAATCCTGATTATCAAACATGTTTGATATGACTGGGGAAGCCCCGATTTGTGTGCGAGTAGATCGGAATGTGTGAGATTCGATCTGTGAACGCCTCACATTACCAGATAATACGCACCGAAAATTTCTTCGATTCTCGGGAGGGCAAAATCGGGGATGAATTGGCCTAAAACACCTGTAGTAAACATAAACTTACCTTTAGTAAACATAATCGTAAATATCGATAAATTAATCATGGCTGTCTATAGCAAATTTACAGTGGCTGTGGTAATCATGTTAACATTTGCTTTATGCTACCCCTGCTGAAAAAAACAGCTAAGCTTGTTGGCTGGTCTTAGCTGGTTTAAGATGGAAGTAGCTGGTTTTGGCTGGTCTCCCAGCCTGACCAGCTAAAGAAGTGACCAGCTAAAACCAGGCTGGATGGCCAGCTAAAACCACCCAACCAGTTTACGCTGGTTTTAGCTGTTTTTTTTTCAGCAGGGACATCCACACCAACCAAAGGTGTTGGTATTAATCTAAAGTGATTGATATATCCGTCAGTATTAGAAACCACAAAAATGACCACGTGGTCCTTTGAGGAAGAAGAGAAAAACTCTCACATACCCACCTTTTTCTTCAACGCAGAAGTAAGCCTATGGGTGTGACTTCCAGTTCATTATCTGATAAAGGGAAATAAAGAGAAGAATAACAATGTGCAGTAAACGGTAAAACTGTTTGCACTACAAACCAGTGTGTTCATAATTTAGAGAACACATTAAAATAATATGGTAAGACACACCAATTTACAATATCAAGCAGCAAAACAAGTTGTTTTGTACAGCTAAAAATAGCCAGACCGGACCGGAAGCCAGAGGAAGAAAAAAGTGGATACCTCACTTTTTCTTTTACACTGACCAAAAAAGCATTCTGTTCACTGGTAGGTAAATTATATATTCTTCAGAAGATACTGAGATGTTCGGTAAATAGGGCACATGGGCTACTTATTACACAGTCTTGACTAAAGATTAATATTAGGGGATGATATGAAATAGGGGTAGGAATGAACAGATGGAATTAGATGGAGAAAAGGTATTTTTCTTCTAAGAAAAAAATATTTTTACAGTAGTTAGAAGAAGCAGAGAACCTCTCTTTGCGCATTTACACACATCTGCGCTCAAAAATGGCAAGACATAGTGGTCATGAAAGCTGCAGCTAGCTACAGATTCAGCCTCTCAACCTATAATAACTTACAATGTGTGCAGAGAGAGAGAAAGGGAATGAAGGAAAGCATGCCAAATAAATAAAAAGACACTCACTGCTTTTTTCACTATATGCATTTGACTAGCCCATGGACCTAATGTCAACTTTGTGGGCGCTAAGGACTACCGTCAAAGCGCATGACCGAAAGAGAAAAAACCTTGGTTGATGATACATAACTGAAAAGCTATGTCAGGTGTACTTCTGCTACGGCAGAGGGTAAAGTTGGAGGCAGCAAAATAACTATTTGAGGAAGCTCTCCACTACCACTTTCAATGTGGCATTTAGAGCTTTTCAGAAGAAGCCAAAACGCATGTTTCCTTGAAATCAACCCGAGTGAAAAAGAATCCCGTAAGCTTTCGGTTTTATGCTAGACGGCTGATAAACAGCCAGGTCATCACACTTGCTGGCCCCAGTGGAACAATTCACTGACTCACCTTTTCTCTTTCTCTCTAATGACCATGACAGATCTCACAGACAAAAACATTCAAATGGCTCCTGTTACAGAACAGACATCCATAAACCATTACAAATATGCATGAGACAAGTGAGGGAGGAGAAAAAGAGAGAGAGAGAGACTGTAAACAAACTAATTTAGGAGAACCTTTTCTTTTGATCTGACTTCTTACTGATGCCTTTTCTTTTTATATATACAAGTTATTGCCATCCGGATGCTTCATTTTTGCTATTCAATAAATATCCCGAAAAGGAGACGTAGAATAAATGAGGGCGGGTGAGTCCATTTCATTGTTTACAACAGGAGTAGTGTCATTGGTTCTCTCTATGTTTACAGTTCAGCGAAAGCCTTGAACTGAGATTCTCTCACTCTGACGTTAAAAAAGATGAAGGTTAAAGATGAACTGTTGAAATTACATTCAAGTACATCAAGGTTGTATGAAGTTTAGTCAGTAAAGATACAGTACACCTCAAAACACACATGGCAAGAGTTCCCATTTTTTCATGTAAATTGTTTGGGCTATGTGTCTGTTTGCTAGACGTATGAAGGCATGCAATAATTTGAAGATGCTGGAGAGGTCTTTCTATGAATGTTTTTTGCAAGGCCACATGTTGTTCACATAAGTGAACTAACCTCCTACTGTGTTTAAAAAGGGAAAAGGCTGTGAGCCACTCCTATATAAATACAATTGTCTAGATTTAAAATGCTTCTTGACCAAAGAAATTCTTCATTTCTTCAATTTAATTTGGAATCTAAATTCCAATTCATAACTTATTCAAATAAATAATACATTTTTTTTTTATCTAAAGCACCTAAGTGCTTATGTTTCACATTGAGTCAGAGTCATGGCTTTCTGGGAAGTGCTTTGAGGCAACCCAAGTTTGAGTCTCAAACTTAAGGTGTTTCCCAAACTCTGTTCCCATTTCACCTCACCTAATGCTTCCTTTCTATCCTTGCAGTGTCCTAATAAAGCCAGAAGGCCAAATATATCTTTACCTTGTGGAAAGCTCCATCTAAACCTTATGAATACGCTGCCAGAAAAAAAAGTGCAAAAGTTGTACCTTTTGCACCTAATTGTATAACAGCTTGTCACTGGAGCAGGACCCTCAAAAGGACACCTTTGATCCTTCTCTACACCCAAAGGGGTGCATTTTAGTATCTTAGAGTAGTAATATGGTATAGTGACAAGCTGTTGTACCTCTTAAAGGTACAATTTTTGCCCTTTTTTTTCTGAGAATGTACATGTACATTCTCACATACTCCCAGCAACATTAATGCATGACTGTGACAAACTACACTGCCAGTCAAAAGTTTCTGAACAGTAAGATTTGTAATGTTTGTAATGTTCTCACCAAGCCTGCATATATCTGATCCAAAGTACAGCAAAACAGTACAATTTTAAAATGTTTTTACTATTTTAAATATCTGTTTTCTATTTGAATATATATATATATATATATATATATATATATATATATATATATATATATATATATATATATATATATATATATATTTTTTTTTTTTTTTTTTTTATTTATTCCTCTGATTTCAAAACTGAATTTTTAGCATTATTACTCCAGTCACATGATCCTTCAGAAATCATTCTAATATTGTGATTGACTGCTCAAAAAACATTTAATATTGTTATTATTCTGTTAAAAACAGCTAAGTAGATTTTTCTCAGGTTTCTTTGATGAATAGAAAGTTCAGAAGAACACCATTTATCTGAAATAGAAATATTTTGTAACATTGTCTTTATCATCACTTTTGATCAATTTAAAGCATCCTTGCTAAATAAAAGTATTGAATTCTATAATTTGATCCTTCATATATATATTTATATATTTTGTTTTGTTTTGTTTTGAAGGATCATGTGACACTGAAGACTGGAGTAATGATGCTGAAAATTTAGATTTGATCACAGGAATAAATTACATTTTAAAATATATTCAAATAGAAAGCAATTATTTTAAATAGTAAAAATATTTCACATCTTACTACTTTGCTGTATTTTGGATCAAATAAATGCAGACTTGGTGAGCAGAAGAGGAATTCTTTAAAAAAAAAAACATTTAGAATCTCACTGTTCAAAAACTTTTGACTAGTAGTGTGGCTCGATAAGCAAAAATATTCTGAAAATTTCAGCTTATCAGCACATTGAAAACGGATCAAAATATGATTCAAAATCTGTAAATGTTTAGCTTTAGGATTTTACAATAAAGAAACAAGATGGCATAAAATTATTTTAAAAAAACGTACAAATGTAAAAGTGATGTTGTTAAAGCATAATAAAAAAAAAAAATCAAATACTAAGAAATTCTTAATTTGTGTTAAATTAGCAATTTAACACATTTTCGTTTAAATTGTTATAGTACAAATTTGAAATGATAAAAAATAGTACAACTATAAAAGCCAGATAAAAGCTACCATTTTATGTCACAATAAGTGGAACAGCAACAGATTTTTCATTTTGAGTGGCATGTCACTTTACCTAGTCTACAGTGCTGTGTCTGCACACACAGATCAAACTGTTTATTACAGACAGTTCACTACACACACCAGAATGAGCTGATGAGTGAGACTGATAAATCCCCCACTCATCGTTTGTTTACCTGTACTCTTTTATTGTGCATGCCTTCACTTTCACTCTCTCAGCAGTTCCAACCTCATCTTGTCTAGTTTCTAGTTTAATTATAGCCTAGTGTAGTTAAATAGGTAGGCTGGATATACAACGCACTCTATCACCGCTCCAACCCTATAGCGCTAGTCTTACTGCACTTGTATTGTTTGGGTGCAATACCTCTTTACATGCATGAAGAAGATTACAACATAATCCCTGTTCAACTGACTACGTCGTCTGGCTCAGATTTCCCGCAGTTCCTTGAATCTGACAAAAAACGCCGACTGTACGCTCGTCATAAAGTAGGCGGTGCTCTGATTGGAGAGTGGCAGTTTAATCGTCTCTGATTGGCTGCATTCACAGAAGTAAACCGGTGTTGTCTGAGCCGTACCATTTTTCTTAAAAGGGGTGGATGTGAAACTTTGTGTTTAGATTATGAGCGAACATAAATGGTGTTTTGCTTCAATATTACACTTTGTAACAAAAACTAATTGATTTTGTATGAAAGTGTATCATTTTGTGTGCACTACATTGCGTTGAACCTAAACATCCCTCACTTCCACTTTGTAACGGCCACCGTTTGGGATTTGAGGTCTCGTCCAAAAATGGCTGTGGAGAAACAGTTATGAAGATGTGTCGATCTACTCACCTAATTAATGTGGCGCATGCTCCAAATTAACCAAGAGTCCTCTGATCGAGCCGGAGGACATTTCTGGAAGGTGAGACACAAGATGTTCCATTATTTCCGTTATTTCGTGCAGCAAAGAGAAACCCAATGGGCTCACCGTGCAGTCGTGTTACGACTTTATTTTCAGCCAATAGGAATACCAGAGCGATCACAGGCCAGGGCCTTCAATGATGTATTTATGCAGAATAAAACAACCCTGATCATCAAACTACATAAAAACAGAGTTTATTACGAAAACTGCAAGTTACATGTTCTTAAAAACCATTGCAAAGTTCATATTCGCAATGATGGGATTCATATCGCTGTGCATAGTAAACAGTTCTCATGCCATACCTGTTTAAAAGTGACATATTGTGTTGACAGTATAGTAATAGCACCGTTACATTCATATATAGGTTCAGTGTATTTGCCTAACTGCATATCTTGATTGCAGAGCCATTGTTTATCTCTTTAAATGCACTGCGAGATGTTTTCTTCCTTAAGTAGTTATCTCATGACATAAAATTGTGAAAATTATTCTACTATCTTTGTTTTAAGTCTGTACATAAGACTAAAATTTTCTCGAATGCCAGTTTCTGAGACGATAGTTCACATTCATGGTTGTCAACAGGTGCTATGAATGTTGACATTTACCTGTATAGTTTTAGTAACATTGCCCTCATAAGCACCTTAGTAATAATGGCATAGAATGAGTAGAATAGTAATAGCAAAGATTGGGAAAGGTTAGATGGAATAGCTTACTTTCCTATAAAGTTGCTTGTGGAAGTATAATGGTAATATTTGTGTAATGAAAGTGTAACTGCATGGTATTGTGATTGTTTGTATGTGTTACACCCACCTTTTGCATAGTTTAGAAGGTAGAAGGTCATAATATTTACTTTGCTTTGGGTGTGTATATTACTTACGTTATGCATTATTAGACTTTGGAAAACTCATTTGTGTAATATTGTGCGTAAGTGTCTGATCTTAGCTATCAGTTTGTAAATATCACAAGCCAGCCTGTTGAATGAGGTGCTAGAAGTCCTGTTTACTCATATTATGATGATTTACATTGCTTGCACTGAAATGAATTTGAAAGTCAGGCCTCTTTCACACAGTTTCACACTGTTTCAACAGTGCCACTACAACAGCTTTCACAACAGCAGTATATCTGCTAGAAAGTTTTATTTATGTCTGTCACTTTGACTTGCAGACAGATGTCTTTTTTTCAAACAATAACAGTTGCTCCAGTGCGTTATGTTGCTGTATGTGAATTTGTAATATTGCAATATTTGTAATATTTTCCACTAAGTTTAGCATGGTACACATGTTAAAAAGAGGTTTAGAGCTGAAACACAACTCACACCTACACTTCTGATATGCATTGTCATTGTTTGGGAATATCGTGTCCTGTATATATTGTTGCTGAAATACGTGCTGTTTTTGCATACAGGCTCATCAACAAATCAAAAATAGACTATCATAAGTAAATTTGGCAGTTTGTGGTTGTTTGTTTACAACATGCATGACCAGTGACATTTCAAACTGGTAAATCTACCTTGTTGGATTCCAAATGTTAGAATAATATTTTCTCAGTTAAGCTATAAATCATTTCTGGACATTAGATTGGAAATTTGCCCCAGGTATTATTTATAATGGCAAGGTTTGCTGAATGAGTAGCAGTGTCAGGAAAATTGTCTCGAGCTATTTGTTTAATTCATAAACGGATGCACATATTTTGTTGCAGTTTTTGGAGATGAGAAGTGGCATTTAATGATGAATTGAAATGGCAAAAGCTTTCCAGTAAAGTTCTTTCAGTCTGGAGACGTTTTAAAAATCAGAGCAGAAGCCTGATGGATAACATGTAAAATTGTAAGCAAGCTTTTTTAAGTGATGATTATGTTGCTTCCCTTAAAGCTAACCTTACTTGAGTGTAAAACAATTGATGTATGTGCTTTTGTGGAGGCTTTTTTTTTTTTTTTTACAGTAATGTACTGTCTTTCCATTTAGAAAAAATATGTAAAAGCATGTTTTTGAAAGACAGATAATGCACTTGATTGCAGGTAAATTTCAGTCTGTTCATCACCAAAAGTTACTGTATGGCTTAAGAAGACTTGGAATATAGTGTTTAAGTGGTATGGAATACTTTTATGGTGTTTGGCATTCTTTTTAAAGCTTGAAAGCCCCAGTCCTCATTTGTTTTCATTATATCGAAAAGTCTGGCCAGGATATTCTTAAAAATGTTTGTGTTCCACAATAGAAAGAAAGTCATAAAGATTTGGACATAAGTTTCATTTTTGGATGCCTGTTTTTTTTTTTTAGTGCTTTTGAGTCATACTTTAGTAGTTGCAGAGTTTATGGGATAGTTCTCCCAAAAATGAAAATGACCCTATGATTTACTCACCCTCAAGCCTTCCTAGGTGTATATGACTTTCTTCGTTCAGACGAATACAATCAGAGTTATATTAACCCTTTAAGACCTAAGGGTAAAATAGGTCTTTTTTTTTTTTTACATATTTTATTTGACTGTAAAATTCTAACAGAATGTGCAATTTTCAAGTGCAAGGTGTAATTTTTTTCAGAAAACATTTGGCTTTCAAAAAGTACAGTTATTGACCATTAGTTTTGTGTGGTGAGTTTGTAAACAGAATTTAAATAGACTAAAAAGAAAAAAAAAGAAAAACAGGAATAAATGTTCTGTTTTTTATTTAGAAAAAAAACATGATCAGAATAATCCAACACTTCATACTTGAAAATTCAATTATATTACATATATACAAGTGTTTTTGTGTCACTGGGTTGCACAGTTTTCATTCAGGAGACTTTTTTGTTCATGCATGCACATACATATGCACATACATTCACACGCACGGACACATTATAGAGATGCACAGACCACATGTGAAAAAATCTCACTCAGCCTGCTCCGAAGTCTCATCAGAAATCATCCCAATCATCTTTTGTGCTGTTTACTTCTTGTTCGCCATATTTTTGTTTATTATTTTACACAATCCAAAACTCCACGCTTCGTCTCTCTATGTTCAAATTCTTCCTTCCTGCTCTCCTGGAAATCTGCTGTCATTTGCCAACAGAGCTAAAGAAATTACTGTAATATCCATACTTTGCCGAAAAGCGCATGCTGTCTACGGTCAGAAGCGCTTTGAATTATTTTGATAGTGCAAACGGTTGAAGAGTTATGGTAACAAGAATACAGCTTGGTTTGATGTGTCGGCACAGACACCACCAGTTAAAAAATGTCCTGGCTCTTCCAAGCTTTATAATGGCAGTGAATGGGTGTTGAGATGTGTTGTTGGGTACTCCACAAGGCTCCAGGGGGAAATAAAGGCACGTTGTGCGTTTGTAAAGAAAAATATCCATATTTGAAACACTAATTGTCGTAAAACTGTCGTACGCACATTCATGAGAAAGTGGCGTTCCAGCAGATGACACAGGCGCAGCATAAACAAAACATGTTTCTCGTGAGACTAGCATATTCTCACTGGAGTTTACACTACGCCTATGTCCTGCTGGAGTGTCACTCTCTCATGAACGCGTGTACGGTAGTTAGCGGAAGCTAGAGATTAAAGTTTACAAAGTTTTAAATATAGATATTTTTATTACACAAATGCATCGATTCACTTCAGAAAACCTTTATTAACCCTCTAGAGCTGTGTGGAGTACTTTTTATGATGGATGTATGCGCTTTTTTGAACTTCAAAATATCAACGCCCATTCACTGCCATTATACTGTAAAGCTGGGAAGAGCCAGGACATTTTTAAATATAACTCAGATTATATTTGTCTGAAAGAAGAAATTCATATACACCTAGGATGACTCATCCTCAGATGAGTAAATCTTGGGGTAATTTTCATTTTTGGATGCAAGATGTGACCAGAAATGCTTAATAACTGTAACATGACACAGTTTGCTACTGGAAAATACTGGCATAGAGCTTTCAAATGTTTAGAAAGGGTTAACTTAACTACAGGAGTTGAGAAAAGCCTTTTCTGCTCAAGTAACGTTTTTTCCCTCATCAAAATATTTGACTTTAAACTTAAAACTTCTTGAGAGAAATTTAGGGGATCGCTGAGAATCTTCTGATGGTTATGGTGTAGCTGTTGGCAGTTGAAATTCATTTCTGTGGTGTCACTGAACACATTCTTTCAGGGATTTTGCAAAAGGTTATTAAATACACTGCCGCATGGACGTGTTGCACGGCAGGGAAGCGCACACACACGCTCTCCTTTTGGAGGATGCTGAGGTTTATTTTGGCAGTTGTCATGACGTTGTGTGGTTTCACATGTGGTGAGAGAGAGGGGGAGGGAGACCCTTTTCATAGCAGAGATGCTTATTTAACATTTCCGGTCAATCAGAACCATGTCAACATCGCTGCATGCACACATACACACACATACAGCATTTATCCCATACACACAAACCTAGCCAGAAAAAGATGGTTATCTTGAACTCTCCTTCAACTTCTTGGTCGGTGACTTTGTAGTGATTACTCACAGGAGACTGTTCACCTATCTGCACGGTGCTCGAGCAAGATGTGTGTGGTCAGAAATAAGGCTTTCCACAATTAGGGATCAAAACTGCGGAGGAAACTGCACTGTAATTACTGGGATTGTTCTGAGCAGATGCAGAACAAATGTCTTTGTTGTAACAGCGCTGAGCTTCACGGCAAGGTGCGACGAGTGGCCAAAGTAAACATATGAACATGGAGCCGTGCATATTTTATGAGTAATTCATTTCTTTGTTCAAGGGGACCAGGTTTGCTGCGATCACAAGATTCAGAATTTCCACCATTATCTGACATATGCAGAATTCAAAGAGGTCATGCGGCAATGTGTGGCGAAACCTCATGCTTTCCTGTTTATTTCACAGGCTGTGGAGTGCATTTGAATATTCTCTCACAATACTTTTTTTTTTTTTTTTGACACAAACCTGACCTGTTTTTCTACACCTGAACAAGCTAAATACGCTCAGTTTACTGCTTTTGTGCATAGATAGCTAATGGAAAATTCTAAGCATATGTACACTACCATTCAAAATTCTGGGGGCAGAAAGATTTGAATACTTTTAGGAATTTATTACAGTAAAAAATGAATACTTTTAGTCAGCAAGGGTTCATTAAATTGACCAAAAGTGACAAATAGTTGTATATCATTACAAAAATATTCTAAGTAGGGCTGCAACAATTCCTCGATTCTATTTGAGTATTGATTTTAAAATATTTGTGATTGCATTGTGCCCATGTCGAATAATCGGCAAAATACAGGAAGTGGCGCATTACACTTTTTAAATCCATTTAAAATCATTATAAAGCACAATGCTATAAAGAATTCACAAACACTACGATTCAAATAAACAAATAAATGTGATACAGGTTTAATATATGCGCTTTAATTATTTACAGTTGTGTTGGTTACGTACGTGCATCTCAGAGCGACTCCTTTCACAGTAAATGCTGCTACACAAACTTATCATTTACATGTATGGAGTGTCTCAAACTCTATCTCTGCATGTTGTGAGTTTGGGTTTATTATAACGTTCATTTGGGAATGCAACGTGTGCCATTTCACCAGATTTGTAAGGTAAATCATTTATAAACCTACGCTAACACAGGAGAACACATCAGTATCTTTCTCAATATGCTAACTGTTCATTGCGATTTCAAAATAAAAGCTCAAACCCTCACTCTGAGTTTACATGGAGTTTTGATGGCCACATATTTAAGAAATTACAGTGGGTGTAGCTTTTTTTATTATAGAGAAATGGCCAAATATTAAAGATTAAGTGGGCATTTGACTTAAATATTGTTTAGTCAGTATTAAACAAGATTATTAGATCGGTGCTGCAAAGTGTAAAAACAATCGTCAGGCTGTTGGCACCCTCTACATTCATTTGTTGTTATGCGTAATATACATTAACTCTATTGTTTATCATACATTATGTATTTTAACAGTTTTGTGCAATAAAACCATATGATTACTTGCTTTTTAAAGTTTATTTGAACTGATTATTATTGCCTCGTTGCTATTATATATGTATTTCAAGTCATTTTAAAGCCTATTGTTCACTTAGGTCTATTTTTATTACTACTACTACAAAAAAACAACAACATTATAATTATTCGATTACTCAATTAATCGTTAGAGTAATCGACAGGTTACTCGAGTACCAAAATAATCGTTAGTGACAGACCTAATTTTAAGTATAATTTTAATCCCCCCAAAAAATGTATTATGGTTTCCACAAACATATTAAAGCACAACTGATCTTATTTAAGATCATGCAACACTAAAATAGCAAACAGTTATTTAATATTGTATTGGTAATTCACAACTTACTGTGAATAATTTACTGTTTTACTGTATTTTTATAAACTAATTGCAGTCTTGGTTAGCAAATGTCTTTTTAAAAACCCCAAACTTTTAAACGGTATTCTAAGAACAAAGTTTTTGAAGCAAACTACTCAAGAAATTTATGATTTATTTGTTTCCTCTTTTACTTTTTTAAAGGGATAGTTCACTCAAGAATTAAAATTCTGTCATTAATTATTCACCCTCATGTCGTTCCAAACTGTAAGACCTTTGTTCAACTTGGAACACAAATAATAATATTTTTGATCAAATCCAAGAGCTTTCTAACCCTCCAAAGACAGCAACGCAACTTACATGTTCAGCGCGCGTTGAAGATTGATACGGAAAGTTAACAAGTTGTTGCTTTTGTTTTCTTTGCACACAAAATGATGTCCTTACTACCTTTCTGGGTCTTGAACATGGTAGTTGTGTTGCTGTCTATGGAGTGTCAGAAAGCTCTCAGATTTCATTTAAAATATCTTAATTTGTGTTCCAAAGATGAACGAAAATCTTAAGAAATAATGGCAGAATTTTCATTTTTAGTTGAACTATACCTTTAAATTCTTACCTTAAAATTGCCATGTAAGACAGATAGTCATGACAGACAATCACAATTTCATTTTTTTCATTTATAGTTTATATTTTTTCTGCTACAGAAAGGTATTTATCCTTAAAGGGGTCATCGGATGCTAAGTTGATTTTTTTTTTTTTCATGTTGTTTGAACATTAATGTGTGTTGGCAGTGTATCTACCCTATAATGATAAAAATCCATGCAGTGGTTTTTAATTAATCTGTAAAAATATCCCCTTTTTCAAATCAAGGCGTTCTCAGATGCTTGTTGGTGTGGCGTCACACCGACAGAGCCCGCTCCCACAATAGTTGGTTGACATGAGCTCTTACCTCAGACCAGCTGTCACAGTCCAGTAACTTTCCATGTTTTAATGCCAGAGCAGGGATGTAAGTTAGACAAGAATATCTCCGATTGAGCGATTGAGGTGTTCTGTTGCTGGATGTAATAATGAACATAGTGGTCGTCATTTACTCCTGACATCTGAGCTGCTGAAGATGCAGTGGATTACGTTTGTTTGTCCCGATCTACATATATCCGTCTATGTTCGCGCGAATCATTCATGATCCAGCTTCACTTACAGCAGAAGTGAGTATAAGCTTTTTTAATGGATCTTTGCGATCGCCTTTTCTTATAACGTGGTAGTTAGCAAGTTTAGCGGCTAAACACGCTAAATGCGGCTAAATGTGGCTAAATGCGGCTAATGTAAACAAGACCGTCTTTCCACAGAGAGAAGAGAGGGGCGGGGTGAGCAGAGCTCATTTGCATTTAAAGGAACAACCCCTTAGAATGAGATGATTTTTGCGGAGCTCATTTTGGCAAGGTAAAAAGGGTGTTGTTTTACAAAACCATTGAGAATTTTTAATCAAAGTATATTAGAGACTTTTCATTAAGACCCTAAAGAATCATATCAACTTGTGGAAAATGGGCATCCGATGACCCCTTTAAGATAGGATTCATGGTATTTAGAAGCAATCCCTTTGAATCAATCATGTCTCTGCTTACTCATACTAGTGGCTCATTTACATTGAATAGTTTTTCTCTGTCATCATCATCATCATCAACATCCTTTTTTATCACTAAAGGGATCATGGCCAGTAGTTAAGATGGTAAACAGTACATTGATTAAGCAGGAGCGACAAGACTGCCGCTTATACAAGAATGTCTGCGCAGTAGAAACTCACCTTAGCCAACACCTTATACAAGAAAAGTGCATAAAAGTGTGAATTATGTATGTGGTAGCACTGGACTGAGGGCAGAGTGGCTGTGGTAATGGACTGGTGAATGTTTCATTTGCTGCTGTATTGCATCTCAGAGCAGCACGTAGGAAACTTTAAGAAATTCTTTTCTTGTCAGGGTGCTAATAAAGTCATTACTGTTAAGATGCTTTCACAGGACATTTGGGGGCAGCTCTTAGTCCATTTTTGATGTCAGAGTTCAGTCTGTTTGCGTGAACCACACCTGAGTTTCCTCGAGTATGTATACTGCACCTCTCTGCTTGCACATCTGGCCATTGTAATTTCTCCCCAAATGCTCTTTGTAAAACTATTCTGGATTTGACTGGTTGTATGGAGATCATGAGTGGACAGGCTTTTTTTTTTTTTTTTTTTTTTTGAAGCCCACTCATAAATTTTCAGTTGGCTTGAGATCTGGACGGTGGATTTGGCCACTCCAGGATATTAACATTGTTGTTTTTAAGCCATCCCTGTGTAGCACTGGCTTTATGCTTTGGGTCATTGTCTTGCTGAATAACAAATCTTCTTCCAAGTCGCAGGTGTCTTGCAGATTCCATCAGGATTTCCCTGTGTTTTGCTACATTTATTTCGCCCATCCACCTCACGAGCCCTCCGGGGCCTGATGCAGAGACGCATCTTCACAGCATGGTGCTGCCATCACCATGCTTCACAGTGGGGATGGCATCTTTCCAGTTCACTTTCATTTGCATGCATCCTGGTCAGACATAGTATATATAGTCTTTTGTATGTTATATACTACAGATTATTCCATTTTTCATAGCTGCTGTCTTTAAGAAAAAAATACATGTCTTGAGGTATATCTTGCAATGCATTTGTGTGAGGCAGATGTCATTGTGTGTGTGATATTATGGCAAAAGGGACAAATTCTTGTGAATGCCTATATTACAGTGAAATTTGTGTCTTCTCATTTCAAATAATTACCTACTACTGTGGTAAACATCTGGTGCTAGTACTCATGGTGGTGCTCAAATGTAATGTACTGTGGTTCAGACCCACAGGGGGGAGGAAGTAGAGTCAAATTCAGCTTTGGACCATTGAGTCGAAACATATTAGGAAGTGTCATTCTGATTTTAGGGTTCAGCAATAAATGTTGACATTGACACCATGTGTATTGTTATTTTTATGTTTTTATATGTATGAGATAAAAATATACATTAGTACTGTTAAAATGTTTGGAGCCAATAAGAATTGGAAAAAAAAATTCTTTCTCACCAAGTCTGCATTTATTTGGTAAAAAAAAATACAGTAACACCGTTTCCTAATTACACACGAAGCGACTCCAAATGCAATTTGGATGTCCACACCAGACACGACGCGACAGTGTGACATGACAGAATCACTCAATTATCGCAGCCATTCAGAAGCGCAAAAGTGCACTGCACTTCCAACGAAACAATCAAGTTTATAATCTAATTCAGAGATATTAAACCTTTTTATTAAAACTACATACTGAGTGACTGACACCATCTTTGTTATGGAATATGCTTGTTGGTTTGCATTGAGTTCACAGTTTTAACATACGTTTCAGTGTTTCCCCTGCCATATTTTCTAGCACCAGATCACAACAAAAGTCATTTAAGGTTACCTTTCCTACAGAATAGGTCTATACCCTGTTCTTTTTTTTTAAACAAACTAAATGGTCTTATGTTATTTTTCTTATTTACACGACAACATGTTATTTCTGTCTTTTTACTCTATAGTAATTTACTCTATAGCACGGAATGCCACGGAATTTGTCAGTTTTTGGAGGAATAAATCAAAATTGGGTCTGTCACTTAATTTGAATCGCGATATGGACTAATGTCTGTGAATATAAAAACGCAAAAAGATGGTTTAGATATGAATCCTGCATGTTCCGCTTGGCTCTGTATGAATGAATGGCGAAAACACGGTTTTGTTTACTACACAAATACTGAAGCACACGTGAGGCACGCTGTGATTTTCGGCCTCTGCGTCTCATTATATGACGACATGAACGCATGAATCTCCAGAGCTGCTGTGAAAGTCATTGTAAATTTTACCGTTTCATTTGAGAAAACTAGCATGCTGTATACACACAGAAACTTCACGGCAACCTGTCAAAATAAAAGGACAGTTTAATGTGTAACAGAAATATATTACTCTTGTATTACTTTTGTACGGTATAATGTACGTCTTTTATATGTTTCTATTTATGGCCAATTTAAAGAAAACAATTAAATGATGAAAGTAAATATTACGCTCAGATTAACCACTTAATTGTTGAAAAAAAATTTCTTCAATTATTATTTTTAACAGAATATTCACACAAATTTTCTTCAATGCATTAATTTAAACCTCTGTTTGTTTGCCAAAAAATAAAAGGGTTTAATTGTCATTTGATTAAAAATAAATAAATGTTTAATGCCTTCATTTGATTATCAGAAAAATTAAAACACAAAAATTTCTGAAAAGAAAAGAAGGATAAAGAGGATAAAGGCCCCTATTGTTGAAAATGTTGAAAATGAGAGGTTTTTTTTTTTTTTTTTTCTGAAATAAATGATTTTGTTCTTATACAGAGAGTAAAGTACAGAAAAAAAAAGTACTGTTGGCCTGTTTTTCTTTCTTCAGTCATGAAGAAATTAGGTTTCTTGAGGAAAACATTCCAGAATTTTTCTCCATATAGTGGACTTCTATGGTGCCTGCGAGTTTGAACTTCCAAAAAGCAGTTTCAATGCAGCTTCAAATGGCTCTAAATGATCCCATCTGAGGAATAAAGGTCTTATCTAGCAAAAAGATTGGTTATTTTCTAAAAAAAAATGTACAATTTATATACTTTTAACCTCAAATTCTCGTCTTGTCCAGCTCTGTGATGCGCATGCGAACTCTGTGTAATCCGGGTCAATACAGTTAGGGTATGTCTCAAAACTCCCATCTCATTTTCTCCTCCAACTTCAAAATCATCCAACATCGCTGTAGGAGTACCGACCCAGTGTTTACAAAGTGAACATCCAAAGAAGTTCAAACGCCCTTTACAAAAAAGGTAAAACGGCGATATAGGACGATTTTGAAATTGGAGGAGAAAATGAGATGGACAATGAGATCTTGGATGACAAGGGGGTGAGTAAATTATCTGTAAATTTTTGTTCTAGACGTGAACTTCTCCTTTGAACGATTAAATCCACACAGTTCTATATGTCAAAATGTCCATCTTTGCAAGTATCCTCATAAACACAGTAATTTAGGTATTAAATAAAAGCAAACAGCTGAGAAAGAAAACACATGTGTAACAGTATATTGGATCCGGTCAGCTCTTAGAGTGACAGCAGTCTAATATTCCTGCTGTCTGTCATTCATGTTATTCAAACAACTCTCGACTAAATCACTTTTGTAACTTTTTTGTAACACGAAGAAATATTTATTTAATTTACTCACTGAAGAATATGTAGTGTTTTTATACATTTGCTTACTTTATACAATGTATGTAGCATTTCGTCTTTGTTTGTTCTACAGTGCAAAGTGCACTTTTCATTCAGTCACAAGCCATATGTCTGTCTTTTCCTCCTCTACTCCCTCTCTTTCAAAAGTGAATGATTAGTTACATATGGAACTTGATCAGATAAATCAATCCCTTTTGTTGATTACTCACATCTGGGCCCACCTTTCCAGCTAGTATGTAAGTATCTTGCACAATAATGATGTTTGCCAGAGATGATTGTACTTTAACATGCAGGTAAACAGCCAGAACTGTGTTGGGGGAAAAGTCAAAATGTCTTTATACGGCTCATTTGAGAATCCTTGTTGCTCAACCCTTATAGGAAATTGGCCGCGTTGCTCCAATACTAAATAAAAGACACAACTATTTGTTTTATATAACAATATTGTTACGACATTATGACCTCTTTCCAGTGAAAAACTGGCCTACCCGTTTGGGATGACAAACGAATGCCAGAAAGGAAGTGCTGTTTAGTTTATAGGTGCTTTCAGTGTTACTCAAGTGAATGAAAGGAAACAGTGAAACACCATAATGATGGTTCCCACTGGCATTCTTGGTCCGTGTCAGGGTCTGTTCTGTATGATTTAAATCGGTAATTAATTCGATGTGGCGTGTCCTTGTTTTTCAAACAATCCACAATTGCTTAGACACAAACAAGTCTCTGTTTCTCCCATTTCTCATGTTTGTACCATTCAACATGATGTTTTTCTTTTGTAGTCATCGTCCGTCCCCGTCTCTCCATCTCACTCATTCCTTCCCCTTGTCCACCTGAGGAGGTGACTGTAGTGTGACTCACTTGTTCCTAGTGTGGTTTTGTGGTGGAGTGAGTACTGTTTCAAGCCTTCCCTAACTTCAGAAGACTTGAGCCCAAACCACACGTAAATCGTTACTGCCACAAACCTACGCAAACTCATACACACATCACATGGGGTTATGAAACCTGTATTGCGAGGAGCTAAAAAGATTTAAAAGATAGGAAATACCCTAGTTTGTAGGGATTCCTGAAGATGCTTAAGTGACATTTAGTCTGAGTGCTTGTCTTGTTTATTGCCTTGAACTTGCCTTTTTTTTTTTAACATTAACTTCTTTAACATGTAAGAAAATAATTCTTAACTACAGTTCTCAGAAGGCAAGATCATGAGGCCCTCACTTTTGAAATAAATCATGACTTGTAGATATTTTGGGGTGAACATTATAATATCTTGAAAAATATATCAGTAATCAGGCAGATTTAGTTTTTTAAAGGGATAGTTTCCTTAAAATGAAAATTGCTTTCTTTCTTACTTCTTTCAGACATACAGTCAAAGTTATATTAAAATATCTTTATAATGGCAGTGGATGGCTGTTGAGATTTTGAAGTCCAAAAAAGTGCATCCATCCATCATAAAAAGTAGTCCACACGACTCTGGGGCATTAATAAAGTCGTTTGATAGCTGTTCTCATATATATATATATATATATATATATATATATATATATATATATATATATATATATATATAAAAATTTTCATACCATACTTGCTGTAATGCTGTAACAATTAAATTCATTTGTAACATTTAAAATGACAGATTTCTCATTTTTTTCATCCTATTTTTTAACTAGATAGTATAGCATCTATATATTGGTTTTCTGCATTAATATAATTAGAATAAAATGAAAATAATTATTATAAATTATTTTAGTTTTTTTTTTTTTTTTTTTATATCTTTGTAATGGCAGTGGATGGCTGTTGAGATTTTGAAGTCCAATAAAGTGCATCCATCCATCATTAAAAGTACTCCACATGACTCTGGGGCGTTAATAAAGTGGTTTAATAGCTGTTCTCAAATTTATATATATATATATATATATATATATATATATATATATATATATATATATATATATATATATATATATATATATATATAATTTTTTTTTTTTTTTTTTTTTTTTTTCAGATTTTTTTTCATACCATACTTTAGTAATGCTGTGATGGTTAAATTCATTTGTAACATTTAAAATGACTTTTTGATCTGATCTGACTGATTTTTCTTTTTTTTTAATACTATTTTTTAACTAGATAGTATAGCATCTATATATTGGTTTTCTGCATTAATATAATTAGAATAACATGAAAATAATTATTATTATTTTTTTTTTTTTACTATTTAGAACTAATCAATGGCTTTTTCACAGTTATCTATTACATGGGACAAGAGAAACTGCTTTAACAGTAAAAAAATAAATAAAATAAATAAATAAATAAATAAAATTACTCTTACTCACCATTTGCTTTTATAAAAACACAACTGGTTAATTGTATTATGTTTAATTTTTTAACTTCTGTTGTTCTTTCAGCCGCATATCAGTACATCGTAACCAAGAGCTGTCTGTGTTTCTGTGGTCAGTCAAAGATTTGTAGCATTATTTAATGGTTTTGAAATGCTGTCCTTCTCCCAGTGATGGATCTCTTTAACTCATGGTCCACCCTCTCCACATTAAATTGATTGAAAGTTACCGTTGTGGGGGAGATTTTTCCTATGACCTATAGGGCACGGGCGTGGCCTCAAGAGATACAGTGGATGGTGTATGATGCAAGAAAATAGTCTTTTTTTCGAAATGACGCTTATCATTACATAAACAGATGTTATGGCCTCAGAAGAACCCAGTAGGGTGTGTGTCAGAGAGAGAAAGACAACATGTGTTACAGAGTTTCATTGTCAATGAGAAGCATGTGATGAATATGTGCATCTGTATGCATCATATGGAGACCCATACAGAATATATATGTACACAGTACTCTGCAGAAAGTTTTGCGTATTCCACAACCCTGACGTATTTATTCATAAAATATTGTGGCAAAGTGTAGTGATATATAGTGGCGTGTATATATGCTTGTATGTATGTGTATGTGTGTGTGTGTGTGTATATATATATATATATATATATATATGTTTTTTTTTTTTTTTTTCTGTGTACACAAAAGGCCTATTTCTCTCAAATATTGTGCACAAATCTGTCTAAATCTGTTAATGAACACTTCTCCTTTGCCAAGATAATCTATCCACCTCACAGGTGTGGCATATCAAGATGCTGATTAGACAGCATGATTAGTGCCTCAGGCTCGCCACAATAAAAGGCCACTCTAAAATGTGCAATTTTATCACACAGCACAATCCTATAGATGTCGCAGGTTTTGAGCGAGCGTGCAGTTGGCATGCTGACTGCAGGAATGTCCACCAGAGCTGTTGCCCATGAACTGAATGTTCATTTATCTACCATAAGCTATCTCCAAAGGCATTTCAGAGAATTTGGCAGTGCATCCAACTGGCCATATATATACGTGTGTATATTAGGGCTGTCAGTCGATTAAAAATTTTAATCTAATTAATTACATGATGTTTTGATGAATTAATCGAATTAATCGCAAAATAAATTTGACTTTGAAAATACCCACAAAATATTATTTAAAGCTATTTTTGTGTTTTGTGTGAAAGGATCAAGTAGACATTACAAATTGTAGCTTTAGAAAGAAATATTTCATTTGATTCAGCATCAACAATTCCTTTAATGTTTTTTATTTTTCTTTATTATTTTTTCTTTATTTTTCTTTATTTTTTGATGAAATGACGCTCTAAATAAGAAACTAAATCTGCCAGCAGGTGGCGGTAAATGTCTTCGAATCGTTCAAACGGCTGATTCATTCAGGAATGAAGTAAGTGGCTGTCTAATTAATTGATTCACATGGATCGTTCTAGTGATGGGAAGTTCGGATCATTTTACCAACTCGGACCTTTGAGTCTCGTTCAGCAAAATGAACAAATCTTTTTTCGAGCCATTTCATTCATTTTAGCAAAATATCATTAAAATGTTACGTTACTTCCCTAACACATCTACTGCTTACACAAACGTTGATCACACTACAAACAAGACAAACTTATAATGCTATAAGAAACAGAAAACACTTGTTCGTTCATCACGTGACAGCCCCATGACTGAACGAATCACTCCCCGAGACGACTCGTTTTTCCCGAGTCATATTAAAGATTTGTTCAAAATGAAGATTCATTCAGAAACGAAACTGCTGTGTTGGTTGGAGATGCGCAACAATTCTGCTATGACTTCAGAGGTAATATGTTCTCTGCAAAATTGAGCAAAAACACATAATATAGTGTTTAAAATAAATATAACACAATATTCTGAACTGTTGTATAAAATCACATTTAAGCTCGCAATAGATTTTGACAAAATTATAGGGCTGTCAAATGATTAATCGTGATTAATCGCATACCAAATAAAAGTTTAAGTTTGCCTAATATATGTGTGTGTACTGTGTGTAATTATTATGTATATATAAATACAAGCACATTCATGTATATATTTAAGAAATATTTACAAGTATATGTATTTATTATAATTTTTATATAATATGTTTTATATCCACCTTATTTTTCAATGCGGAAGTAAGCTGTTTTCTGGTAATGTGTTAGACGTCCGGTTCATAATCCGCCATAGGGAAATAACGAGAAGAATATCGAAGTGCAGTAAACGGTAAAACAGTTTGCACTACAAACCAGTGTGTTCATAATTAAGATAATGCATTAAAATAATAATGGAAGACACACCAGTTTGCAATATCAAGCAGCAAAACAAGCTTTTTGTGCAGCTAAAAATAGCTGGAAGTGGATGCGACCGGAAGCCAGACACAAAAAAATTACAAATAGCTGCACCCATTCTTATGGGAAAAATAAGGTGGATATAAATAAAAATATTTTGTACATAAATAACATATTTCCCTTAAATTGATACATTAATTTGTGTGTATTTTTATATGCATAATAATTACACACACTACACACACATTTATTAAGCAAACTCAAACTTTTATTTTGTATGCGATTAATCGCGATTAATCGTTTGACAGCCCTACAAAATTAGCACTCGTGTCATATTGCTCTTGCTGCCCGTGTGATATCCTGTGATATGTGATGTATATAAATATGAGACAAAACACACACAAAAAGGGCATTTTTTTGCACCAATATCTTGAATTTTAGGGCATAACTGCATTTGTGGAGTTGTTGCCCTGCATCGTATTTGTCAACAGTCAATTATATGAAATATAAGATGACGTACAGGTCTGGGGGCGGGGCCAGTGCATTAACTGCATTAAAATATTTTAATCACGTTATTTTTTAACTAATTAATTAACGCGTTAAACTGACAGCCCTTGTGTGTATATATGCGTATGTATGTTAGGGCTGTCAGTTTATCGCGTTAATTAATTGGTTATTAAAAAATAACGCAATTAAAATATTTTAACACTGGCCCGGCCCCCTACTTCTGTACAGCGTCTTATATTTCATACAGTTGACTGTTGACAAATATGATGCAGGGCAACAACTCCATAAATGCAGTTATACCCTAAAATTCAAGATATTGGGGCAAAAATGCTTGTTGTTTCATATTTATATATATATCACATATCACACAATGCCACATGGACAGCAAAAGCAAAATGACATGAGTGCTGACGAGTCCCAATCTATCACATGCTAAAATGTGATTTTATGCAACAGTTCAGCAAGTAAGATGTTTGCTATTGTGTTATAGTTTAAATGCAATATTATGTTTTTGCTTAATTTTCCAGAGAAAATATTACCTTTGAAGCCACAGCAAAAATGTTGCGCATAAAGCAACACAGCGATATTTAGTTTCTGAATGAATCCACTTTTGAATGAATCGTGTGAATCAGACATTTGTGCATATAGACATTTACCACCACCTGCTGGCAGATTTAGTTTCTTATTTAGAGTATCATTTTTAAAAAAATAGTATTTTTTTTAAAGTATTAATATAATTTGTTTGTTTTCCAGCTAATTTGGTTGCTTGATTGATTTGAATCAATTCATCATCAGCCCTGTCCAACAATGCTAAGGATGTAATCTATTCCTTAGGCAGGGGTTTATTTGTCTTAATAGTTTGTATACACTTCTTTACTCAACCCATGCAACTACACACTTAAAAATTTGGTGACGTAACAAACCGTCCCGCTGGTTTAGAAATGTTTTAAATGATCTAAACATAGAGAATTTCATACCAATGTAGGTTTAAGTTTATGTTGTTCCTGTTCCTAGAGAATGAATGCAAGCATATACAGCTCTAATAAGACAGTTGTACTGTGCTCGATGGCCTAATTGTCTCTTAAGATGAGGTTTCCGAGCCTGAGGGAGTAGGCTGTAACATACCAAACAATATGGAAGCTGATTTTGTTTATTTTTGTTCTGTTTGCGGATAAACCTGTCTCTTGCTCTCCGGTGAAATGAGGTTTACAGTGCTGAATTCAGCATGTCTGAGGAATTGTTGCAGTATGCGGTACCTGAAGTGCTGACTAGAACTACTTTGTAATCGGAGTGATTTGCCAAGCTGGTGGTCTAGCACATTAGCCCATTCAGTAATGATTAAGAGCACTTATTTAATTGCATTTCGTTGTACTTTGGCCTTTTCTTATATTTTAAATATTTTACTATTCAGGTTATACTAAGAGGTTTTAAATTAAGCTGGATAAAGCACTTTGGTGTAGATGTAATGATGACCATGAACCAATTATTGGTCATAATGTCCATTTCTAATGGTGCATGTAATGTAAAGCAAAGTAATCCAGGCTTGACTTCAACTAGATCTCGTTTATAAGGATTTAGTCAGCATGTGAACGGATCTAAAATTGATCATCCATGAGACCTAAAGGTATTCTGTGCAAAACTCGGATGAATGAATGTACAATTCCTCCAGCGCCAAACACATCTTTTCCTGTTTCTTATGAAGTTCAGTCTGCACAGGCTGTTTAGAAGCAACACGGCTGTTGTAATGAGGACATTTATGTCGCTCTGCATCAGACGCATGCATGAATAAGCGGCAGGCTGCCTTTCTGTCTGAATGCTCTCTGCCAACTACATTATTAAAATGCATTTGTGTGTCTCTTATTTAACTTTTTGTTACGGCCTGTTCTCTTTTTTTAAATGTTCACCTAGAAGTGACAATCATGGAGTGATTGTTCATCATGTCAGTGCGCTATTGGAAACGCTGTATGGTTGTAAGCTGTTAAGCTGTTTTCAGTAAAGCTCAGCTTGTTCGCCAGTTTTGTGTAAAGTCATTCATTCCAGACCTGGCGCAGTCAACTAGGGACTTGGACCTAGTCACCATCCCTCAGAAACACAGAACAATGACGTTTCAGCTAGTGCTTTGGTTCTCAAACATGACCAGCTGGTAGAAATTAATACTGTGATTCAACAAGGATGAATTAAATTGATCAGAAGTGACAGGAAATTCTATTTCAAGTCCATTGTTTTTCAAATAAAAGCTGTTCTTTTTAACCTTCTATAATGTGTCTTGGTTTCCACAAAAATATGAAGCAGCACAACTGTTTTCAAAAACGATAGAAATAAATGCCATTTCACAGAAATAAATACCATTTTAAATTATATAAAAATCGTTATTTTAAATTGCAGTTATGTTTTACATTGTATTTTGAGCAAATAAATGCAGCCTTGGTAAACATAAGAGACTTCTTTCAAAACTATTGAAAAAAAATAAAATAAATCTTACCAACGTCACGTTTATCAAGATATAGTTTTGAGAGGAAAAAAAATGGTGAAAAATGGCAAATTTTGGTTCTCAAGTTCTAAATTGCATTGTAAAACCTAGGGCTGTCAAACGATGAATCGTGATTAATCACATACAAAATAAAAGCATGAGTTTGCCTAATATATGTGTGTGTACTGTGTGTAATTATGTCTGTATATAAATGCACACAAAGTAATGTGTATAATTAAGAGAAATATGTTATTTATGTACAAAACATTATTTATATATAATAGAAATTATATAAAAATGATTATAAATACATTTACTTGTAAATATTTCTTAAATATATACATGAGTGTGTTTGTATTTCTTTATACATAATAATTACACACACATATATTAGGCAAACTCAAACTTTTATTTTGTATGCGATTAATCGCGATTAATCGTTTGCGGCCCTAAACCATAAATGATTTCACAGTGAATTTAGTAACAGACAGCCAATTAGAAACTGAAAAGAGCTTACCTCATTAAATATTCATGCTCTTTGTATAGTTGCAGAAACTTTCACACACTGTTTATTTTCATGATCTGATAGAAATGTGATACTGTTCTAAATGAACACCAAATGTAGTTTTTTTTTTTTTTTTTTTTTTTTTCCCCAGAGATGGACAAGCAGTTTTTAGAACAAGTCATGTCATGTGTTAGTCCAATCAATGTTATTGACCTCATAAATATGCAAATAATACCATTAACCTAGGGTTTACAAATGTACAGTGTAGGGGGGGTCAATATGACCAAATTCTTAAATCACGATATGAGTAATTCTATTTTACGGTAACAATATGTATCACAATACAAGTATTTTTGCTTTAAATAAGGTCTTCGTAATTTTACATTTTTTGATATCATAAAAATTTCATTATTAAAAGCGCACTGAAAACAAGAAAACAATCAGCGATTAAATAAGAAACTAATTACAAACAACTGGACAAAAAAACTACAGTAGAACAAATAAAAAAGAAATGCTACATACATTGCATAAAGAAATCAAAAGTATAGACAGCAGCAATGTTAGACTGCTGTCACTTTGAGAGCTACACAGATTCAATATATTGTTACATATGTGTTTCCTTTCTCAGCTGTTTGCTTTCACTTAAGACCGAAATTACTGGATACTTGCAAAGACGGGCATTTTGACACATACAAGTGTGTGTATTTAACTGTTTAAGTGTCAAAAAATAACTCAATACCAAGTTCAGTACTCCTACGTCTTTCAGACAGTGCGCGCATATACCGAAATTAGTTCTTAAACCCCAATGCTTAAAGGGCTAGTTCACCCAAAAATGAAAATTAGCCCATTATGTACTCACCCTCCAGGCATCCTAGGTGTAAATGACTTCTTTCTTTCAGACGAATCCAATCGGAGTTATGTTATGTAAGAGATTATCCTGGCACTTCCAAGCTTTAGAATGGCGTGGATGTTTCTTTTCATCAGTTAAAAACAAGTCCAATAAAGTGCATCCATCCGTAATAAAAAATGGTCTCACATGGCTCTAGGGGGGTGAATCGATGCATTTTTTTTTTTGTAAGAAATATATCCATATTTAAAACATTAGAATCACTTTAATCTAGCTTGTGCCGATTAGTCGTACATGGAAGCAGCTCCGGGCGGATTATGTAAGACGCCAGTGTTGTGCATGCGCTACTCGGAAGTGACGAACTCAGACTCACAGGGGAGAGACCAAAACAAAACAATAGTCGCGAATTAGAAGCACAAAATGAGGATTTGTAAAGAAGAATGTCAGAGGATTTCGATATAAACCAAGAGGAGACTGGTTTTCCTTTGCTAAAGTCAGGAAACTTTGCTTCCTTTGCTCCTGTAAACAAACGTTGGTTTGTGCAATGCCAACGTCATCCGCCCGTAACGGTTTCCGCATACAACAGTGAGCATAAGCTAGATTAAAGTGATTTTTTTACGATTTAAATATGGATATTTTTCTTACAAAAATGCATTGATTCGCTACAGGAGACCTTTATTCACTTCCTGGAGCCATGTGAGACACTTTTTATTATGGATGGATGCACTTCATTGGACTTGTTTTGGACTGATGAAGAGAAACACCCGTCTACGCCATTGTAAAGCTTGGAAGTGCCAGGATAATTTTTAATATAACTTCGATTGGATTCGTCTGAAAGAAGGAAGTCATATCATATACACCTAGGATGCCTGGAGGGTGAGTAAATAATGAGCTAAATTTCATTTTTGGGTTAACTAACCCTTTAAAAACGCGTGCAAACGATACATTTTTGTGTAGCACAGCAACGTCACATGAGTATGTAACTGCAATAGAGACGCTAGTCTAAACTTGTATTGTAACTGGATGGTCTGATCTGACTGAAGTCTGTATTTGGGTTTAAAAGTTTAAGCTGAGCTAGTGCTTTTTCAACAAGTTTGCTTCGGTCTCTCTCTGTTAAACACAAGAAATAAACACACCTATCTGACTCAGGCAGATGCTGGCGTGTGGTGGTCTGTAGGGTTAATGCTGTCCGGCTGTGGTGTAGTATTCTCGGGGTTTTAGGGGAGAGATGCCGCGGTTCGGCGTGTACCTGTCACTACTAAATGATTGCTCATTTCCTGCTGCGGGAGGAGGGGTGGGGAGAGCGGTAATAGCACACAGCTGCCCGAGCTGGACGCTACCTTTCCTCTCCTCCGCTGTCTTATTCTCTCGCTATTTATCTTTGTATCTTCCTCTCCTCCTCTTTCCCAGCCTGTTTGTATTGTTTATATGTAAGATTGTCTGTGGAATGGCAGAGGTGGACACACACCCATGGTGTCTCAGCGTGCATGTTCTCCACCTAGCTTCATTTGCGTGTCTGTGTGGGTTTGTGTTTGTGCGTACACACATGCGCGTGTCAAAGTGTGTGTATGTTAGGGGGAGGATTGGTTTAAGGAGGGGTCAGTAACAAATTCCATCCCGCTTCCAAACTAGGTCACATGACCCAGAATGGAAGTTTAGCAATGACCAGCTGTAGTCCACATTACGCAGCAGGAGAAACTAAAGCACAATTGGTTAACTGTAGACAGGACAAGATATGAGTAGCTGAGTGAATTAGGAATTGGTCTCAGTGGACAACTGTTTTTATTCAGACAGTTCTGTCTAGAGATGTTGATATCTGTCAGTGATTTCATATTGTGTTTTTAGTACAGATATGATACAGATTTTTCTTGTTGTTTTTTTTTTTTTTATATAATGCTAATTTTAAAAAGCATTATGCTTCAACAATAAGACATACAGTGCAATAATAATCAATTTCCTGCAGTTGATTATTTATTGATTTTAATTATTTTTTTATTATTGTTTGTTTGCCTTAGTATTTATTTATTTATTTTTTTTGTTGCATTACATTGCAACAAGACATGCAATGCATGATTTAATATTAATTTAATTTAACATTCAAACAAAAACTGTGCATTTCCTGCAATTGATTATGTATTGATTTTAATTATTTTTGTTATTTTCCTTAGTATTTGTTATTTTAATTTTTAAAAAAATTTTTTGTCACATTACATAGCAACAATAAGACATACAACGCATGATTTAATATTAATTTTTATTTAACATTCAAGCATTAAAAAAAATGCATTTTCTGCAATTGATTCTTTATTGATTTTAATTATTTTTGTTGTTTATTTTCCTTAGTATTTGTTATTTTAATTAATTTTTTCACTTTTTTTGTTGCATTACATTGCAGCAATAAGACATACAATGCATGATTTAATATTAATTTAATTTACACTCAAACACAAAAACTGTGCATTGCCTGCAATTGATTATTTATTGATTTTAATTATTTTTGTTGTTTATTTTTCCTTGCTGTTTGTTATTAATTACATTTTTTTTTTACTTTTTTTTTTGTTGCATTACATTGCAGCAATAAGACATACAATGCATGATTTAATATTAATTTAATTTACATTCAAACATGAAAATTGTGCATTAATATTAATGCAATTGATAATTTATTGATTTTAATTATTTTTGTTGTTTACTTTCCTTAGCATTTGATTGTTTTGACTTAAATATGGGTTCATGTCATTTATGATTTTATGCTTGTTTGATAGTTGCATTATAGCTGTACAATATACAATTTAATAATAATTAAAAATGGCTTCTGACACGTTCTACCAGAAAAATGTTGCCTGAAAAAAAAAAAAAAAATCATTTTGCCTTGGGCTCAGTGAAAATGTCGCTAGGGCAAGGAAAAATTATTGGCCTGACCGGGTCAGCAGAATAAATATAATCCGTATTGTCAAGCCCTGTATGCTCATAACAGCACTGGCTAAAAAAGATATTGTATCCACAGCTTGACTCATATCATTGGAAAATGATAAAACATAAATCTTCTGACTATCTGCCTGTTTTTTTGGACAGAGAAAAGAGTGCTTGTCAGAGTTTCCATGGGCCATTGAAATGCACAAGTTAAAGGAAGCACAATCCTCTTCGAGAGCAGAGGCGGCGATAGCAAGCCTCTCAGTCATCTCCGTTATTTTGTTCAAGCTGCCCGGGGATTGCAAAATATTATACTCGTGTTTAAAGCGGGTACATTGAGTGACATAAAACGGCACGAATCATCTCTCTTATCACAGCCGCTTTATTTCTTAGTCAGTCGGGACATCTGCTGAAAAGAGCACCAGCGTCACGCTACATATAATCCCCAATGTACTCTCGGTAAGCCCTGCTCATGATGTGTTTGTTATACATATTTAAAGTCATCTGAATTTTATTTCAATAAATTATGTCACCCCAAGGATAGCTTGAATCGGTTTCCCATACACAGACCAGTGTAAAGCAGGGCAGACTGTTCTTTCATTTCGCTCGAGCTGACTGATAAATAACAAACATTTTTTATACACTGTCCATCGAGCATGTCTGCTGTTTTATCACCTGGTCAGATTGCCAAAGTAACCTCTTTTCTTTCCTTTTCTCGTTCCTCCACTCACTTAATCTCTCTCGCTGTCCTCCTACACACGTTGTTTCCTCTTTGGATATTTCATGGGGATTTCTCCAGGGAAAATTATTCTCTGCTACATGCCAATTTTGGGTTCTCACTGTTATTTTGAGGGAGAATGTTATCTTTGTCATTAAGTCATGTAATTCTGGATGGGTTTATGAATTTTTATGAGTTGGACTACGTTTAAAGGCATGGTTGAGTCAAAAATGAGCATTTTGTCATTATTTACGCAAACCCGTATGCTGTTGTATTTTGTGTATCACAAAATATTCATTTTTAAACAGTCTTCAGAGAAGCAGAACAAAATGTAGCCTAAGTTTAATCTTGACTCAAGAACCACTTCAGAACAATAACTGAGTCAATCTGATGAGTGCATGAATCATTATTTTGAGTTGGTTCTTTTCAGTTATCCCGCTGTCAAATGCAACTGATTTGTTAACATTGTTCAGCTCACTTAGTTTTAATAACAACCCTATGTCATTCCAAACCTGTGTGACTTACTTTCTTCCGTGGAAGATATTTTGATTAATGTTGGTAACAAAACCGTTTTGGTAACCATAGATGTCCATTGTATGGACAAAAAACACATTTCTTAAAACATTTTCATTTTTTAGAAGACTTACAGTTCTTTGCAAAAGTATTCATACCCCTTCATTTTTTTTTCACGTTTTATGTTGCAGCCTTATGTTAAACTGCTTTAAATTACTTTTTTCCCCACATCAGTTTACACTCCATACACTATAATGACAAAGCAAAAAAACAGATTTGTGTAACTCTGCAAATTCATTAAAAGTAAAACACTGAAATAAGTCCATTGTGTAAGTATTCATACCCTTAACTCGGTACTTAGTTGAAGCACCTTTACAGCCTCAAGTCTTTTTGGGTATGATGCACATCTGCATTTGCCAATTATCTGCCATTCTTCGCCTCATCTCTTCACCTCTCAAGCTCAGTCAGCTTGGATGGGGGCTGGCAGAAATTTTCAGGTTTCTCCAGAAATGTTTGATTGTGTTCAAGCCCAGGCTGTGGCTGGGTCACTCAGGGACATTCACAGAGTTGTATATAAGCCTTGCTTGCTGTGTGTCTATGGTCATTGTCCTGTTGGAAGGTGAACCTTCTGCCCAGCCTGAGTTTCTGAATGCTCCGGACTGCGTTTTCATTAAGGCTATCTCAATATTTTGGTGCATAGAGCTTTCCTTCTACTCTGAGTCTTTCAGTCCCTGCTGCTGATAAACAGCCCCACAGCTTGAGGCTGCTACCAGCACACTTTACTTTTAGGATGGTACTCTGCAGGTGATGAGCAGTGCCTGGTTTCCTTCAAACATGATGCTTGGAATCGAGGTGCATCAGACCAGAGAATGTTGTTTCTCACAGTCTGAGGGTCCTATAGGTGTTTTTTTTTTTTTTTGCAACTTCCAAGTGGGTTTTCATGTGTCTTCACTGAGGAGTGGATTGAGTTTGGCCACACCACCATAAACACCAGATTGGTGGAGTGGTGGAGTGCTACAGTGATGTTTGTCCTTCTGTAAGTTTCTTCCATCTGCATATTTGTTCATGGAGCTCAACTAGAGTGACCATCAGCCTCTTGGTCACCATTCTAACCAATGCACTTCTCCATCAATTGCTCAGGTTGGCCAGGAGGCCATCTCTAGGAAGAGTCCTGGTTGTTTTAAACTTCTTCCATTATGGATAATGGAGACTACATCCTTCTGTGAACCTTCAAAGCAGCGGAATAGTTTTCTGAACTCTTCCCCAGATCTTTGTATAGAAGCAAGACTGTTTCTAAGCTAGGCCTGTCGCGATTATTAAATAACCGTCTGATCGCGGTTATTTCATCTAATCGCGGTCAATTCAGACAACTATATTTTGGTCTTATTTTTAGCATAAAGCATTTGGATTTACTTCGGTTTTTTATGGTTTCTACCAAGATCCGGCAACACGAGCGAGTCAAGGCTCCTGTTGCTCTTTTACTGCTTTACCTGTGATTCACCAATGGATTCACCACACATACTACAGAAGAGAAACACATCTATGCACGTTAAAAACCTCATTAACAACTAGCTGTTCAGTTCGCTTTCGCACACACTGTATTAAAGCCAGATTCTGACCTGAGATTTTTCCCCCTTCTCCCAAAACAAGCTTATTCTACTATTTCAGCTATTAATAGTTCCGTTTTGTACGTAATGGCAAAGTGATATTTCGTTTCATTTTTTTTTATTAAGTTAATTTAGAAAAACGTTTGGAGCATGTTTTGTTCGTTAAATATTCGTTTTTGTTTTAAAAGTAATGAACAGAAGACTGTTCTGTTTGATCAGTTTGCCCTCTCAAATCATCACGATTAGCCTAAAATAAAAAAAAATCTATAGATGTAAAACAGTTCAAGTATATAACAGTATTAGTTTAAACGTTAAACCTAGATAAATGTGCGCTATTAGGTGCATATCCAATCGTTTGTGCGGAGAGTGGAAGCTGAAGCGCGCTTTGACATGGAGGCGCCAGTGCGAACATGTTTTTTCTTTCAGTGGAAACAATAAAAAAAACAATTCTCACAAAGGTAAGAGTAATACATCATTCGGAACTGTAAAGGTTCTACTTTTATTTGTGTGCACTCACAATATTAACAAAACAGTGCTTTTATAAAATAAAACTTTCTGCCGTCTCGTTCTTGAACAGGGGTGCATTTTCCGTACAACGACGTAACTCGCTGATTAACCTCCATAGTACGATGCATTGATGTGGAAACGAACTAGCTAGTCACGACTGTTTCCCGAACGTCGCATCTCCGTCCTTTGAACCACATTAGTTCAACAATGTAGGGCCGTTGTTAATGACGTCACCAAGTAATAATTTACGCTATTTAACTTATTAGAGCTCTAAAATACAGCTATGTTAAACATGGCACCTGATGACTAATTTACTATTTTTGTTCCATGTTATTTCACATTATTTGATGTTTCATTCATGGCGGTTTCCCACTTACATCATACTCCGGGGTTCCCATAGGCATTTATGCGCATGCGCATTATTCAAAAACGTCGCTTGCAGAGGAAGCTTAAAAATACATATATTAAAATGCATTTATATTTAGATCGAGTGAAAGATATAGATTGTACTGCATGTAAGCTTGCTTACTGTGCCCAAGAGCATAATTTATTGAGCCTATATGTCATACTAACAAGGAACTATGCTTCTAACCACAGGTCGAGAACTGTAGTTCCAACCACGTAAGTTTGTGACGCTGTTTGCAAATGTTCGTTTGAACTGATTTCGGGAAACACTGAATCGTTGAACTATGTTGGTAACGACGGAACTTGCGACCATAGTCGGCTTACGATGCTTTTGGGAAACGCACCCCAGGAGCGCTTCACAAAAATGAACCGAAACTCAGCGAATACATGCCTCACAGCCATGATAAATATATATAATATATATAAATAGAAAGCTGTAAATTATTGCTTAATGAAATAAATCAAAAACAAAAACTCTTTCATTATGTAATCCACAAAGATGCATTTCTTTCTAAAGGCGCATCCAAAGAGGAGATTGGAATTAGGATCTTTGCAACATTGACTCAGAATACACTAGTTTATTAATAAATAATTCAAATATCCCCTTACTATTTCCCCCCGATACATTCAGTTGTAATTAATTTTGCCGGTGCTTTGTGGCAAGTTTCAGCCTATTGTGTGCGCTTGAACACGGATATCTTCGAGCTGTGCTGGCCCGAAGCCCGGCTCTGCTTCTGTAAATGCGGTTGTCAGTCACTAATTAGGGGCCAAGCACCAGAGGTGCGGTGGCACCTATTGTATCCGTTGGCGTTATTATTAGGGGCCAAGCACCAGAGGTGCGGTGGCACCTATTGTATCCGTTGGCGTTATTATTATTCCGCTTCTTCTTCTTCTTCTTCTTCCTCTTCCGCCGCAAGTCTATGGCAGCCCATAGAACCGCTTGCGGGAAAGTTGTATAATTTTGCACACTGATAGAGGACAGTCCCAACATTAACCATAGCAAGTTTGGAGTCTCTAACTCAAACTCTCTAGCGCCACCACTTGTCCAAACTTTCAAAAGATTTATGCTAATAACGTTTGAACCGTAAGGCACACAACAAAAATTCTTTTTTCCTCTGATTCCTTGGCTTATGCCGAGTTGAATGGACACCAAAATTCAAAAATCGTAAGGTTTAGTTTTTTCGCTATTCTCAATTGTTCGTAAAACCTACTTTTTCGAACTCGTCCTAGGCCGTTGCGCCGATTGTCACAAAAATTGATCCAGATCATCTTCAGACCATGCTGGCAAAAAGTTATGGAATTCAAGTCGATTCGTCCAGCCGTTCACGAATAACACGCGAAAGAATTCTAAGAAAAGCTAGCAAAAATCAATGTGAGGCTATATCTCCGTAATAGTTTGTCATATTGACACCAAACTTGGTGTGTGTTATAACAAGCATGACCTGAGCCTACCTGCAGTGTTTCGGTGCAGTGCCCCCTAGTGGTCAGGAGATACGAAAAATGGCTATTTTTCTTTATAACGTCTGAATGATTTGTCCAAAAATCACAAAACTGGTCTCTTTAGATTCGGTGTGTCATACCGAGTCGAACCATATCCAATTTTCCCATGTCAGCCATTTTGGGTGTCGGCCATTTTGAATTTAGCTTTAAAATGCTGTATCTTAAGAACGGATTAGCGTATCGTTTCGACATTAATTACAAAAATGTTCGGCACCATGCCCTGAATGTACATAAAAATTTTAATAAAACAATAAAAAGTTATAACGAAATTTCGAAAAATGCTAATAACTTTTGCGTACATTAGCCTATTGTCATGAACCTGATGTCAAAAGATTCCTTGGGTCAAGCCGAGAACGTTGATACCCATAATGCCAATATTGGCCAAACTTCCTGTCCGCCATTTTGATTAATGTACAAAATCTATTTTTTCGAACTCCTCCTAGACCGTTAGTCCGATCTTCACCAAATTTGACTCAGATCATCTTCAGACCATGCTGACAAAAAGTTATGGATTTTGTGTCGATACACGAAACCGTTTTCGTTTAGCGCATCAACGAATTTACTGGAAAGATGCCAAATTGCATCCGAGTCTGTATCTCTGCAAAGCTTTGACATATTGACACCAAATTTTATATGTGCTATTGTCACCACACTCTGACCAAGCCACATCAATTTGGTAACAGTGCCACCTATGGGTCAGAAGTAATACGCCATTCACTAAACATTAATAATGAAATTTACAAAAATGCTAATAACTTCTGTTTACATTAGCCTATTGGAATGAAACTGATGCCAATAGATTCCTTGGGTCAAGTCGAGAACATTGATACCCATTATGCCGAAATTGGCCAAACTTCCTGTCCGCCATTTTGATTAATGTACAAAACCTACTTTTTCGAACTCCTCCCAGACTGTTAGTCCGATCTTCACCAAATTTGACTCAGATCATCTTCAGACTATGCTGGCAAAAAGTTATGAATTTCGTGTCGATATACGAAACCGTTTTCGTTTAGCGCATCAACAAATTTGCTGGAAAGATGCCAAACTACATCTGAGGCTGTATCTCTGCAAAGCTTTGACATAATGACGGCAAACTTTGTGTGTGTCATTGTCATTTCACACAGAACACGTCACATCAATTTGAAAACAGCACCACCTGTTGGTCAAAAGTGATAAGCCATTAAATTTTATTACGATTGGTTGTAATTATGATTTTTCAGCCATTTCAACTGATATTATCCTAAAATGGCTTAAGTTACTCACTGTTGTAGTCGGTCTGCTGCTCCTTGCCGTGCTTAACTCCTCATTCTGCCTCTTTTGTGCTTGGCCCCGCAATTGCTGCTTGCAGCTATATTGTTACCTGTATTTTTCGGAAGGGAATGCGGTTGTCACTGCCGTATTTTACTGAATTATGTGTGTACAGAACGCTTTTAAAGAGTAAAAGGTGAACTGACAACTGAATTTAGTTGCAGTGTGTATGTGGCCAGAACGGTCGCAGAGAGGACAGAATAGACGGAATAGTAAAAAAAAAATTACTGTACGGGCACAGCAAATTTATTGTTCATGATTCTCGAAATATAAGAAGAAAAATCTAAATATTGGTGTGGGGGTTTATATTAATGTGTTTCTGAAGGTAACTCTGGTTTTCAGAAATGTTTCAATGTTATTTTGCCCCAATCACAATCCTTTTTAACAATTTATTGAACAAAGTGCATTAAAAATGTATGTCAAAGCCATAAAACAGACAATAAATCGCCATAATCGTCAGTGCCCTAAACCAGACAATTAATTGACATAATCGCAATTATTTCTTAGACAATTAATCGTCAGCCAAATTTCATAATCGTGACAGCCCTATTCTAAGCTCTACAGGTGGCTATTTTGACCTCAGGACTCAGGGTTTTTGCTCTGATGTGCATTTTCAGCTGATAGATCTTTACTGAGAGGCCACTTGAAAAAGGGCTGAATACTTATGCAATGGAATCATTTCAGTCTTTTATTTCTAATAAATTTGCAAAGTTGTTACAAACCTGTTTTGTGCTTTGTTATGGTATATGGAGTGTATATTGATGTGGTGGGGGAAAAGTAGTTTAAAGCAGTTTAATATAAGGCTGCAACATAGCATACTTTCGTAAGGCACTGTATGGCATGTTATGGACCATTTTGTGCTTGTTTGCTGCTTTTTTGTCATTTCTTTGAGCTTAACAGCCATGGTCTCTATGAACTGTTGTTGTATGGAAATGATTTGCGATTTCTGTGTATATCTTTCGTTGTCATCTACTAATAATTATGACTCCTGTTCCTTATTGGAATATTTATCTGGCTGATTAAAACTGATAATTAGACTATTGTCATTTTTGCCTGTGCTGCATTCCATAAGCTCTTATTCTTTATTTAAAGAGACAGTTCATCCAAAAAATTAAAATTACGTCATTAATTATATACCTTAATGTCGTTCCAAACACGTAAGACCTTCGTTCATCTTCAGAACACACTTCGTTAAAATAGTCCATGTGACATCAGTGGTTCAACCGTAATTTTATGAAGCTACAACACTTTTGACCGCAAAAAAAAAAAATGTTAACACTTTCTTTTCTTTCAAGTCATATTCAATGCATGAAATTGTTGAATAAATTTGTAATTTTGGTTTTCTTTGTGCAAAAAAAGTATTCTTGTCGCTTCAGAAAATTAAGGTTGAACTACTGATGTCACATGGACTATTTTAATGATGTCTTTACTACTTTTCTAGGCCTTCAATGTGTCAGTTGTATTGCTGTCTAAGCAGGGTCAAAAAGCTCTCAGATTTCATCAAAAATATTCTGAAGATAAACGAAGGTCTTACGGGTTTGGAACGACATGACATTCATTTTTGGGTGAACTATCCCTTTAACATCTCAAAAACCATTGAACCTTAATGTTTTGTCCTCATTACCATAGGCCCCCTTCCCCTTATAGGAAGTGATCATGTGACACAGCGTGTGCAGGATTGCAATCATTGCCTGACTGCTTTATGAAGCCGAGCTGTTTCCTGAGCTGTCATAGGTAATGTTTGTCACGTTCAATATCACGCAGAAATGTCCTCTGGCCAGAGAGTTAAAGAAAAGAAATGCTCTGGGCAGCACAGACACGAATTGATTTGAAATATTTATAAAAATCGATAAGAACACACTGCAGCGCTTAACTTGTCTTCTCGTCTCCCCTGTGACCGGTCTCTTCCACTAGTTCTCTGCCTTTAAATAACTCTGAGAAACTGCACTGCACCTCATTGGTCATTATATCATTCAAGTGCAAGTTGAAAATAATACGGTTTGATTATTGACGGACAGGCCCACACTACATCGGTGCCCGCGGAAACCTGCAGAATTTGAAAGTGTGTTATTCACGAGGTCACGTTGTTAGGTTTGATTACGCATACAGCTACCAATAAGAGTACATTCACTTTCGTTTAACACATTTTTCCAAATTTAAATATATATTTTACCCAAAATGAGCAAAATCAATTAGAAAATTTCGAAATCTTTTTCTTGGATTGTAATGAATCGGTATGCTTTTAAATTAAGTAAACGCAAACTGTTTTGATGTCTTGTACAGTGTGGAAAATGAAATGGTCACAATGGAGTCTTTTGACTCAGCCTGTTTCCATGTTTTTCATAATATCAGCATTTATTCTTTCCCAGCCGCTGCCCGCTGTACCTATGCTGACAGGTCTCCAACCTTACATTAGTGTGGAAATAAGTCAAATCCTTAATGCCTTGTTTTTCTTGCACTTTTTTCCCTTCTCTCTCACCCTCTTAAGACAGGAAAGGGTTACTTTCCATGTTTCCTGTCCAATTCCCTCAGCTCCAGCTCCTTTCGGATCACTTTCTTCATACTAAACATTCCCAGGCTCCCATAACCTCCTGGCTTCCTTACACTGGCCAAAAGAGATCCCAGGTGAGAGTGTGGGCGAACCTCCTGTTTTTAAGGATAAAAATCTCTCCGCGTTTTGCCTCCTGACAACGGTGGTGGTGAAACGTGGTTTCTTTTTCAGCTTTCCTTGATCGCAGGCATGGGAAAACAGTTATTTGAGAAATCTATACCAGTCATTTGGCTCAGAGTAAGGCCAAGCTGATTGGTGAAACTCAACTTTTAGTGCTCAAGTGAGCAATGTTGTCTTCTCAAATACTTTAAACAATAATTTAGAACCGGACTATCATGAGGCAGTTCTGGTTCGTTCCAGGGAGGAAGCAGAATTTTAAAATCTTGTCATTGGATTTTAAAGCTGTCACTAATGTTACCATGACAGGAGTTGAAAGGCGCTAATATAGCAGAAGTGGTCTGTGATCAGTCTTAGAGATAAAGATGGTTTAGCGCAACATAGTCACGTGACACTCGATACATCCTGTTGAATGTTCACTTTGAACGTTTAGATGTGCTTAGAGAAGACCTCTTAAAGAAATAAGACATATCTGCTATTTTTTCTAATATTACTCCCTCCTTCCCAACAGTAAAATCCAAAAATAATCTTATCAGCATGTTTTAACTGCGCACTCGCAATAAAGGACACGTAGTGTGGTTCGTGTTTTATAATCCTGATGTTCATCTCTTGTCTTTGTCCCGTTCGCTATCTTTTCCCACGGATTCTCTTCCAACTCTTTTTCTCTCTGAGCACCTGACAGATGGATGGAGAGAGAAAGAGAGCGAGGGAAAGAGCTTTGGATGTACGATCACCCCCGCTTTGACCAAAAAATGCCGGTCTTTGTAAATGGAAACACGGGGCCGAACGGAACAAACAGCAATGTTATTTGGGCCTGACCCAGTGATGGACCTGCTGAGACAGTCTAAATATAGTCCCGTGGTGTACTGACTAATTGCCCCGTGAGCAGTAATCATTCCCAGCCTCTGAAACCTCTTAAACTGCAAAGAGAGTCGAGTCACTGCTGCCCCCCTGCTGCGCCGGAGCCAAATACCAGAACGAGCTGAACTGAGCGAGCAGATCCGTACAGAGATGAACCGGAAGCTTCTCTTATGTTTTCAGGTGGCTTTCCACACCGGTGGGGTTCATTTGAACAGGATATGATCAGGATTGTGTATTTTTCTAATGTTGTATTGCATTTGAACTTGAGCTAATACCCTTGCGTAACAAATAAAACAGAGTAACTATGTTTTAAAGAGCACTTTGGCCAAGGCAATCCTGTTTGGACCTTTTAGTCACTCCCTTAGATTATTAGGGATGGGAATCATAAGAACTTTTCTGGTTCCAATTCCTTAAAGACTCTGTTAAAGATTAGTTCGCATCTGAGTTCAGATTTCCTGATAATTTAGTCACCCTTCATCCAAGATCTTCATGTTTTTCTTTCTACAGGTCGAAAAGAAAAGCGTTCCAGGATTTTTCTCTATATAGTGGACTTCAGTGGGGATCTACACAATTCCAGCCAAGGAATAAGGGTCTTATCTAGTGAAATGATTGGTCATTTTCTAAATAAAAATCAAATGTGTATACTTTTATAACCACCAGTGCTCGTCTTGCACTAGCTCTGTGTCCACGACTTCATGTATTACGTAGTTACATTGGAAAGGTCACGTGTGGTGTAGGCGGAAGTACCAACCCAGTATTTACAAAGAGAATGTGCAAAGACAGTCAAATACAAAAAAAGGTAAAACAACGATGTCGGATGATTTTTACAGTGAAGGAGAAAATGAGATGGAGTTTTTCCACCTTACCATACATTTTTGAACCAGAGTACACGGAACTAAACGCACTTGACCTTTCCAATGTGATTACGTAATGCGGACGCGCATCACAGAGCTAGTGCAAGATAAGGTTTTGTGGTTCAAAAGTATATTAATTTTTATTTTTTCTTAGAAAATGACTGATTATTTTGCTAGACAAGACCCTTATTCTTCAGCTGGGATTAGAGCCCTGCACGGGCCTCAAATATAGGCCCTAGCTCAGCCCTGGCCCGAGATGCTCAGGCCCTAGTCCGACAGCTTATCAGAATTCTCTGTCCGAGCTCGACCTGAGCCTGTCTTTTTTTCCCCCCTTCTTCCAAAACAGCTTATACTATTGTTTCAGCTATTAAAATAGTTCATGGCAAAGTGATTATATTTTGTTTCGTTTTTTTATTAAGTTAATTTAGAAAAACGTTAGAAGTTTGTTAAATATATATATATTTCTTTTAAAGTATCGACCAAGCGGCCAGCGGAAGACTGTCTGTTCAATCAATTTTGCCTTCTCAAATCATCACGACTTTCCTAAAATAAAATCTATACATATAAAACAGTTCAAGTATAAAACAATGTTAGTTTAAACGTTAAACCTAGATAAATGTATGCTATAAGGCGCATATCCAATCATTTGTGCGGAGAGTGGAAGCTAAAGCCGCTTTGCAGGACATGCAGGCACCAGCATAATCACTTGCATTTTTTTTTTTCAGTGGAAACTATTTGAAATATTTCGTCGTTTTTGCTCATAAAGGTAAAAGTAATACATCATTCGGAACTGTAAAGGGTCTACTTTTATTTGTGTGCACTCACGATATCAACAAAACGTTGCAAACGGTGCTTTTATAAAATAAAGAAAACAAACATGATGCGCTTTCTGTCGTCTCAACAGGAGCGCTTCACAAAAATGAACTAAAACACAGCAAATACGTACCTTACTTAACGAAAATAAAACAAATCGAAAAGAAAAACTCTTTCATTATATAATCTGTAAAAATGCATTTCTTTCTAAAGTCGCGTCCAATCTTTGCGACACTGACTCAGAAAACACTAGTCTATTAATAAATAATTGAAAAATCTCCTTACTATTTTCCCCCGACACATTCATGGTAATAACTTTTGCCGGTGCTTCGCGGCAAGCGGCTATTGCGTGCGCTTGAATGCGGAACGGTTCCAGCTGCGCTGAAGACGCACCTGCTGCTGCTGCCGCTGACGGAGATACTGAACACTGAAAGCGAAGTCTCACGTTGTTGCTACCAGTGCGGATTTTTTTTTTTATCATCATAACTGGTGGATGTCAAAAATATACGAATAAGGAGAAGCCTAAAACAGGCCAGAAGCCCGGTCCGCGTCTAGACTATTATGTGAAAATTGTCCCGAAGCCTGGCCCTAGGGACATAAAAAAGTCGGGGCCCATTGGACTCGGGCTGAAATGCAGGGCTCTAGCTGGGATTGTGTAGAGTCTTTTAAAGCTGCATTGAAACTGCAATTTGGACCTTCATCTTGCTGATCCCCATTGAAGTCCACTATATTGAGAAGAATCCTGGAATGTTTTTCAAAAAAACTTAATTTTCTTTTTGACTGAAGAAAGTCAAAAACACGAGGCACTCCCAAAATCATAAGAACTTTTCTGGTTCCGATTCCTTAAAGACTCTGTTAAATGATTAGTTCGCATGTGAATTATAATTTCCTGATAATTGAGTCACATCTCATCCAAGATTTTAATGTTTTTCTTTCTACAGGGCAAAAAGAAATTAAGGTTTTTGAGGAAAACGTTCCAGGGTTTTTCTCCATATAGTGGACTTCAATGGGGATCAACACAATTCCAGCTGAGGAATAAGGGTCTTATCTAGTGAAGCGATCTGTCATTTTCTAAAAAAAAATAAAAAAAACAATTTGAATACTTTTTAACCACAAACGCTCTTCTTGCACTACCTCCACAATCCGTGTCTACATTTTACGTAATCACGTTGGAAAGGTCACTCCATCTCATTTTCTTCTCCAACTTCAAAATCATCTGACATCATTCTTTTACCTTTTTTGTTAAGGGTGTTAGACTTTCTTTGCACATTCACTTTGTAAACACTGGGGTGACCTTTCCAACGTGACTACGTAATGTGTGAAGTCGAGCTAATGCAACGCAAGCGTTTGTGGTTAAAAAGTATCTAACTTTGTTTTTTTTTTTTTTTTGGCCAAGCTTTTCTCTAGATAAGACCCTTATTCCTCTGCTGGGATCGTGTAGAGCCCTTTGAAGCTGCATTGAAACTACAATTTGGACCTTCAACCCACTGATCCCCATTGAAGTCCACTATATCCTGGAATGTTTTCTTTGAAATCCTTAATTTCTTTTCAACTGGACAAAGAAAGACATGAACATCTTGGATGAGTAAATTATGAGGGGTGAGTAAATTATCGAGAAATTAATTTTGGAGTGAACTAATCCTTAAATTTAACTAAATAAATGCTATAATAAAGTTATGCTATACATTATAAACATAATGCTTGTAAAGTCATTACTTATGTTTATTTATTTTTTTGCTCTGTTCTGAATCAGAATGTGTTCTGGTTTCCCAGCTTTATAAATCAGTGTGTAAATCACCAGCAGATTGTCAAAAGATTTCTCAGACTGGCAGCGTTGCTCTTCGTGCAATCAGTAGAAAGCACTCTGCCTGTCAAGTAACATGAGATACTATGTATGCTACCTGCTTCCGAGCAGAGCTACACAAACCTGTGACCAAAGCTTAACCTGCGGTCTCACATAGGAAGTGGCCGCCACCCACCGGATATCCTTCTAACTCCCACGGCTAAATAAAGCCATAGCGCAGAGCAGCTGATAGCTAGTGAGATGTTCGCCCTCTGCTGCTTCAGCATGTGCGGTTATGACACCGCTGCTCGACCGGAGCGCGACACAAAGGCTCAGTCTCTTCCTTTCTCGTTCACGCTTACATTCTACATTGTAGTTGGAAACTTCCTGTTCTTTTTACATACTTCTCTGAGTAAGAGCATTTGCCCTCTGCAGAGTCAGTGCTGGGTTTATGATAAACAAACAGAAAGGCAGCGACAGGATTAAGTCATGAAACAAAGAGCTTCCTTTCTAATGCTCATTTTAAATTTAGACGTTACGTTCTTAAAAGGACAAGAATGAGGTCTATCTTGAGAACATCAGTGAATTTTACCTCTCCAGATAGCAAGCTTTTAATTCACCTCAAAAGGCTTGACTATATTTAGCCTTGCCTAGAATTGTTTTCCTAAATTACTCAAGGCTTTAAAAATACAGCCATATTAAAACTAAATTATGGTGCATAGTATAGGCCAGTTGAAACATGTACTACAACAAATAATAATTTAATTAAGTCAAATTGGTTTTCATTTGCCCATGAAATGGTTCACACTCACTGACTCATGCGTACCCACTCTGGCTGCTTTTAACACATTCAGGAAGTTGCAGTAAATCACCATGACAAAACAAGGAAGCATGTACGAAAGCGGAAGTCATGAGTCAGCATTACTCCTAAGACTGGCGTATCCCACCAGCTCCTTTACAGAGGATGTGATTATCATTACATGGAGCTTTCGGTTTCTCATTCACATGGAGACAGATGTTGTTTTTTGTTGATTCGCTCACTGGTCAATAAAGAACTAGCTAATATCAGTATATAGAGCAGGAAGTGTCCCAGACATATTAAGATGAAGACCTTCTAACACAAAACTTAAGTTGTTTTAGTAACTTGTCACATTATAGAATTGAGTTGATATGTGGTCGCAAGTGTGTTTGTCTATATAGACTATTTAAAGAAATAGTTCACCCAAAAATGACAATTCTGTCATTAATTACTCACCCTCATGTCGTTCCAAACCTGTAATACCTTCGCTTGTCTTCGGAACACAAATTAAGATATTTTTGATGAAATCTGAGAGCTTTCTGACCCTGCATAGACAGCAACGCAACTGACACAAATGTTGCCATTAATGAAAACAAAAATAACGACTTTATTCAACAATTTCTTCTCTTCCGTGTCAATCTTCGCTGCTTGTTCACGAAAGTACCACTACGCATGCGAAATAAATTTATCAAACACTGTATACTAAGTTAAATATAAATGAATCCTTAAAGCCACAAAAGTTACTGATTCCCTCTTTTCTTTTGTTCTTTGATTAACAGTAGGGCTGGGCGATAATTCGATAACGATAATTTTCGCGATATAATTTTCCTCGATAAAACGATATGAAGAGTTCGACAAATGTTCCATATAATTTTAATATTATGTGCCAAAAGCGGAACGAAATAGCGCGACTCATTTGAATCGCGCCACACGGACCGTTTATCCGCTCGGACCAAAGTTTAAACTGCCGCGGGCTTACTAGACGAGATGCATTTATTATCTAGATGCGGCACGGACGCGCCTGGAACAACCGAGCGCGTCGCGACCGCGTCGCTTCGCTTCGCTTCCGTAATGAGCGTAGCTGCCGCGCGCCTACATTTGAAATAACGAACTTGAACGCGCAAAAGACGCGATATGTGAACGGCTCCGTCACGCGAGCACTAAACAGCGCTGTGAGATCCAGTGTGAAACACTTGAATTCAGCGATGAACACACATGACTCTGTGATTCAAACTAGTTTAAAGCTGTGTGCAACGAGACAGTCAGAAAGCTTTTCAATCTACACATCGCCATCATTTACCATGGATTTACTGTAGTAACACTCACTGCACCATGGTATTGTGGCAGCAATGTGGGATATTCACACTGAATTTTATTACAGGAATAATGGTATATAATTATAGTATGTGTGTATTTGTGATTAAGCTATAGCATGTGTGCATTTAATGAAATAGGCTACCTATAAAACCATGTAGTTATATTTTTACCATGGTATTGAGGTACCATTATGTGTGGTTTTAACTGTGTTTATCATGATTTAAAGTGTATGCTTGCTACTATGGGAGACCAATGTTAAAAAAAAAAAAAAAAAAAAATGGGTCAGAATAAATTTAACCATATAAAACTGAGGTTGCTACAATTTTTACAGATGTTACTAATTGATAATGAACAAAAAATTACCTCTGCATCCTCAAGCTACTATCAAATGTACATTTCTAAGAGACAAAAAAAGTGATTTTATTATTATTATCAGACAACCCAAACCCTGTTTCTTGATTTGAAACAATATAACTTAGAATATGCAGAATTAATTTTTCTATTTAGATATTTATTTTCTTAAAGAAAATTAGTGATCTGGTTTCTACAACTTTTACTTTGGAGCAAAAATCTGACTTTAAACTTGAAAGAAATAGAGATTTGACTTTTATCGTGATAATTATCGATATCGACTGATATGAAAAAAATTATCGTGATAATTTTTTTGCCCATATCGCCCAGCCCTAATTCACAGACATCACAGCAGCTGGGTTATTAGCTTATTTGGCTGCTATTACTTTTTACAGCTGCCGCTGCTGAACATGACGTGGATCTGACACACATGCCCGTAGTTTAATTTGTGCTTTAATATGAAATAGGGCTGTCACTAACGGTTATTTTGGCAATCGCATAATCTGTCAATTATTCTGACGTTTAATCAAGTAATTGGATCATAATAATTAATATTTTTGTAGTAATAAGAATAGGCCGTTGGTGCCGATAGCCTTGTCGGCATTGCGCTACGGGTGTCCCGAGTTCGAATCCCGGCTCGAGGACCTTTCCCGTTAAATATTTTCAACACTGTTAAACTGTAAAGATTGTAACACGCTAATTTTGACAGCACTAATATAAATATATACACACAAGATAAAATGTTTCATACTGTTAAATAAGATGTGGGCCTTATCTTTTAATGTCTATCCAAAAAGATTTCAATTGTGCCTGCATTGGGGCTCTTTTTTTTTTTTTTTTCTCCATTCTGCAAGCTCTTCATCTGCACTGAGAATTAGCTGTAATGATGTGGCTGCTCTGGGGACAATCAATTTACTACGCTTAGCATGTGATGTCTCTCAGCTTTACAGTAAGGTCACCTGTGGCTTTGACTAATGGTGAATTCCCTTTACATTGTTTCCCCTGCTGGTTTCTATACATTTGAGTTTAGGAAGGGTAATCTTTAAGGATATAGTTTGAATTAAATGCTTAGAATACTACATTTATTTAGCTGTGTTGTAAAATGACAGAATTTTCTTCAGCACAAAGCAGACATCAGCAGAATTGCCCAGGCAGCCGTAGAGGTGGGTGTGTTGTTGGCAAAGGGTGGGGGTGGGTGTAATGATATTAGTAGTGATTGGCTAATTTATGAGGCTCTTTAGTTATTCATGTTGAGTGTCGCCCATCCATCATAGAGTGCTGAAGGAAGTCAACCTGCACCGTTTAACTGGCAGACCAGAGGAGCATTGAAAACCACGTCATGCTGTGGAAACTACCGCTGCTCAAGCAGAACATGACATAGTTTCATAGTTGCACTCATATGAGGGGGTTTGCCCAGGAACTGTAGGTGGACAAACAAACAAATTTATACCGAAAAACCCCCGGCATCATGAGGATCTTGTGCTCCATCAACAGGAATTCTCCAGCAGAGAGTTAAAGCACACGAGGGACAGCAACACTTTTTTCCTTCACTCGCTCATGTTTTTCACACACTCTCACTCCATCTTTCACATCCTTCAGATGCATGTGTTTTTGCTAACATTTTATGTTCTTAGCAGGAGAGTATCTCATGCTTAAACTGCAGTTTGGCCATGTGAATGTTCTTGAAATGTTCTTGAAAACGTATTTTACACACAAAAAAAAGTGAAATCTGGCCGAAATCTCCAGGTCCAATCTATTTGGCTGACTTCTACACTTTACTGGAGCCCCATCTGGAAACAAAGATGTGTTAACAAGTTCCCATGCTGCCGCATTGAGAACTTCTGAGGAACAACTACCCTTGTTTTTTTTTCTCAGAGTTCAGATGAAACATCAAAAATCTCCTAAAGGGTATAATGACATGGATTTTTTATTATTTTAAAATGTTCTTTGAGTTTTACTTGCATACATTACTTACTTGCTATGTTAATGAAGTTTTACACACACACACACAAAAAAAAAAAACAAGTATGTGGAAAAAATATTATTTTCAACCCTCGTTCGGACCCTCTGTCTGAAACTACCTGTTTTTAAGAGGTGGGTCTTTTACAGCTTCTCAGAAGTTGGCCACTGTTGTGATTGACAAACGTTATTGCACAGGAAACAGTATCAACGCCCCCTTACAATTGCAAGTGAGTGTTTTGACAACATGATTGAATATAAAATGGTAATTTCCAGACAAAGCATTATGAAATAATTTACTTACCGTTTGTGATGCAGCTGCAGTCAGATCTAGTACCGCTTCATTTTTCAACAAATGTTTCTTTGTGAACTCTCCATGACACTGTGCCTCGATTACAAAACAACATGCTCCGAAGTCCAAACAATCCTCTGACATGATCCGTGTCATTAAAAATAAAATATCCACTTGTTCCTTATGCAGGGATCCTGTTGATATCTGTACAAATATGCAAATGTGCAACTGTTTAAACCAAATGCATCAAAACGAAGGAGTAGCACTGAAACCTTTTTGTAATTGTTAGAATGATCACTGATGAGCGATTTCCACAGAAAACTGATTGTGCAGACCAAACTGTAAGTTGTAGAAACTTGAAACTTGGAGGGATGGTAGTACTGAAACCACCTACAACGTGACTGAAGCTCGCCCCAATCGGCCTGATGGGGGCGCTACAGCAATTGAAAGTACAAAATAACTCAGAAACCATCAGTCGTAAGCTCAAGTGTCTTATGTCATTGGAGTCCTTGGCTCATGATTCGATTGTGGTGAAATTTTTGGGTATTTTGCATTTTTTGCAAAACCTACTTTTCCTACTAGTCCTAGGTTTTTTCACCCAATCGGAACCAAACCAGTGCAGAAAGATTCCCTGGAGAGTGAATATCAATAATTATCAAAAAAAATTGAACTTTCGACCCACCGTGGCAAAGGGATGCTAAAACTTCGAAGGGGGCAGGGCAATTTTTAGTAAAATTCCTATAACTCCTGAACGGAATGACATATCTTCGCCAAACTCGGCACACTTGTGTAAGATCTGAAGCTGAGGCCACAAGAAAAAACATGGAGATTGGCCACTTGGTGGTGCTATAAGAGGGGGAAAAAAACATAAAAATGGCTGTAACTAGGCAACCATTTGTTCTATCCACATGAAAATTGCTGAGCACCTATTAGACAAGGTTAACAGAGGCAGATCGGAATGAAACTCTGTGGCCCTGTTTGACTCACAGTTCCAGTCTGGAAAAAAACACCACAGTGCAGGACTCTCTAGGTCCATTATTGTCAAGAACATGTTGAAATTTACCCTTTGGGAAGCTATAACGGGGTCCTTTAGAAAACGGGCCTGTCTAAATATACCCAAAAGCCTATAAAGCCTAAACAAAAACTCAAAACTTCACAAAAGCCACCGAGAACATGCAACAGGTGATTCTTAACAGGCATGCCAAGTTTCAGGGAGATTGGACCACATCTGGCACTACAACAGTCAGAAATGTTATAAAAACATCTTATTTCTATGGTAAATCACCTGGATTTGACAAAAATGTTTTTTTAATAATTGATTTAGGTGGTTACAGGCTTGCTAAATAGTATGTAATGTCTTTTTCCTTATGTGCTTCAATACCTAAAGCGCTTGAACCCTGGTAATCGCTGCTTGCGGCTATATTTTGTTTTTGCTTTTGACGCGACACAATGCGACACTTGCATTCAGCGTATTCAAGTGATCAGCCGTTAAGCTACTGAACGCCAGTGGGCAGGGCCTATGGTGAGAAGATGACTATTCTTTGCTCTGGAGGTGGTGTTTATGTTAATGCTTGCACCTCAGATCCGAACGAGCTGTTTTTGGAGCTTGATTAAATAAATGCTTTGTTTATAATGAGGAAGGCGTTTTAAGCTATGAAATTAGCAGGATGTTTTCATGGTAAAAAGACCTCATGTATGCTAAAAGATCAAGGCAAATTTGATTTCTCATGTCATGAGCCCTTCAAAGAATTGGATGGAGAAGATTACGAGTTGCTCTTTCCTGTGTGTGGTCTTTCTACCTTGTTCTATGACGGAATCCTTCAAGAAATTCAGTATTTTTATAGCAGTGGGTTCTGGTTCACGTACGCATTGCACTTATTTTAATCAGATGCATTTGGAAAAAAAGTCTCTTTTAAATATTAATTTTCTGGACTTTGCAGAGGAGTTTCTGCATAACACTTTAAGCCATTATATTATCCTGAAAACTTTTCAAAGCGTTGGATTATTTTCAACATTGATGAAGTTGTAACCTAGTTTCTATCACTGGGAAGGTGTTCCATCAGCACTGGGGTTTTCCATGTGAGCCAGAGGACATATTATCTCTCGTTCACATCCCTCTTTTTCTTTCTCTCTCTTACCTCACATCCCGTGATTTGTTGGAGGGCTTAATCCAGGTTCTTAAATGAAACCTTGAGGGTCTCTGTGGGATCAATTTGAAGGGATTTCTCCTCCCCGTTCTCTTCTGTTGTTCCATCGTTTCCTTTCTTCCTCGATTCTCCTGTCCTGTCTTCATTTTCTCTGTTGGCTGAATGCAGCGTGTTTAGAGCCAGATGTATTCGGGTGTCAGTTTGATCTGTTGGCGAAATGCTCTCTGGTGGTTGGCCGATCACTCTTGGCTTTAATTGGCTAATCAGTTGGGGGTCTCAAGTCTGCCACTTCCTGGCACCAGTTACAGAGTTAACATCTCTGTAGGTGGAAAAAATATGATCAAGATAGCTGACTTTTGCATTGAGGGCCTTCATATCAACTCTCTGAGGGATGTAATGTTTGATTTTGTACTCCGTTAGACCTGGTCGTGCACTAAAAAGGAAATAATTTTTGCCGTTTTAATGTGGTGCTTGAGAACAAGTGAGAAGGAGAGAGACGGACAGGAGGGTAATAGATGTCTCCGTAGGCTACTCTCACTTAAACAGGCAGAGCTTGCTGAAGGGAACCCGCAGGCTTGAATCTATTATTCACATAGAGCACTGCAGATCCTCTCTTTCAAATGCATGCACACACTCACACAAAAGCGAGGAAATGAAAGCTGTCGGCTGTTAGCGCTCGCGGAGCAAATGGACAGAGCGAAGGCCTTTTGTCAAGACATGAATCTCCAGTGACTCTACAAAGACCTACTAGTAGAGACATTGTGTGAGAAACAAGGACAGATACAGTATCTGTATTGAGGTGAATGAGCTCAATGGGTGATGTTGACTCTTGAACCGATAATGGTCTTGCTGAGTCTTGGGACTCGGTTTTTCAGCTGAGGCTTTTTTGAACTGCAGCATAAAGAATCCGGACCTAAATCAGTATTCAGTGGGATGTTTTGTCTACTTCTTTTTTTTATGCGCTAACCACTTGCGGCCATTTTAACTGCTTAAATTTTTTTTTTATTGAATATGAATTTCAGTACAAATATTTATTTTATTTTAAGAACTAGGGTTGTTTGGCATTCAAAAGAGAAGGCAGAAAGTGCCTCATTATAGTCAGAATTATTATGATGGGGTGAAACAGATCCTGCTACCCTGCCATATGATCTTCAGATTCATTTTCAGGAGTGACTCACTCTTGCTTAAAAACACAAGAGCATATTTAGCTCTACAAGTTCAGGCAGAGTTCTGATGGAAATGCTATATATAAAATGGTTGGTTTGAAATAACATCAAAACTTGTCTATTCAGCCTAGGGCCTGTCCGTACTTTCTCTCATTACTTTATTCTTCAGTATTAAGTTTCTGTCATTTCACTTCATTCGTAAAGTCAACATGAAATAAAAACATTCATGCATATTTCTTGTCTTATTGTGAAACATTCATTGGTATGATTAAAGTTATTTTGGAGCCACTTTATATTAAGTGTTCTTAACTGCTGTGTATTTACATTTAAATTAATCATTAGTTTTTTGTTTGTTTTTATGTTTTTTTCCATTTTAATTTTTCTGGATTCCTTTTTTTTTTTTTTTTTCAGTTTGAATTTTCTAGACTTAGTTTTAATGGTTAAATAAAAAAATATTAATCAAAAAGCATGTCTAATTAATTGAAATTAAGAAACTTACACAATTTAACAGCAATTTAATAAAAAAAAAAAGTTACATTTTTAAGGCCCTATGAAATATTTTTTTGGCCCTATAAAATCCATTTTATTTCTTTCCCCAGATTCCGTTTTTGTTTTGTTTTGTTTTTTTTCCCCATTTTTAATTTTTCTGGATTCCATTTTTTTTCCCGTTTTAATTTTTCTAGACTCAGTTTTAATGGTTAAATTAAAAAAAAATATCAATCAAAAAGCATTTCTAATTAATCGAAATCAAGAAATTTACACAATTTTGTTTAATTTTTTTTTTTCTTTCAAATTTCATTTCCCATGTTATTTTTTCCCCAAATTCCGTTTTGTTGTTGTTGCTGTAGTTTTTTTTTTTTTTTTTTTTTTTTTCCCCATTTTAGTTTTTGTGGACTTAATTTTTTCCATTTTTAATTTTTCTAGACTCTAGAATTTTTCTAGTTTTAATGGTTAAATTAAAAATATTAGTAAAAAACTTACACAATTTAACAGCAATGTATTACAAGTTTAATAAAAACTGAATTTTTAGGGCCCTACGAAATATAAATATATATATTTCCTCAAATTCAGTTTTTTTTTAATCAAATTCTGTTTTCTATTATTATTATTATTATTGTTGTTTATTTATTTATTTTATTTATTTTTTTTGCATTTTATTATGTTTTCATTACATTTAAATAAACAAAACTACCTCTAATTAATTAATTTTATTAAAATATTTATTTATTTATTTTCAGAAATATTGTGTTGTGTATTTACATTTTTCTGGTAAATAAATATTGGTAAATATTCCGTAAATATTGCTTTAAAAAAATTTTATTAGTAATAGTACTGTCATTACTTTTAAGTAATATATTTCTGTCAGTTTCTTCTAGTTAAACAGAACTTTTATTTTGACAGGTTGCTGTGGAGACCTTTAAGTTTCTTTTTGTATAAGATATGACGATAGTTTTTCTCAGATGAAACCGCAAAATGCTCATGAAGTGACATTTAGAGTAGTTCTAGAGATTGCATTTTTAAGTATACTCACCTAATTTTAATTTATTCATCCAAAATGTGGCAAATTCTGTGACATTCCATTTTTATGACTGGATTCTGCGATTCCATCCGCGTTTTCCGCATTGAGGAAATCACAGGGCCCTACATCTAATTTATTCCTGTAGTTACATCTATAATTTCACTCTATATAATTTGACTTTACTTCTACCCCTTAAACCTAACCATACCACCAAACCTGGAAAAGACTGAGCCAAATGATAAGATAAGTTGACTCTAAAAACGTTCATATTTTAGTACCATGCTTTTTTCAAAAGGCTTTTCATTAGACATCACTGGCACAGGGCCTTTTCCCTTTGGTCACATGGCTGGTAATAATGACATCATTGAAGCTCACCAACTGAAGTTTAATACCAGAGTCCAGGGCTGAAAGCTATAATTTTGCTTCTAGTCTTTTCGACATGCAGTCAGTCCGGTCTAATTTAGGCCTGGGTACAGCTGTGTGCAATTCTAACCATACCCTGTTAAATCTGTTTGTGTCTGTTGCTAAACTAGTGTTTTTAAACGACAACAAAAACACCTGCTGCTGTTTTATTCAGTGATGTGCTGACAGCCTTTAGCGGCTCCATTACACTTACAGACTATGAAAAGGCAGAAACATTTTTCTGTGATTATCTGTTAAAAGACTAAATTGTTTTTTGTCATGTTTTGTCACGTCATGTTAAATGTTATCGTCTTTCACTGTATATTTTTCTGAAGTTTTCAGTCTAACAAATGCAAAACTTTGTGTGCTGAATGCTGACTTCATCACAATTGGACATAAGAGTGTTGTTTGCCACATTTAAGTGTTGGACCAAAAAAAAAAAACGCCTTTGTCTGTATTATGGATGCTGGAGTGACACTATAATTCAGTACGGAGTCACACACAGCACACTGTTCAACCTATGTGCAATTACAGACTCCAGGTCACAGCACAGGACTGCTTATAAAGTGTGTGTGTGTGTGTGAGATAATCATGTGTTCACTGAAAACCATTTCGGTGGACAAACACAAATACACACGCACACACTTGGCTGTCTGCTGGTATTTTATCGGCGGCTCTATCGGGGTAAACACTGTGCAGTGTTTGGAGTGGAAAGCTTTAATCAAAGAGTAATTGTTTACATTTGGAGGTGGCTTGGCCTTTTGCCGTTGGGCATTTATGCATGGGAAGAGGATATAGTTGAAATACTAGACCCAAAATGTGAAATTCTGTCATTATTACTGACCCTTACATTCTTCCGCAAGGGTGTGCAAATGATGACAGAGTTTTCAGATTTGTATGAACTAATTTTTTAAGAAATTCTGTTATTGATTACTAGGGTTGGGTACATAAGTTGATATGATTTTTTTAGAGTCTTAATGAAAAGTCTATAATATACTTTGGTTAAAAATTCTCAATGGGTGTGTAAAACAACACCCTTTTTCACCTTGTCAAAATAAGCTCTGCAAAAATCATCCTATTGTGAAGGAACTGTTCCTTTAAATGCAAATGAGCTCTGCTCGCCCCGCCCCCTCTACTCTGTGGAGTGAACAGCTGCTCTGAGAGATTGTTTACTTTAGCCGCATTACTTGTAAAACTTGCTAACTAGCTTGTTATTAGGAAAGGTGACTGCAGAGATTCATTAAAAAAACCTTATACTCACTTCTGCTGTAGGTGAAGCTGGATTATGAATGATTCGCGCGAACATAGACGGATATATGTAGATCGGGAAGCGCATTCCATTCACAAACAAACGTAATCCACTGCATCTTCAGAGGCTCAGATGTCGTGAGTAAATGATGACCGCTATGTTCATTATCACATCCAGCAACACAACACCTCAATCGCTCAATCGGAGATATTCTTGTCTAACTTACATCCCTGCCCCAGCATCGAAACAGTGGAGGTCAGACTGTTACAGCTGATCTGAGGTAAGATGCTGATGTCAATCAACTATTGTTTGACGCCACACCGACAGGCATCTGAGAATGGCTCGATTTGAAAAAGGGAATATTATTTTTACAGATTAATTAAAAACCACTGCATGGATTTTTATCATTATAGGGCGGATTTGTACATACACTGCCAACAAACATTAATGGTTAAACAACATGTAAAAGTAAGGTTTGCATCCGATTACCCCTTTAATGTGATTTTGAAGTTTAAAATCAAATGATTTAAGCGCAGGAAGGGAGAGATCTTGCGCCCTGTTTGCAGGTTCCCAACCTGTGTCCGTACAACAAGAAAACTATGCAGTGTTTTTAAACTTTTGATTTAAATTTCTGTACCTGCAATTTGTTCAGTATTTATTTATACTATTGCTAATTTATTTGCTTGCTCCTATTTTATTACTGACTGTTTACTTGTATTTAACGATTTAAATTTGAAATAGTAGTATAGTATAGTTGTTTTTGCTGTGGTATTCTTTTGTTAAAATCATAAGCAATAGTTCCTCTTAGGTCTAAGTGTTCTATAGGCTGCTGAGTTTTGCTCATGTTATTCAGCTGCAAAAGAAAGCTTTGTAAAAATACGAAATAACTGTTTTTATGTTATTGGAATTGAAACTGGGAATCGTTAAGAATCGGAATCGATAAGCAGAATTGGACTTGGAAACCAACCCTCGTTCCAAACCTGTAAGCCCCCAATCACACCGAACGCGTTTTTGCAGCGAGAGGCACCTTTTTTTTTAAATTGTTTTCTATGGGCAGTGAGCGTTATGCGTTTATGCGCCCCGGGCGCCTTGCGTTTTAGCCGCTTAAAAAGTCCGGAGACTGCAGTGATGGAGGAGAAACTTTTGGTGCCTATCGCGGGTTACCCGGAGCTGTGTTTTTTAAGGTTCTTGCTGATATGACAGTTTACTTAACAGCTAAAAACCAAAGATTTTAGAGCGCTCGCGCTATAATCATTTGATTAGATTGACAGGACGGCTGATTTGATGGTTGCCTAGCAACATAAAAAACCGCAACGCACTGCTCTTTTTTAGGGGCCGTTCACATATCGCGCCTAAAAACGCGTGGAAAACGCTAGGCGCGCCGATTTTTCCTCCTTTCCAAAGCGCTCTGTAGCTTGCGCTCCCCTGGCGTCTGTCGTTGCTAAGCAACCATGAGCCGCACTCTCAATAAAGACGCGGAAGTTTCATCAAAGGACAAACGGATTTCCAGCACTAAAAATCACTTGCTGTAGCTCTGCTACTAAGTTTAGTTAAAAATGTACAGATATTATCAGTTGTTTCTCCATCTTGGCTGAGCTTTCAGTGTTGTTACGGGAAAAGATGAAGCTAATTGGTTGAATCTTGTCACATGACCCGCGGTGCGCTTGCGGCATTCTGAAAAGTCTGAAAAACTGACCGCGTCGCTTCCGTTATGAGCGCGGCTGCCGCGCGTCTGCATTTGAAATAACGAACTTGAGCGCGCAAAAGACGCGATATGTGAACGGCCCCTAAAAGTCACCAAAAAAGGCAGTGCGGTGCGCATCGCGTTTTCAGATGTAAAAAACGCGTTCGGTGTGATCGGGGCCTTCGACCTTCATTCTTCTTCGGAACACAAATTAAGATATTTTTGATGAAAACTGAAAGCTTTCTGACCCTGCATATACAGCAACACGACAGGTGAGAAAATCTCATAGACTTACATTACACTATACAGTGAACAGGTGACATTTCTTCCAAAAAAAAAAAAAGTAAAAACTAGTATGTTTTCACCATGGATATTTGTTATAGAAGTTATAGAAGCTCTTTGCAGAGCTCTTGTTTTTTTGTTATTTATGGCAGCTGCCAACACCGCACGATGGACATTTGGCCTCATCTCATTTGGCTCATGAAGTTCAGGTTAAGCTCTTTTTAAACGCTCTTATTATCACTTGGATGAACGATCAGTGCAAGCCAAATTTAACATGATTAATGAATTTGTACTGTCGCACCAACATCGTACTCTCATTATGCTCATTATCCTAATCATTACAAAAACACGGGATGTCCCACTTTCCAAAACTTCCCAAATAAAAGCCCTAAAGTTGACTCATTTTATTTTAATACCATGTATTTGAGGCTCTTATACATTATTCAGAGACATAGAGAGCCACTTTGTGAAGCATTATGAATAATCAATAAGCAAACCTCAGTAATACATCTTATAAAGAGATCATTTCTCCCTTGACTGTAGAGCAGATTATAGTCATACAGACGGTAAAGCGCGATTTCATACGGACCTCCCGGTGAGGTCAACGCTGTCTGGGGGCTAAACGTTATTGACCGAGTGCTTCAGCATCTGCTTGTGTCCTTGTGTGGTGCTGACTCCGTTTGACCTCTACACACACACACTCATATTCAAGGTGAGAGTTGTAAGCTTTGTGTTTTACCCTGATGGGACTCCAGGGCCCTCGTCCATCACACTGTTACACCCAGAACATCCATAATTTACAGCTGAAGACTCAGAGGAAGCGTGTTTACAGTGTAGGCTTGTTTCATGTGTAATGGTGGACATTTCAGCATCTGCATTGGTGTGCGAGAGCATGTTTGCTCACTTCTGTACATCAGCCAGCCCCGACCTGATTATCTCTGCTGCTCACAAAGGCTGAAGGTGTAGTTTTTGCTGAATTAGCGTACAGGTAAATGAACTTTTCTCTCTTTCTGTATCTTGTTTTTTTCCATTTTCACAAGGGAGCGTATAACAAGAGTGGTTAGTGAGGATCAAGAATGTCAAGTGAATAATTTACTTGGACGTTCTTATTATTTATTTAGTCTTTTCTGTGTGCTGGAAAGATTAGTGGTTTAAGGGTCCTTTGAGGGGGTATTTACACTAGGTCATTTTTCATATTTACAGGATCATGAAAAGACTTAAGTATAAACGCATCTGGTTGCTCAGGCCGCACATATGAAGTTTACTCTTCCTCAGCATAAGGTAGTGCAGGAGCCTTCCAGTCATTGATGTGAAACCTAGAAAGAGGGACTGCAAATCACAAACACTACTGTGGAAAGTTTCCCTGGCTGGCATTAGCCTCATCACAGAAGTAAACTTTGTTTGCATGTAACATGGGAGTAGTAGATCAGATTTATATCTGATATGTGGAGATGCATTTATGTTGCCAAGTATAAATGGATTGTGCATACTCAATCTGACAGCAATACGATCGATCCAAATGCATGAAGTGACTAAGTGTAAATGGGTTGGTAAATGTGTATAAATGTTTGTTCTGTGGTTGTTTCAGGAGAGTGGAGGGCTGTGGAAGGAGAAGAGGAGGAAGAAGAGGATTGTGGGCCATTTTGGGACAGCGAAACTGAAGATTCTTTGGGTATTTACTGCATGTCATGAAGACAGCTGTGCTGCTACATTTAGTCACAATTGACCCTTTGCAAAAACCTGACTTTCTTAGTTACTGTTGCTATGTCTGACAAACAATGCCGTTCTCACACTACACGTTTTAACACAGCTTTAAAATGTTATAATTTTTTAAAGAAATTCAAACAGTAAATACCTTTTTGTGGCTCTTCAATGTGTCATGACAGATCAGTGTATTGCCTTATTAGATCAATGACACATTGTCCGATTGTCTTTACTTAAAGCACGAAAAAAATGAATGAACATCAGAATCGTGTATTATTTCAACCGCTGAAAGATGTCAAAACACACAATGTTTCAAGTTTAAGTCCACTGAAGTTACGGTCTATGGTCTACTCTCCTGTCTGATTTGTTTGTCGGACAGAATGGCGGATTCAGCGTTGTGATTGGTCAGACCACCTGTCAATCAAGCTGTTTGCGAAGGGTCAATTGACTACTTATTTTTATTAGAATTTTGCAGTGTTTGTTATAAATAATTTATTATTTCATTCATCTCTGACGTGTGACGTGATGACGTGTGCATTGGCCAACCTGATGTCATGATGAAAACGTACCTGTGGGAACTTTTTCGCAAGATGTGAAATACGTACCGCCATGTACGTTTTGTGTGTGACATATTCAATGTGAAATGTCCACTGAGTGGCACTAAAACAGTTTTAATTTTTTTCCCCTCGGAAGAGAAGAGCGTACATATGGTACATTTTATGTGACGTTGGATTTGTATTTGTCACTGCAATTCTGATTTGAAATGTTCGTTGAGTGGCGCTACAACTCTAATGCTCCGTGACGTTTTAAAACAGCAAAATAACGTACCATCTGTACACGTAAACCTACCTGACAGTTTGAACAGAAGTGAATGTGATGTAAAAACGCAATCGCAAGCATGCTGTTTTAGCTTGTTTTTCGATCTCTCATCTTTCAGCTCTTTCATCGTGAGTCATGTTTTTCAAGGGATTCGTACCCAAAGATTCGTCATCCTAAGTTAATTTCCATGCTGGCTGAGCTAACAAGCAAGCTTGTTACATTCGTAAAGCTGTTTATGAAAACAGTTACAAGTGCTCGCTGTTTTACCTCCTCTAGTGTTCATTTGTATTGGAGACTGCGATGATCTGTACTTGTTGGTACGTATTTGGCGTCTTGCGAAAAAGTTCCCACAGGTACGTTTTCGTCATTAGATCAGGTAGGCATTGGCACAAGTGCTTGGCCATAAACCTGTCAGTCACATGAGATTGCAGCAATTAGCATACAACAACAATTCAATGGTTTAATCAATTCCTGATGGACCAAAATCAAGTCCTGTCCTTCTTTTTTTTTGTTTTTTTGTTCATGAAGCCGTTTCAGTTGTTTATGCATCACAAAGGAGAAGAAAAGATGATCTGATTCTTACTGTCAGCGATCATATTTCCATGGGTGAAATCCAGTCATTTAAAGGGGAAGTCCTCTTCCAGAACAGCATTTTACAGATAATGTATTCACCCCCTTGTCAGCCACGATGTTCATGTCTTTCTTTCTTCAGTCATAAAGAAATTGTTTTTAGAGGAGAACATTTCAGGATTTTTTGCCTTATAATGGACTGATATGGTGCCCCGAGTTTGAACTTCCAAAATGCATTTTAAATGCAGCTTCAAACGATCCCAGATGCAGTTGTAAACGAAACCTAGCGAAACGATCGGTTATTTTCATAAAAATAATACAGTTTATATACTTTTTAATGTCAAACGCTTGTCTTGTCTTGCTCTTCCCGACCTCTGTTTTTTTTTTTTTCCGGGTCATGACAGTTAGGGTATGTCAAAAAACTCCCATCTCATGTTCTCCCTCAACTTCAAAATCATCTTATATCGCTGTTTTATCTTTTTTGTTAAGGGTGTTTGATCTTCTTTACATGTTCACTTTGCAAAGACTGTGTCGGTACTTCTGCAGCGATGTAGGATGATTTTGAAATGATTTTTGAAGTTGAGGGAGAAAATATGATCTGAGTTTTTCGACATACCCTAACTGTTTTGAACCAGAATACACAGAGTTCAGGGAGAGCAAGACAATAATATGAGTTTTTAAATTGTATTTTTTTTAATGACAATAACCAATCGTTTTGTTAAATAAGACCCTTCTACCTCGGCTGGGATCATTTACAGTGGCATTTGGGATCGTTTGAAGCCACATTTAAACTGCATTTTGGAAGTGCAAACTCCTCAAAAACACAATTTCTTTATGACTGAAGAAATAAAGACATGAACATCGTGGATAACAAGGGGGTGAGTAAGTTATCTGCAAATTGTTGTTCTGGAAGTGGACTTTTCCTTTAGTGGGGAATCCACGTGATTTGGGCAAAAGATTTCCCCTTGCGGATTTCGCAATAGCTTCAAGTTTCCATAACACTGGAAAATGAAGCCATTGCAGTTGTTGCTTAATGGCTGCCAGCTTGGTTTTATATCCTATTGTTATAAAACTATCACTTGACCTTGTTTCCTGGAGCATTCACATTCTCTCGTGGCACAGTGACACACTTGATCTTTATTTAAACTGATGTGGTAGAGGTCAGATTTGCTAGTACTGCTGTTACCACAGTCCTGCACTGGAGCCCACTGCAATGATGCTAAGTTATTATTGATAAGTCATGGTTCTTCATTACCAGTCCTTATAAAGTCTCAATGGGGAGCTGTTCTAGTCAGTACTTAGCATACGGTCTCATTCTTTGTGCATCATTGATGCCTGTCAGTCACTTTAGGGGGAACTGTTAACTAGAGCACAGCAACGTAGTGGAATGTTTTGCATTTAGATCTAGTCATATATTTTGGGAGGGATAGTTCACCTAAAACTGAAAATTCTGTCATTAATTACTCACCCTCATGTTGTTCCAATCCTGTAAGACCTCGTTCATTAAGATATGGTTTGATGAAATCCAAGAGCTTTTTGACCCTGCATAGACAGCGACACAACTACCACTTTCAAGGCCCAGAAAGGTAGTAAGGATATTGTTAAAATACTCCTGTTAGTCCTGTGACATTGTGGTTCAACCGTAATGTTATGAAGCTATGAGAATACTTAATGTGTGCAAAAAAAAAGACTTAATTCAACAATTTCTACTCTTCCGTGACAGTTTTTGATGCATGTTCACGAGAGTACCACGACGCAAGTATTATTGTAGCTTTATGACATTACGGTTGAATCACTGATGTCACATGGACTATTTTATCAATGTCCTTACTACTTTCTGGGCATTAAACGTGTCAGTTACGTTGCTGTCTATGCAGGGTCAGAAAGCTCTCGGATTTCATCAAAAATATCTTAATTTGTGCTCCAAAGATGAACAAAGGTTTTTATGGGTTTGGAACGACATGAGGTTGACAGAATTTTCATTTTTGGGTGAACTAACCCTTTAAGCGCTGGATCCAGCTGTACATTTCCTGTGTTTACAGCCAACAAGAGCCCAAGGCCTCGATAAATCCCCTTTGGAGCGTCTCAGGAGATCCGAGAACTCCCTTTGCTGCCTCGTTATAAAATAGACAGCTGTTTCTGTCAAATTTTCAAAACAAAATATGGAAAAGTCAATCTTCTCAACATATTTCTTTACGATGTGCATGATATTTAATTAGAATTCAGAACTCATGCTCTCTTTCAAAGCTTTTGTAAATGTTTTAAAGCTGCACATCAGTAATTGTGGCAGCTGTCAAACAGACCTCGCTATCAAAGCTTGTGTTTATGTAGTTGTACCACTTTCTCTGGCGCAGATTACTTCTGGAAGTTTCTCTGAAGCTGTTGGGTTGTGGGATTTTGAATGTTTGTTCTTTTGTTGTGATTAATTGAATTTGGCTTTAGCGTGTTCTCATATGTAGCGTAGTTCTGACCTGATTAGTTCCATTGTAACGGCCTAACTCTTTATTTAGTGAATGTTTAGGTATGATAAATGCCCTCAATCAATAAATAACTCTCCAGACCCTAGTGTGCGGTTTTGACTAGCCTCATAAATACCTCCTCTAATGAGAGAAGGAGAGAAATTTCTCATTAACAGACTGAAGGTTGAGCCTGCTTAATTTAACAGCTTTACCGTTGGTTACCGTGGTAATTACAGCCCCGCTTCTCTTTGATCTCGCCAGACAATGTTTCCCAGATTCTCCAACTCATCAGAGAAACAGCTGCTATATCAGAGAGACCCTCTCTATGGCAGGGAAATGAGAGACAGCTCCTCCATCACATGACACACGCTCTGAAGTCTGGATTTACAACTGGTGCCTTTGTTGAACACAATGTGGGTGATTCCTGGGAGATTTCAGAGGGACCAGGGGTAAAACAGCATGCCAAAGCTTAAAGGGGTAGTTCACCCAAAAATGAAAATTTTGTCATGGTTTATTGTCCACATTTTTCATGCTGCTCTAAGTATAAAAGTAGCTCATATGGCTTGTATACTCTACTCCAAATTTTAGTCATATGTGACCCTGGGCCACAAAACCAGTCATAAGTAGCACAGGTATATTTTTAGCCTAAAATCATTAGGATATTATATAAAAATCATGTTGCATGATGACATTTTGTAAATGTCCTACTGTAAATATATCAAAACTTAATTTTTGATTAGTAATATGCATTGCTAAAAACTTAATTTGGACATCTTCAAAGTTGATTTTTTATATATATATATATATATATATATATATATATATATATATATATATATATATATAATTATTATTATTTTTTTTATTATTATTATTTTTTTTTTTTTTTCCACCCTCAGATTTTCAAATAGTTGTCAAATATTGTCCTATCAGGGCTCTACACTTACTTTTCTTTTCGCTTATCTAAAATCTAGGAGCACAGTCAAAATTTTAGGAGCACTTTCTAATCAATAATCAAAAAATCTGATCAAAAATTAGCCTTCCCATTACGAGATGATATTTGACTCCTTAAAGTGATTTAAAGGGGAATTTTGTTTTTAACCTTTTCTGACTTTATTAAAAGAATGACATCTTTTATGTCAGTTTTTTAAACACACACACACACACACACATATACACATATACATACACATTATATATATATATATATATATATATATATATATATATATATATATATATATTTAAAAAGCTTTTAAAAATGTCTAATTAAAATAACAGAAAAAGAACAAGTAGAATAAGAATAAGTTACCAATCAGATTATTTCAGTATTAACAAAATTAATTTGCACTACAAAGTTTAATGAGGCTCAGAGATGGCATGCGTGCAGTCAAATTCATAAATTCATGTTGTTTTAAATATTACATTTTGAATATAAAAATATTAAATGATTTAAGTAACTGAAAAGATACTTTAAAAATGAAACTAAAACTGCCAGTAGGTAGCAGCAAGTCGCTGATTTAGTTTTTGATTCATTCATTCATTTGATTCATTTGAATAGCTGATTCATTCAGGAATAAAGCTTTATGAATGGGAAATTAAATCATTGACTAACTAGATTCGTTTAAAACTGCACGTACATACATCAACAAAATGTTGCTGTATTTGAATAGAGATGAACAGCGGCTTAGTTGTGACTTGTTTCAAACTATTTTTGATGACGAAATAGAGCAAAAGCAGGCAATAGTGTTATAGTCATACAATGTAAGTCACTTAATATTAACTTGTTTAACTGTTATATTAAATCAATATCTCATTTACAAACTCCCTTAAAAATCATTAAAAGCTGTCACTCATCTTAGTTCATCACGATCTCACAAAGTTATAATCTACTAAGCTCTCTACACTGCACAATGAATCTTTTATTTACACTCTCTCTACACTGTTTATGAAAGGATTCGTGAGATATATCTGTGATGCATTACTCAATGTTGCAAAAACACGACTGAAATGGTCACCCTGTAGAGCCCTGTCTATCCTAACAAACCATACATCAGCGGAAAGGTTATTTATTCAGCTTTTTAGATGATGTATAAATCTAAATTTCAAAAAATTGACCCTTATGACTGGTTTTGTGGTCTGAGGTCACATATGGCTACTTTTTTTAATGTTTTATCGGTACTTTGGCAGCCCCTTCTCTTATATTTGAAAAAGGGTAATGCAAACATCCCGCCTAACATCTCCTTTTGAAATCACACAGGATTGGAATGACATGAGTAAAGGTGACTGAATTTAAAATTTTAGCTGATCTATCTCTTTAACCCCAAGAGCAATGAGCCAAAACACAATTGTGTCTGTGGATTTAAAAGTAATGTTGGTCACTGATCGCACAACGCACCATGTTTATGTGCAAACAGATTTTTTTCTCCCCTATCTAGACAACCAATCCTCTTATTAGTTCTTTAAAGCTACCTGAGTTCACCCTTAAATCCCCAGGGTCCCAAAACCTGAACAAGTACTGAGGCAGGAGTATCTGCATAAGCTTTGATGCTCAGTTTCATATTCTCTAACATTAAAAATGTGCATATTATAACAGGCTTCTTTTCCCTGGCCTCTCTGTTCAGATATTATACACAGATTTGAAGACCGAGATCTTTAACCACACCTTCTATCGTTCAGGAAAACTTGATGCAGGTCTTTGACGTTGGCCTTCCTTGCTTTGGCTTCCTCTCTTTTGTTCTTTGTTTGTACCATTTTAGTTTATTTACTTAATCCACAGGTACTGAGTGAGGTCGTTCCAAATCCGTAAGACCTTTGGTCATCTTCGGAACACAAATTAAGATATTTTTGATGAAATCCGAGAGTTTCTGACCCTGCGTAGACAGAATAAAAGACTTATGGTTTTGTAACAGCATGAGGGTGAGTAATTAATGACAGAATTTTTGGGTGGACTATCTCTTTAAAAGAGGAGTAAAAAATAAACACAACATAATAGAAAGCATTAAGGTAGCATTAGGAGGCAAAGAAAAGGAGGCAAAGAAAAGGAAGCGGAGGGAAATTTGGAAATGAGGGCATAGTGATGAAATGAGGAAAGCGTGGTATTATGGGAGTTGGTTGAAGATGGAGTGTGAGGGTTTCTGTGGTCTTCTCTGCTGGGTGACCTACTTAATGAATACAAATGTCACACCAAACAGCAAAAGGTCATTTAAAGGTTCTATAAGGTGACTCACATAGACTTAGCCTCTGGCCACAGGTTTTTACACTTTCATTACGGTTTCTTGGCCTTCCTTATACACCCCCTGATCACTTAATCTGGGTGAATGCTATTATCAAAGAGCAATCCTCACCTACTTATTCTAGAAGCTAATTTTGAGCTACAATTACCCATCTGAATTCATAATTGTAGCACTTGCCCCCCTCCTACTGTGGACGTTCATGCAACGTCAACCCAAGTGCTGAGAGTCTTTTTGACTGTCGCAGTCACTTCCTCCCCAACACTTCACCGTAGAGGTGACACACACTGAGTTGCCCTTGGCGACTGCATTCCGTGGGTCAAAGTTCAATACCTTGATTTACAGCATCCTGTCTGGTCGGCTTTGCGGAAATGAGGCTCCTCACCGCAGTGTCTTCAAGAAAAAAAAAATCACTGCCAAGAGAAATTATGACATACTGTTATCTTTTGACTCCTGCATTTTCATGAAATTTTCAACCGTCCTTTCCTGAAGCATTCAGATGGAAAATACGGCCTGAGACGTATTGGAACATTTTTATTTAATTAGAATAATAATTTTAATTTAATGCAACAGTGTTTTCCATAAAATCCACAAGCTAAAAAAATGCCATAAAGTGGTTTAATTTGCAGTTTGTCAGAATTGTGAGTTATAAAGTCAAAATAGCAGGATATAAACTCTCAATTCTGACTTTTTTTTTAAGTTTATAGCTGGCAGTTCTGACAATTCTGATGAGAAAAAGTCAGAAAGGTTTTTTTTTTTCTTTTTTTTTGCAATTGTTATGAGTTATAAAATCCAATTCTGAAGGGAAAGAAACTGATATGTTCTCAGAATTGCGTACAATTTTGACTCAACTCACATTTGCAATTCTTAGGAAAAAAGTTGCAATTCTGAGTTTTGCAAGTTTATGTCACACAATTGAGAAAAAAGTCAAAACTGCGAGTTTATATCTTACAATTCAAAGAAAAAAGTCAGAGTTGCGAGTTTGTATTAAACAATTTTTCAAGCTCCAAAAATGACAAAAACAAAAAATATGCCATAAAGTGGTTTAATTTGCAGTTTTGTCACTCCAGGATTAACATTAGTTCAGGGCCCTATGTAATCTGTTTTATTTTTTCCCCCAAATTCCATTTTATTTTATTTATTCCAAATTCCATTTTTTTCAGTTTTAATTTGTCTGGATTCCATTTTTCCCCCATTTTAGTTTTTCTAGACTTTCTTTTAATAGTTAAATTACATTATATTAATCAAAAGCATGTCTAATTAATTGAAATCATGAAAGGTACAGAATTTTATTATAAGTTTGACCAAAAAAAAAAATAAATAAATAAATTCACAGGGCCTTAATTTTTTTTTTTTTTCTTTTTTTTTAACCAAATCCTGTTTTCCATTCGTTTTCTGGATTCCATTTTAATTGTTTAATTTAATTTTAGTAATCAAATGCATATCTAATTAATTGATTTCATAAAAATATATATATATATTTTTTTCTGGTAAATATTCCTTAAAAAAAATCATGTTTAATAATAATTTATTAGTAGTAATAGTACTATCCTTACATTAAAAAATATATTTTTGACACAGTTTCTTCAAGTTAAACTGAAATTTTATTTTGACGAGTTCCTGTGAAGACCTTTAAGTTTCATTTTGTATATGAAGATATATATTTCTCAAAAGAAACAGTAAAATGTTCATGAAGTCACTCTCAGAACATTAAATCATTATAAAGTTTCTCAGAAGATCAAACTCTGTGACATTCTGCGTTATACAGTAAATTCCAGTTTTATGACATTGCGGAAATCAGGGCCTTACTCAAGTCTCAAGATCGTTGTTGAATTCAACCTAGTGTGACGCGTTTTGACTCAGTACTACAAAAAGACTTGAAAGCTACATTTTTCACTGAGTAACTTAAATTTCATTGTGTTCCTCACATAAAAATATCAGAACGTTTGGAACATACTTCATAAATCATACAGACTATCAAATACTTTTGTTTTCCTGACATTCTTCATTCCCATTCACTTTCATTGTTTAAAAAAGAGCAGCCAGGATATTCTGCAAAATATCTTTCAGCAGCATACATGGGAGACATTCCTTTATGCATGCAGTAATTTATATCAAAATGGTTTAGTCAGTGAGAATATTTTTGGTTCTGTATTCTCTCGTCTTTCTAATGTGGGATGCTTTTCTTATTGATTAGTCCACATCTGCGTGTACAGGCAAGCCTGTAGTTTTGAAATTGGAATAGATTTTTTCCCCTCCACATTGATTGGCTCAGGTGACAGCTAATTACTCAAGAGTGTGTTTGTGCGTGTGTTATGCAGAGTTGATATTATTTCATGTGGTTCTTTTGTTACGGTGCTCTGCTTGACTGACATGTTTTAACATCTGCTGTATTGTTCCTGCAGAGCACGGTCTTTTTGCAGGCGCATGTACGTAGCGTGTTACGATGTACTGGCATGTTTGTGTTTCCATTTCCTCTGGTTAATATTTTGTTGCTTTGGCTGTCACAAGATAAGATACTGCAGGTGTGTGTGTGAGTGTGAGTCACGTTCCTGCAAAAACTGTCTGTAAGTCTGCTGTGGAGAGGCACAGTCTCTTCTAAACAAGGAATTTAAAAAAAAACAGAGATGGGCAAACAGCACTGTGTTTTCTCTGAAAATGTCTCCTCTTCTGAGAGAGACAACTGACCTTTCACTCAAACACACACCCTTATACACATCCAGCAACGCAGTAAGATGTTTTTACCACTTCATGTGAGGCATCCAGGTCTGTCTTCATCCAATCAACAGCTGATGTATAGAACCAAGTCCCCAGCCTACTTTTTTATTCTGTTTACTTTTTAATATTCTGTTTCACTCCTATGTACGTCACAATACAGAACAAAATATTTGTCGCTACTTCTATACATTTTTAATTCAGCTTTCAAACAGCTGGTATCAAGTTCAAATGTCCAATACTTTCTAAGCAGGAAAGCTTAAAAAACACCATAAATGAAGATAATGCTTCCTCATTTTTACATTTTTTTAAATAACAGTCTAAATGTTGTCATCAAACAGATCAGTGGACTTGGCTAAAAATATTTTGCTTGTGTAATTTAAACATACATTTCATCACAATAGATGTATATAATAAACAAAGTGGCATTTGCAAATTTACTTTTAACCAGCTGGTATCAAGTTTTTTTATTCTAAGTGTCAAATACGTATTTCCACCACTGAATAAAAAACAAAAAAGGTAATTGCAAGTTTTTATCTCACAATTCTGGCTTTTTCTTTTTCATTGTGAGATATAAACTTGCAATTACAAGTTATAAAGTTAGAATTGCGAGTTTATTTCTCTTGTGAGACTTTCTTCTTGCAAATGTAAGTTTGTATTTTGGAATTCCTGATTGCAATTGTGAGTTTTTTTTCTCGCAATTGCGAGTTACGAGTTATAAAGTCCATTTCTGAGGAAAAAAGACTGTTCTCAGAATTGCTATTTATTGCTCAAAATTCTTAGTTTATATCATGCAATTGAGAAAAAAAGTTAGAATTGCGAGATATAATCTCGAGATATATACCTAGTGATTGCGAGTTTCTATCTTACAATTCTGAGAAAAAAAAAGTCAGAATCAGAATAACAGAATATAAACTCACAATTCTGACTTTTTTTATTCTCGCAATTCTGAGTGAAATATAAACTCGCAGTTATGAGTTACAAGGACCAATTCTGAGAGGGGAAAAAACTCACATGTGAGATAAACCCAGATAACTCAGAATTGTGAGGTTTTTTTCTCACAATTGCGAGTTAGGAGTTATAAAATGCAGTTCTGAGGGGGGAAAAAGACTGATATGTTCTCAGAATTGCAATTTTATAGTGCATAATGTTGACTCAACTCACATTTGCATGTTATAAAGTCAGAATTGTAAGATAAACTTACAATTCTGAGAAAAAAAGTCGCAATTGTGAGTTTTTTTTTCTTGCAATTGTGAGTTTATATCACACAATTTAGAAAAAATGTCAGAACTGTGAGATATAAGCTTGCGGTTATATATACCTAGCAGTTGAGAGTTTACATTTTACTATTCTGAGAAAAAAGTGAGAATTGTGAGTTATAAAATCAGAATAGCACAATATAAACTCGCAATTCTGACTTTTTTATTCTCGCAATTCCAAAGGTCTGGACACATTTGGTTGTTATTACAAACCTTTCAAACTGAAATAATAAAAGAAATAATGCAAAATGGAAGTATTAGAATTCTGTAGTTTTGATAATTATTTGTAGGCACAATTTATATTTGTCTACAAACCAACTTTAAATCAAGTGTGTCTAAACTTTTGACTGGAAGTGTACATTGACCCATAGAAGTTTATCTCTCACGTTTTTTGCAATTGTGAGTTTGTGAGTCTTACAATTTTTGATTTTTTCTAAGAATTGTTTGATACAAACTCACAATTCTAACTTCTTTCTCAGTTGCATGATATAAACTCGCAAATGCGAGAAAACAACGCACAATTACAACTTCCCTCCTCAGCATCGCAAGTTTATCTCACAATTCTGACTATAACACACAAATGCAAGTTGTGTCAAAATTGTGTGCAATTCTGAGAACATATCAGTTTTTTTCCCCCCCTCAGAAATGGATTTTATAACTGATAAGTCACTTTTTTCATCAGAATTGTGAGTTTATCTCGCAATTCTGATTTTTTTTTTCTCGCTATTTTTTTTGTTTGTTTGTTTTTTGTCTCACAATTGTACGTTTATATCACACAATTTAAGAAAAATGTCAGAACTGTGAGATATAACCTCGCGGTTATATATACCTAGCAGTTGAGAGTTTACATCTTACAGTTCTGAGAAGAAAGTCAGAATTGTGAGTTATAAAGTCAGAATAGCAGAATATAAACTCACTCAATTCTGACTTTTTTGTTTCCGCAATTCCAAGTTTATATCTCGCAATTCTGACTTTTTTCTCAGAATTGTGAGATATAAGGACCGGTTCTGAGGGGTAACAAAAAAAAAAAAAGTCACAATTGAAAGATAAACTCACAATTCTGATGAAAAAAGTGAGTTATCAGTTATAAAATCCAATTCTGAGGGGGAAAAAAACTGGTATGTTCTCAGAATTGCGCACAATTTTGGCTCAGCTTCCATTTGTGTGTTATAGTCAAAATTGTGAGATAAACTTGCGATGCTGAGGAAGAAAGTTGTAATTGTCAGTTATTTTCTCGCATTTGCAAATAAAATGTTTATATCATGCAATTGCGAAAAAAGTCAGAATTGCGAGTTTGTATCAAACAATTCTTAGAAAAAATTAAAAATGGTAAGACACACTCACAATTGCGAGAAATGTGAGATATAAACTTTTATAGGTCAAAGTACTCTTCCAGTCAAAAGTTTAGACACACTTGATTTAAAGTTAGTTTTGTAGACAAATATAAATTGTGCCTACAAATAATTCTTTTATCAAAACTACAGAATTCTAATACTTCCATTTTGCATTATTCCTTTTATTATTTCAGTTTGAAAGATTTGTAATAACAACCAAATGTGTCCAGACCTTTGACTGAGAGTGTAATTAAGCAATAAAATTAAGTAGGAAAGCTTAAAAACATAAATGATGTTTCCCCTGGGTAGAATTTTTGGAATAACACTCTCTGTGTTGTCATATCAAACAGATCAGTGGACTTTCTCTTTTGAGACAGAAAATTCTCGTTAAATTTTCTGAAAGAACTTGGCTAAGAATGTTTAGCATGTGCAGTTTATTGTCTCTTCATCTTTTCCCTATTTTGTTTATTTTCACACGTGTTAACGACTTCACAGCTTGCCCAGAACAACAGGGGAATTAGCCAATGCAGGCTTGATTAAACAAGCGAAAATATGCTACGACAGACCGGTGTTGTGTTTAGAGATCGGGAAGTTTGTAGAGGCACAGAGATATGACAGATGTGCTGTGTATGTAAGTGTGTGTGTGTATCTGTGGCAGTCGGAGCTCATGGCCGCTGGATATGGATGTTCTAGCCAGAAACGGCCGTGTGTGTCCACCTCTCTTATCTCCTGCAGATCCCTTCCTTTCATCTCCTTTAGACCTACGGGGTACTGGACAACCCCTCCCTAAAATATAGTCCCCTGCAACACACACACACACACACACACTCCAAGGCTGCTATCTCGCTGCCACAGATGAGGACCTTCATGTACAGGCCAAATGACATCCCGCCCGTCCTCGTCCCACTACCACACACACATACACACATTAGATGGTTCCCATCTCACCTGGCTCATTCGGTGTCCCCTCCTCCTTGGTTAACAGTCTTTCACTCCCTTTCTATCCTTCCCCTCCTGTTGTTTTTCTGCCTTTGCCTTGACTCTAATCTGAGCCTGTGTGACATCTGGAATGTCCTCTGGTTTTGATCGAGATAGTGAGAAAGAGAGAGGGGGGAGAAGACATCGTTTGAACGCAGGCAGACACCTTTAAACACTGTAATTTAAGGCATCTATTGTGTTAATTACACAGCAGACGTTCAGTTCTGTTCTCTGTATTTGTTTTTTTTTGTTCAGGATCTTCAGTGACAGTGTGGCAGACATGAAAACCCAAGAGCACCGCTCCAGCCCTCTGAAATCACACACACAAAGTGAGTAGAGAGATAATAATATGCAGTAGGGTTAAATAATAATAATTGCTGTTGCAGTCACCAAGATTTTGTCTGCTTTAGTAGTATGCGATTAGATAAATCAAGAGTACTTTTTTTGTATGAGATAAACTCACAACTCTGACAAAAAAAAAGGTCAGAATTGAGTTTTTTTTTTCTCAGAGATGCAAGTTACGAGTTATAAAATCCAGTTCTGAGGGGAAAAAAAGAGTTTTTTTTTGCAAGTTTGTATTCTGAAAATAAAGTCAGAATAGCAGGATATAAACTCACAATTCAGATTTTTTTTCACAATTCCAAGTTTATATCTCGCAATTCTGACTTTTTTTTCCTCTGAATTGTTAGATGTAAACTCTCAGTTATGAGTTATAAAGACCAATTCTGAGGGAGACAAAAATTCACAATTGCGAGATAAACACAATTCTTACGCAAAAAGTCAGAATTGTGAGTTTTTTTCTTGCAATTGCGAGTTATGAGTTATAAAATTCAATTCTGAGAGAGGGAAAAACACTGATATGTTCTCAGAACTGCGCACAATTTTGATTCAACTTACATTTGCATAAGTACATAATACAGACATTTTTAAAGGAGTCCACTTCCAGAACAAAAATTTACAGATAATGTACTCACCCCCTTGTCATCCAAGATGTTCATGTCTTTCTTTCTTCAGTCGTAAAGAAATTATGTTTTTTGAGGAAAACATTTTAGGATTTTTCTCCATATAATGGACTGATATGGTGCCACGAGTTTGCAATTCCAAAATGCAGTTTAAATGCGGCTTCAAACGATCCCAAATGCGGTTGTAAATGATCCCAGCCAGGGAAAAAGGGTCTTATCTAGTGAAACGATCTGTTATTTTCATTAAAAAATACAATTTAAATACTTTTCAATCTTAAACGCTCATCTTGTCTTACTCTGCCTGAACTCTGTGTATTCTGGTTCAAGACAGTTAGGGTATGTCGAAAAACTCCAATCGTATTTTTTCCGTTAACTTCAAAAATCATTTCAAAATCATCCTACATCACTGCAGAAGTACCGACCCAGTCTTTGTAATGCAAAGAAGATCAAACACCCTTAACAAAAATGGTAAAACAGCGATAAAGGGCGATTTATGAACATCTTGGATGACAAGGGGGTGAGTACATTATCTGTACAATTTTGTTCTGGAAGTGGACTTTTCCTTTAATGTTTAAAAAGAGTTAATATCATTATATCCATTAAGAGGAAGAACATATTCTTTGTGAACGTCCTTTAATCTTGACACTTAATTGGAACTACTAAAAGGTATGACTGAAAATGACACTCCAACCAGTCACAAAATAAAAAATGGGCTGTGTAACAGTTAATGAATTTAGATCACTTTAAAAGTCTTCCATGTGCCTGTCAATCCCTATAATCACTTAGAATTAAACTACAAAATTATATAATTTTGTAATGTTAGGTAAGTCCCCATGACCAATTGACCAACATCTGGCCTGAATTCCTTTACGCATGGGTGTAAACACACACATATGCACACCAAACTCATTCTCACAAACACATTCTGGTTCTCACAACAAAAAACAGACCTGCACACAGATATACGTGGTGGCTGGAGTGTAACCCTTCGTCTAACATAAACACCAGATCTCACCTTTGAACTCTTCACCTTCCATTCTGCTAATTGGTCCGTGATGCTCTTATTTTTCTTCATGATACTGTGGCTAAAAATAAGTCCCCATTTCTTGCACCTAAAATAGAGTACTCTCCTCCCCTTCAACTGTTCTCATCTTCCCCTTTTAGGTCCGGTAAAAGCCCAGCTCTTTATGATGTTTCTGTTTTTAACCTAATTAATTCTATAGCAGCCTAAATGGGATGCCTTCTGCTTTGTGACTTCTGAGTGCTGAAACATCATTTACATTTATTCCAGCTTCATCAGCAATCTTTATAGCTACACTTTACTCTTCTTCTTGACTAATGTCTTAGTTTAGTTATACTTGCTACTCAATACTAGTTTCTAATTAAAAAGCGTATCTCTTTTGTCAAAAAGTTGTAGAGAACTATGTAGTATGTCTTCTTTTGTTCCTGTTACTTAACTGGAAAAGCTTGGCATTAGCAGTGACAAGGTTATTGGTTTGCTTCCAAACGAAATGCTGGATGTGATAAATGCATATCTCGAATGCACTGTAAGCCATTGTGGATTTATCTGTCTGCCAAATTAATAAATGTACACTTTTAGCACTGCTAAGTTGTTTTCATATTTGTCAGCAATTATTATACAGAAGGCTACAAGGTTGTGTGGATGGTCATGATGTGTTGAGTATGGTTGTTTAAATGTCATTCTTGTTCATGTAATAACGAGTCCTTTAACAAAGGTTTATTCCTTCTGCAAGTGTGTGTGTCAGTGTGCATTAAAAAGCATGAGGAGGTATAAGACTTAGTGAGCTGCAGCATGAGCAAGAGCAGTACACGGAGCTCAAATCAAAGAGGGCTCAAACTCTCAGCCCCAGGGTAAATTGGTGTGTGAGCGTGTAAGAAAAAGAAGTTAGAGCCTCTTTTTTCAGTTCACTTTTGTTACATCTTAGGCGCTATCTTGTTTTGACAGGTGATGCACGGCCCCACTCCCAAATGAAGGGTCTCCAGTTTCGCAGCATTGCCCCCAAAGCCCCAGCAGTGGTTCCATCATCTGCGGTTCTATCCTGCCAACCTCCTTCAGCCCTTCCAGAAGCATCCACGGCTGTCAGCCCCAAATCCATCCTAGTCCCTGCCCAGAACTATGCCCTAATGCAGGTGGCTGGACAAGAGGGGACCTTCTCATTGGTGGCCTTACCTCAGACACAACAGCAACAGCCAATCCAGAAGAACCTTAAGCTGCCTATTCCAAGATACCAACCGGTGAGAAGCAAGAACGCTCCAGAAAAAGGCAGCAGCAAGATGCCGAGTCCAGCCAAGGTTTCTGCAACCATACAAGCTCAATCACCTGCTGTGAAATCAGACCCGAGTTCAGACCCAGTATCTGAGCAGCTTGTTATGATTGACACTCCTACTTCGTCTGAAATCAACGTTGCACCCTTGCTCCCAGGTTCACAGACAGATCCAAAAACCGAAGCTGGTCCACTCAAAAACCAGCATTATCCTTCTGGAACCTCCCTTGTGAAGAAAATCTCACCGGTTAAAACCCAAATAGAGGGTCAGCCCTCGGCAGGCAGTGCCATCACGGTCCTCTCGCCCACTATCTTTAGCAAAGCTGTTCAGATCATTCCATCTCCACCCAAGGGCAAGCTGCCCATCCTGCCCTATGCCAAGGTGAAGAACTCCCTCCTGGCACCAAACAGCCTTGCCAGCACCCCATTCTCAGACAAGCAGACCGGAGCCAAAAGCAGCCTGAAAAGCCCTCCAGACAACAAAATCAAGTCCAGTCAAGATAAAAGTGAAAGCCTAAGCCAAGACCACAGTAACGCCCAAATCAAGAAACCTCCGGGCAAGAAACGAGGGAGGAAGAGGAAAACCATGGAGGATATTCTAGCCTTCGAAGCCCGAAAGAAAAGATCCTTGTCGTTTTTCAGAAGGAGGGTACCCGAGAAACCTCCAACTGGAATGCCAAATTCTGCCTCTCAAGAGAAGTTGCTGGACATATCCAAGAAGTATCGGAGTATTCGTCCCAAGCCGGTACTTGTAATGGAAACCACTATTCCACAACTTGTTCCGCTTCCGTCCTTGTCGACATCGGAAAACCTTGATCAGGAGCTCTTATTAGGACAGCAGATATCAAGTGCTCCCCAGTCCTCACAAGCTAACGATCAGCAGCAGCCTGTGGTAGGATCTAAAGGTAGTGGAGGAGTGGTTTACACGGGAAGTCGTCCGCTGCACCGATGTCCTACCTGCAACAGGTGCTTCCAGTTCAAGCATCACTTGCAGAGCCACATGAACAGCCACAGCAACCTGCGGCCTTATGTCTGCCCAGTCTGCAGAAAAGCCTACGCTCACTCGGGCAGTCTTAGCACTCACATGAAGCTACACCATGCAGAAAGCAGACCCCGGAAGAGCCTTTGCTGTGAATTCTGTGAGAAATCATTTGGCTATGTTGGTGTCTACTTCAGCCACTTGAGAGAGGTGCACAGGGTTATACTCACCGTTGAACCGTCCATCAGTCAACATGAAGAAAACATGTCTGTGGAAGAGTAAGTAACAAACATTGAGTGTTCGCTCTTTCTGAAGCCTCCTTGTTCTTGATATAGACCAGGGATGGGCAGCTTGGGTTGTGGAGGGGCACTGTCCTGCTGAGTTCAGCTCCAACCCTAATCAAACACACTTGAACAAGCTAATCACTGTCTTCAAGATCACTAGAAAGCTACAAGCAGGTTTGATTAGGGTGGAACTAAACTCTGCAGGACAGTGGCCCTCCAGGACCGAAGCTCTCCATCCCTGACATACAGTGCCTTGCAAAAGTATTCATACCCTTTCTTTTTTTTTTTTTTTTCCACATTTTATGTTGCTGCTTTAAGTTACTTTATTTTCCCCCACATCAATCTACATACACCATAATGACAAAGCAAAAACAGAATTGTCACAACTTTTTAAATTTATTAAAAATAAAATACTGAAACAAGCACATTGCATAAGTATTCATACCATTAACTCAGTAATTAGCTAAAGCACCTTTACAGCCTCTAGCTTTGCACATCAGTATTTGCCAATTATCTGCCATTCTTCTCACCTCTTCAGCTCTCAAGCTCATATATTGGTTCACTGAGCTTTTCTTCTACTCTGATGAGTCCTTCAGTCCCTGCCACTAAAAAACAGCCCCGCAGCATGAGGCTGCTACCAGCACAGTTTTGGGATGGTACTCTACAGGTGGTTTCCTTCAAACCTGATGCTTGAAATTGAGGTTCATCAGACCAGAGAATCTTGTTTCTCACAGTCTAAGGGTCCTTTAGGTGTTTTTTGCAAATTCCAAGTGTTTTTATGTGTCTTTACTGAGAAGAGGATTGAGTCTTGCCACACCATCATAAAGCTCAGATCGGTGGAGTGTTACAATGATGTTTGTCTTTCTGTAGGTTTCTCCTATCTCCACATATGACATTGGAGCTCAACTAGAGTGACCATCAGCTTCATGGTCACCAGTAACCAAAGCCCTTCTCCATCAATTGCTCAATTTGGCTAGGAGGCCAGCTCTAGAAAGAGTTTTGGTTGTTTCAGACTTCTTCCATTATGGGTAATGGAGACTACAAGCTTCTGTGAACCTTCAATGCAGCAGATTTTGTTTCTGAACTCTTCCCCAGATGTGTGGCTTGATGCAATCCTGTTTCTGAGTTCTGCAGGCTTGGTTTTTACTCTAATATGCATTTTCAGCTGTTAAACCATTTATTATGTGCGTACCTTTCCAAATCATATCCATTCAATTGAATTTGCCACAGGTTATATGCACTTGAGGTGTAGAACCATAATCAAGCAATATGAATGCTCCTGAGCTAAATTTCAACTGTCCCAGATAAAGGTTTGAATACTTATGCAATGGAATCATTTAAGTTTTTTATTTTTAATAAATTTGCAAAGATGTTAAAACCTGTTTTTTTTTTTGCTTTGCCATTATGTATGGAGTGTAGATTGATGTGGAAAAAAGTCATTTAAAGCAGTTTAACATAAGGCAGAAACATAAAACGTGAACACGATGTTCCTTGTCTCGCAGGTCTTCAGAAGTTGACGAACAAGCCTCAGAACAACGCGTCGACCCAGTTGAGTTACAAATCAAGTGTGGGCGCTGCCAAGCCATCACTCCTACCTTTGCTGACATGAAGTTACATTTGTTGTACGTGCACGGAGAGGAGGTCCAGGTGCGACTGAGGGACGGAGCCATGCGTGGTGGCCGTGAAGCGGAAGATGAACTGGTCAAACATGCAGCGCATTACTGGAGGCAGCTCAACGAGAAACGCAACCTAGTGCACTGCGGCACCTGCGACGAGGAGTTCTTCTCCTTTTCCAAGTTCAAACGCCACCTCCATTCAGACCATCAAGAAGCTAGAGAGAGTCAGGGAGAGGAGGAAGAAGAGGAGATGATAGGTAAGGAGGGCCATGTATTAAGGGGCCTAGGTAAAGGTATATCCCTTAGGGTAGGGTCCCAGTTTAACTGCATCCTTTGCAGTAAGGTGTTTAATAAGAAACAGGACGTTATTGAGCATTGGAGGGCACAGCACAATTGTGAAAACCCCATCCTGCTATGGGATGTCCTGGACTTCAAAGGGGAAAGCAAGCTTACTGATGGGCCAAATTAACTGCAAATGGGTAATTTATTATTCGCTCCATGTGTCGACTGTGTGGTTTATGCAGGATGCGTTGACGTTAATGAAAAAAAAAAAAAATCCACTAATAGACTTTTTATGTTGGTTATGTTGTTTTGTTTTGCACTGTTTTTTAATATCACAAATGTGTTTTGTAACGCTTGAATTTTGTAATGTTTTATGTTTGGTCTTTTTCTTTAACGTTTTGATATGCATAAAGCATAAGAAAAGAATCTATAAAATTCACAAGCCGTAAATTCAGTCTTGTACCAGGTGCAGATGTAATATAACTGCCAGCAAATAGAAAAACCTAAGGATGATAATCATAATTTTTAGGGTTTGTGGATGCACAGTGTTAGTAACAGCTTCAGTTGAGTGAATCAGGTGAAGCAGACTAACAAAGGCTCATCAAAAACACATCGCCACTCAGACAAATTGAAAATTTGCTATAGTCTGAATACAAATGGCGCATGATTAGCATGCTTGAAATAACATGTCAAAGAACACTCAAAGTAACACAAATTATCAGTGACATTTCCACAAACACATATACATAATCACACAGTTTCAGTCCTCATTCCACGACTAACATAAATACTGCCGGAAAACCTTTGCTGACTTCTCAGTCTAAGATGAGCAGGTCCACTAATAAGGATTTAAAATAATTCTAACTCAATTTGGCCAAACGTTAACTGTTAAATTTAGTATGAATGTGTGCGGATGTGTTTCATAAATATTCTATGTTGTATTTTTGGATGGAAATGCTATATATTTAAAATATTTGTTTTTTCATGGTGAAATGTGTGGTGATTTATTTATATTATCAGTCTATTCAAACATATTTCTGTTCATAAAAAAAATTGTCAGGGTAAAGGAATGTTTCAAAAACCCTCCTAATTGTTATATATGTATACTTGTATAGATAGATTACAAATATATCTAAAAACAATACTATATACAGCTGTATATTGAGAATATATATTTACACAGATTTCCCCTGCTGTTTTGTTGTAGAAAATTAACAATTATATATATTAACCTATTACGGTGTCTTAAATGTCTTAAGCTAACCTTCAGCTACATCACCAGTCAAAGGTTTGAGCACACTTAAATGTTAAATGTTAAAGGAGAAGTCCACTTCCAGAACAACAATTTACAGATAATGTACTCACCCCCCTTGTCATCCAAGATGTTCATGTCTTCAGTTGTAAAGAAATTGTGTTTTTTAAGGAAAACATTTCTTTATATAATAGACCTCTATGGTGCCCCGAGTTTGAACTTCCAAAATGCAGTTTAAATGCGGCTTCAAACGATCCCAACTGAGGAAGAAGGGTCTTATCTAGCGAAACAAACGGTTATTTTCATGTTAAAAAAAATACAATTTAAATACTTTTTAATCTCAAACGCTCATCTTGTCTTGCTCTACCTGAACTCTGTGTATTCTGGCTCAAGACAGGCTATGTCAAAAAACTTGATTGTATTTTCTCCCTCAACTTCAAAAATCATTTTAAAATCATCCTATATCGCTGCAGAAGTACCGACCGACCGTCTTTGCAAAGTGAACATGCAAAGAAGATCAAACACCCTTATCAAAAAAGGTAAAACAGCGAGATAGGATGATTTTGAAGTTGAGGGAGAACATGAGATGGGAGTTTTTCAACATACCCTAATTGTCTTGAACTGCAAAAAAGGTTGGGAAGAGCAAGACAAGATGAGCGTTTGACATTAAAAAGTATATAAATTGTAATATTTTTATGAAAATTACAGATTGTTTCACTAGATAAGACCCTTCTTCCTCGGCTGGGATCGCTTACAACCGCATTTGGGATCGTTTGAACCCGCATTTAAACTGCATTTTGGAAGTTCAAACTCGGTGCACCGCATCAGTTGAAAAATCCTGAAATGTTTTCCTCAAAAAACACATTTTTTTTACAACTGAAGAAAGAAAGACATGAACATCATGGATGACAAGGGGGTGAGTACATTATCTGTAAATTGTTGTTCTGGAAGTGGACTTCTCCTTTAAAACATTTTTAGACGGTACATAAATGACACCTAGGTGTAATTTTTTTTACCCACTTTTCATTAAATGCCAAAAATGGATAATGGTACTAAATAGTAAAGAAAGGAGCCAACAAGTGCCCAGCAGACATAGCATCTCCTTTAGTACTGTTTAAAAAAATCCTTCCCAGGTGGATTCTTCATTACTTTGTTGAGAGATTGCCCAGAGTGTGTGGAGTTGGAAAGTAGGCTACTTAAAGGCTAAAATACACTACATGGTTTTTACCCTAATTTGCAGTTTGGAATTGTTTACTGTAGTTTCAGAAAGTTAGAGTCAGTCTGGCAATTTTTGGGTGGTCGAAGTTGACAAATTTGAGAAAAATCACAGTGTATGAGGAGTGCATTTTTTAGCTTCAGATGATGATTCCATCCAGTTGGAGAATATCAGACATATTTGATATTTTTAGCCGATTTAAAAAAAAGTCTGTTGTGTTTGGAAGAACTTGAAAGTCTGGTAGTGTTTAGTCTTTTGTTTGAGTGTTTTAGTGTATTATTACCAGTTGTCCCAAGTCGACAAGCGTATGATGACTGGCGTTTTAAATTCTGTTTAGTCTTGTACCATATTCCAGCCTTAAAATAAAATATTATTTTTTTGCCATTCAAAAGTTTGGGATCAATAAGATTTTTTTTAAAGTAGTCTTTTCTGCTCATCAAGGCTGTGTTTATTTGATTAAAATACCGAAAAAAAATTATATTGTGAAATATTATTGCAATTTAAAATGGTTAATTTCTATTTTAATATACTTAAAAATTGAATTTATTCCTGTGATGCAATGCTGAATTTTTAGCATCATTACTCCAGTCTTCAGTGTCACATGATCCTTCAGAAATCATTCTAACATTCTGATTTATCAGTGTTGGAAACAGTTGTGTTTTTTTTGGAAACTGTGATCAGGATTCTTTGATATGTAAAACATTAAAAAGAACAGCATTTATTTAAAATATAAATCTTTTGTAACAGTCTACACTACCATTTAAAGCTTGGGGTCAGTAAATGTTTTCTTTATTTCTTTGAAGAAATTTACACTTTTATTCAGCAAGGATGTGTTAAATTAATAGAAAGTGATAGTAAAGGCTTATATTGTTAGAAAAGATTTCTATTTTGAATAAATGCTGCTGTTTTTCACTTTTTATTAATCAAAGAATCTTAAAAAAAAGTATTACAGGTTCCAAAAAAATATTAAGCAGCACAACTGTTTCCGACACTGATAATAATTGGCATTTCAGGATGATTTCTGAAGGATTGTGTGACACAAAAGCCTGGAATAATGGCTGATGAAAATTCAGCTTTGCATCACAGAAATAAATTATATTTTAAAGTACATTAAAATAGAAAACCACTATTTTAAATTGCAGTAACATTTCACAATATTAGTTTTTTCTGTATTTTTCCTCAAATAAATGGAACTTTGATGAGCATAAGAGACTCTTACTAATCCCCAACTTTAAAAATGCCAGTGTAAATCCACTTGTGCTATTTCATAATTGACTTTACTATTCTGAAAATATGAACGTTCAAACCTTTGACTGGTGTTTGTTCTGTAAACACATCTACTTGAACGGGTGCTGTGTAAAATAAACTGAAAAACGTTACATTCTTGACACAAAACGAACAGCAAATCCCAAAGCGCCATTTCATTTTGTCTTTCACAGTTGAATTCATATTTTAGATATCCTAAAGTCAATAATGTTGATCTTAAGAGTCATTAAAAAGATAAATGCTGCTTGTCTTTTTGAAATTACCCCGTAAGTGTCTTCGTTGTAGAACTTGTCTTCAGTGGATTGCTCCTGACCTAAAAAGAGAATGGAAAACAAATGTTTTCTTTAAAATGTGGTCTTATGTTTAAAGTGATTGAATCAGTTTCCACTCGACACTCGATTCTTTGTGGTTCAAAGCCAGTAATGACACAATTGTCTGGTAGCATTTCCATTTCTGCCACTGTGATAGTTAAACGTGTCTGTTTGTGGCTTTAGCTAAACTAAGCCCGAAAGCATCGTCCCTGCATTATTGGTGCCTAAATAATAAAAAAAAAAAAAGAAATATGTAATGACAGTAATAGTTGGTGTGTTTATTGTATTCAACGACCTCCTCGTAATGAGCATATAAGCTGCTGCATCTTAAAGCTCATCTTATTCCATGCAAAGACATTTACCGCAAGACTTCATTTGTAGGTTGCACAGAACACTGAGCAGTGTGAGGCAAGAATTAAATCAATTTCAGCTGGACACATGATGGATTCATATTAGTCTGTGTATTATATACAACAACCTATATTCACTGAAGGAGTGCTAATGCTTTTATAATGCCTGCTTGAATGTCTTACATCATTAAATTATCACTGTATGTCATCATTATATTGTAATATTAATACACGTTTCAAACAACTGTTAAAAAGCAGAGTTTCCCATCCCAGTGTGATCATTTTGGTCACAAGTGCAACATCTAGTATTTTATATGGCTTATAATTGTGAGTTACAGTTCTTCTATCAGATTTTATATTGTGCTTTCCAAGCAGCTCTGGCTCTGATTTATAGCCTACATTAAATGATCATAACTTCTCCGTCCCAATAGTGCAGTCACTTCAGATGCAGGTAGTGAAGGAACGTCAACAGCGATGCATATTCCTCTTTAATCTGTGTGGCACTCTTTCTCACTTCCACTCTCTCTCTCTTCACACCAGAAACATGATCACTCACAGGAGATCAAAGCCCATCCTTCTAACAGGATTAGAGGATGGAGCTTTAGAAGGAGGAGAGTGTCTGTTTTAAAGTAAATGAAGGATGTAGGGCTGGAGAAAAGAGAGGCAGAAAGGAGGTTGCAGGAGAAAGGAAGTAGGAGGAGATTGCAGAGACGCGATGCTGGGGAAAATAAAACATGCGAGGAGAGACTGCAAAACCGAACCGCGTGCACGTGCACACACCCTCCGTTTCATTTGCAGAGATGACCGTGACAAGGATGAATTCTTCATGAACTATGATGAATGGATACTGATAAAAGAATGACAAAGTTCTGCCATCCAAAAAAAGAAGCAGCCCAGATACGGCGAGCATGTAGACGTTTTAATGCAGCATTAACCTGCATGGAGACTAATGGAAAGTAGAAGCTCATATCGATCCGTCCTGGTTTGCTCGGAGGAGGAGAAATAGAGAGATGATGCTGCGCCGAAGATGAATGAATGAAGTAAAGGGTGTGTCTAAAGTAGATAACCATCACCTGCATTTCAGACACAGGCCTGTCGGGAACCTAGAGTGTGATTTGAACTGAATAGGGATGTAATGATATCAAAATCTCACCATATGACAACATCTCAATAAGAAGTCCACGATGCAATATTTATTGCGATATTTTAAAATTCTTTGTAAAGTTAAATTATTCTAATGCACTTTGAGAGTTCAAAATTAAGAGCTTAAACCCATGTTCTTAACTAAGAAAATGTAAATCAGAGAATTGACTTTAAAGGAACACACTTTTTTTTTTTTTTTTGAAAATAGGCTCATTTTCCAACTCCCCTACAGTTAAACAGTTGAGTTTTACCGTTTTCGAATCCATTCAGCCGATCTCCGGGTCTGGCGGTAGCACTTTTAGCATAGCTTAGCATAGATCATTGAATCTGATTAGACCGTTAGCATCTCACTCAAAAATGACCTAAGAGTTTTGATATTTTTCCTATCTAAAACTTGACTCTTCTGTAGTTACATTGTGTACAAAGACAGACAAAAAATGAAAACTTGCGATTTTCTAGGTCGATATGGCTAGGAACTATACTCTCATTTCGGTGTAATAATCAAGGGACTTTTCTGCCGTACTATGAGTGCAGCAGGCTCAATGATATTACACAGCCGTCTCCTAACGAGAGAGTTTGTAAATTGTGTTTTGTAAATAAGTGTGTTTTAATAAAAAAAAAAAAAAAAAAAAAAAGCCGTCAACTTGCATCTCTGCATCTACTAGTGATGGGTCGTTCTTGAACGATTCGTTAATTTTGAATGAATCTTTAATGTGACTCGGGACGAACGAGTCGTCTCGGGGAATGATTCGTTCAGTCGCGCATGCGCAACATCCTATTAGGTTCTGTACTAGAAATTAGTTCATCTGTTTCGAGTCTTCAGGTTTTTGGAGTCGTTCGTTCACCTTATGGGGCTGTCACGTGATGAAAGAACGACTCAAACCCGAAGACTCGAAAGATGAGCTAATCAATTCTTTTTCCGGCTCAGACTGCATTCGTTGAGCTTATTGGGCTGTCATGTGATGAACGAACGACTCAAACCCGAAAACTTGTCAGATAAGAGGCGAGGTGAGCCAATCATAGATTAAAGACCCAGGTAAACAATGAATTAATCTTTTCTGTTTCTCATAACATTATAGTTTTGTCTTGTTTGTAGTGTGATCAACGTTTGTGTAAGCAGTAGATGTGTTAGGGAGGATTTTTGCTAAAATGAACGAAATGACTCGAAAAAAGATTCGTTCATTTTGCTGAACGAGACTCAAAGATCCGAGTCGGTAAAATGATCCGAACTTCCCATCACTAGCATCTGTGACATGCCAGTCACTTTCAGACGCTGCGTAATATCATTGCAGCTGCTGCAGCCATGGTACGGCAGCAAAGTTCCTTGATTATTAAGCCGGAATGAGAGTATAGTTCCTAGCCATATCAGCCTAGAAAATCTCAACTTTTCATTTTCCGTCAGTCTTAGTACACAAAGTAACTACAGAAGAGTCTGATCTATGCTAAGCTATGCTAAAAGTTTTACCGCCAGACCCGGAGATCGGCTGAATGGATTCGAAAACGGTAAAGCTCAACTGTTTAATTCTAGGGGAGTTAGACAATGAGCCTATTTTCAAAAAAAGTGAAGTGTTCCTTTAATGGCACTCAACCCCCTTTTTTATTTGTGATTGATATATATGTATATACAGGGGTTGGACAATGAAACTGAAACACCTGGTTTTAGATCACAATTAGTATGATATTGGGCCTCCTTTTGCAGCCAATACAACATCACTTCATCGTGGGAGTGACAAATACAAGTCCTGCAAAGCAGCCAGAGGGATTTTGAGCCATTTTCCTCTTGCAGAACAGTGGCCAGGTCACTATGTGATGCTGATGTGGGAAAACGTTTCCTGACTCGCTCCTCCAAAACACCCCAAAGTGGCTCAATAATATTCAGATCTGGTGACTATGCAGGCCATGGGAGATGTTCAACTTAATTTTCATGTTCATTAAACCAGTCTGTCACCAGTCTTGGTGTGTGTATTGGTGCATTATTATCCTGATACAGAGCACTACCTTCAAGGTACAATGTTTGAACCATTGGGTGCACATAATGAAACTTTACACTCTGCTCTAACTGGTGTAATGTACAGTAAGTGAAGACTGGGCACCAGACAGCGCAAATATAGCCATGAAACCTCCAATACTATATTGGCGAGTGTTTCAGTTTCATTGTCCAACCCCTGTATATATATATATATATATATATATATATATATATATATATATATATATATATATATATATGTGTGTGTGTCTAAATTACATTCACATCTGTGTTTTAGGTAGCCAAACAAATTATTGGTATTCCTATTAGAGTAATAGCCATATATTGTAAAACAATTACACTGTAAAATAAATGAAAATAAATATTTCATATTATTTTTGCTTAACACTACAGTACGGAAATTACAATTCCTCTTTCCGAATTTCTTGAAACTCGAATTCACTAGAAAGAGATATTTTGAATTGCAGTAGCCTAACGTACTGCACTTTTAAGCTTTTATTTTGACGGAAACGGCAGTAACGTTAGAGCTTTTATTTTGATAGGGAACTCCAGCTTCAGTCAAAACGGGCTTACAAAAACACGTCTACAAATCTAGTGAAATGCTGTAATCATCTGCCGCGAAAATAAAGCTGGTGGCCGTTGTGCTCCTAAACGCGCGTTAAACTCACAGCACATGCAATAAACGAGTTTACTGCATTCATTCACTGTGAACTGAGGTGCGGAAAACGCCGGATCACGAGCTGATTGCCTGAACGAAGTGCGCGCATGGCTTTGGAAAAACACGCAGCGAAAACAGACTTGATAAAGGGGTTAAGCCATATTGTGCTTTCGGTTTTAGTTCGTTTGACAGTTACTGTTCCAAAGCATAAAAGCTCAAAACACAACTTTAAAGACCTTTTATGTTAGAATAAGAAGTTAAACTACACTTTTTGCCCAGAAGACATCGTTTCATATCGTCATGTGACCACGATGATATCAAGATACCACGATATTAATAATATCGTTACATCCGTAGAACTGACCTAAACACATTCACTGCAATGAGAACCTTTGGCAACATTGAAAGGTATTAGTTGATCAACACTTTATAAGAGAGACGAAACATATTAGAGTGTCTTACTTCTCATATCCTGTAATATGATCTATTTATTTGACCTTACAGAAGGTTAAAAAATGTAGAATGTATCATTTTGACTTTATTCTCGAAGCCTTTAGACTTTATTCTCATAATTTTGACTATTGTCAAAACATTTCGACTTTATTCTCAAAACATTTTGAGTTTATTCTCGAAACACTTCGACTTCATTCTCTTAATTTTTACTTTATTCTCTGAACATTTCAACTTTATTCTCATATTTTTGACTTTATTGACGAAACATTTCGACTTCATTCTCGAAACATTTTGACTTCATTTTCGAAACACTTTGACTTTATTCTCATAATTTTGACTTAATTGTTGAAATACTTAGACTTTTTTCTTGAAATTTTTACTTTATTCTCGAAACATTTAGTCTTTATTCTCATAATTTTGACTTTATCGTCCAAACATTTTGACTTTATTTTCGAAACACTTCGACTTCATTCTCGAAACATTTTGACTTCATTCTCGAAACACTTCGACTTTATTCTCGTAATTTTGACTTTATTCTCGAAACATTTCGACTTTATTCTCATAATTTTGACTTAATTGTTGAAATACTTTGACTTTATTCTTGAAATTTTTGCTTTATTCTCAAAACATTTAGTCTTTATTCTCATAATTTTGACTTTATTGTCCAAACATTTTGACTTTATTTTCGAAACACTTCGACTTCATTCTCGAAACACTTCGACTTTATTCTCGAAACATTTCAACTTTATTCTCATAATTTTGACTTTATTGTTGAAATACTTTTTCTACTTTGTTCTTGTAATTTTGACTTCATTCTCGAAACATTTTGACTTTTAGTCTCATAATAATCAAAATACTTCAACTCTATTCTCATAATTTCGACTTTATTCTCAAAAATATTACGACTTCAATCTCGTAAACATAGTTTTTTTTGTTTTTTTTGTTTTTTTTAAACATGGTTTAAAAAAACTAAAACAGCATCATAAGAAAGCTCTCGAATTTCAGCAAAAATATCTTGTGTTCCAAAGATAAACGACCTGTTCGGAACGACATGAGGGTGAGTAATTAATTACAGAATTTTCATATTTGGCTGAATATGTTTTTAACATTTATAATAAGAAGAAATATTTCTTCAACATAAAATTAGCATATTTGAATGATTTCTGAAGAATCATGCGACACTGAAGACTAGAGTAATGGCTGCTGAAATGTCATCATTCCCATCACAGAAACTATTCTTATTTAACTTCTTTCAACAAACAACCAACTTTAGAACACTAGTGTAGTTAGATTTATGCATAACACAAGGGAAAAACAATTTGCCAGTGAAAGAAAAATAAACTTAATTCAAGATATTCAAGTCTTGTATATTATGCAATTTTTCATATGCTTCCCATCATTCTTGTTTTTATGGGTCAGAGAACAAGATATTGATGACATTATGCAATGTGCTTCATTAAAAACTTATAAAAAGATCTATGAGGCCTGAATATGAATGTTTCCTCTCACTGCAATATATTTGTACTACACCTGGAGACACTTGTAAGTACGAAGCCCTTGTCAGTGACATTGCCGCTTTTTGGTCTCTCCTGTGTGCTGTGTGGTCCAGATGGTACAGAATCACTCTGTTCCACTGGGCCTCTAGTAGACCGCCCAGAGGGACAGTAGCCATCTGCCCAGGACATCTCACTATACCCACACACAACTCTGACCTGGAACATACACGCGACTACACACACAGACAAAAGAGCCACTAAACTGCTCATCTAGAACACTTCCTGATTTCATCATCAGCGGTCAAAGTGCCGCCCCAACTCCAACAAAGGCCAATCTGGGAGCGTTTTAGTCATTACGCAAACACTATTCACGTCGCTAAAGTTGTTCGCAGATACATATTTGTTTGGGTTATTTTTAGTTAGATATTCCCTTGTTGATTAAACACACTCCTGTTTTCATTCTCAGCCAATCAGCGCCCGCTCATTCCCCGGAATAGATTAGTGATAATTGGCTCTGGGTTGTCAGTGCTTTAGCATCCTAATGAGAGCAATATTTACTAATCTAGAAAGGGGAGTGAGAAAGTACTCCAAGTTTGACTGTTTTTAATGAGACCCAGGTAGGCTAACCGGAGCAGTCTGGAGTAATTAGGAAAGGATGTAGAGCATTTTCTCCCCCCGTCCCGCTCCCTGCTATCTTCCAATGTCTTCCCACAGGGAGGATCCTGACAGTGGAAATCTAAGGGGGGGCTCAAGGGAATTAGGTCTGCCTGAGTGATAACCTACATTCACCCAATCCGACGTCTCTCTGCTCTCCGCTCGCAAATAAGGCTAATGACATACCGCGGGCCTGCAGACATGCGTGAATATTATGTTGATGTTATGTGCATGCGAGCGCTATGTGAACTAATATTCAAAAACCGGCCACCTACACATGCTAAGACATGAATGCATAACACATCATTTCTTCTGTACATACGCGATGCATGGAGGAGCTTGAAATTGTGCATCCATACACGGTGTTGCACACATAACCTTTGATGATGCTCCTCCACTCCTTTGATGGCAATTACCTGCGGCATGCTCTGAAATTCTCTTAACCTTATCTGATAGGTTAATTAGCTAATGCATATTCGTCACAGTGGATGCTGGGAAAATGTCAGAAGCGATATGAAGGAGTGCTTTACATTTAGTTTATCAGCAAGTATTTTAAGCCACGCCTCTTTTCTATCACGTTTCATTAACGACTTGAATCGGATACAGTAACAATTCAGAGTTTCGCATTTTCCACTCCAGTCGTCCTTTCCTCTGTTTTCACTTTCACGCTAGTTTGCAGGACTAATGAGTCCTCGCAATTTGCAATTAAGAAAAGCATTTTATCATTATCACCTCCAGCTATATTCCATCCCTCCTTCTTCCCTCACACTCCCTTTCCCAGATGGAGTGTTACAGTGCGGCCTCCCGTTGTGATGATCCCCCTCGGGAAACCTGGATCCCACCTCGGCGGTCAGAATCAATTACGTTCATATCTCTCTCGCCCTATCTCTCTCTCTCTCTCTCTCTCTGCTGTTTCCATGAGTCACATTTTGCAGGCGCTGCATAGACTCCCCTGTCAGGTCCTGAGAAAATGCTCCTCCTTTCAGTGCGTTTAACAGGTTTAGAGGGGGCACCGGAGAGGTGATAAATTCACTCGGAGCGAGAGGAAAATGGAGAGAGGGGAAAGGTGTATGTATGGGCTGGGGAAGCAGTTGACAGGTAGGAATAATAACCAGACAGATGAGGGAGGAGAAGCAGGGACAGAGAGGGGAGAGAGGAGATGTTACAGAGAGAGAGAAGGAAGAAGTTTTCACAAAATAGCTATCATGAAAGTTCGTTTTGATAGTTAATGCAAATTTGAAAAAGAAACATGTTTTGTACAAGTTCATAAATACTTTATTATAAATCTCTTGCTTATTTTATGTTAGTTAGGCTGAGTTTTTCTTACCAGTTGTTCAACCAAACAGTCCTAGCGGTTCATTAACCGCTATAGGGAAATGATGAGAAGTATAACAATGTGCAGTAAATGGTGAAACTGTTTGTACTACAAACCGGTGTGTTCATAATTAAGATAGTACGTTAAAATAAGGTAAGACACACCAATTTGCAATATTATGCAGCAAAACAAGCTGTAGTACAGCTAAACACAGCTGGATGTGGATGAGACTGGAAGCCAGACCCATAAAATTTACAAATGGCCATGCCCGCTCTCAGGGCAAAAATAAGGTGGATAATATAACGTCAAAATTGCTCCATGTATTATGTATTTCAGCAAAAATTAACTTTTGTCATTTATTTAATGAAGTATGAGTGACCTCTGCTGGCGTTATGTTGCATCATTCACCTTTCATTTTGAGACCACGCCCTTCCCCACGTCAAAGAAACTCTTCTCACACGGAAGCTGGGTTGCCAAGTCCACGATTTCCCCGCGGAATTGGGATACTTTTCAACAGTTGTTGCCAGGTGATTTTTTTCCTCCAGTGAGTTAATGATTTGACATATTGCATAAATGGGACCCTGGACCACAAACCAGTCGTAAGTAGCACGGGTATATTTGTAGCAATAGCCAACATTGTATGGGTCAAAATTATTATTAATTTTTCCTTTTATGCCAAAAATATGAAGATATTTTGTAACTTTTCTACCATAAATATATCAAAACGTAATTTTTGATTAGTAATATGCATTGCTAATTTATAATATGCAAAGCTTATTTATTCAGCTTTCAGATGATGTATAAATCTCAATTTTTATATTCTACCAATGATAAAACTGCAGTAGATTTGTGAAGGAGTGCTACTGGTAAGGATTGTTGATCTGTGTTCATGATCACGATATATTGGTTAGTGACTGTGACTGTAAAATATATACTTTAGGTATAGGAATTGCATATTTTGAGTTTTGATATTTGGGATATGGCCATTGGGCTAGCTTTGTTAAGCAGACCTGGCAACCCTGTGCAGAAGATACGTTGATGTGTGCGCGCCGGTCTGTGGAAACCTACAGTTTCAGAGCGCGGAAAGAATCTTACTGTATTTATTAGTTTTCTGTTTTAGGTAAGAGTCTGTACGTCCATATGTCGATTAATTTACATTGTATTGATGCTTAAAAACTTGCATTGTGCCGCGAATCGGTTGGGCTTAAACTAAAAGTATGTTTTAAACTCCGCTCAGCGTCGTGCCTAACAACGCCTTTCAGCCGTGACTTATTCACAGTACAGTACGACGTCTCGTACATCTGTCTATCTATCTATCTATCTATCTATCTATGCGTTCTGCTGAAAGTATACAAGTTTGTAAGGACATGTAGCGATTTTAGCGATCTCTTTTTAAAGCCCGTATACAGTCAAACTATAACCTTTAAACTTTAAACCTGGAACTATTTTAAACTACATTTCCAGCTAGGTTTCATCAAGCCAACATGAGCCTTTGTCTTGAAAAACGTTCTCTTATATTTTTATATTAAGGTCTGTGTAGTTTGGTGCCTAATCATGGAGCTAATCCAAAAGCGTTCAGGTCTGTATCCTTCAGTTACTTGCAATGTTGAAATATTTGGCATGCACGTTTAAAAGATCTCTTGAGAAACCTCTCGTATTCATTTTCCTTTGGAGAGGGCTGTCTTGGTAACAGAGAAACCATAAAATAAACATAAAAGAAAAATAAACAGGCAGAAACAGCACACAAACATTGGCAGGGTTAAACCAAACTGTGTAAATGTCTCATTCTTTCTCCTCTGTAACTACCTAAAACTCTCCAAACAGCAATGCTGAATTTCTCTTTGGCCTGAAACACTCATAATGTGGAGTTTTCACATTACATTGATACTGGTGTTTGCATTCAATCTCTAACAGGCAAAATGCCATCCACAAGGATCACTACGTTACCAGATTACAGGTCATGAAATACAAGTTGTGGAAAGGAACATTAAATTCTTTACATCTTATTTGTGAGCGAGCTCTGAACAGCACTGTCAATGCAATGCCTACCTCTCATATGTCTCCATAATCAATACCATGTTATGCAGCCACCGGAGGGAGAAAGAGAGAAAATAAAAAAGCGTAAGAAAGGAATAGAGGGAGCAGATCTGAGCTTTCCTGTATTAAACGGCTGAGTGGATTTACAAGCTTTTTCAGCAAGTTAATGCATTGGCTGAGCCTTTACCAGCAGACAGTTGAGTTCTGCATACAGCTCATTGACCTCACACATGTACCTGGGCCGCACGTGTCACGCGTCGCATCCAACTTCTATTACGGGACTGGTAGAGTCAATATATTAAACATCCTACCGAACGCAGTCACATAGGGGCTTATACCTCAGAACTGCATACTTTAATAATGTATCTTTATACATTTATCACTGAGATCTGAGATGCCTCCAGGGCTTTGATAACTGAGGACTGATATTTTCTTCTAGGCTTTCCACCTGCTGTTTACTTGGACAATGGCAAGAGAAATCACACATCAATATTTCTGACTCAACAGAGCACAGAAAGCCAAAAGCTCAAGCTTACTACAGCTTACACCCTTAGCGCTGCTTTTAAAGGGCCAATTAGGAGAAGTTAAAAACTGTGTGCCAGGACAGTGTGGCAATACACTGTTTAAAAGACTGAGGTAAGTACTGGCTCACCTTTTGCTTATAATCTCAAATCTTATGGTGGGTTATGGAGGTTTTTATTTTGTAGCAATTAGCTCAAACTTCAGCATTTTTTAATTTTTATGAAATTTTTATATTATCAGTTGATTAATTAAATGATTTACTTATGCATTTACTAGTAATCCATATCACATTAAACAAAGACAACATGAACATTCTAATCAGGGTGTGCCAGCACAACACTACAGCTTTGCTTAGGCTGCATTTGTCAGTGAGGGAATGTGTTGTCATGTGTGTTAGGGAATAAAACTTTCAGGATATGACCTATTGTTCTGAGATAATGTGCGATGTAATGTTCTCCAGCTCTCTTGGACAGAGCACGGTCAACGAAAAAGCCCCATCGCCGCAGGCTACGAGGAGCGCCAAGAAACCGCACCTGCCAAAGACAGACTCCATCACGAGAGCCATATCAGGTTTTACTGCAGGGGTGTGTGTGTGTGTGTGTATGCCTCTGAGGAAACAAAGCCTTTTAAACACCTTTTCGTCTACACATCATCCAAAGGTACAAGCACAACCTCCAAGCAATGCCTTTAACCCTGGGAAAACATTACACGCAACACATGTTCGGCTTCAGGACGGTGGAGACGAAAGGAAAAATAAAAACGAAAATATAAAGGACTAGCAAAAAAAAGTGTTGAGGAAGAAACGTCAGTCATGTAACTTTGGAGAGTTATGAGGAAAAGATTTCTCAAGGCCTGTGAATAAACACGCATACGCATATCCATAAGAAGCAAGCCACCCCCTAACTCTATACAATACATTGAAAAACCGTTGGAAACTTATATAAACACATCATATTAACCAACTGCTTTGCAATACACTAATTAGTAGATGGAGACCTGTATAAGCAATCACCAATTTTGATACTCACAGTTCAAGACATTTAGTTCACTGCTGATCTTATCCACCTTTTTCCTGAATTCATTTACATTATCACATGATTCATAAGCTGTTGTTTGTGTATGCACATACTTGCAGCGCGGTCAACATTAGGCGCGTTTCCATTACAGATTTGCGCAAAACTTTGGCGAGTTCGATTAAATAAAGCCAAAATCCACCCAAATCCCACCATAATCTGTTGCCGTGACTTATGGCGAGAGGATCGCAATGGAAACGTTGTCATTTCGCAATACTTTTTTATCGACATTTATAAAATATCGCCGAAGTTCTCTGCAAATCTGTAATTGAAATATGCCTACTGTCGGAGACGTTACGCGCCGCAGATGTAGGCAGCGTACATAGTCTAAAGCAATATCATTAGCAATTAATATCAGGGAAAACCCCTTATACTTGAGAGCGGCTATGTATGAAGTGTTTCTTGGAGTTTACAGTACATTAAAGAATGATTATATGACTGCTTACATATGCCATGTGACCTGTAAAAGCGAAGAAGCTGTTTCCATTGCAGTTTTGCAAAATGTTCCTTTTTCAAATTGCCTGAAAATCCACCTTATGCGAAGGTAAAAACTTTTTTGCGATATATGGGAGTTTTTTTGCGAAATTGACGCATTTCCATTAAGCCCCGTTCACACTACAAGTGACAGGCAGCGACAAAGCAACACGATCCTATTCCTTTCAATGGAGAGCTGGCGATTTCCGGCGACAAGAGCGCCAGTGAGCTACATCGACCGTTGGCAACCGGATGGGGCGTGTCCAGCGACGTGACAACATTCAGAGTCTGTCAACTTTATGCAAATGAAGATTGATTTTTGGGAGCGACAGCCAATAGGAAAGAAGACGGTAGAGCTCACGTTCTCCTCTCAGCTGTAGATAAACATACGCAATGGAAAAAAGTAGGCTCTGTTTCTCATTCGTTTTTGTTTGTATGTACAGATTCAATTTATATTTATATTATATTTAGTCTTTTGCCTCCAAAATGTTTGTATTTAGTGCATAGACTGTAAAAAATATGGACGTAGTGTCCGTGCTGTCACCCGTAGGTTTCTGAAGAGCATTTTTGAAGCTCTTAGTGGGCGAGAGTCGGCCGTCGCCATCTTGGAATCGCGTCACTGCACGTCACTCCCGCATAATCGAAAATGGGCACAGAAGCGGGAAGCGGGTGGAACTGGTTGCTGAAACCACGCCCGTCTAGTGCAACAGTGGTGACAGCAGCGGCAATTCACCTGTCACTCAAGTGGCCACGCCCTAAATTATGCAGAACTTTAAGGCTTAATATTAATTAAACGGATTATAAAATATATAAAATATATTCACCCCCCTCACAGTTGACATGAAGGGCAAAATTAGCTATATAGACCACAACCACTTTTTCCACCAGGCTGTAAACATATTTTTTTTCTGCTATGAAGTTGGGCATTTTAACATGGGGAGTCTATGGGATTGACTCCCTTTTGCACTCCCTTTTGCCAGTTTCTAGCGGCCAGTTGATGAATTGCAGTTTTAGTCACTTCCGTTTTGGCTTCAAGAAGGAGACCGGGAGGTTGCCGCTTGATTTAGTGGCAAGAAACCTTATTCGCTGTCAAGGCAACCAGTAGTGAGAACGCCAACTAGCAACCTCTGGCGACATGCAGCGACAGAAGTTGCGAGAAGTTGAGCTAGTTCAAAATGAGCATTTGTGATATATATGTATATAGAAACCCGTTGACCACCATTGAAGTCCAATATTTGGAGAAAAATCCAGGAATGTTTTCCTCAAAACCCTTAAATTCTTTTCGACTGAAAAAAAAAAAAAAAAAAACATGAACATCTTGGATGACATTGGGGTGAGTAAATTATCAGGAAATTTTCATTCTGGAAGTGAACTTCTCCTTTAATATTGAGTCCAGCAGACAGATACAAAATACAGACTTTTGCAGAATCAATGTGTCTTTATAAATAAATCTATATGCATATCTAATTCTACATAGGCCTACTTTAAAGAACAGTTTCATGTGTGTTATTTCTATATGATTTAAAATTATGCTGCTCATTAAGTCAACTCTTCTGCTGTCCATATCAGCTTCAGTTTTGGCTTGAGAAGCCCATTGATCTGTTTGAAAGAACACACATATACTGTCTTTGGAAAATACTTTAATTTTAAAGCTTCAGGCCCACTTATTTACTTAACTCCTCTTTCAGCATTTAATTATTTTCTAATTCTGTTGTGTTCTACACAAATATTTCATAGAACCTCCTATATTTGTGGTAAGCAACAACATCACATGTAAAAACCGAGCTCATATATAACTTTATCTGACAGGTTCTGGTTTGTGGTGTGTATGAGTTTAGCTTCAACAAGGATTTTTTTTTTTTTTTTTTTTTTTTTTTTTGGGACCAGTGGAAAACAAGCTTACGCAGATAGGGAGTCATCATGGTGGTAACCACTGGTTGTTCAGTAAACTCAAGAATATCATGAGCTCAGATTAGAATTTAAACAAGATATTATAGATTATATATATAGTTTTTTGTTTACTTGAATGGGAGTAAATATGAGATATGGCCTATACACAAAAAGAAATGTAGCTATAGTTCTTTTCATAAAGCTTAAGTAAACATCCACATATCAGCATCAAAACAGATGTCTATGAAATTCACGCCTGTGTGCATAATTGCATTCAGAATGAGTGTAATCTCTCCCTCCTTCCATCTTTCTCTTTTTCTGTCTCTCTCTGCTGCTTTTGCACTCTCTATCCAGCATCAAAGAAAGAGAAAGGAAACATGCAGGCATTGTGGGAGGATTACGAAACAGACAAAAAGGTGTGTGTGTATCAGAAGGAGCAAGGAGAACACAGTGTGGGAGACTGGGATGGTACACATGAATTACAGGGTTTAGTGTGCTCATATTTCAAACACACACACACAAACGCACACACTCGTACGGTTAACTGCAGTGTAATTACAGAGTGTTATCTATGATTACAGCGGTGGCTTACACCTGATGCCAGAGAAAGTGCTGCACACTTTAAATATTTAATCAAATCCTTCAGAATGAACCTAATGAGGCGGAGGGTGGGGGTGGAATTACGCTTGCTTACAAACATGGAAACATACCTGCACACTCACATGTAGTCACGTACACAGCAAAGGAGATCATTCTGTCTGAGGAAGAAAATGAAGCAGGGGAAAGAAAAAAGTAACCTTTTTCATAAAGAGAGGCAGATGGAAATGAGAGAGGAGAGAAAAGGGAAAGGAATGATTAAAACAACCAGTGGAGAATGAACAGAGTGATTATTCTGCATTTGACAGTATACCTTTAGCCCAAGTCTTTAGTACTTTTGTAGGGTTTAATAATTAAAACACGCCAGAGTCTTTTATCTTTTCGTTCCGTTCCTTCTGTCCTCCCTGTGAAACTGTTGGCTCTCCCACTGCCGTTTTCCATCACTCAAGTCTTAGAGCTGTGCTCTGTTTGTAGATCTGTATAGACAGATAGACAGACAGATGGACAGCGATTCTGACATATACAGACAGACAGACAGATAGACAGATAGATGGATTACCAGACAGAAAGAAAGATAGATAGACAGACAGATAGATAGATAGATAGATAGATAGATAGATAGATAGATAGATAGATGATAGATAGATAGATAGACAGCCGAACAGAAAGATAGACAAATAGATGGACAGAAAGAAAGATAGACAGACCGAGACCGGTAGATAGACAGACAGAAAAATGGACGGACTGATAGATAGATAGATAGATAGATAGATAGATAGATAGATAGATAGATAGACAAAGAGAGGAAAAAAAAGACTAACAGTTAGACAGAGACAGAAAGATAGATAGACAGATGGACATATGGATGGACAGATAGACTGACGAACGGATGGACAGATAGACAGATCTATAGATAGGCAGACAGATGGACAGAGCAATTTAGACATACAGACAGACAGGTAGATAGACGGGCGGATGGACGGAGACAGATGGACGGACAAATAGATAGGCAGACAGACAGACATATAGATAGACAGATGGACGAACGGACAGACAGATAGATAGGCAAAAAAGATAGATAGACGGACATATGGACAGATATACTAATGAACGGATGGACAGATATACCGATGAATAGATAGATAGAAAGACAGACAGACAAACAGATAGACAGGTAGATAGATGGACGGACGGACGGACAGATAGATAGACGGATAGACAGACAGACATACAGATAGACAGAGAGGTAGACAGATAGATAGACAGACAGATGGACGGATAGACAGATAGACAGATAGATAGATAGATAGATAGATAGACAGACAGATGGACAGATGGACAGATAGACAGACAGACAGACAGATAGATAGATAGATAGATAGATAGATAGATAGATAGATAGACAGACAGACAGACAGACAGATAGACGGATAGACAGACAGACAGACAGATAGATAGATAGATAGGTAGACAGACAGACAGACAGATAGATAGATAGATAGGTAGACAGACAGACAGACAGATAGATAGATAGATAGATAGGTAGACAGACAAACAAACAGACAGTATACTATCTATTTCCACACACTCACCAGAATGCATGCACACACACACACCTTCACTCCGTCACCCTTCCATCTGCCCCAGTGTCTCACCTTACGTCCCTAGCGGGGCTCTGCTTTACTCAAGATGGTGTAGGGTTTGCATAAAGGGTCCGACCCTGAACGCAACCCCCCCTCCACACCCCAATACACACTCACACACCCCGTTCATTTCCAAAAAACCCATTGATTTTTCTGTTCCCCAGTAATGCTATCATCTCTTGGAAACAAAGCCACCAAGGACTTCAGTTTGATCAATTCATATCCCAACCCACCTTTCCTTCTCTTTCAGAGGTCACGTACACAGTGGTACATATGCACCAGTATGCAGGTGGCTTTATGAAGATCATCTCCCACCCTCACGTTTCCCAGTGGAAATGCATGTCCATTAAAGATGACATCACACACGCACTACAACAGCCATGAGCAGCTGTGGCCCATAAGAGAGGCTCAGCTATCCTGTAATGTCTCATATGAGTCTAGCAGACTCATGCACACACACACAAACGTCATGGCTATGGGGAAAACAAATGGCACAGCTCACCTAACACACCAAAAGACAGAAGTGACTATAACAGCACACACACAAACCATAGAATAGAAAAAGCACTCTCTTTGCTGTATAGGAGAAACAAATGAAATTGAGATATTTGATATTTTATCTGTTCTCAGCCTTTTCTCCTTTTGTTTCATTTTATTTAATTTTTCAATGTTTTTTTTTTTTTTGTGCAATATCAACAAAGTCCAATAATAATTAAAAAATAAAAAAATAAAAAAATCTAATGATGCCTAATAACCAATTTGGTATAATTGCATCCTTACTAAGAAATCTTGAAGTCTCTAAATCTCCTGAGCTACAAAACAGCAACATCTGAACAATACAATTTTCCTTTTAAAAAAAGTTAGAAGAGGTAGAAGATTTAAGCTCAGAACTGTGTACCTGACACACAGATCTAATCATTCACACCTGAAATTGCACCAACATTTAAGCAGGAACTATTTAATCTTATTCATCATCACAGTGACTCAACACAGAGACAGACTCTCTCTCTCTTTATTTTCGTGAAGCGGTTATACATCCGACAGGTGCTCTCCTTTCGGCCAGATTGCTTTGAGGGACAGCAGCAACTGTTGCGTCCACCTGTCTTTCCTCTTTTTTTTCTTTTTTCCCCCTTTTCTTTTTAGTCTCTGTGAAAACAGCTTCACATTGAACACATTGTGCTTATTGGTCACTGAGGGTTTGATGTCATGTTAGAGTATCAGGATTTTAACAGAGGATGAACTCTCAACAGTCAATGTCACTGGCAAGGCTGATATTAAATCTGTCACGGTACGGTTCATAGCAACACACACACAAATCATACAGTCACACTAACGCAGCCCTGCAGGGCCCCCTAGTGCTGCTAAATAGCCACTAAAGTGGAAATAAGCACACACACATATGCATGCATAGCCATCCACTTCTTTGATATTTGACAAGGTTGTGTTTTCTTTTACTCTTTGCTGAACGCCTTCCAACACATTTGCTGACTCAGAGTTTTCAGGCTTATTCACAAGAATATCAACATCAGTGCAGTGTATTTTAAGGCTTTCAAGACCACATATGGAGAGGTGATGCCAAGAGAGGTAGTAAATAAATAAATAAATGCATACACACATTTATTGAACATTAAATGGTGTACGTCTGCTGAAAATAAAATTATGAAAAGATTAAATCATGAAATGTTGGAAAATACAGCTTAAGCTGTTTTTTTGCTGGAATAAGGAGGTAATTAGATGGTCCATGCTGGTTATTTGGCAGTGTTGGGGCAAAGTAATGCAATATAATATTGCGTTACTCCATAAAAAATTAATTAATTGCAATACTTAGTTACTTTTTTATGTTGTGATTATTTGCAGGGCGTTTCTGTATTTGGTGGTGTTGCGAGAATTTGCAGCGTGTTTCTGTTTTGATGCATGTAAGAATTTGCAGCATGTGTTGTCAAACTGATGGTGTTTTCTTCATTTGTAGGTGTTTTTTTCTATTTGCATGTGTTACTTTTGTACAGTGGCTGAGAGAGCTGGACATAAAAACCCCCACATGTAAATAGATAGTTAAAATAGATAAAAAATCACCAGCAAATTAAGAAAACACCTACATCAGCTTGACAACACATGCTGCAAATACTCACAATGCGACCAAATACAGAAAGCACCACAAAAAGAGAAACGCACTGCAAATGCTTACTACACAACCAAATACAGAAATGAGCTGCAAAAGCTAAATTTTTGAAATATGCACAGAAATGTTCACAAATAAGCACGTTGGAAATGTTTCAGGGAACCACAACAAGTGACAAACATGGATGGGACATGCTTATCAATGTCTACTCTGAAAGGTGAGATTTTTGTTTATTTTAACATCCTGATCATTTGATTTCTTAGCTTTTCTGAATATTATTAGCCTACGTAAGCTGACGAAATATACAATTACTGTATGTTATGTAAGCTGGCTAACTTACTTTTACAACTTCCCGTACAAAAATTAACCATGGTTTTAGTTTTTAAAAAAAAAACAAAAACAAAAAAAAACACATAGTTAAACAATGGTAGCCACAAATTAACCATGGTTTTGCTACACTAACCATGTTTTTTTTTTTTTTTTTCTAGTAAAACCGTGGTTAAAGAAGTCCACTTTCAGAACAACAATTTACAAATAATGTACTCACCCCCTTGTCATCCAAGATGTTCATGTCTTTCTTTCTTCAGTCTTAAAGAAATTATACTTTTTGAGGAAAACATTTCAGCATTTTTCTCCATAGAATGAACTGATATGGTGCTTTGATTTTGAACTTCCAAAATGCAGTTTAAATGCGGCTTCAAACGATCCCAAATGCGGTTGTAAACGATCCCAGCTGAGAAAGAAGAGTCTTAACTAGCGTAACGATACTTTTTAATGCCAAATGCTTGTCTTGTCTTGCTCTGCCTGGACTGTTTTTATTCCGGTTCATGACGGTTAAGTATGTCCAAAAATTCCCATCTCATGTTCTCCCTCAACTTCGAAATCGTCCTAAATTGCTGTTTAACCTTTTTGTTAAGGGTGTTTGATCTTCTTTGCAAGTTGGAACTTCTGAGGTGTAGGATGATTTTGAAATGATTTTTGAAATCGAGGGAGAAAATGTGATTGGAGTTTTTCGACATACCCTAACTGTCTTGAACCAGAATACACAGAGTTCAAGGAGAGAAAGGCAAGATGAGCGTTTGAGATTAAAAAGTATTTAAATTGTATTATTTTAATGAAAATAACCAATTGTTTCGCCAGATAAGACCCTTCTTCCTCGGCTGGGATCGTTTACAACTGCATTTGGGATCGTTTGAAGCCGCATTTAAACTGCATTTTGGAAGTTCAAAATCGGGGCACCATACCAGTTATATGGAGAAAAATGCAGAAATGTTTTCCTCAAAAAAAAAAAAATTCTTTACGACTGAAGAAGGAAAGATATGAACATCTTGGATGACAAGGGGGTCAGTACATTATATGAGAATCTTTGTTCTGTAAGTGGACTTCTCCTTTAATTTTCATAAGGGTTCAGTTGTGTGGTTGTATTGTGAGTATTTGCAGCACGTTTCTGTATCTGGTTGTATTGTGAGTATTTGCAGCATTTTTTTTTATTATTTGGTTGGGTATTGAGTATTTGCACAGCGTTTCTGTTTTTGCAGTGGTTTCTTTTTATTTGGTTGTGTTATGAGTATTTGCAGTGTGCTTCTGTTTGTGCAGGGTGTTTTTTTATTTGTGTTATGAGTATTTGCAGTGTGTTTCAGTTTTTGCAGTGTTTTTTTATTTTTTATTTGGTTGTGTATTGAGTATTTGCAGCACGTTTCTGTTTTTGCTGTGGTTTCTTTTTATTTAGTTGTGTTGTGAGTATTTGCAGTGTGTTACTGTTTTTGCAGTGGGTTTGTTTTTTGGTTGTGTTGTGAGTATTTGCAGCACGTTTCTGTTTTTGCAGCATTTTTTTAATTTGGTTGTGTGAGTATTTGCAGCACGTTTCTGTTTTTGCAGCATTTTTTTTTTTATTTGGTTGTGAGTATTTGCAGCATGCTTCTGTTTTTGCAGTGGGTTTTTTATTTGGTTGTGTTATGAGTATTTGCAGTGTGCTTCTGTTTGTGCAGGGTGTTTTTTTATTTGTGTTATGAGTATTTGCAGTGTGTTTCAGTTTTTGCAGTGTTTTTTTTTTTATTTATTTGGTTGTGTTGTGAGGTTTTGCAGCGTGTTTCTGCTTTTGCAGTTTTTTTTATTTGGTTGTGTTGTGAGTATTTTGCAGCATGTTTCTGTTTTTGCAGTGCGTTTTTTGTTTGGCTGTGTTGTGAGTATTTGCAATGCATTTCTGTATTTGGTTGTGTTGTGAGTATCTGCAGTGCATTTTTGTATTTGGTTGTGTTGTAAGTATCTGCAGTGCATTTCTGTATTTGGTTTTGTTGTGAGTATTTGCAGCACATTTCTGTTTTTGCAGCATGTTTTTTTTTTTTATTTGGTTGTGTTATGAGTATTTGCAGCACGTTTCTGTTTTTGCAGTGGGTTTTTTGTTTGGTTGTATTGTGAGTATTTGCAATGCATTTCTGTATTTGGTTGTGTTGTGAGTAGCTGCAGCTTGTTTCTGTATTTGGTTGTGTTGTGAGTATTTGCAGCTCATTTTTGGGTTTGGCTGTGTTGTGAGTATCTGCAGCGCGTTTCTGTATTTGGTTGTGTTGTGAGTATTTGCAGCGCATTTCTGTTTTTACAGCATGTTTTTGTATTTAGTTGTGAGTTTTTGCAGTGTTTCTGTTTTTGCATCATGTTTATTTAGTTGTGTTGTATTTGCAGCACTTTCTGTTTTTGCAGTGTGTTTCAGTATTTGGTTGTGTTTTTTTTTTTTATTTGTGTTGTGAGTATTTGCAGCTCGTTTTTGGGTTTGGTTGTGTTGTGAGTATATGCAGCGTGTTTCTGTATTTGGTTGTGTTGTGAGTATTAGCACCGCATTTCTTTTCTTTTTTTTTTCTTTTTTTGCTGTGTGTTTTTGTATTTAGTTGTGTTGTGAGTATCTGCAACACATTTCTGTATTTGAATGTGTTGTGAGTATTTGCAGCGCATTTCTGTTTTTGCAGCATGTTTTTGTATTTAGTTGTGAGTTTTTGCAGTGTTTCTGTTTTTGCATCATGTTTATTTAGTTGTGTTGTATTTGCAGCACTTTCTGTTTTTGCAGTGTGTTTCAGTATTTGGTTGTGTTTTTTTTTTAATTTGTGTTGTGAGTATTTGCAGCGTGTTTACGTTTTTGCAGCACATTTTTATATTTGGTTGTGTTGTGGATATTTGCAGTGCATTTATGTTTTTGTAGCATGTTTTTGTATTTGGTTGTGTTGTGTTTGCAGCACATGTGCTGTCAAACTGATGAAGGTGTTTTCTTAATTTGCTGGTGCTTTTTTTATTTGCATGTGTTTTCTTAAGGTGCAGTGTGGTGAGCACTCCCGGCCACCATACTTTTGCATGACTTTTTGTTAATTATTTGAAAATGTAATTTAAATATTTTCTTGTAAATTTAAAAGTAATCTAACTTTACTATTTACTTGGAAAAAAAGTAATCTGATTATGTAAATCATGTTACTTGTAAAGGTTACCCCCCAACTGTTTACTGGCTGGTTGACTAGCCACCATGTTCTTAAAACCACCTTATATTGATATGACCAGAAGCCAGTAGCTGGTTTGTTGTTGGTCTGAGGTGGTCTACCTGGATTGGATGAGATAATAACTAGCTTATGCAAGGTAATGAACAGCCTGACCCATCTAATAACCAGTTTGGACCAGCTAATGACCAGCTTGGACCACCATAAAAGAATTTTGTGTCTTTTGTATCTTTAGCTTTCATGCTATCAATATGCTGACAAAATTACCTTATAGTTGATTTCCACCTTTAATATTTACTGTCTTTTGTCTAAACAGACAAAAAAAAAAAAAAAAAAAATGATTAACTACACAGATTTTTGTCAAATCACATGCTCTTTTGGATGAGAGTATCCCTCCCCCTGCAACCTTCAAATAGCAAGTAGCAAATCATGGTTAAGGTTCAAACTCTTCAATATTTCCTACCCAAATTTGTTTCACTAGGGAATGTGTTAACAGAAAGGATTACTGTGCTTTCATCATATATACATAAACCATATCCAGCTCAATAAATTATGCACAATACTGAAATATTTCCAAAGGTGCTAAATGGTTTACCTAAGCCAGTTTGTTAAACTGCAACTCAAAGCATTGATCTCATTTGGGCTGCTTACTGGGGTAAAGTTATAAGGTTATGGCTATGGCAGCATTCTGTGCTGAGTTAGCAGTATTGCTATGATGTATGTCGCTCTCCAGAGGGATGCAGAACACATGCTGTTGCATGAACAAGCAGCCTGGAGCATGACAGAAAGGCATTTGGCCTCTACTTTCACTCCAATACTGATAAAAAAGAGGGGGAGGACAGATAGAAATGTAAAACGCTTACCAAGGAACAGAACCTATGACATCATCTGACATTTTGTTTAAAAACACACATGCACACAACACACACAGAAACTTCATAACTCAAGATGTTCCTGCAGCTTAAACAGGACAACTTTAGTCCTGGACTGTTAGCGCTATGGACATTAATGATATCTAAAATCATGTGAGGAGAGGTGTGCTATTATTATTTTTTAAGTGATCAGACTTGTGTTTTTCACCTAATGGACAATTAAAACAGGTAAAAATCGAATTGATATATGAGGAGTTATAGAGGGAGCGGTATATACTAAGTAGGCTATTCACACTAGTAACAAGTAACAAGCTTAAAAAAAAACACACACTCACAGAGAACATGTTAGAAATCAAATAGCATTGTAGTCTTCCATAAGATAAAAATCTAGCTCGTTTAACATCTATTGTTTAAGAAGGGTGAAATTGAAAGCACATTTCTGTAATTTGGCATGATCTGCTTAGAATGAAAATACTCCACTGTTCTGTTTTTCTTCAAAAGGGGAGGCGCCCATAATCAGTGTTCAAGGTTTGAGATTAACAGAGGAATCTTTCAGGTTTAAGTCAGTTCAAGAGCTCATTTCTCTTATTTAAAACTCAAAAGATATTTCACATGAGATGCACATTACAAGGAGTATTCCAGAGCGTTTGTGGCATAATGTTGAATACACAACCCCCCCAAAAAGTTTGTCCTGTCCCTCCATTTCTTTACAATAAGCAAAAATACAGGTTATAGTGAATGAAGCCAATATAGAAACACTAAAATACTCACCGTTTTAATATTATTCCATTTTCAATACTGCCTTTCATGCAGTGTATAATATAGCTGTATGCGAATGTAAACAATCTGCACAGTTGTAAAGCCGAAAGAGCACTATAAATAAAGTTATTGTCTACCAGAAGAAAGCATCGACTCCGAACAGCGTAAAGGAGTCGTTAGTAATTCAAATCCCACTTCCGTGAAGGCTACGCATCTCTGGGTAACACATTTGCATAATTTCTGCCAATGTTCTATGCTGGTCAGCCACGGACAACATTGACCCCACCCACAAACACGTCATTTCACTGACGACCTAGGGGCCGTTCACATATCGCGTCTTTTGCGCATTCAAATTCGTTATTCAAATTGTAGGCACGCGGCAGCTGCGCTCATAACGGAAGCTACGCGGTTGCGACGCGCACGCAGTGCAACACGCTCGGTTTTTCCAGGCGCGTCCGTGCCGCATCGAGATAAAAACATCTCAACTTTTCAGAATACCGCAAGCGCACCGCGGGTCATGTGACAAGAACCAACCAATTAGCTTCATCCTTTCTCGTAACAACATTAAAAGCTCAGCCAAGATGGAGAAACAGCTGATCATAGCAGTACATGGATAGCCATATTTACATAAATTTAATAGCGATTTTTAGTGCTGGAAATCCGTTTGTCCTTTGCTGAAACTTTCGTGTCTTCATTGAGAGCGCAGGTCATGGTTGCTTAGCAACGGCAGACGCCACGGGAGCGCATGCTACAGAGCGCTTTGGAAAGTAGGAGAAAGCGGCGCGCCTAGCGTTTTTCCACACATTTTTAGGCGCTACATGTGAACGGCCCCTTAGGCCCTGATCACACCGAACACGGTTTTTATGTCTGAAAACGTGAGGCGCACTGCCTTTTTCTGGTGACTTTTAAAAAAAGAGCAGTGCCTTAAGGTTTTTTATGTTGCTAGGCAACCATCAAATCAGCCGTCCTGTCAATCTAATCAAAGGATTATAGCACGAGCGATCTAAAATCCTTGGTTTTCAGCTGTTTAGTAAACTGTCATATCAGCAAAAACCTTAAAAATACAGCTCCGGGTAACCCGCGATAGACACCAAAAGTTTCTCCTCCATCACTGCAGTCTCCGGACTTTTTAGGCAACGGTAAAACTTTCGTCACCTCAACGAAAGGCCCGCCTCTCCGTTCATTCGATTGGACATTAAAAAAAAAACCGCGATGACGTCGGGCGCTTTTCCACTCAGAGTTGCTTTTTTTTTACAACTTCAGGCGCTCAGAGAGCTCCGGCAAAAACGCAAGCCGCAGCAGGCGGTTAAAACGCGAGGCGCCCGCGGCGCATAAACAGCGCGCATAACGCTCACTGCCAATAGAAAACAATTTAAAAAAAAGGCGCCTCTCACTGCAAAAACGGGTTCGGTGTGATTGGGGCCTAAATCTCTAATCTCTGGCGGGATTCACAAAACGCTTCCTTTTGAAAGATGGCTCAGTACCCAGTTTTATTTGGACCAGCTGGCTCCACTGAATCACAACATGTAAGTATGCTCAAATAATAGATGTTTATATTTTATATGGAGCGTTCAAAATACGCAATGGCCGTACAGCTTCTGTCACACGATAGACCAATTAAAATAGACTGGACCATCTGGCCAATCAGAGCAGAGTAGGCTCACGGAAAGGAGGGGTTTAGAGACACTGAATCTTTGAACAGCTTGGAACGAATCATTTGAGAATCGCTGGAAAATTATTATAACTGCAATAATAACAAAGATTACAACAGGTACAAAACAAACAAAAAATACAGTATGTACAAAACATACAAAAATCCTTTCAAAAATAAACAAGTTATGGTTTAATAGTTAACAGAAGAAGTAATAACAATTCTTAAGAAATGAAATGAAACATGAAAATGAGTAAAAAAAAAAGAAAAAGAAAAAAGAAAAAAATGAGTAATAAAGGCACCAAAATAAAGATGTAAGTAAATTAAAGGAAAAGTCCACTTCCAAAACAAAGATTCATGTATAATGCACTCACCCCCTTGTCATCCAAGATGTTCATGTCTTTCTTTCAGTTGTAAAGAAATTGTTTTTTGAGGAAAACATTTTAGCATTTTTCTCCACATAATGGACTGCTATGGTGCCCCGATTTTGAACTTTCAAAATGAAGTTTAAATGCGGCTTCAAACGATCCCAAATGTGGTTGTAAACGATCCCTGCCAAGAAAGAAGGGTGTTATCTAGCGAAACGATCGGTTATTTTAATAAAAATAAAACAATTTATATACTTTTTAATGCCAAATGCTTGTCTTATCTTACTCTGCCTGGACTGTTTTTGTTCCGGTTCATGACAGTTAGGGTATGTCGAAAAAACTCCCATCTCATGTTCTCCCTCAACTTCGAAATCGTCCTATATCGCTGTTTTAGCTTTTTTGTTCAGGGTGTTTGATCTTCTTTGCATGTTCACTTTGCAAAGACTGGGTCGGTACTTCTGCAGCGATGTAGGATGATTTTGAAATTACTTCCTCAAGAAACATAATTTGGATGACAAAGGGGTGAGTACATTATATGTGAATCTTTGATTTGGAAGTGGACTTCTTCTTTAAGGAAGAATATTAAACATAACACAAATTCTAGATGTTTTTTTTTAATATCTTTCTTGTTAACCGACATTGAAATTGTATATAAATATGTTAAAATTGGGTTTACGTTTTGTATATTTACATTTATGGACATAAAACTTTCCAACAAGTAAAAGGAGGTTTATACAAAAACTTGCATTAAATAAATTCCTATTATTAGCATAAATCCCAAAAAGAATGTGTCTATAACATAAGGAGAAATCACAAAAAAACATTCTGGACAATCAGAGCATTAACATTATTCCAGAAAGACTGAACAAAAGGACACTCCCAAAACAAATGAGCTACAGTTTCAGAAAATAACTGGAAAATGAGGTGATATGCATATTTTGAGAAAACGAAAGCATTTTTTGACCTTGCATGGATGTAAAACTATTGCAGGAGACTCCCAAAACAATATTAGGAACCTTTAAAATGGCATAATTGGGGCACTTTAACATGATTTTAGTGTGAAAATCGCTTACTAACCTTTCTGTGTTAAGTTATATCCAATTTTACAACTTTGCTGCACAGACTAACAGCTAAAATCGTAAAATAACCTAAAAGTAATCCTAAAATAACATAAAATGGTGACTTTAAGAGTCAAATAATACACAAGTTTAATGGAACAATAATGTGCTTTTATAAAATTACATGCGTCACATTTCTGCTTTTAAATCCTCCAAAAATAATCCAAGTACTCCATCATAACCTTGATTAATGCCTTTTAAGAAAACAAAGAACGAGTCAAATTTTTTTATTTTTTGTGCTAATCAAACTATGCCACAAACGCTGTCAATTGATCTTGAATTGAACCCTGAATATTAACTGCTCCACAGTGATTTGTTAACAGGTTTAATTACAATTTTGTTTAATTTTGTTAAGGTTACTCAAGCAAACTGATGCAGACAAACACACACACTTACACACACACCTGGACTGGAGATCATTCAAAAAAGCAGATTGCTTATTTCCCTGCAAAGAAAACAAACATTTTCTGAGAAAATTAATCTTTTCTTATTTGAGCTTTACTCGAAACTCACGTTTGTGATCAAAAGCACCGCAACCTAATGTTTGCCAAATGCGTAAGTGATATTTTCCTTCCCCATTTTCTGAGTGCTTTGCTATGCGAGGTCCCATACCTTTTGATAGAGCATACTGAGAAAGAGCATGACATTTACCAGCATGTGAACACACACACACAAACATTCACATCCTCATTTCAGACTCTCATATGCGGGGCATAGGTAAATCCCGTCACGCTGGCTGGTAGATTTCTGTGTTTTATATATTCATGGACATCAACATAAAAGACATATCCCCCTACCTGCATGAAATAATGTCTTACCAAATGTTTGGAATCATCTTGGAAATGGGAGGAAGCGCTTTTGCACCTTTAACGGGAAACATACAAGCATGAAAGAAAATCCCTTGCCTCTCAACACATCAGTTTATATCTTACACATCAATCACAGGCCTGGCACTGGCACAACGCTAAACCTGGATCACAGGCCGCATAAACCACAGCTCATTGATATAGACTCTGGCATGAGCACATTCATCTTCTTCCCAGTTCACATATGTTACTGATCACAGTAGAACCAATCTGATTTACACACCCTCATCCCTTGTGTTCGAAAGGGTCAAAAGCCAAGATTCTAATTATGGTTAATTCAAAGTGCTTGTGAAATTGGGCTTCTGAAATGGTGACAATATGTTGGGGATACAAACACTGCAGAGCTGGAATACAACCAAAGATGGTTTCAGGTTTTAGCCTTCATCCTTTATCTGTATATAATATTTCTCTCACCTGGCCTGAGGCGTTCCAGTACTAACAATATTGCCGTAATACAAAGCCAGCTGTCACTGTAAACGGGAGAGCGGAGCTGGTTGTCACCGTTTTTACTTCAGTGAATATTTTTTAGGATAGGCGCATGCCATAAAATCTTGGTTACAAAAAATATTGGACAGTTTCCACTGTTATTGCCTAGAAAAAATATATAGTTTATTAAAGACACATTGATCTTGTGTGACAGCATACACTGGCAGTCAAAAGTTTTTGAACAGTAAGCTTTTAAATGTTTTAAGAAGTCTCTTCTGTTCACCAAGCCTGCATTCATTTGATCCAAAGTACAGCAAAAACAGTACAACTGTTAAATATTTTTACTATTTAAAATAACTACTTTCTTTTTGAATGTATTTTAAAATGTAATTTATTCCTGTGATCAAAGCTAAATTTTCAGCATCATTACTCCAGTCTTCAGTGTCACATGATCCTTCAGAAATCATTCTGATGTGCTGATTTGCTGTTCAAGAAACATTTTTTGTTATGATCAATATTTAAAACAGCTGAGTACATTTTTGTAACATTATACACTATACCATTCAAATGCTTGAAGTCAGTATAATTTTTTTTTTATAATAAATGTTTTGAGCAGTAAATCAGAATATTAGAATGACTTCTGATGGATCATGCAACTGGAGTAATGATGGTAAAAAATCAGATTTGATATAACAGGAATAAATCATATATTTAAATGGAAAGCAGTTTTTTTAATTAGTAAAAATATTTCAAAATGTTACTGTTTTTGCTGTACTTTGGATCAAATAAATGCAGGTTTGGTGAGGAAAGAAAAAACAATAGGCTTTCAACAATAGGCTGTTCAAAATTTTTTGACTGGTAGTGTATATTTCAAAGCCAAAGTACCTTATGAATTAAAACATTCTGGTGCCTCCTTAAAGATATTTAAATTTTATTATATGGCTTTTTAAAATACTTCACTTTGACCGGTCATTTGAGCCATCTTGCGGTTCCAATATATGATAGTGACCACTGATCCGGTTAACTGAAACTGGTGTCACTGTTTTTTCTGTACTTTGGATCAAATAAATGTAGGCTTGGTGAGCTTGGTTTCTATAAAACATTACAAATCCTTCTGTTCAAAAACTTTTGACTGGTAGTGTAAAGCAAAATTCAGAAAAAGAACTGGCTCCCTTTCTTATTTATTCATTGATAAGTGTGAATTTGAGTTGCCTCTGCCTCCAAAAAGGAGACTTGAATAAGAATGACAAGAATTTGAACTGAAATTGAGAAGATAATGGCTTATTGATCTTCAACCCTGGTTTATAAATTAGTTAAATTATATGAAATAATTAAGTACAAATTTCTTTTTAGACTTATTAGAACTTTCAGACTATTCTACATACTAAAATTCTGATTAGAATTATACCATGTATGATTTAATCCTGTTTGCTAACCCCAATTTAAATTATGAAATTGAATTGGAATTTGAATTTAGAATTTACAATTCTCAAGTCAGTTGTGAATGTCACACAACAATATCACACTATTTGGGGTAAGTTGTCACACTGAGGACTTAATCTAAAAGAATTATGAAACAGTTTGCAAAGACATGAATTTTACTTTGCTCTTTGTTTCATTTATTTTTGTCTCTTTATATTCTCCTCACTCAGGCTTTCTTTTCAAACACGATCTGCACTGCGGACAGACACACAGCCCCCTGTAACGATGGATCTGCCAGCCTGCATCTCTGGCTCTCTGGAGAGGACCTAGTTAAGACAGATTTGCACCCCAGGTCACAGAAACTCCAACTGGGCATGTTAGCCAGCAACAGTAGGCCTCCTTATCCCAGTGTTTAACCCTTACCCACTATGGCATTAATACAGAAGGGGGTGAAGTGTGGTGACCACCCTAACTGTGCTCTAATATTAGGACAAACGGAAATACATGTTTAGTGACAGCTTAAAGTTGATTTGAGAGCGTAATTGCTTGATACTAATGAGCATTAACTAGTCTCATATGTAGCATCTACATACATATACATTTGTTTATGGAAAGTAAAGTAAAACTGACAAGTTTAGAAAAAGTTATTTAAGGCCTCTGTATATTGTGAACGTGCCTATTGGCTTTTGTCCTTACAGCCGTTTATTTTATGGAATAAAACATACTGAGTCTTCACCTTGGTGATCTGCCTCAACAGGGAAGGTGAGCGGCTCGCCTGAAGGACTCACCCAGGATTTTTACATTAACATCAAGACTCCAGCTGACATTCTTCATGAGCCAAGCAAAAGCCCCCTACTGCTTTTACACCTGAAGCCCCCTCTCTCCATCTCTCATGTTTTTTTTCTCTGTCAGAGAACAAAAAAATACTTGCATTCTCTCTCTTCTCTTTCACCAGAAGGTATGCATCTGATTTTGCCAGAGAAAACTGAGCCTTCTTAAGCAATACTTCATGTACCGTAACATTGTTTTACACGCAAAAGATCTGCTATAAATTTTAGTGGAAAAACACTCTCTAAATGGAATATTTCGATAGGCATGCATTTTTGAAATAACATTAATAAGGAAAAATTATTGACATTGGCTATACTAGTACTGTTTGAGCTAAAAGAACTCTCATTTATTTTATTTATGTTATTATTTTATTTATATTGTACATGTAATTTAATAATAATAATGAATTATTCTTTGTAATCATTAAAACTCAATGTCACGCCATGTTGCATAAACAATAGGCTACGGTTATTAAGAGATGACTGTAGCAATATTATCCCATTTATTTCAAGGATACTCGTCAAAAAATAAAAATGTAGACATTGTGTTTTTGTCTTTAAAATAAATAGTATTTTGGAATGTACAAAGCAATCAGCAACAGTATTACAGTATTGTTAACACAGGCTCCATTGTTCATAACACCGGTTTCAGTTATCCGGATTAGCGGTCACTATCATATATCGAACTGCAAGATGGCTCAAATGACAATCAAAGTGAAGTATTTCAGAGACCCATATAGTAAAATTATTTTTAATGAGGCACTTTGACTATAAAAAATCTACGCTACCAGTCAAATTTTTTTTTATTGTTTTTTAACAAAGTCTCTTCTGCTCATCGAGCCTGCATTTATTTGATCCAAAGCACAGCAAAAACAGTAAAATTTTGAAATGTTTTTACTATTAAAATAACAATTTTCTATTTGAATATATTTTAAAATGTAATTTATTCCTTTGATTTCAAAGCTGAATTTTTAGCATCATTACTCCAGTCACATGATCCTTCAAAAATCATTCTAATATTCTGATTTGCTGCTCAAAGAAACATGCGATGAATAATGATGCTGAAAATTCAGCTTTGAAATCACAGGAATAAATTACATTTTAAAATACATTGAAATATAAAACAGTTATTTTAAATAGTAAAATATATTTCAAAATTTTACTGTTCTTGCTGTATTTTGGATCAAATAAATTCATGCTTGGTAAGCCGAAGAGATTTCTTCAAAAAACATTCAAAATCTTACTGTTCAAAAACTTTTGACTGGTAGTGTACTTATACATTGTCTTCACTTTATAAATTATCCATTCAAACGAAAGCATTTTAAATGAATGAATTATGTGCACTTTATACAAATCTGCTCCAGCTGAGGTATAGATATGGGCCTTATTAGCTTCTTTAATGCTTAGGACATGTCATTCATCCCAGCGAAGGTATGACTGGAGAGCATCATGTTGATGCATGCACAAAGATGACCACCATTTCAAAATGGCATATACAACACACACAAAGGTAGCACTCTGATCCTGAACATCTGTATACAGTTTCAGTGGTAAAAGATCTCATAGATCTTGCCTGTAGCTACAGACCTGTCTCTAATAACCAATAACAGATCACTCCAATCAGTCTAATGCTAGAAGAAGCCCTGCACCATCCAGACAGCTATTGGTTTGAATATCAGAAAATACACATTTTCAAAAGATGACATCCAAATATTTTTTTATTCCCATTCCTGTTCTGGCTTTCATTTCCTGCCTTAGGAGAAGGGTGTGTATGAGTGTGTGTGTAGACCTGGAAGTCTGAGCAGAACGTCACATGGCTCTGGTTTAGGTGGAAAATCAAACACAGTTGTGGGCAGGCACCGATTTAACCAAAATAGGTGCTTTAATCATTTTTATGGATAGTGGGAGTTTACAACCTTTATATGTATTTATGTACTCTCAGACTAGGAGAGAGCCATAAATCATGCGGTCACTGCAGGAGAGGAGAAGAGATCGGAAGAAAGGACAGAGGAGGCGATGGAAGGACAGAAAATGAAGGAAAGTGATGACTAAAACAGCAAATTTGACAAAGCTGTCTTAGTTTGTTCAAACATCACTTAAAATTATTATATTTCTGACAGAAGCTTCATGAAATGAATTTTTATTATTTGTAATTACACTGAAGGACTCAACGTTTACTCTTAATGTGGGTGGGATAGGGTGCCAAAAGCCAGGTGATTCACCTTCATTAGTTAAAATGAACAGAGCCCATTAGTCTCCTATATTACAGACTAATTAGGCCATTAGATAAGGGCCAGGTGTTGGCATGCAAAAAAGAGCGCTTTTGTCACCTTCGAGTGAACTTTGTTGTGATGGAACTCAAAAAGCTTTCTCCATCCCTCCCACACAGAGTATTTTACAAGTCAACTCCGACCGCTGCCGGAATAATAATAGGGTTGGTTTTGGAGGTTGAAAATAAACAGGACGGGTCCTTGAGCTGTAAACCTGAGTTGGGAGTGTTGTTTTTGTTTCCATGGCTTTCGAATCTCCGCTGAGAGCTCATGGAGAATTGATTGTGTCTGAGTCACTCCCTCCGCCTGGTTACGAGACCTTTTTGTTTGTTTTTCGCCCATTTGCTTGTCGGCCCAAAGAGGTACGTCTGACCCCTTCGTCTCCCCTCGGAATACACTCGCATACACACTTTGGTAGTTAATAAAAGGCATTGATTCACGCAGTCCCACATACAGTATTTACTGGATGGGGTGATAAAATGGATATCATAGGTCCAAGCAGGGGATGCTTGTACAAATGTGTGTTTTGGGGATATGGCGTGGGATGTTATGGCACCAGCATGCTAGAGAAAGCATTAGGGGAGAGTTGATGGATAACAATGCGCAATATATGTTTTGAGGGTGTGGAAAAAGCTGGGGCAGTTCGAAATCAAGAGGGAATACAACAAATTGGATTTCCAAAAGGAGGTTTATAACACCTGGAGAAGCCTATCTGTCAGAATTCCCACTGAACTCAATGGCAGCCACTCGAATGGCCCAGGATGCTGCAGAAGTTTGGCTGTTTGGGTAGATGGACCAATACAAAAGCCTGTAGCAATTCCTAGGCAATGCATGCAATATATGTTGCTTTGCATTAAATGTGTAAATGTATAATGCACTCTAATGTAAGTAAGCTGCTTTACTGAATTAACAATTTTCACTAGTCTTGAAACATTTATAACATGTTGACCAGTTAAAACTAAAGGGACAGTTCACCCAAAAATGAAATTCTGTCATTAATTACTCACCCTCATGTCGTTCCAAACCCATTAAACCTTCATTCTTATTTGGAACACAAATTAAGATACTTTTGATGACCCTGCATAGACAGCAATGTAAATGTAGTAAGGACATTGATGTTTCATCCGTCATTTTACAAAGCTACAAAGAATGGCGGTGGATGGTAATGTGCAAGAAAAGAATTGTTAAATAAAGTCCGTATTTTCGTAGCTTCGTAAAATTACGGTTGAACCACTGATGACACTTTACTATTTTAACAATATCCTTACTACCTTTCTGGCCCTTGAACATAGTGGTACAGTCACTGTCTATGCAGGGTCAGAAAGCATTCAGATTTCATTAAAAATATCTTAATTGTGTTCCGAAGACGAACGAAGATCAGAATTTTCATTTTTGGGTGAACTGTCCCTTTAAATCGGGATCCAACATGCTCTCTCAGAAGAACAAATCATTCTGTGATAATTCACCCAGTTGAGGTCAAAAGTTTACATACACCTTGCAGAATCTGCAAAATGTTAATTATTTTACCAAAATAAGAGGGATCATACAAAAGTTACATTTAGTCCAAATAAACTAAATAGATTAGATCCAAATAGTTATTTATAAAAATGACCCTGTTCCAAAGTTTACATATGCTTGATTCTTAATACTGTGTTGTTACCTGAATTATTATTATTATTTTTTTTAGTGATGTTTATGAGTCCCTTGTTTGTCCTGAACAGTTAAACTGCCTGCTGTTCTTCAGAACAAAATCCTTCAGGTCCCACAAATTATTTGGTTTTTCAGCATTTTTGTGTATTTGAACCTTTTCCAAGAATGACTGTATGATTTTGAGATCCATCTTTTCACACTGAGGACAACTGAGGGACTCATATGCAACTATTACAGAAGGTTCAAACACTTACTGATACTTCAGAAAAAAAAAAAAAAAAAACAAAAAAAAAAACACAATGCATTAAGAGCCAGGGGGTGAAAACTTTTTGAATTTAAAGATGTCTTCTGGGAAACATGTATGTTTCTTTTGTAGCTTCTGAAGGGCAGTACTAAATGAAAAAGTATGATATTTAGGCAAAATAAAAAAAAAATGTACACATCTGCATTTTGTTAAAAAGTTTATACCCTTGGCTCTTAATGCATCGTTTTTCCTTCTGGAGCCTCAGTGAGCATTTGAACCTTCTGTAATAGTTGCATATGAGTCCCTCAGTTGTCCTCAGAATGAAAAGATGGATCTCAAAATCATACAGTCACTGTTGGAAAGGGTTCAAATACACAAAAATGCTGAAAAACCAAAGAATTTGTTAGACATGAAGAACTTTTCCAAAGAACAGTGGGCAGTTTAACTGTTCAGGACAAACAAGTGACTCATGAACGACTATTACTAAACGAAAACACAGCTGTGGATCATTCAGATAACAACACGGTATTAAGAATCAAACTTTTGAATTACTGAAACTATTATTTTCTCGTGAACTATATGTAAACGTCTTTTATGTGAAATATCTTATTCAACATGCATTTGGTATGATCCCACTTATTTTGGTAAAATGAGCATTTTGCAGATTCTGCAAGGTGTACATAAACTTATGACCTCAACAAATACATACATACATAAGAAATAAGAGTAAGAAAAGAGTTAACTAGAATGTATAGGACAGAGTTCAGAAAAAAATAAAAGGTCTTCAAGACTCTCTCCCATAAATCATTTTTGCTAGTGTCCCTTTGATGTAGCTCTCTCTGTCATTAAACAGGAAGTGCTTGAGCCCTTTCCAGAGAAAGGGAATGTAGAAACTACACCCGAAGAAAAAGAGAATCAGAAATGCCAAAGCAATAGTGATTTGACCCACAAGGAGCATCTCAGCGGTAATGTCACACCTGTTACTTCTTTAGCACTCTTTCAAGCAGCTTTTACATGACTGAATGGAAAACTTCTAATTTATTAAAAACAGCAAGACTTGACATAAAGAAATACAGACTTTGAAATGCAGAATCATTAAATTATTAATCAGCTAGTAATATACTGTAGCTCACCTCAGGTTTCAGTATCATAACTACAGACTGTACGTTGGCTGTTTTTTAGCCTCGTAAGAACTGAGGAGATATGATATTTTGGCCTTTATTGCGTACTGGAAACAACAGCTATCCTGTTTATAGATTTGTAATTTCTTTTTAGATCATATTGTGACAAATAGTATATTTGCAAATTTTAACTAGCCTTATTTGTTACAAAACTCATATTTACCAGAGATAAACGCTAAAGCTTGCGCACTTAAAATCATATTAGGAAAAATTTGAAAACTGTATTGTTCAGAACTCAAAAAGAGGATGTCATAACCCAAACTTGTGTTTTATTTGGTTCCTCTGTACTTTTTTGCAGTACTTTGGTAGGCACTTTTTCTTTCAATTTCCAAAAAAAGTACTTCCAAAAAGTGCTGTAACTCAACAAATATAACAGAAAGTGTAGATGAATTGAGTTTAGCTGGCTTTTGATATGATATTCCAAAAAATGCTGGACTGATCACAAAAAGCATGAACCCCTGTGTTATCCTCTCCTACACTTGACACCCCATGCACCCACCAAGGTCATTCTCTCATAAGGCCGGCTGTGGAAATAGAAAGCAGCAGTAGAGCTTATGGAGACTAAAAGCGGAGCAATACAGAAGACCAGTTCAAAAGACTAACAAACAAGATGAGTTATGTGTACATGAGGGAGGTATAGCTACCTATACAGAAGCAGAGATCCAAGCATGAATGGAAAAAGAGCATTGATAACGGACTGAATATATCGCTCTGGTCTGTTATATAAAGTGAGCCGTGATGTCCTAATTCTGGCAGAGCAGAAATCAGTGAATGTAAAAATATCGACGATCATAGTATTCACCAGGATCCACGACTGTTCTGAATCAACCCCTTTGGCTAAACCCGAACCTATTCAACACAGAGCTGGAGGCTGGCAGCATGATGGCTGGCAGCCAAACGTGCTAACTGTGCAGCAAGAGATTGCAGAGTCTCCACTGTGCCAAACTGTGTTGAAATTAACCCAGTAATCAGAAACATTATGTTCTTGTGGGGAGAGCCCAGGCGATTGGCAGATGGCTAAGAGCATTAGAGAGATACCTGCCAAACGTTAGCCTGCTCTCTCCTCCTGGTGTGAAAGCCATTGTGAGGAGGAGAGAGGGGCACCCCTGTGTGTCTGCAGCATATGGTGGGGTAAATATTGACTGATATTGTAATTATGAACAGCATAATCTAATAATTAATCATGCACATGCTCACATATTCAATACTCAAGCAGACACATACTGGAGGAGAGCCATTTGAACATTAGGCAAAGAGAATATGACATATGCCACAAGACCTGTAGCTGTCCATTGTGCATATTGACATGATGTTTTAATCGTAGTCTTTGATTTCGTATTGCGAAGAATCACTTACTGTTTCTTTTCTATGTCTGATTTTTTTTTTCTTTTTTCCTTTTCTTTCCGTTCTGTGTAGAAGAATATTGCAGTATGAACATTACAGATTGTGAATGCGCACAGAAAAAACATACTGATTTGATTCATTTCTGTCTTTTACTCACCTTTGATCAACAGATTGCATAAGTCAAGTGAAATAATGAGCTTCGGGTTACCTCAGTGCCTCAAGCCCTCTGATCAGTGTTATGCAGTCTAATATAGACTATTGCAGCTGAATGAACTCAGTGTAACTGTGTTCAATCATTTAAGACACACATTCCTTCGTGGCCTTAGTGGTAATTATAAGGTAACAACATTATTGCGTTTGGAACACATTATGCACTGTGGATAATGAAATAAAACGATAAAACTTCTTGAAATCTTGTTTTCCTTTTTTGAAACCACTTCTTTCTTTTCTACGAATGGATTCAAGATATTAGAGTTAGAAAATTAAAATCAATTGTACTATATCTCCCCCTGCCGGTGATTACAGTAAAACACATGTAAATACATGTAATCGTTTGCCGCTGAAACCAGCAGGTGAGAAGAGAATTTGAATTTTCAAATGTAGTTTCTTTTCTCTTTTTTCATTTATTCAAATGTACACTTTTTACGAATTTCAGACACACAAAAACGTATCGCAACAAAATACACAGAATTTTATATAACTAAAAAAGGCTAATATATATATACATCAGTCAAAAGTTTTTGAACAGTAATGTTTTTTAAAGAAGTCTCTTCTGCCTACCAAACTGGGATTTATTTGATCCAAAGTACAGCAAAAACAGTGCAATTCTGAAATATTTTTACTATTTAATATAACTGCCTTCTATATGAATGTATTTTAAAATAGAATTTATTCTTGTAATTTCAAAGCTGACGATCCTTCAGAAATCATTCTAATATTCTGATTTGCTGCTCAAAAAAAAATGTATTATTATTATTATTATTATTATTATGTTGAAAACAGCTGAGTAGAATTTTTCATGTTTCTTTGATGAATAGAAAGTTTATCTGAAATAGAAATCTTCTGTAAAATAAATGTCTTTATTATCACTTCATCAATTATCAATTTAAAGCATCCTTACTAAATAACAGTATTAATTTCTATAATGTCTTTCTTTATATATATATATATATTATAAAATTTTAGCTTTGATCGCAGGAATAAATTACATTTTAAAATATATTCACACAGGAAGCAGTTATTTTGAATAGTAAAAATACATAACAATATTACTGCGTTTGCTGTATTTTGAAGACTTCTTTTAAAAATTAAATATGTTATTGTTCAAAAACTTTTGACTGGTAGTGTATATATTTATGTAGCTTTTTTTTTTCTTTTTCTTTTTCAAACAAATTTGCGATATGACTGGGAGAAATTGGGTGAAATACTGTCATTAAACTCGGTTAAACAGTTTTTTTATTGTCAATGTAAAAAATACAAAGTTGACATGTTTATAACATACAATTTTGTATATGATACAAAATGTATCAACAATACGCTCAATGTCAACAGAATAAAATAATTCGCTAAAGACTGAAAAAGATCCAAGAGAGAGAGAGAGAGAGAAGACAGACAAAACAGGGTAAGACATTAATTTAATTTAAGAGATTAATTTTGAATACGAATGGTGATGAAATGGTGATACTTTTTAAATTCTTGACATTTGCGGATAAAAAATATTTTCAAAAATATATACATTTAGGCTATAACAAAGCAAACGTTGTTTTAGTATAAATTATATTCATTGTGTCAGAAAAGTTATGGATCCGGATGAATAAAGTTGAATTCGAAAAAAATAAAACAAGCAGAGTGCAAAACGTCAGAGGAAATGACGTTGGGAAGGTCCTCTCCTCAAGTGTGCACGGTATTATCAATATTTTCCCTCTGACAAACAGCTAGCATTCCTATATTAGAACTATCCTTACCAATTCACCTATGTTAAAACACCGGTACTCAGTTTTAACGCATATAAAATGTACACGCTTCATACTGCCTTTAATATCGCTCGCCAGACACATCACTCTGAATGTAAACACGTCCAGACATGACGCATGCGCACTCAGCCAAACGCACTCGTATGTTGGGACATTGTGCAGATTCAAGCCTGAAAATGGGGGACAAACAGCAATAAAAGTAAAGTAGACGGCTTATTTAAACCGCGTTTCTTCAGCTCATTAAGGTTATACCCTGGGCGAATCAGTAACTACGTAGGAAATGCGACAGAGATTCAAACTCAATGTGCAGCGAAAACGATTTAATATTTATCACCTCGCTTGCTAACAGCGGCTAGCTAGCAATGAGGATCAAAATGGAGGCGGGCTATTTATTATTAGCTCAAGTTAAAATGGTTCATACAGCTTGAACGATACGCATCATAGCGTTTAGTAAGCAGATTCACATTCTAGTAGTTTTAGTATTAGTGTAATAGATGCGTGCATGTCTTCACCCAAGCTCAACCGGTAGTGAGCTGCAGTGATCTGTTGTTTATGACCAAGCATTGGATTTCTAGCCAGTAGACAACCTAATGTCATAAAAGATATTATGTGAATAGTTGTGGTGTTTTATTTAGTCAGTGCTCACCCCAATAGTTTTAATTCAACTTTATACAGAGGGTTAAGTTGCATATATAGACAGGAAAGATATACTTCTTTGCAGTTCCGAGCATTCAAGGAAATCTTCAAACAATGATTTGCAATTTACATATTGATTTGATCTAATTAAATATTTTTTTCCCCCACATACAGGTCTGCAGACACACCCTTGTTGATATCGACTCTATAAGAGCCATGGTTCATGGGGTAGAGATTTTCCTTCGCCATGAATATGCGACCCGAATGCTTTTCTAAAGCGGGATTGTACTCAAATAACTGTGACTTAGGCCCATCTCAAACAAGACACCCAATTAGTGTCCAAAGAGAGTTCGGAAATCCTCTTGGTGACACTCTTGACAGGACTAGACAACATCTGATCTTGGACAAGAAAGCTGAGCGGACTTCATTGCCTTTAAAGCCTGGCAGAGAGTTGGCTGTGGCTTCAGAGGCTGGCTCTGTGGGCACAGAAACACTGTCATCTCAAGCTAAACAAATGGGGGGTGAAGGCACCCCTGTAAAAAGTAAAACTCCTCTTGGACAGACCAACAGCATTGATAACAAGCCAGAGTTTGTATCCATGAATTCACATAGTAATTCTAGAGACCCTGTGGGTGAGAAAAGCGCCAAAGGGTTAGAGACTATGGGGGTGTCTAATGAACACTCGGAGGGCAAAAGGACAAATATGAGGAAGATCACCAGTCATCCTCATGCACAAGCCACTTGCCTTAAACAATTGCTTCTGCTTCAGCTGGACTTGATAGAGCAACAACAGCAACAGTTGCAGTCAAAGGACAAGGAAATAGATGAACTCAAATCAGACAGAGACACGGTATGTACCATTGGGATCAGAAATAATTTTTTATTCTGCACGGATGCATTCAATTGATTGAATATGACAGTGGAGGTACAGATGAAGCCAGAAGTTTACATACACCTTGCAGAATCTGCAAAATGTTAACTAATTTACCAAAATAAGAGGGATCATACAAAATGCATGTTATTTTTTATTAAGTACTGACCCAAATAAAATATTTTACATAAAAGACGTTTAAGTCCACAATAAATAAACCTCTTTACAAACACTTGATTCTCAATACTGTTACCTGAATGATCCACAGCTGTTTTTTTTAGTGATAGTTGTTCTTGAATCCCTTGTTTGTCCTGAACAGTTAAACTGTTCTTCAGAAAAATCCTTCAGGTCCCCCAAATTCTTTGCTTTTTCAGCATTTTTGAGTATTTTAACCCTTTCCAACAATGACTGTATGATTTTGAGATCCATCTTTTCACCCTGAGGGACTCATGTGCAACTATTACAGAAGGTTCAAATGCTCAATGATAGTTCAGAAGGAAAAACGATGCATTAAGAATTTTTGCACTTGAAGTTCAGGGTAAATTTTATTTATTTTGTCTTCTGGAGAACATGCAAGTATCTTCTGTAGATTCAGAAGAGAAGAATTTCTGATGAGAAATGTTTCTTGAGTGTATTAAAATGATTTCTGAAGGATGTTACTCTGAAGCTGAAAATTCAGCTTTGTCATCACAGAAACAAATTACATTTTGAAATATATTAAAATAGAAAACATATTTTAAATTACAATAATATTTTACAATTTTACTGTATTTTTGATCAATTTAACCTACCTTGTTGAGCATAAGAGCCTTCTTTTATTTTAAAACAGAACTTTAAAAATCTGTCCAACCCCAAACTGTTGAAAGAACTGTTTTTTCCTAATTTATTTCTCCTACATTAAAACAGTTGCTAGCCCGCATTGAGCGGATGGAACGCCGTTTGCAGTTGTTAAGTAAGGAACCACGTGACAAGAGGCTCTTTCAACCACTGGAGAGATGGGTTCCTGACACGGATGACTTTTGGGAATCAGATTTGGGCGACAGCCCACAAACTCATGCCAAGTCAAGTGGAAAAGTGCAAAAGAGGTAAGAATGGGAAACTCACCTGTTAGTTATTTTTTCCTGTTATGTTTCACTTCTCGTGGCTTCTGCTTGACTGATGAATCCTGTAAATACTCTGCCTAGGAAGTTAAACATGTTAGACACAAAGATGCAAAGGTCAAGAGGTAAGTCCTCAAGAGTGACCCCTCAAAAACTAGAGACAGAAGGGACATCGCCTTGTCAGCATGACCTGCGAAATAAGGAGACCCCGGAGAAGATGAACATTGCAAAATCATCCGGACAGACAGACTTGCAGCCAGAGGGAGAAGATGGCAAGGAAACGGAAGATCTTCCATACATGACAACAACTGAGATGTACCTGTGCTGCTGGCAGCAACCTCCAGCCTCTCCATTACGGGACGAGTCTCCAAAGAAAGAAGAGGATGTTGCAAGTATGTGCTTGGCTCAAATGCAAAATGGCAGTTGTAGACATTGATTTATAGATTGTAATGTGAAAAATATTTCCTCAGTCCCATCATGGAGGGAAAACACCATGGAACCCCTTCAGGAGGAGGATGCTGGTGACATCCCAGAGGTAAGAGTCAGCATTTGCATCATATAAGTTTTGTGTGTAAATCTAAGACTCTTAAAGAAGTAGTTCATTCAAAAATTTGTCATCATATACTCACTTTCATGTTGTTCCAAACTGGTTCCTTTTTTTTTTCTTTCTCTTAAACACAAAAAAATATTTTGATGAATGTTAGTAACCAAACTGTTATTGGTAGCCATTTATGTCCATTGATTTCTCCATACTATGGAAGTCAAAATATCTTTTGTGTTCAACAGAAATCTTGAGAGTGAGTAGATGATGAACAAATTTTCATTTTTGGGTGAACTATCCCTTTAGGTTATAAAGGGATAGTTTGGCCCGTTGTCATTTATCAACCACTTTATTTTTCCTTAGAATCTTGATGACGGTGTTTTTCTGAAGCGGCACGCAAAGTTAGAACTGGATGAGAAGAGACGAAAAAGGTGCGATTTATTTCTCCTGATCTGTGTTTGTGGCATGAACCCATTAAAATTAAAATGGAAGTTTTTTTGGCTTTTAGTATGAATATGTTAGCCTTAAGGTTATCTATAAGCTTGAGGGCTCCAAAACAAAATTCAAATTTAGATGATATAAGCATTCAAAACTTAAAGTCTCTCATTCGGATCAATGATTTTGATGACATCACCCTGCACTTCAGCTTCTCCTTAAACTTTCTGTCCTATCAAATGCTCTCTAGAATCCAAAATGTCCCGCCCCCTACACTATAAATAGACACTGAAGGCTATGGCTGAAATCAATCACTTGTTCACAAAATTAGCATTTTTTTCTCTGTACAGTGAATGGCACGTCATGCACTATATTGGGGATAGGGAAAAATTCAGACAATGTAAATATGCTTTCGATTGGGGCGAATGAAGTCTGGTTTTGCGCTGTCAAGCAAACCGCTGCAGCATGCACACAGTTTGCTCCAGTCTAGAGACATGATAGCATGGAGCGGATCACATGCACGAGTTGGCGCAGACCACAAAACGTTTTGGACTTTTTGGAATTTGAATTTTACACAGAATGCTATATTTTATAGTGATATGAACAAGGTTTTGGCTATCATACGCTGTCAAATGCGACTTTACTGAACACAAAAACTAAACGCTACTGGCTCCTTAAAAAAAAGGGGGCGGGGCTGCCTGATAAGTTTCACCCTGTCTTCCTGTTTCAGTTGAAATGCGTGGAATAACGCTGCAAGTTTTAAAGCACTTCAGTGGACTTTTAACCCGTTTATTTTAGTTTTTTCATGCAATGTTTGTGGTCTGTAAGATTTGTTGATGGTTTTGAAGTCTTTTGTGCTCACCAAAGCTTCATATATTTTATCATAAATACTGTAAAAACAGTAATATTGTGAAATAGTGTTACAGTTTACAATAACTGTTGTCTATTTTGACATATTTTGAATGTAATTCGGTGTAGGTTTTCATCATCATTACTCCAGTCTTGTCACATGATCCTTCAGAAATCTAAAATGCTGAATTGGCACACAAGAAACATTTAGTTTTATTATTTGCGTTGAAAACGATTAGGCTTAATTCAGGATTCTTTGAATTTAATGCATGTTTGCTGAAGAAAATACTTTTGAAGGATAGTTTATGTCAACACACAGTAGATGTAGAGTGTAATTATACACGCACATATTGTTTAATTAAAGCATCAAGTGAATTATGAGTTATATTGTGATATTTAATTCATATTAAATTTCATCAATATTCAGCTCAATTAAAGGGGACGTCAGATGCAAAATTAACTTTTACATGGTGTTTGCATATAAATGTGTCTCAGCAGTGTGTGGACACAACCACCCTGCAAAGAAAAAAGTCCATTCTTTTTTTTTTTAATCCCCGAAAAACTTAAACAGTCTCAATCAGGGGTGGCGAACTCCAGTCCTGGAGAGCCGAAGCCCTGCAGAGTTCAGCTCCAACCCTAATAAAAACTCACTTGCCTGTAGCTTCCTAGTAACTCTTCAGACCTTGATTAGCTCGTTCAGGTGTGTTTGATTAGGGTTAAAACAAAAACTCTGCGGGGCTGCAGCTCTCCAGTACCGACGTTCACCTCTCCTGGTCTCAATTATCAAGCTGTTTTGATTTTCTGAGCAGTATGATGTCATATTGCTCAAGCTCCAGCCACGGCTGCTGACAGACTGTCCCATATTTGCATATTTCTGCACTCAGCCAGTTGTACGCTGTCTGCCATTTTCTCCGTGCTCAAGCAGCTGTAGCGACAACAATGTCTCGTAAGCAATTAAAGTAGTTGGATGCAAAAGTAAACGTAAGAGTCTTCATTTTTCTTGACATGAGAGCCAGTGGGAACGCAATTGATTCATTTTGTTTTTGATGGTAACGCCACCGAATACACAAAAAAACGGAAGAAAGGGCAGAGTGAGCAGTAGCTCATTAGCACTTAAAGAGACATGCACCGAAACGGGTCGCTGTGTACAGAGCCCTTTTGATACACAGCCATTGAGCAATTTTAAGTAAAGTATTTTGCAGACATTTCATGAAGACCCTAAAGAATCATACCAACTTGTGGAAAATTAAAATGGGTATCTGATGTCCCCTTTAAATACCTACCTATCCACCTTTTTCCTAAGTAACCGATAACTGGCACCATGAAGGATTCTAACTTCCGTTTTGGTGATCCATGTTAAAATGGGGTGAATATATATATATATATATATATATATATATATATACATACATATACATATACATATATAAATTCAATACAACTAAATATAAAACGTTATATTATCAGCTCGGAACATATGTTAATTTGACTAGAAACACCAGAGACCAGAAATGTAAAGCACCGCTCCAGTCGGGCGAGACTTCCACATTCACAAAAAGGTGGATATATGCTTAAATAATGAAGATATCACTTCTGGTTTGTGGTTAAACGAGTTCTCTTAAGGAATTAAAATTTTGTGGTATGTTACATTTAAATCTTTAAATGAACAAGTGTCATGAAAATTCACTGTTTGTGTGCAGTTACTCACTTCTTGAAACAATTCTTGCTTTAATTTTCTTGTTTTTTTCTTCTGTTAGATGGGACATTCAGAGAATACGTGAACAGCGTATGCTTCAAAGATTGCAGCAGCGCATGGATAAGAAAAAGACAAATGTTCAGGAGAGCGAGCCAGAATTGTCCTCGTTTTACCCTGATGTGGACAATGGTATGACTCTTACTTTGTATATCGAATTTCTGAACAAAAAAAAAAAAAAGCTGTTGTCATATTATACATCATCATTCACCGAGTTTTCTTTTTTCTCCTTTCCTTCCTCTTGTACAGTGGAGGCCATCATGGTAACACCCTTTTTGCCAGTAGTGGCATTTGGCCGACCTTTGCCCAATTTGCCTCCACAGTAAGAAAAAATAAGTTTATTCTTTTTGAAATATCTCCTGATTAACATATAACCGATTTTAAGTATCATGTAACAATCATGCGTTGTCTTCCAGGAACTTTGAGCTGCCCTGGCTTGACGAAAGAAGTCGATGTCGCATTGAAAACCAAAAGAAACAAACTCCCCACAGGACCTGTCGGAAATGAGACAGATTCCGGCCACGTGTTTGAGTCGAGTACCACACAGAGGAGTGCTCATGTCCGGTGGCAGAACGTGAGGGTTTGTTCAGTCAGGTGACAGAATATTAGCGCCCCCATCACGGGTTTGTGTCTGCCTGGAATCTCCTTGCACATAGACCGTTTAGGCGAGAAGGAAATGGCAGCATTACAGCTGTGTTTTCATTTCATTGTGCTGATAATAAAGCACGAACTGCCCGGCTAACTGCTATTTTAGTTTCCTCACAATCAGTGTGTGGCCTTGATTAAATCCTTTACTTGTAGTCCTGTACTGTGTACTTTCACTGAGGCTAAGTGATATTGATTATTGCAGGCTTCACTGCAAATACTGTTTTAATGTGCACTAAACTGTGGCTATGGAGTATTGCTGCACATTTGCATGTAATGCCTCATTATTTGTGTTGAGAATGAGTTTAAAGAGCTTGTTTTGTTTTTGCAAGTGTAATTGTGCATGAATGTCTTGATAAATCTTATGCCTAAAAATGTACATATTTTTGTAAGCATAGCGTAGTTGTTTAGAGAGAAAAAATGGTCAGGATTAGAGAGAGGATGCTAAAACGTTTAGACGATTGCCCCGATGTAAAAGAGTTTGTTTGGCCGTTCAGGTGTCTCCGAGAGCTGTTCAGCATCCCATGCAGGTTTAAGGACAATGCCCTTAACGTTATTTTTGGATCAGTTAGTTGGTCTGTTGATGTTGTTTTTGATGTACCTCAACCTTCTTAATGAAAATACATTTATTTTACATCTCCATTTTCTTAAAACCTTATCCATGTCCAGAAGTGTTGCTAGGCGTTATTCATTTAGCATTCTGTGCCTCATGGGATTTATTTCAGGGCATTTGTGATATATTTCCTAAAGATATTCTTGTTCTAACTCATGAGTGATAACCTGATTTTGTGTGTAAATGTGTTGATTTTGTGAGCACCACACACAACTTCTTTGTTTTTTTTTTGTCCCTGAATGTCTACAACTGGACCTCTGTAAATATCTGTACTGACACGGCTGTAAATAAGGAAAACATTGCTGTTATTTTTTTATTTAATGTCAGAAGTGTTGTTTGTTCAGCATAGATATTATATTGATAGCATTATTTACAAAATAAGAATTTTTGTTTTTCAAAAAAGAATAAAAACTCACTTTGTGATTTCTTAATTGACACTCAGTTTTTAATGTATTATGTGTCCGCATTTGTTCTTACAATAGTTTTTTCTTTTTTTCCCCCAAATCACTTGATTTGGCAGCTTAGCTTTACAAAGATGTGATCTAGGCAAGAGTGTGAAAACAGATGACATTTATTCAAATGCAAAAGATTTAACTATTTTGTTTAATGCTACAGTCGAGGTCAAAAGTTAACATACACCTTACAAAATGTTAATTAATTTACCAAAATAGGTAATTGAATAAGATATTTCACATAAAAGATGTTTACATATATTCCACAACAGAAAATAATCTTTGAATTTATAAAAATGACCTCATTCAAAACTTTACAAACACCTGATTCTTAATACTCTGTTGTTACACAAATGATCCACAGCTGTGTTTTTTGTTTAGTGATAGTTGTTCATGAGTCCCTTGTTTGTCCTGAATGGTAAAACTGCCTGCTGTTTTTCAGAAAAATTATTCAGGTCCCACAAATTGTTTTTCAGCATTTCTGTGTATTTGAACCCTTTTCAACAATGACTGTATGACTTTGAGATCCATCTTTTCACACTGAGGACAACCAAGGGACTCATATGCAACTATTGCAGAACGCTCACTAATGTGCCAAAAGGAAAAATAATGCGTTTAGAGCCGGGGGATGAAAACTTTTGAACAGAATGAACGTGTACATTTTTCTTATTTCTTAGCCTTCTGGAGCATCAGTGAGCGTTTGAACCTTCTGTAATAGTTGCATGAGTCCCTCAGTTGTCCTAAATATAAAAAGATGGATCTCAAAATCATACAGTCATTGTTGGAAAGGGTTCAAATACACAGAAATGTTGGAAAACCAAAGAATTTGTGGGACCTGGAGGATTTTTCTGAAAATTCATGAACAACTATCACTAAAAAAAACACACACACAAACACAGCTGTGGATCATCCAGGTAACAACACAGTATTTAAGGAGAAGTCCACTTCCAAAACAATTTACATACAGATTTACATATAATGTACTCACCCCCTTGTCATCCAAGATGTTCATGTCTTTCTTTCTTCAGTCGTGAAGAAATTATGTTTTTTGAGGAAAACATTTCAGCATTTTTCTCCATATAATGGACTGCTATGGTGCCCCGATTTTGATCTTCTAAAATGAAGTTTAAATGCAACTTCAAATGATCCCAAATGCGGTTGTAAATGATCCCAGCCGAGGAAGAAGGGTCTTATTTAGTGTAACGATTGGTTATTTTCATAAAAATAATAAAATTTATATACTTTTTAATGTCAAACACTCGTCTTGTCTTACTCTGCCTGGACAGTTTTTTTTTCCGGTTCATGACAGTTAGGGTATGTTGGAAAACTCCCACCTCATGTTCTTCCTCAACCTTTTTTGTTAAGGGTGTTCGATCTTCTTTGCATGTTCACTTTGCAAAGACTGGGTCGGTACTTCTGCAGCGATGTAGGATGATTTTTGAAGTTGAGGGAGAAAATATGATCAGAGTTTTTCGACATAGTCTTGAGCCAGAATACACAGAGTTCAGGGAGAGCAAGACAAGATGAGTGTTTGAGAATAAAAAGTATTTAATTAATATATTTTTTAATGAAAATAACCGATCGTTTCACTAGATAAAAACCTTCTTCCCCGGCTGGGATCGTTTACAACCGCATTTGGGATCGTTTGAAGCCACATTTAAACTGCATTTTGGAAGTTCAAAGTTCAGCACCATAGCAGTCCATTATATGGAGAAAAAATGCTGAAACGTTTTCCTCAAAAAACTATTTGTTTACGACTGAAGAAAGAAAGACAGGGAACATCTTGGATGACAAGGAGGTGAGTACATTATATGTGAACCTTTGTTTTGGAAGTGGACTTCCCCTTTAAGAAACAAGTGTAGGTAAACTTTTGAACAGGGTCATTTTTATAAATTCAACTATTATTATCTCTTGTGTACTATTCTTTTATGTGAAATATCTTATTCAGGTCAGTACTAAATATAAAATAACATGCATGTTGTATGATCTCTCCAATTTTGTAAAATATTTAACATTTTGCAGATTCTGCAAGATGTATGTAAGCTTTTAACCTCAACTGTATATATATACATTTTTTTTTCTTAAAATATTATATAAACACTTAATGCAATTTAATCTTGTGTTTGTATACAAAAGTCAATCTGTCACAAAATGTATGTGACAGCCACTGTAAAACAAGCGTAATATTACAGAAATATAAAATATCACAAAACACATTTGTTCACTTCATAGTAAGTGTGAAAAATGTTTATTGAACCAAAAAAAAAAAAATGCTAAATTAACAAGAAATAATTTTTCAAAATATACCACCTCTTTTGATTCACCATGAGATAAATACACTATTTCTTTTTAATTTTCAATAACAAGTCTTTAGATTATTTCGTGACGAACAACCTTTGGAAAACTGCCTCAGTTTTTTTTTTTTTTTTTTAATTAAATGACCAGAAATATTGTGAGATGTTGCCTTGCACGAACTTCAAAGTTTATGAAGGTTTATAGTATACTGAACAGGCCTGGGTGTTGGAACTAGAGATTCAATCACTTTGAGAAAAAAAAATATATAAACCACCACATTTATTATACAAAGGTATTTACCACTAAAAGATCAAGATGAATATATTATTAGAAGATCATGATAGTATAATATCACAATTTTAAAGGTAATTCTGAGATGTACCCCTATATGAACAGATTGAAAACTGGAGTGATTCTGGAGTGCACTATTTATATAAAAAAATCAGTATCAACATCTGCGTTTAATAAAAATAAAAAGATGATGTGTGATAAACCAGTTCTTATAGTAATGAAATATTTAGTGTTAAGCTTTCCTCAAAAGATCAAGTTCTTGGGTTAACAGATTCTTTGTTGATTTTATCTCCTTCAAAAAGGCTGTCTAAACACAAGGCTTGAGATCAGTCTGATGCATTGCATCTTCATTTGGGTTACGTGTTTGGTAATATTTATACAGCACGTGTCATAAAAGAAGACAGAAAAACAAAAACGACGCGTTAAAGCGTCTAATATGTCAGGAAAAAAAAAAAAGACAGCATTCACATCCTCCCTCTTTTCTCTGCATCAGTCTACATTTTAGTTCGCGCAACAGTTCCGAATCAAAACCTTTACTGAAAGTCCTTCCATTCTCAGTCTCTCCTGAGGTTGTTCAGCCTCTCCTCCAAGTCAGCGTCGGCATCTGCCAGCGTAGCCTGCGGTTCAGCCTTCTTCCCAGCCGCAACTGACAGACTTCCTCCAGTAGAAGGCAGGTCTGTTTAAATTAAATAATAGAGAAAATGTGAGAACGACTTAGGGTGTAATTTTATTGCATAGTAACTGTGGTGTCTTTTTTGCTTACTTGAAAGCTCATCAGAAAGATTCAGGCCCAGCTCATCCAAAACTTGAGAAACCACAGCATCGCTACATTCAAAGCAAAAAAAAAAAAAAAAGCATGTCAGGGGATAAATTATTATTTTCAATGTTGGAAACAGTTGTCATGCTTAATATTTCTGTGGAAACCAAAACAGCATTTAAATCAAATAGAAATCTAATGCAAATGATAATTAATTAATTAAAGGGATAAATCACCGACAAATGAAAATTCTGTCATGTCGTTCCAAACCTGTAAGACCTTTGTTCATCTTCAGAACAAATTTAGATATTTTTGATCTGAAATCTTTCTGACCCTGCATAGACAGCAAAGCAACTGACACGGTCAAGGCCCAGAAAGGTAGTAAGGAGATTGTTAAAATAGTCAATTTTAGTCCGTACAACCATGTGACAGCAGTGGTTCAACAAACGCAAGCATTGTGGCACTTTTGTGAACGTGTATCAAAGACACAGAAGAGAAGAAATTGTTCAATAAAGTCGTTATTTATATTTTCTGTGCATACAAAAAGTATTCTCAGAGCTCAAGAAAATGACTGTTGAACCACTGATGTCACATTTTAACATTGTCCTTACTACCTTTCATGGCCTTGAACATTGTGGTTGCGTTGTTGTCTATGCAGGATCAGAAAGCACTCGGATATCATCAAAAATATCTTAATTTGTGTTCCGAGGATGAACAAAGGTCTGACAGGTTTGGAATGACATGAGGGTGACTAATTAACAGAATTTTCATTTTTAGGTGACCTATCCCTTTCTTTTTCTCACCTTTCCTCTTCATCGTCTTCATCACCCATTGCATCGTCAATTGCATCATTCATCATCTCCTCCTTCATGTCCATGATTTCACTTTGACGCTCAAACTCCATCATGATCTTCTGAATCTGTGGCAACTTCAACTGCATTGAAAGGAAAAGGAATTCACATCAGCAAATGCATATCAGCTAGCTGTTGTTGGCTAGAGAAATAGAAATTGAAAAGCTACAGCAGTTATACCTGTCTGTTCATGGTGGCCATTGCTTTGGTGACTCCTTTCATGGCTTGCGCCATGCTGTTGTTTGATTTGAGGGTTTGTATTTTAAGGCTGACAGCTTGAATATTGGCTCTCATCATGATGAATTTCTTGACGTATCGTCTTGTGCGCACCAAGTCCTTAGCCATGATCTTCACAGCATCCTGTAGGAAAAAGAATATTACTCAAACGAAACCTCACAAACCTGGTAGTGACATTACAACGTCATATTAAAATTTGTCTCACCATCTGTCCTTGTTTGGCCATCTTCTTAATGTCAGCGATTATTTTCTTTTCCTGTTGCTCCAGTCTCTGGCGTTCTCTGTCTAAATCTCTCATGGCTCTATTTAGCGCTCTTTGATTCTGTCTGAGCATCTCCTCCGGAGTCTTTCTTCTTCCAAACAGGAACTCCATCTGACATAAACAAATTCAAAAAAGACCAAGAAAATCTGATAAAAAAAAATTCAAAAGGCACTACAGAAAGACGATTAAGTCACAGAAAAGGAATTCAGATTTCCACATGCGATTTTATGACGGTGACTCTCAGCCGCGTGATGACATGACATCATTGTTTGCAGGTATGTCATATGGGACTATGTGAACAAGTGGTTTCTACAGCTACTAGCAAATTAAAATATTTTACACGCGATGAAGCAAGTGACATCACCGCTACTGTAAAAGCAGTCACCTTGTTCCATTCCTTCGCAATTTAATATTGAGAAAAAATTGAACACGCCCTAATATTGTGTTATATACTTTCAATGACAGTGAACCGGGCCATTTAGTACTGTAAACACCAAAACTTATTCGAAACACTCAACGATAATGTGGACTAACACTTTGAAAAATAACATGATGAATGATTGTTCGCTTATAAAACGACCAAGAACATTCGCAAATAATAATAATGCTGAGATAAGTCGCTAAAATTAGCTCAAGAAAAGAAAGAAAAACCGGAGGCCTATATCGCTTTCGTTTTTTTACCTTGACTTTTCTTTATGTGGAAACCGTCCACCAGAGATGCCAGTAACTGAACAGGCCAAATATCACGCTGTCGTTTCTTCTGTTCCTTATTTAAAGTTACAGTTCGTCGATCCACCCGATTGTTTTCCCCCACTCTAACCTCTTCCGCATATGAATGTCAATACTTCCTTTGTATAGGTCTACGTCACAGGAAACACGTCATACAATACTTTCCACAAACAACAGGAGCATTTATGGAAAAAAACAAAACAACAACGGAAAAAAAACGGAGCATTTATGGTCTACCCACCTAAAATCTATTTACAATCTGATAAACAAGAAAGCTGTTAAGTGTATTAATGTATGTTAAAAAAAAATCCATGTTTGTATTTAATTTTTACGTTTTTCGTTTATTTTTTATTTTATTGTAATTTTGGGTACTTTTTTCCTTGTCTTTACCTCCTGGCTACTGTAAAAAGGGGGCATTTATGATTAATTTAATTAATTATTTTTTTTATTATAATACTGTATTGTATTTAATCAAGATTTTGTATTGTATTTAATCAAGGTTTTCAGCATTGTATTGGTTGGTATTGTTCTTCTAACACAGAAATATATTATTTTATCTAATAAGTAAATGTCTTGAAATTATTGTTAAATATTTATTTCCATATTTGTAAGCAAAAATTTCATATTTGTAAGCAATTAAATTGCATATGTAACCTTCAAGGCCCAGATAAATAAAAAAAAAACGAATGAATAAATAAATTAATATATATATTGCTGGTTATACTGGTTGCTGACTGAAGGGAAATAAATATATATTTAAATAAATAAAGAGAGAGAGAGAGAGATTTTTTTAAAAACATATATATATATATATATATAACATTTGAATAGAAGTTATTTGTAAATATAGCACAAGGCACTCGCTTGTGCCCTTCAATGGCAGTAGATGGCAGTACTGTCGTCGCATTCAGTACCGCCTGCCTTCGGTGAATCAACAGAGGAAGAAACCCCGACAGAAGCACACAATGCAGTTTGACTGCTACGGGTTATCCACCCAGGCTTCATGTATGTCTCAGCTTCCCAAATAAAATGAAGAAATCAATTTATCCCGTTTTGACGATCGGGACGAAAACCAAGCTTTCATAAGTCAATTTTCACGTTGCGCTTAAGAAAAAAAGAGCTTCTGCTGCGGACACCGGCGAAATCTCCAGCTTGACCGCACAGAGTGGATCACACAGCGGGCCGCGGAAGGAGGTGCCCAGCCTGCGCTGACGGGGCTGCGCTCAACATCCGTGACGGTGCAACTCCAGCCCGAGGCCTTGGGGCCTGTTGTATATTATTATCGTTTTAAATGGAGGCTCGGACGAAAGCAGAAGCCAGAGGAAAATGGCCCTCTGTACAGCGCGAGTGGTGGGTGTGATTGGAAATATTGTTGTCGTTTTGTTCATTCCCGTGTCTTTGAGCATCGTTAGTATAAAGCTAAACAGAGTGGGTTCGTTTTAATTAAAAAAGAATGTAGTGTGTTTTATACTTGAGTTGCGATTTAAACCCATCGCACAGTGTCCTCTTTTCTCCTCTGCTCGTCATAGAAAGCTAACGAGCTAGTATCTTGCTTCATCTGACGGGTTTTGTTTTTTAATCCGCAAATAAACAAGTGGTCACGGGTCGTGTTACGTTCATCGGTTGTATTCGTGTACTAAAATTAGTAATTAGTTTAATTTCCTCCTTAAATGTGAAGTGCAAGATGGGGTGTCAACGAACCACAGGCTAAATGGTTAGCTTGTTTTATTGGAGTCATATTAAACAGCTTCGGGCCGGTCGACAGATGTTTTAGAAGAGAAATGACGACCAAGACAACTGTACAACGAATGATTGATCTTTTAAAATGACATTTGATATGTGGTAAGGTGGTTCACGTAACACTGGTTAGTGTTTGCTCACCAGGTTGTTTACACCGGATATATAATAATCGTTAAACAGTTGGCAATATCGCAATCGTGTAATTTCCATAATGTAATTTATAGTATAATAAACTAAAATGTTACGAATTTAATCGTTTTAAAGCGAGTTTTCTTTAATCCGCGATCGTAACCATGTTAGCTAGCTAGCAAGCTAACATCGTCAGCTGAGAGAGCGATTTAACCCGTCGCTTTATTACCCGATTTATCTGCTTCAGATACAGAAATAAGACTTGACTGAAATATTTTAGTCTATAAGGATTGCTTTTATAAAACAAATGAACTTTGCTTGTGCTGATCATCTTCCTTTTAATAAAGTTTACAAACGAAAACTCAGCCCTAACTTGTGAGGTAACGTTAGCATATTTTAGACACTAGTCTCCTTTAGGGCATTAAGACGTGATAGTTATACCTCCCAACTTTAGTCATATATTTTATTTAGTCTTGTTTATGTGTTAAAAATTAAATCTTTCATCACAAAATCAGCATATTTTTTAGTTAACCAGCCATGTTGAATCTTTAAAAACCCGACTGCGCCACTGATCGGCAGTTTCTCCTTTTTTTCTTCCTCAGATGAAAGTGACAATGTCTTGACAGAAAGACAATAAGTGGAATATCTAGAAGCTTTCATAATCGCTGTGTTATTGGATAAAACAAGCCCGGTGATGCCCAGACATGACTGTACTCAGACTGCAGTGTGCTCACACCATACAGCCTCCGCTGGACTCGATTAAATTATAAGACAGGAACCTTAAACCACATTTTCATCTGAGATCCACAACACTGGTCCTGGAGGCGTTGCTTTTTATTCAGTATCACTTGTAAAGTCTCCCAGGCCGGACCAGGGTGTGTTTTTATTAAGTGCCTTTGTACGGACATTGACATGGACGGTCCCAGTCGAAGCGGAGGCTTCAGGCAGAGCCGTCGCTCCCGCTCGCAGCGTGACCGAGAGCGGCGGCGGAGGAGAGCGGATCTCGCTGAGCACAGGGCCTCGTCGCCATCCTCGGCCTCGGACCAAGAACTCTGCAGAGGAGACTCACTGATTCGTGCCGGCGGAGGAGAATGCAGACCCGGCTTCCCCGGTGCCAGACACCGGCCTCCGCGTCGGAGGAAGCGAGAATCGGTGTCTTGCGAGGAGGATATCATCGATGGATTCGCCATAGCCAGCTTTATAAGCCTGGAGGCCTTGGAGGTTTGTGTGTTTATCCATCTTTGACTAGTCAGTGTCGTGATGTTTTGCATATTAGTTTTATTGCTAAATATGCTGTATATGTACTTGGTAGTTATGAAAACCCAATCAGTGTAGAATGAACAAATAGAGCTCATATATTTGCTACTTTAACATGTTTTACGGTGTTATTTTGATAGATGGACAGTTCCCTAAAGCCTCCAGAACGTTCTGGCTTGTTTATGGGTAGAGGAATCAAAAGGAAGAGAGGCCTGGATGAAAACGGAGGGCCTCTGTCAGAGCCAGAGGAAGGACCTCCTGCTACGTACACCAACAGTTGGGAGCAGCGCAGGAAGATCAAATCCAAACTGAAGAGAAAGGGAGATGCTAAGGTTAGTGCACTAGTTTTATAACCCTTTATGGTCCAAAAACAAAAAAAAACAATCCTGTATGTGCAAACGTCCACGAAAAACATGTTTTGGGTGCAACACGCAACCATTTCTAGAATAGTCGTGCATGGATGAGAGCCTGATATAAATCGATTGATCACTGTAAAATAAGTTTTCAATATTGAGCAGTCACAAAAGTATCGGAAGCCATATTGTTGGAGAAATTAGTCGCAGTGACTGGTCTAAACAAAATTTGCATCACATGTGAATATGTTCTCGCTGTTCTAGCAGCAGTCAAAAGAGTTTTTTTTTGACAGTACAGGCGATTCTTAGTTTATGTTTGTAAATGTTTGTGGTTATACAATTCAAAGGCAGCAAAAATTGCAATTAGTATTTTTAAGAGATAATGCCAGAAGAAACTGCCAGGAACTGTAGAAAGTGTACGCGGTTATCGCCTAATGCAGTGTCTCAGAATGGCCAAATATTAGCTGATTGGTTATCTTTGCTTATCTATCTGCCTGTCACTATCTACTTTCAGCTGACCTTTATAGTGCAAGACCAAAATAAATCTAGATATTTTTTATTATTTTATACCATTGTTGTAATTACACATTTGCTACACTGTGTTCTTTTTACAGTGGTTTGACGTTGTCAAATGTCTGTTTCAGGTATCTGGGAATCACATGGAGACAGGATATATTGTGAGTTGTTTTTTTCCCAATGTGTTTTCTGTTTTCCTTGCTGTCCAAAAAATGTGACTTTGAAAAAAGTTTTCAGATCATATTGTGTCACAAACACTACCATTCAAAAGTTTGTGTTCGCTAAGATTGTAAAATGTTTTTGAATGAAATCTGTTCACCAAGGCTGCTTTTATTTGATAAAAAATAGTAAACTTCATAGTAATATTGTAAAATATTATTACAGTTTAAAATAACTCTATATTTGAAAATTTAATCTATTCCTGGGATGGCAAAGCTGAATTCAGCAGCCAGTACTCCAGACTTAAGAAATTATGAAAACATGATATAATTCAGCCCTAATATTTATCGCCATGAAAGTAGCCACAGAAGCAGGAATGGCGTTAAACACAAACGAACTCCAGACTTCAGTGTCACATGAACCTTCAAAAATTTGATGTTGATTTTGTGCTCAAGCAAACATTTCTTAAATATTATCAATGCTGCTTAATAATGTTGTGGAAACAGTGATACATTTTTTTTCAGCATTCTTAAAGTAATAAAAAGTTCAATAGCAATTTTCTTTGCTGAATAATAACATTAATTTCTTTTGAAAAACTTCTGAGTGGTAGTGTATGTTTTTGTTTTTGTGACATAATTCTATATATCATAAACAATTGAAATTGTCATGACCTTTTTTTCACACAAATATAGGCTATTACTTTAACTCTTATTTTTTAACCCGCAGTGTGATACAGAGAGTGAATCAGGGGATAAGGTAAAATCTTTATTACTGTTGAGTTTGCTTTATGTATTGTGATGTGTTTTTTCCATTTTCATAATGACTTTACTCCCACCATTTAGGCTTCTGACAATATGGAGCCAGCATTCATCGTCTGCACAAGAGAAGGTAAATACTGTGCTAGTAGATCGTAGGGGTGGGAATTTTTCTGTACCTCACGATTCGATTCAGATCGATTCTTGGGGTCACGTTTCGATTAAAAATTGATTAATGTTTTTTGATTTTCAGTCACGATTCACAATTTTTCATGATTTTTTTTTTTGTGCACACTGGACATCAAGCACACCAGTGTTTTAATACAAAAACACACAGGTCTGTAGTATGGATAGTCCAGACTCAGGAAATCAGTATTTCCTATTACATATTAACTTCCTAATAAATCAAAAATATGTTACACTTCCCATTAGGGATGCGTCCGAATCATACCATGTTCAGAAAGGAAATACTATGGATACTACGTGTACTACCGAACCCCTAAATACGACATGGGAAAAAAAAATATATTTCAGTGCTTCCTCTCACAATTATATCGTTGGGTAACTATACTGTATATAAATTGCAGGCATCAGGGAGCCATTATTAATATGCGGGGCATTGAAATCGCTTCTGAATGCGCGCTTGCATTTTACCAAAGACTATAGACTTTAGTTTTACTTTCACTTTCAAGATTTGCGATCACATGGAGTGGCAGAAGGCCTACTTACCACATATTTTGCAAGATTAGATGTTTGTCAGTGGTGCTCAGGATCTGCAAATCATTCGCCATGATCCTATCAGTTATCTCTCCTTACTCTGTTTATGTGGTAAGTGAAATATTATGTACTGTAATGTAACAGGCTACCACTAGCAAGCAGCTAACCATGTCCCTTTATAGTGGCTCCGTAGAACGCATTGTTCGTTTTCTGTGCTTTCCAAATACAGATTCGCTATTTGGGCACATCCCTACTTCTCATAATAACAAAAAATCAATAAATAATATATTTTTCCAAACACTTGCCCTCGCTGAAAATGGGCAGGGTGTATTTGTTTTTCCACCTCCGTTGCTATTGCTGTTTTGTTCTGACATCATGCTATTATTATATTAACTAGAAAATCAATTTTTGAAATTTGTGATTCGATGTGAATCACTAGAGCACTGAATCGCAATACATATGTGAATCGATTTGAATTAGATGGTGTTCATTTAAATATGCCACATGCTTTTGTGAAATCCTACATGGAATTGTTTGATTGTTTTTGTTTTTGTATTGCATGCATTACATTGTAGTGCTCTCTTTTTCCACAGCAGTTAACTCCAACTCTGCAAGTGCTGCTGCGGGCAACGGTTGCCCTCTCTTGCCCTCAAATAGCTCACTACCCCTTCTGTCAGTCACACCTCGGGTCTCTGGCCTGGAGAGGAGTCAGGAGAGGAGTATGGAGCAGCCTTACCCTGAGCCCATCTCTACCTCATCCTCTCTGCCTAGCCTTGCAGCCCATTCCACTGCCTCTGTGTCCAACTCACTTCCTGAGCAGCGCAATGGAAATGGTGGTCCCCATCACCGCCATGATCCTAGCCCACCACAGCACAAACACAAGACTTTCCTCCCTTTCCATCCAAAGTCACAATCAATCTTCTCAGTGGGCAGCAACAACAGGTTAGTGTAGTGAAACATTGTTTATGAATATTTTGACTTGAATAATGCCCTCAGCATTCTGAAACCAATCATGCTGTTAAAGTTAATAGAATAATCTCTCACACCTGCAGTCTGTTTATGTATTGTCTCATGTGTATTGTACACAAAAATGGAGCTGGCTGAAATTGGTTATTTCAGTCTGTTTGGTTGGCTTCATGCAGCTACCATTAGTAAGGGTACACAGTGTTTTTTTTTTTTTTTTTTTGGAGACAAATTCATGTTTATAAGGTACTGGATTGTACAGTGTTTTTGTATACCATGCACTACACCACAATTCTTATTTTTGGATAAATTCTGATCACAGTTACATTTTAATTTTTTAGCTTTTTTCCCTTTACAGGCACAAGTATAATTATTATAACTAGATAAAATTATGAATGTAAAAATTTAAAGGGATAGTTCACACAAAAATGAAATTCTGTCATAAATTTCTCACCCTCATGTCGTTCCAAACCCGTGAGACCTTCGTTTGTCTTTGAAACACAAATTAAGATATTTTTGATGAAATCCAAGAGCCTTTGACCCTGCATAGACAGCAACGCAACTACTAAGTTCAAGGCCCAGAAAGGAAGTAAGGACAATGTTAAAATAGTCCATGTGACATCAGTGGTTCAACTTTATTGTAATGAAGCTATGAGAATACTTTTTGTGTGCAAAGCAAACAAAAATAACAACTTTATTCAACAAAAGGAATGCACGCGCATGTGTTGTCATTTTTGTGAACGTGCATTGAAGACTGACGAGGAAGAGAAGAAATTGTTGAATAAAGTCAGTTTTTGGTTTCTTTGTGCGCAAACAGCATTCTCGTAGCTTAAAAATAAAAATTCTGGTAGCATGAAATTGCAGTTGAACCACTGATGTCACGTGGACTATTTTAATGATCTCCTTAATACCTTTTTTTGGCCTTTAATGTGTCAGTTGTGTTGCTGTCTATGGAGGGTCTCAGATTTCATCAAAAATATATTAAATTGTGTTCTAAAGATGAACAACGGTTATACAGGTTTGGAACAACATGAGGGTGAGTAATTAATGACAGAATTTCCATTTTTGGGTCAACTATCCCTTTAAGTCCTATTTTATTAAATACAGAATTTAATTAACTATTAAAAATGATGATTTTGAAATCAATCTATCCTATTATATGCCTCTTACTATTATAGTGTGCAGTTGTTTAGAAGCAATTCAAAATTGTGTGTATATTAGTATAAAATGACGATGGTATTCCCTAATCATGTGATGTGGCATTGGTTTTCCATCAGGAGCAGTACCTCAGGCAAGCCTCCATCTTCATCAGCCTCTTCTTCATCAATCAGACCACCAACTCCTGCTACAAGTGTGTCCCAAGCTCGAGGCCCAGGTGGTGTGGGCACAGTAATACCCTCCTCTCGACCAAGTCCTGGTGCTGTTTTCACACCGTCCCCCAACCTTCCCCCACCACCTCCTCTCCTGCAGGTGTCACCACACCCTTCAGCAGGTAGGCTTTACCATGCCTTATGCTACTGAAAAATATTAAATGCTAACTGCTTAACGACAAAAAATAATGGAAATTAAATGTGTGTGTTCTTGTTCAGAAACATGAAGTTCGTTCTTTTCTCTTTGATCAATAGATCCGGATCTGATCTGTCAGGACCTGACAGACTCAAATGCTAGCTCTGCACCTGGAGGACCATCTGTGTCAAGCTCGAGCTCTGGGACGTCCAGCAGATCCTCACAGGCCCAAACGTCCATCCCTACAATGGCCTACCAGTTCCATCAGCACAATCACCAGCACCAGCACACTCATACTCACCAACACTTCTTACATCCCACAGCTGCACCACCACCACTGGTGAGGAGTCAACTATATCCCATAGATGGCTAGTTTCAGAAAGTGGCTGATTATGAAATTTCACGCTTTGACATTTCTCTTGTGCTTGTTATATTTCAGTTTGATAAGTATCCAGGAAAAATAGACGGCCTCTTTCGACACCCAGTAAGTTGTTTTGAATTTCTATGAAGTTTAATTTAAATCTGCTAGGCAGTTTTTAAACTTGCTCTCAGTATCCACCTTTTTCTTTAACGCAAAAGTAAACCTATGGGTGAAACTTCTGGAACATTAGCCGTTACGGAGAAATGGTGAGAAGAATAACAATGTGCAGTAAATGTGAAACTGCACTACAAACCCTTGTGCTCATAATTAAGATAATACATTAAAATAACATGGTAAGACGCACCAATTTGCAATATCAAGAGGCAAAACGAGCTGTTTTGTACAGCTAAAAATAGCTGGACGCAGATGAGACCGGAAGCCTGACCCATAAAATTTACAAATGGCTGTGCCCGCTCTTATGAGAAGCCAAAGGTGGATAGCAAGTCTCTGTGAAACGCACATGTGCTTCTAGTTTGTGATAATCTTTTAATTTTTTTTTTTAAATTAATTTCTTTTCTCTCCTACAAAGTTTTTTCCTCAGTACCCACCCCCAGTGCCCGTTCTTCCGCCCACAGGACCTTTCAGTTCATTGCATGGAGCTTTTCAGCCTAAGGTAAGCGTTGCTGGTCATTTTGGTCTGTTTTGAATATTAAACGCTAAAAGCTTGGTGTATAAATATTAAAATCAGGTGAAGAATGCTTGCATATTACCACAATATTTACTGATCCTTGGGAGCTAATAATGTGCTGCCTGTCAACCACACAAGAGCATTAAAAAGAACAACCACTTCATCAAACATTTAGCAGTAGTCAGCATTTTTTCCTAATAATGTACACAACTGTTCAAAAGAAAAGAGATTAATACTTTTATTCAGCAGGGATGCATTAAAGAAGTTCACTTCCAGAATTATGTTTTTTTTTTTTTTTTTTTATTTACTCACCCCCATGTCATCCAGGATGTCCATGTCTTTCTTTCTTTAGTTGCAAAGAAAGCTCTTTGAGGAAAACATTCCAGGATTTTCCTTCATATAGTGGACTTCGTTGGGGATCAACGGGTAGAAGTTTAGTGTAGCTTCAAAGGGCTCCACATGATCCCAGCTGAGAATTAAGGGATAAAATGTATATACATTTTAACCACAAATGCTCATCTTGCACTAGCTCTGTGATGTGTACGCGCATCTTCACCCGTTGCACTGGAAAAGTCACACTGGGTAGATTTCAGGGTAGATGGAAAAACTCATTTTCTCCTCTAACTTCAAAATCGTCTGACATCATGGTTTTGCCTTTTTTGTAAAGGCTGTTTGACTTACTTCCACCTCCGTCACGTGTGCGTGATTACATAATACGTGAGGTTGAGCTAGTGCAAGATGAACATTTGTGGTTAAAAAGTATATACATTTGTATTTTCTTAAATGATCAATCGTTTCGCTGGGATCGTGTAGAGCCCTTTGCAGCTGCATTGAAACTGCAATTTGGACCTTCAACTCTTTGATCCCCAGTGAAGTCCACTAGATGGAGAAAAATCCTGGAACTTTTTCCTCAAAACCCTTCATTTCTTTTCAACTGAAGAAAAATGTGAACATCTTGGATGACATGGGGGTGAGTAAATTATCAGGAAATTTCATTCTGGAAGTTAACTTCTACTTTAAATTGATCTAAGGTGACATTAAAGACAGTTCACCCAGAAATGAAAATTGTCATTAAATACTCGTCTTCATGTCGTTCCAAACCCTTCATTCATCTTTGGAACACAACGTCCATCTCTCTTAGTTCATCGTCTGTATATTCGGGTTTGAATAAGTAAGGCTGGGCAATAAATTGCAAGTCATCATCTTTGTTGAAATCTTCTCATATGTTAACGAAGGCAGTTGTATGCACAGCATTTGTCTTTCTCTGCTTGTAAACAAGGCGCGGCACTTCCGGGTTGTGCGCCAGAACGCCAGCTACTGCATCGGCAGCACCGCACGCGTACGTCATGTTACTCTCGTAAACGCGTGGCAGAGACTGACACAGAAGATAAGAAACTGCTGAATGAAGTCTTTTTTGTACACGAAAAGTATTCTCATAGCTTCATAAAATTAAGGTTAACCGCTGATGACACATGGACTGTTTTAACAATGTACTTACTACCTTTCTAGGCCTTGAATGTGAAATTCATGTTGCTGTCTATGTAGGGTTAGAAAGCTCTTAAATTTCATCCGAAATATCTTAATTTGTGTTCCAAATATGAGCAAAGGTCTTGCAGGTTTGGAATGACATGAGGGTGTGCAATTATGGACAGAATTATCTCTTTTTGGGTGAACTATCCCTTTAAAGACATTTACCATGTTACAAAATAAATGAACTGCTAATCTGACCATTATATTCATCGAAGTATCCTGGGAAATGTTAGCATGCATGTTATTGGTGAACGATCACATGAACGCTTATAAGTAAATATTGTTGCATCATAAATGACTTTGTACTTAAATGTATCATTTCTATCACACAAATTAATTGGTTGGATTTTAAGACATTTATTATAATCTTAAAATAAAGCCTTGATTTTTTTTTTTTTTTTCTCTCAATTTCAAGTTCATCAGGATTGAAATAATGCTTGCTCATAACAAAGATATAAACACTCGATTTAGTTTTAAACAAACTTTTTCCACTCTCTCTTAAGTTTCCAGCTTTATCTTTGAAAGGATTTTATGAATGAACCCTGTGTTATGAATGACCAACCTGTGAAGTTATTAAAGCTTACTTGTAGGTTTGTTGTCCTGTCATAAAGTTGATCCCGGTTGGTAATAAGAGAGAATAGTATTCTGTTGGTTTTAAGCAGTAGTATGTAGCCTACAGGCTAAAGGTACAAATATTCAGTGGTCAAATGTTTGTTTGTTTTTTTTTGTTGTGATGGCACAGCCATTAAGAATTTATGGCTTATATATTTAAGGCAAGATATTCTGAGGTCTAAAAATTAGAGTATATAGAGTATGAGTCATTCATTTTTCAAGTTCAAAGACAATCTGATTTGTCAGAATGACCACTTTAATTGAGTTCAAGCCATTGACACCAAACCAATCACATTTTGTCCTGTTCTTATTTTGAACCCATGAAGTGGGTTTGAATAGTTTGTTGTTATTGACAGCTTGTTGCTCTTTAGGGAGCTGCTCCAGAGATGCCTGCTGGTTTGGGAGTTGTACCGTCCCACCTTCCACCTAAAGCTCCAAGGGTAAAGATGTTCTGTCATGTATATTTATACCATACATCTTGATGGTAACCTTATAGAGACTTTAGTATTAATAATATGTGGTGTTTGTGTCCACAGCTAACAGATCCATTTGCACCACCACCAAAAGTCAGTAATGTAAGTTTAATCTTTTGTTTCGTTCTTGATTTATTTTACTCGTTGACCTCTAAATGACTAGCAGACTATTCTTTTCTAACTGTATTTGTATGGTCTCTTTACAGAAACCTGGAAAATGGTGCGCTATGCATGTCCGTGTTGCTTGGATGATTCTAAGGCATCAAGAAAAAGTCAAGGTTTTTGCATTCATCTGAGTTTATTTTTAGTTCGAATGCAAAAAAAACAAAAAAAAAAAACAATAATTACTAAATGGTTAAATTATTTCCTGGTATTTTACTTTTAAAAAATCTGTTAACATACAGTAAAATTGAGGTGTTTTTAAATAAAAGTGGCATCGGTCCTGTTAACCACCTTTTTATTGCTTTCTTTTTCAGCTTATGCATGCTGATCCACAAAAGCTGGACTTCCGTAATGACCTGTTGCCTCGACTCCCTGGCCCTGGAATTGGTGGACTAGGAGGTCTAGGACCACTTGGTGGTCCCCTTGCCCCAACTCCTGATCTTACAAGACCGGGAGGCCTGTTTGCAGCTGCTGGTGGGTGATACTTTCACTTATTTCTGCAAACAATTTAGGAATTCTGCAGGTGATATAAGCCTGTGGTTGTTCTTAAGCTTTGATTGCTTTTAAGCTACCTTAAATAACAGTTTTCAGGTACAAAACATTTTGACAGCACTACTAAAGGATTTTTACAGCACTACTGTGCTGGCATACGAGGGCTCTAAATTAGGCTTAAGGAGGATATAAAGCACAAACTTGGCTAAATGTCAACACTCAATGGTAGTCCATTTATGGGTGTTTTAAGTTCTTGTCTGAGTTGACCCATGTCTTCTCAGGTGGAGTCAATCCGTCCTCCACACCATTCATGCCTCCATCAACGCCCCATTCCTCTTTCCTCACCTCAGCAGCACATCTGGGTAAGAGACTGTCTCTAAAAAAAAGTAGAGGCATCGAAAGCATATGTGACCCATGCTGCTCTTGTTGCTCTGTGCAGTTCTGTTCTTCAGGCTTGCTTCATTTGCTAGCTTTGTAGAGCATAATTTCCTCTGCGTTTAGTTAAACAATCTCGGCTGATTTTATCACTAATGGCCGGGTTTCGTGTTACAGACCCATATGTTCGTTCACCCTCCTTCTCTTCTTTGGGAGCCCTGAGTTCTGGTGCCTTTGGAGGCCTAGGCAGCCCCACGATAGGTTTGTCATGCTATTTTGTTTATTAAGAATATGTATTGAAGTGATAGTTCACCCAAAAATGAAAATTCTGTCATTAATTACTCACCGTCATGTTGTTCCAAACCCCCAAAGATATTCGTTCATCTTCGGAACACAAATTTAGATATTTTTTATGAAATCCAAGAGCGTTCTGTTCTGACCATGCATCGGTACTTCCATGTTCTAGGCCAGGGGTGGCAAACTCTGTTACTGGAGAGCTGCAGTCCTGCAGAGTTCAGCTCCAACCCTAATTAAAACTCAACTGCCTGTTGCTTTCTAGTAACCCTTCAGAGCTTGATTAGCTTGTTCAGGTGCGTTTGATTAGGGTAGAAGCAAAACTATGCAGGGCTGCGGCTCTCCAGGACCCCACCCCTTTGCCACCCCTGTTCTAGGTCTACAAAGGTAGTAAGGACATCGATTAAAATAGTCCATGTGACATCAGTGCTTCAGCCCTAATTTTAAAAAGCTACAAGTGTCCACAGAAAACAAAAATAATGACTTTATTTAACAATTTCTTCTCTTCCGTCTCAGTCTTTGACGCATGTGTGTACCTTCCTCTGCTTGCATGGATTGTTTTATCAGTGTTCTTCCAGAAACTACCTTTCTGGGCATTAAATGTACGCTTTTAAGAAAATAAAGGTGCTTTAAAATGTTCTTCACAGCGATGCCGTAGAAGAACCATTTTTGGTTCCACAAAGAACCATTCGGTCAAAGGTTCTTTAAGGAACTATCTCTTTCTTACCTTTTTATAATCTGAAGAACCTTCTTTCACCACAAAGAACCTTTTGTGGAACAGAAAGGTTCTTCAGATGTTAAAGGTTCTTTATGGAACCATTTAGACCAAAAAAAACAAACTTTATTTTTAAGAGTGTAGTACCATTGCTGTCTATGCAAACTCTTGGATTTTATCAATTTGTGTTCCAAAGATGATGGCATGAGTTTGTAACTACATGAGGGTGTGTAATTAATGACAGAATTTTCATTTTTAGAGTGAACTATCCCTTTAATCAATTGAATAATTCTAACACGGTGGTTCTCAACCTTTTTGACTGCAGTTTTGCGTGGTTTACTGGATAACGATTTTTTTTAAATATATATTTTATTCACAACTTGGCATAACTAACTCAATTTACATAACTAACTCAATTTACATGTCTTCCAGTGGAATTCCTAGTTTTCAAAGAAAAAAAAAGTTGTTTTTTCAAAATCTTGATGCGTCTTGATTTTTAGTTGTTTTGTCTTGTATTAAACCATTTAAGTCATCTTCAGTTTGCAGAGGCCCTTGGTTGAGAATCACTGCTCTAATGTAACACTTCCAAAGTTATTTAAAAGGTTTTGCAAAGTTTAATTTACATAGTGTTTTATCAGTCGCATTGCATTCTTAGCCGAAGACTAATCAAATGTTATACATTTTCTTTTAGTTGCCAATGTGTTTGGACATAAGACTGAGGCCCCTGCAGGCACAGTTGGAGGACTGGGTAACCCCCATGATCCATGGAATCGTCTGCATGTTACCCCTCCCTCTTTCCCCTCTGGATCATCCTGGGCCAAACAACCAGAGAGAAAAGATGATAGAGGAAAGGATATGGAGAGAAGAGAACCGACTCACATAAAAGATGAAAAGGACAGGTATGACATCCCGCTTTATGCTGTTTTGTTGTCATTAGGTAGATTTCAAGGGAGCTCAAAAGTGAATTACGTATCACGTCTACAACTAGACACATACTTAATTGGTTTAATACTGTTTCACACAGAGACAGCCTCTTGTATGGACGCCTGTCAGTGCGAATGTCACCTGGTGTCCCATCCCTCAAGCACCGCAGCAACACCCCCAGTTCACATATGAATGGCTTGGGCCCGCTGAGTGGAGGCGGAATTCAATCAGATGCCCAAAGCAGAGAGCGTGAAAGAGAACGAGAAAGGGAGTCCGACAAGAGACAGCATTCAACATCCAGGGCACCAGTGTCAGCTTCCTCAGCAGCACCAGACAGACCTCGATCTTCGACATCATCTATTCTCACAAGCTCTCCTTCTAATGTCCCCTTAGCCCCCTCTCCTCTGGATCTGTTTCACAGACAGCCACCACACTCAGAATCCAGCCATTCATCGCAAAGAGAGAACAATGGTCCAGCCTCATCTAGTTCACTTCCAGTCAAGAAACCTGATCGTACCACAACTCCGGTATCCAAACCTGCACTTGGTCTAACTTCTGGGTTGCTCCTCAAGGTCAAAGAAGAGCGTAAGGAGGAGCCTGAGCCGGTGCCCATCTCCTTAACGCATCCCGCCGTAAGCTCACACAACTTCGAACGGCCTAATAGTCGGCACCCACCCCATCCATCCACCCCTTCCTCAACCCTCTCATTGACACCTACACCTGGCATGCCTCTTCCTCCACCAACTCCGCACCCTCCCCACCATCCTCTGTCCCTCTTAGATCGTCCACGGGGTATCGATCCTTATCTTGGTGGTGCCGGAGGCTCAGCTGGACTGGTATTAAGTGCTGCAGCTGATCGTTTCCCACCACATCCTCATGGTCCTCCACAAGGTCATTCCCAAGCCACTCACAGCTTTCCCTGGGACCATTGGAGGGATCTGGCCGCTCATCAGCACCAGCGCAGGGAAGTATTGGCGCTGAGGTCAGATCCCCACCTTGCACTTCGCTCTGATCAACACTTGTCGAGATATCTCCAGCATCAGCAGGTACAGCGTTACTTGGAGGCCGAGAGAGCTGCAGTAGCGGCAGCTGTGGCGACCAGCCCGCACCATCCACCAGCACCTACCTCTACGTCCTCTGCTTCATCCTCAGCCGGAAGGCCAGAGTTTGCTTTGATAGCCCACCCGTTCGATGAGGAACAACGTGCTCAGTTACTGCGGGAAGACTTGGAGAGAGCGCGGTACTTTGGGATGCATCCACATTCGCATCTATCCGCAGCTCACCTTCCTACCCCGTCTCATGCTGCCCACCTAGAACAGCTTCATGCAGGGCTGTTATCCCACTCTCACCTCCAATCAGCTGGAGCTTCTACACAAGCATCGCATCACGCTGGCCTCTACCCTAGACTGGGACCTCTGCATTCACACCATCACTTACCTAATGGCATACTAACCAAGGCACCACCAGGTCTAGTTGGGGCATTGTCGGTTGGGGCTCCACCACCTCTCATTCCATCTGTGAACAGATCTGGTACTCCACCCCGTGGCCCCAGACTTGGCGGGGCAGGAGACTTGGCCCTTTTTACTACACATAAAGATGGAGAGTCCAGATAGTACTAGGTAAAGCTCAAGGAGCTTCCAGAACTGAAGAAACTGCTCCTTAAACGGCAAGATTTTGCAGGACAAGCTTCAGTGACCGTACACAAGTGTTGAAACAACCTGGGGAGCGAACGGAGACACTTTCCAGGGCTGTTTGATATATTTATCCACTGTGGTTAAGTTGGTGCAATTAAGGTACTCTCTTGCTGTGCCCTGTTTTTTTTATATAGGGTTTTCTTTACAAAGAGGCCTGTGGATGTTCAAAGACTATTCATTACTGCTAATATGAAGACAGGTTGTGTTGAAGAGTGATGGATCAAAAATTGTGAACTTGTTTGTCTTGGTGAACTTAAGGAAAACCTACTGTAGAGTTACGGTCCTCAGCTTTGCATTTGAAGAAAGAGAAATCGGACCCTTGCTGAAGTAGTCTGAATCAGCACTGTTGGGAAATGTATGAATTAAAAAAGAAACACATGGTCCACTTTCTGCTTTAAATATTCAAGTCATCCATCAAACAACTTCCATGAACATCAGAATGAACTTGTTAAGATTTATTTTATTCTTTAAAAAAAAAAAAGTTATTATGAACTGTACATCTTGTTGGATAATATTTTAAAATTCAAAGGGAAAGAACTGTCTCCCATTCATTAGTCTGACTCGGTACAAGAAGCTGGGCCAGAATATAGTAGAATAGTGATATTGCTTTTGTAATAATTATTGTTAACATTAATTACCTTCCATAATAAATATATTCACTGTTTATGTTATAATGTCATGTTTCAGGTCTCACCAAATGCACTCACTTGTTGAAACGAGTCTGTTGTCCAGCAAAGCACTACAGTGATATCGCTCCAATATACTGGTTATGTCAAATCCTGTGTACTGAGGATGTATCAAAGCCAGCCTCTACGGTTCAGAGAACTGTATATCTTCGTACTTTGGGAGAGGTGTGTGTGTGTGTGTGTGTCCGTCTCTCTCTCTGTGTGTGTTATTTCTTTTTTCCACAGTTAAGGCCTTTGGAAGTCTCCAACAACCATCACCCAAAAACACACACGGAGCGCAACGAGGCATCTGTCGACTGGACAAAAGGAGTGCAGCTTAACTATATTATTAGAAAGACTCTTGAGATACAGGACATTCTGGATTAATTATTTGAGCAAAACAATTTTATACATTTTAAATATGTCCCTCTCCCCTTGAAAAGAAAACCACAAAGATTAATTATTAAAAATGGTTGGTTATTTACATGTGTGGTAGTGTATTGATTTGTGTAGATATAAATGGTGTGTTACTGTCACTTTTCAATTTCAGGGACAAATTCTGACTTGCATCTGGGCTTATTCCTAAACATCTTATACTTGTTACTATAAGCCATGAGATCAAACATTTTGGGTCATAAATGTCTAATGAGACATTTGCTATTATCAAAAAAAAATTATTTAACCTAAAGTTAGTTAATTATGTCATACACTACCAGTCAAAAGTTTTGAACAGTAAAATTTTTAATGTTTTTTTTTTAAGTCTCTGATTCAATTTGATTCAAAGCACAGCAAAAACAGTACAATTTTGAAATATTTTATAAAATGATTTACAATAACTTTTCTATTTTCATATATTTTAAAATTTAATTCATTTCTGTGATTTCAAAGCTGAATATTTAGCATCATTACTCCAGTAAAAAGATCCTTTAGAAATCATTATAATATTCTGATTTGTTGCTCAAAAAACATGTATTATTATTATTATTATTATTATTATGTTGAAAACATAAGTACAATTTTTTTAGGTTTCTTTGATGGATAGAAAGTTCAGAAGAACAGCATTTATAACATTATAAATGTCTTTATCATCACTTTGGATAAATTTAAAGCATCCTTGCTAAATAAAAGCATTAATTTATATTAAAAAAAAAATTCATCATTGAAGTACCTGAAAAAATTTACTCAACTATTTTAGGATTTGATATTAATAATAAATGTTTCTTGAACAGCAAATCAGCATTTTAGAATGATTTCTGAAGGATCATGTGACACTGAAGACTGGAGTAATGATGCTGAAAATTTAGCTTTGATCACAGGAATAAATTACATTTTAAAATGTATTGAAATAGAAAACAGTTATTTTAAATAGTAAAAATATTTAAAAATTCTACTGTGTTTGCTGTATTTTAGATCAAATAAATGCTGGTTTGGTGAGCAGAAGAGACATTTAAAAAAAAAAAAACATTTTTTGTTTGATATTTACAATTAATAAAGAAAAAGAAAAAAAACTAGATGAATTTTCAGTAACAGCTGAGGTCTGTGCAGCAGAAGCCTGCAGTGAGTGAAGCGCGCGCTGAAGCAAGTCTCGCGAGATCCCCGTCGGTCAGCAGTCGTTCGTTCCTCCATTTCGCTGCGTCGAAAGTCTCCTCCCCGCAACCGCTAGATTCAGCGATCCCGGACCCAGTCTCTCTCGGATCGTTCTTTAACTTGATCCTACGAACCTGCCAGTACCTCACTGGGTACCGAGAGACAGTTTGGAAGAGTCTCAACACGGATTGAGTACGATTTGAAGCGGATGGCGACTCCTTCAGCGAGAATTTAGTAAAAGAAAAGTGCTCGGAAATTTCAGGTAGGTGGGAACTTAAGATGGCGGTGCTGAGAGGAGGGGGGGGGATGCTGGGGAGGAAGTGATGGGAGGGGGAAGGAGGAGGGAAAGGGGGTCATTGGGGGGGATTGTGACATGGCGGGACAAGTTGACTTTGAAGCAAACGGGTGCTAAAAGTATTTTTCGGTTTTGTATAATTATGCATTGTACGGCCTTTTCAGCAGACTCGATTGGATCAACAGCGTTGTTATTTACTTTTTATGCAAAATATGGAACTGCACCCAAAACCTTAGCGATTTGTTGGTACTGTACACTTTTGAGGCAGCAAGTTGAAAACGAAACTGTCGTTTGTCACTGCAAGTCACTGCAACAACAAAGTTATCATTTTTAGTCTCCAATGTGTTTAATGTATCAGTGGTTTTCATGTAATATTCCAAATTAACCAACGTATTACTAAAACATAAGATATTATGCAAATCTAGTATATAGTACAATATAAGACTGTAGTATTGTTGCCTGTTATGGAAAGTCCAACTCATTTGTGAATCGGTTCTTTCGAACCCAAAAACCGATTCAGTGATTCTTTATCATCCAGTGGTCCCTGACATCTCGGCGTGGCATATTACATGTTTTAAAACTTGTCTAATGAAGGCATATATTGCTGATAATTACCTTTTGTATTCACTAATATTCATAAGTTTGTAATGTTGTAATAACATAGCATTTGGAACCCAAATATAAATAGCAAATAGTACTTAAATGCACTACATACACTACCAGTCAAAGGTTTTTGAACAGTAAGATTTTTATTTTTTTTTAATGTGTTTAAAATTAGTCTTTTCTGCTTTCCAAGCCTGCATTTATTTGATCCACAATGCAGCAAAAGTTGAGAAATATTTTTACTATTTAAAACAACTGCTTTTTATTTGAATATATTTTAAAATGTAATTTATTCCTGTGAACAAAGCTAAATCTTCAGCATCATTACTCCAGTCTTCAGTGTTACATGATCCTTCAGAAATCATTCTAATATGGTGATTTGCTCAAGAAACATAAAACAGTTGAGTGCATTTTTTCATTATTTGATAAATAGAGAAATCCAAAGATCAGCATTTATCCGAAATAAAAAGCTTAGAGTCTTTGGGGGTCCAGAAATTAATACATTTATTTAGCAAGGATGCTTTAACTTGATCAAAAGTGATTATAAAAACATTTATAATGTTACAAAAAAAATCTATTTCAGATAAATGCTGTTCTTCTGAACTTTATATTCATCAAAGAAACCTGAAAAATTTTACTCTGCTGTTTTCAACATAATAATAATAATAATAATACTTGTTTTTGAGCAGCAAATCAGCATATTAGAATGATTTCTGAAGGATCATGTGACACTGAAGACTGGAGTAATGATGCTAAAAATTCAGCTTTAAAATCACAGGAATAAATTACGTTTTAAAATATATTCAAATAGAAAGCAGTTATTTTAAAAAGTAATATTAACGAATTTTAACGTTTTGGCTGTACTTTGGATCAAATAAATGCAGGCTTGGTAAGCAGAAGAGAGTTTTTATACAAACATTAAAAATCTTACGGTTCAAAAACTGTGTATATGTTGTCAGTTTTACAAAGCTTATAATAAAATCACATCATTTATTAAAAATGCAACTGTTTCGCATACTTTACTATTTTGAAAAGATCCGACTCACAAGAACGCGAATCGGCATCGCTAGCATTTTTGTCTGTCGTGACCCCGCGCAGTGACGTCAAGAGGTCGTTCCTGTAATGGGTGTATAAGAAAATGACCAGTAATACTTTTATGCTTAGTGACAAGTCTTTAAACCCCCTCGTTATGGATTATGAGTAATAGCTTGTTCTTGAGCATTGCATAACTTCTCATGGAAGCTGATGTGTGCACGCGCGCTCTTTGCCCAAGCAGTGTGTGTTCATCCCGCGCGTGAGAGCTTGAGACGGTGTGTGTATTTATATATATATATCTCAATGTGTTTGTCTCAGAAAATAATATAATAACAGACGCCCTCTCACGTACTATTACACAGAACAGTTTAAGACTGCAGCTCCCTGTCATTTAAACGCCAACAAAAAAAATGAAACGTTATCGTGTCGGCTCTATTGTAACGTCTGTGAGCTATTAGCTTTGCTAGCCTGCTAAGGCCCATGTGTGTTCGCCCGCCTCATGCATACAGAGCTGCCGGCTTCATTCGTTATCCGTATTCGGTATTAAACGGTAACCGCCATCCTATCTTCTTAAGTTTATAAGCGGTCGTGGGAGAATAACGTCTGGAACATCGGTAACTCATCGTTAAAGGCTAACGTTAATCGAACGTGAAGTACCCGCACTATTGTACTGAATGAGACTGTTTGTCCGGCTATACAACATTTTATTTTTAACATTTGATGTTAAGGTGACAAGGTGTGTTTTAAAAGTTGTGTGCAGTTAATATTCCAGTTAAAATGACAATAACTTATTTACTTTGGTATATGCTCTCTAAATATTCCTTTAGTGTAGAAGCCGGCTGTTTGAAGGGATTAATAGTAGCTGTACATTCTTATGAGTTTCTTATATTGTTAAAAAAAATAACTTTGTAGGTTAAGTCAATGAGAAACACTCTTTTTACCTGTGTTTGCTCTGAATTGTTAGGCTGCACTTGTATTTTAACCACCGACTATGTAGAGCAAATTTTTTTTGAGGAAATTACATAGCCCTGCTGCAGCTTATTCATCTGTACTTGCATTTTAGGAAAAAACACTTTTTTTCCCCCCTCATGTGGAGGATCATGTGCCTGCTGTTTCTTCAGGATTGTAGGTTTGATTTTTACAAGTAAATGATTAAATTCATGATATTCACTCCAAATGTTTCTCTTCAGACCCTCAGATGCAGCGGTGCCCTTGATCTCAGCATCCTGGAAGTGGAAATCACGGAAGAGACTGGTGCTTCATCACATACAGGTATTTATTTAGTTAGTTCTTTTTAAGCTATATGTAGACCTACTTGTAATCGGCGCCTGTAGTACAGTTATGCAATTTCCACAGAACAGAGGTTTTGCACTTACGTCACGGTTTGGTTAGTTACCCAAATATGTTGCCATATTGGAGATACTTGGACGTAAATGATGGATTGCACGGTTAATGTACTACTGAATACGTTGTTCTGCTAATTTATGTTGTCTAAACCATGGAATAAACGTGGAAGCTTTTAAATGATATAGAGAAGGACTTAGTAAGCAGAAAAGGGAGTAATAACAAACTGAAGTTAATAGGTGGTAGAGATGCGTACGAGCAGTATTAATTAAGATATTAGGCTAATATTTCACCTACCTGACCGGAAATAAGAACGAAAACTAATGTTGTCAAGATTCTTTCCCTGGAAATCCTGGTTCAGTTTGGCCAACCAAACACTCTATTGGAATGTTTGCCACTCATAAAATTTTTAAATCTTCCACCCCTTGCTTGTCAATTTATTAAGTAGTCCGGTTAATTCTATAATGTTATCAGATGTCAGTAAGAATGCTGTTGCATCAGCTCAGATGTTTAAATGCTTCCTGAAAGTTTTCTGACATATCTTTTATTGTTGATACACTCATTTCAACATATGTGCGTCATGAATATGTGTGTTTTAGTCATGCGGCATCTCACTTCTATTCTTTCAGGTTTAGTGTGTAGCAGTGCCGGTTCTAAAGCAAGACAGTCTGGGGAAGAGGCGGTGCAGCAGCGCACCTGTCCGGCAGTGGCTGTGCTGGGTGGCACCTCCGCGGCTGCGCAGAATGTGGCCGGGCCACCCCAGCATGCCCTGCAGCCAGTCGCAGCTGCCACTCTACCACCATCATCGGTCGACGTTGCCACTGGATCGCAGCAGAAAGGAGACTCAAAGGCTGCATGTAAAGAACAGACCATCGCTCACGTTCAAAGAAACAGCAGCACCGAGGAATCAAAGGAGATATCAGCTGTCCAAAGAGGACTGGTGTCAGCTACTGCTGAAGACACACAAAAACTTACAGACACATTGGAGGGTTGGACTCCCTCAGACAGACTTTTTGAGGGCAGTACACAAAAACAGGAATTGCTTTACGGGTGTAACACAGAGCAAACGAGTCTTGCATACAGGGAGACCGATATGGCGGAAGGATCCAGCACAGGCCACTGCCAAGATTGGAGCCAACACCCTGGAGATGCAGGGGGTGTCTCTGCCTCTATCGAGACAGAAAAGGGACCCTTGCCTCCAGAGACAATCAAATTGGACTACAAGAACATGTCTGGAAAGCACACACCTGGAGAAAGCCCATGTGTCCCAACAACAGAAGTCGTCCCTGCAGTCTCAAGTGCAGTTAAGACAACAGACATGGAGCAGCCCCTTTTTCAGACAAATCAGACTGCCACATCATCTGCATTTGGCGTCCTACAGAAAGAAAGTACGACAAATTCAGCAAAGCAGGATTGTAAACTTGACTCTAAGGCAACTATGGAAGTTGTCACGCAAGATCTGCCTAAAACAGACAAAGAAGGCACGGTTAGTCCAATTAGACAAGCCTTGGCAACAAAACAAGGTAACAGTGAAAATTCCCTTTGCTCAGGAAATTCATCATCAAAACAAGGAGGGGAGCACATTACCCCTGACAGTGGAAATAGCATGCCAAATGACTCAGATAAGGGCAGCTGTTATCCCCCAGAGGACTGCAGTAAAACACAAAAGGCTACGCAAAGGACAAAAACACCTGGCGTGCCCACCCCGGCTGAGAATACACAGTATGTCCGTTTAAGTGAAACCCCCAAAATGTTTAACTTGGGTAAAGAGATTAGTGTAAGGGAGGGGCAAGGAAACGAGAAAGTCCCTCTAGATGGAAGTGTTTGTTTTAATGTGGCTGCTAAAGAAGTATTTCGCAACATTTCTGTTGATGAACCAAAGCTGTCTGGGCATGGGACTTGCACTGACAATGTACAGGTCCCCATTGTAAATGAAAGGTCACAAGTCATGGTTTGCAGCTCCTCTGATGTGATTTTGAAGCAGAATGACAGTGCCAATCGAATAGAAATATCCATGTCCTCAAATCACCAACAGGATGGAAGCGTGCTGCTCACGCATGCGGAGAACTGCGTGACTTTAGAGGGGCTAGAATCAGACTGTGTGGTCCAACATGTACAAGAGTCCATTCCAGCTGATCATAAACTCTCACAGATTCAGATATGCCTGAATGATACTCCAGGTATCGTGAATGTGGAAGAGAGGCAGGACGTAAGTGCTCTCAATGCTGTCGAGGTGAAAGATTTGATCGATGTAGGTATTTTGATGCAGCCTGATATGGAGGATACCTGGCTGGTTGTAAGTGAGATAGACGGGCCGACTGAGCATTCAGAGATGGAGGTCAGCGAGGAGTCTCTGGTGCAGTGCCCTGAATCCCAGTCAACTGTTGCTGTATATGAATGCACTGTACCCTGCTTTACATCAGCTACCCTTCACAGTGATGTCAAGCTGCTGTTAACTGACAAAGAAGAGGAGGAACCAATGGAAACATTGACGCAAGACTCACCAGCCCAGAGCAATCTAGGGAACCAGACCTCATCTCATCCTGATGCACTCAAACCCACAGAAGAGTTACTCACCATGCCTTCTACGCAAAAAGAAGAATCTATAATTGTGAAGCAAAATGATGATTTAATCCATGCTGATTTTGCAAACACGCTGACAGGGTTAACATCCACGGAGCAGCAAGAATCTGTTGTGGTGGAAAACACACCAGGTGTGTCATTAATTTCATTGTCTTGTGGCACAATTGATCCAAAGCTACTGATCTTAAAGAAGGGTGACAGCCCTACCCTTAAGCAACCTTCTTCCCTGTCTGCTAGGATCTCAACCAAGCAGAACTCACCTGTCCAGGCTGGATCGCCCAGTGATGGGTTAAACAAAGCTGCCCAGTGCCTTGCTAAAACTGATACGGCTGCATCCTCCACCATAAAAGATGCTGTGTTACCAGCTACTCGCACCGTCTCAAACACTCTCTCTAATTCTACTTCTAGTTCTGGCAAGATTCTTCAAAATGAATCTGCTAACACTTCTTTATCAACTTCTGTACAACTCCATAACTCAAAAAGTTCTGCTGGAGATGTGTGGGGTACTGTATCCAGTATCATCCCGGAGGGGAATCGGTGTAAACAGCCTTTGGCTGGTACACCATGCCAGGATTCAATGACTTTGGGAGGTGAATTAGAGCTGGAGCAGCAGCAGTTACCAGATGAGCTTTTGTCGACAACGCAAGATGCTAACAACTCCATTTTGGACCCACTTGATGCCTCTATAGAAGAGAGCAGCGATGGAGAGATTGACAGCTCCATGGATGTCCAGAATGAGGACAGCAATGCTACGCCCAGTCCCGCAGCGAACAAGGTACCTTTATGACTTTAACCATGTGTAATTGTTCTAAATGATGTAATGTACTAGTCATGTTGAAAGCAACAGAGATAGTCAGCAAAAGTGTATTTATAATTCAGATGTTCTTGAGCCTGTGTACACTATCCATAACAGTTTCAAAGCCACGATTTGATGCTAGTACACTTCTTGGCTGTATATTGAGCCATGTGTGTTTTCCAGCGTGGGCAGAGCAGGACAGACAGACAAGGCTTGTTATTTAAGGTAAGAGGTGTCAGGCATCCTTCAGATCTGATCGTTGCAAGCTGATGCGATGATCCTGCTTCTTCCAGCTAGTGGTTGACCGATATGGGTTTTGCAATGGCCGATCTAGAAAGTGGGGTACCCAATAAAATCCTGGTGTGTAGGCTAAGAAATATGTATATGCGGGCATTAAAGTCAACTCTTATTTTGCCCAATGTTTAAATTCACAAAAAGGGGGAATGTAAAAGTGCATCCAAGCTGGCATGGTTTTTGGTATATGGGCCAAAAATCTCAAAATGCCTACTTTATTGACCTGGAATATATATCGGTCTATCACTACCATCTATTTCTTCCAAACATAAACTGACAGAAAAATAGAACTGAGTGTACGAAACTGTTTTATCATTCAGAGTAGCATGTATTATTTAGAAATTAGGAGAGGGGTTATAAGATGTTTGCTCACCAAGATGTCCTTGTAGACCAGGCTGTGTTTATGAAACTCTTTTATCTCTTCTTGGGCACTTTATCTCTCCTTTGCACTCCTTGCTGAATAATATTGTGCCGTCACACAGTCAGATACACTGTTTTATTTGTCTTTCCCAAGGTTTGCCAGTGGATTGCAGGCAAGGTTACAGCAGGCTCTACCCCTTCCACCTCCCCCGTTCCATGTCCATCTCCATCTCCTTCATCTGGTGACTGGATGCGTTCTCACACAGGCAGGACCTCACCTGTACGCAACTCTCAAGGCAAAAACATGCCCTCCACTTCCTCCCACGGTTCTGGTGGCTGTTCTCAGTCGGAGCAAACAACCACACCGAAATCCACGCCAAAGCATACAGACATGGCAGAACTGGCAAAACATGTAAGAGAAGAACACATTTAATCTTTGGACTTTAAGTGATTTAATGGTTGTAAGTGGATGTTTATTCTTTTATTTTTTTTTAAACACTTTAAACAGGAAGCGGAAATAGAACATCGTACCCTCGCACTAAAACGTGAAGGCTTTTGGTCTCTAAAACGCCTATCTCGTATAACCGAACCAGTACGGCCCAAAGTGCATTGGGATTACCTCTGTGAGGAAATGCAGTGGCTCTCTGCAGATTTTGCCCAGGAGAGGCGATGGAAAAGAGGAGTGGCCCGAAAGGTAAGCATTACATTCAGACTGTCCTATTTTCAAATATGCTGTTTGTGTGGTTTTAAAATGTTGGGTTAATAGAGCATCTCACCAATCTGTACTCATTTTCAGGTAGTACGGATGGTGATGCGCCACCACGAGGAGCTGAGACAGAAAGAAGAGAGAGCGAAACGTGAAGAGCAGGCCAAACTCAGAAGGGTTGCTTCTTCTATTGCCAAGGAGGTCCGTGCCTTCTGGAGCAGCGTTGAGAAGGTGACTTTCACTTTCAGTTTTTTGGGGTTTTTTTTGGATAATCTCTTTGGGTCATTCCGTGTCAAATCAACAAAATTTCTAAAACTTTCCCAGCTTGAATATTTGATTTGGCTAATTTTTTTTTTTTTTCTGAAGAAATATAGACATGTATAGTGATGAAGGCCAAAATATTAAATGTCATGGATTAATATTTACTGAGCAATCCACTAGTTTGTAGAGGGGGGTTAAAATGGCAATTTTTTACTTGAGGTTCAGAGCCAAATTACAGGGGGTTAAAAATGACTTCAGAAAGATGGCAGGAGCATAATGTTATTTTTACAAAGAGATTGGTATGTCTGTGATTAAAATCTGTTGACTTTAGCAATTTTTGTTGCGTTATGTGCCAATGGTGACCATTCAAAAATGGGGAAACGGCACTTTTCAAGTTTTTCTACAAAGTTTGCATGCCTGTAACTCAAGTAGTATTAAACAGGGCTCTACGCTTACTTTTCTTTTACTTTTTACATTTTTAACTTAAAAAATGTAGGAGCACAGTCAAAATTTCAGGAGCACCTTCTAATCAATAATCAAAAAATCTAATCAAAAATTAGCCCTGCCATTGCAAGGTGATATTTGACTCCTTAAAGTGATTTACAGGGGATTTAATTTAGTTTTTACCATTGTAATGGCATTTTTCTAACTTTATTGAAAGTATGTCATCTTTTATGTCTAATTGTTAAAAAATTATATTTTATAAGCTTTTTAACATTTCTAATTAAAACAGCAGAATAAGAATAAGTTACCAATCAAATGAAATCAGTATTAATAAAATTAATTTGTACTACAGAGGTGGCACAGAAGAACACAAAAGTGGCTTGTAGGTGTATTTTCATGTTTAATGAGGCTCAGAGGTGGCATGAGTTTAATCAAATTCATAAATTCATGTTGAGATTAATGTTTTAAATATAAAATTTTGAAGCATTAAATGATTCAAATAACTAAAAAAGATACTTTAAAAATGAAACTAAAACTGCAAGAAGGTAACAGCAAGTCAATGATTTAATTACGGAATCATTCATTCATTTGATTCATTCGAATGGCTGATTCATTCAGGAATAAAACAAGTGACTGTCTTTATGAATGGGAAATTGAATCATTGACTCACTAAATTTGTTTAAAAATTCTGAAACAATTCGTAAACACCGCTGTGTTTAAATGCAGATGCGCAGCGGCTCAGTTGTGACTTGTTTCAAACTATTTTTGACGACGAAATCAAAGGCAATAGTGTTATAGTCAGACAATGTAAGTCACTTAATGTTAACTTCTTATTGATTTAACACAACAGTTAAATAAACATCTCATTTACAGACTCCCTTAAAAATCATTAAAAGCTATCACTTATCTTAGTTCATAGTGATCTCTCAAGGTTGATTATAATCAATGAAGCTCTCTACACTACACAATGAATCTCTTATTTACTCGCTCTCTACACTGTTTATGAAAGGATTTGTGAGAGATGTCTGTGATACAGTCACGCTGGTGCTCCTAAATATTTTTTCCTAGTCACACGCAGTAGTTTTCAGTCACAAATGAAACTAAAATTGTTGCACTGTAGAGCCATCTTTAAAGACATCTTATTGCCCTTTTAAATATTGGGTATTAACAAACTTTCCTTTTGGCATCTCCATTTTTAAGGCCGTATATGGTTTGGTTCCAGAGATATTGGAATTTTAAAATGGCTTTGGGAGTAAAACTGTACATCTTTTCAGTGTTTAAAAATGAAATGTGGGCCAGTTTGCAAAAATATGATACTTTTTAAAGAGGAATATCTGAAGAACAAATAATGTTGAAGTTAGAAATGTATCTTGTTTCATTCTATCAAGTCAACTGCATTAAACATACCTTTCTGAGTGCCATAAGTATTCTTTTTCCAAAATTTGCTTGCCTGTAACTCAAAAAGTATTAAAGCTAGGATTATATGATTTTAGATTATTGTTGGTCACCATTGGCACATAATGCAACAAAGATTGCTGAAGTTAACATATTTTACTAACAGACCTACCAATCTCTATGTAAAAATAACATTATGATGCTGCCATCTTTCCTAAGTCATTTTTACCACACTGCAATTTGGATTTGGATCTGAATCTCTTGAAATTGAAAGTGAAAATTGCCATTTTGACCCCCCTCTACATAGAGTGGATTGCTCAGTAAATATTCATCCATGACATTTAATAATTGGGCTTTCATCACTATAAATGTCTATCTTTCTACAGAAAAATATTAACAAACTCAAAAAATTGAGCCAGGGACCTCTAGTTGAGCTGATATGGAACGACCCTATTGTTCTAAAAACCATCAATGATTCAGACTTTAAACTGTTTCCCACTGATTGCTGTGCACAGGTGGTCCAGTATAAACAACAGTCCAGATTGGAAGAGAAGCGTAAGAAGGCTCTAGATCTCCAGCTGGATTTCATTGTGGGTCAGACAGAGCGTTACTCGGACATGTTAAGTCAGTCCCTGCAGGCTGCTCCTGTACACAGTTCAGACACTGCAGCTGTCTCCAAACAATCACAGCTAAATGCTGTTGATGAGGATGGTGAGGACTGACTTTTCTTTCACTGTTGTTGTTCAGATCAAAAATCTTGGAAGTGAACGAACAAATGCCCCAGAAAGTATTTGGAAACTTGCACAACGCAATATATGAATGGCTTGATAAAAGTCTATAACAAAATGATCAATTAACAATGTTATCTAATGTAATGGTTTTCATAGTTTTGTTTATACTTTTACTTACTTAAGTGTTACTTAAGTGTCCAAATACCATGGGGCCATTTTGTATACAGATAGATGCTCTAATAAAATTAGTGAATTTCTACTCTTTGAGTGGAGTGTTTCTGTGGCAGTAAGTTATGATATATTTTTGACCACATGATTCAGGAGGTTCTTGGTTGTGTTTACTTAGTTTAGACATCTGACTTGTACCTTTTCTGCTACAGATAGAGACTTTGAGCCACCTTGTGAGGAGGAGGATGATGAAGAGACCATAGAAGTAGAGGAGCAACAAGAGGGGAATGATGCAGAGACACAGAGACGAGAGATAGAGTTACTAAGGGAGGAGGGCAATTTGCCTCTGGACCAGCTGCTCAGTACTTTAACTCTCCCCCAGGTACAGCAATCTCTTAGGATCCAACTCCAACAGAACAACTGGCTTTACACAGCCATTATGTTACTGTCTGGACTCTCCAATTAATGTGGTCCATCACTGTTCACACCAGCTTGTTAAAGTTTGCTATTATTTGTTTCAGTTCTAACATATGTCTTAATTATAATTGCACAGGACGTTGAATCAGAAGAAGAAGCCTCAGATACTTCATCTTCTACAGTTGAAGAGGAAGACAAAGAATTTAGTGCCAATGAAGAAGATGGTTAGTAGAGTTTTATTTAGATGGACACTTAGCTTAGGCATCCTACTGATTTGAATGAAACTTATATTACTCTATTCTTCTCTTCAGCGGAAGATGAAGAAGACACCATTGCAGCCCAGGAAGTTATTGAAGGAGATGGAGACCATACAGAAGAACTTGATGACCTTGCTAGAGAGGGTAAATGAAACACTGAAATTCTTTTTAGGCATAGAAGTGTTTATATATATATATATATATATATATATATATATATATATATATATATATATATATATATATATATATATATATATATATATATATATATATATACACACATACACATACACACACACACACACACACACACACACACACACACACACACACACACACATATATACATATATATAACACTACTGTTCAAAGGTTTGGGGTCTGTAAAATGTATTATTTATAGCATTTAAAACATTTATTTGAAATAGAACCTTTTGAAACATAACTGTCTTTACTATCAGTTATCATTTGAATAAAAGTATTAATTTGACCACAATTAACATGTAATTAAAATGACCGCAAATGTTTAAACTGTCTAAACATTTAATTAATTTCCTGAGGTCATGATGTCACTTGTGGTTTTTTGTTTCACAGGGGAGATGAGCATGGAAGAGCTCTTAGAGAAGTACAGAGGAGCGTATGCGTCTGATTTTGAGGAGCCCTCAGCCTCAGCGTCACCAGACTCCTCAGAGGAATCGGAGGGAACTGAGGAGGAGGCGGAGGAAGAGACGGAGGGAGAGGACAGTGCTGATGATAGTGGCTCCTCCTCAGGTGAGCTTAAGTTTATGATGATCAAGACACTGAAACATATGAACTGTTGCATGAAGTGATTGAAAACTTTTGCTACTGTGATCCACTCAATATTCAGATTCCCAAGCTGCTGTGGACAGTGATGAAGAAGAGGAGGATGAGGATGTGCAGGAGAGTGATGGCGAGGATGACGACGATGGAGGAGAGGGAATGGAGGTTCTGCTCAGAGAGGGAGACCATAGTCCTACTGTACCAACATCTCCCCGACCTAAGAAAGAAATCAGCCACATTGCTGCTACTGCCGAGAGCCTTCAACCTAAGGGATATACACTGGCAACAACAAAGGTAGCGACACACAAAACACCTCAGAAACACTTTTCGGTTTTCTGTTTCTGTTTAATATTAACTGCAGTTGTGTGGTTTCTTTTTAACACTAGGTCAAAACACCAATTCCATTCCTGCTTCATGGTACCTTGCGTGAGTACCAGCACATTGGACTGGACTGGTTGGTCACCATGAATGAGAAGAAACTCAATGGCATACTTGCAGATGAAATGGGACTTGGCAAAACCATTCAGACCATTGCTCTGTTAGCTCATCTAGCATGTGTAAAGGGTAATGTCCACCTTACCATATGATGTGTGTAGAAAATATAGCACATATAATGCAGTTTAACAAATGTTTTATCTTGTTTTTTGCTTTTAAAGGTAACTGGGGTCCACATTTGATCATTGTGCCCACTAGTGTAATGCTCAACTGGGAGATGGAGTTGAAACGTTGGTGCCCTGGATTCAAAATCCTCACCTACTATGGCAGCCAGAAGGAGCGCAAACTCAAGAGACAAGTAATGAATAATGGGCAAATTTGTTACTGCAAATCAAAATCTTTGAAACTTGTTCAAAACTTTCTAAAGCATTTGTGTATTCATTTAGCCTATCAGTCCTTGTGATTTCTAATTGTTTTTCTTTTCTTTTTATTTTTATTAGGGCTGGACCAAACCCAATGCTTTCCATGTCTGCATCACCTCGTATAAGCTAGTACTGCAAGATCATCAGGCTTTTAGACGCAAGTCTTGGAGGTACCTCATTTTGGATGAAGCCCAGAACATCAAGAACTTTAAGTCCCAGCGCTGGCAAAGCCTGCTCAATTTTAACAGGTACGTGTGTACATTAATTTCTATGAAGGACTTGATTATTTATGGGTCCCATTCTTTCTTTTGTTTCTTTACATTGTAAACCCTTTTAATGATTAGGATGTAATGAGTTTATTTTTATGTCTTCCATGCAGCCAGAGGCGATTGCTGCTCACAGGTACCCCTCTCCAGAACAGTCTAATGGAGCTCTGGTCTCTTATGCACTTCCTCATGCCGCACGTTTTCCAGTCCCATCGTGAATTCAAGGAGTGGTTCTCAAACCCACTCACTGGGATGATTGAAGGGAGCCAAGAGTACAACGAGGGCTTGGTGAAACGGCTTCACAAGGTAGTACAAGTTTATGAATTACTTTAATGTAATTTATTACATTTATGGAAGTAGCACGAACATAGTTCCCATTTTTCTCTAATGATTTGTTTATTTGTGATATTATAGGGAAGCAATTAGGCATTTGGCTTTACACAAGTTTCCTGCATCTCTCTCTTTTTTTCTAGGTGCTAAGACCCTTTTTGCTGCGAAGGATCAAAGCAGATGTGGAGAAACAAATGCCAAAAAAATATGAGCATGTCGTGCGCTGTCGACTCTCCAAAAGACAGCGGTTTCTCTATGATGACTTCATGGCCCAGGCCTCGTGAGTAACAAGGGCAAACAGGCATGGGTGGGGTTGAGGAAGCAGAAAAGGCATTTTTCCTTTGGTGATAACTTCTGAACTCCAGGCCTTGGATGATTATTGATTCGTTAATTTTTCTGTACTTCAGATGTTATGTTAGGTTTTTTTTCTTATTGTTTGTCTTTTTTGTGCTCTATACCATGTACTCCCAGGACTCGAGAGACTTTAGCCAGCGGTCATTTCATGTCTGTGATCAACATCTTGATGCAGTTGCGGAAAGTGTGTAATCACCCCAACCTGTTTGATCCAAGGCCTATACAATCTCCCTTCATCATAAAGTCCATCATCTATTCTAGTGCTTCACTGGTACAGCGGGCTCTTGAGACCTCACCTTTTGAGGTAAATGGTTGAAGACTACCAACAATTACAAACCTTCACTATCCTCTGTGCTTGTTTATCTGTATTGGGTTGTTCAGTCCTGTTCCTGGAGGGCAGTTGTCCTGCTGTGTTTAGATGCAACCTGTCCTAACAAACTTGCATTAAGGTTCTAGTAATCATTAAGACAGTGGTTGTCCAAAATTACTCTTATAGAGTGCCATTTGTAGTGGTATCTGAAATGGCATTGGACATTGAGTGCACTCATTCAATCCTAGAATGCACCCCAAAAATAAGTGTACAAACAATGTACTACCTAGCTGCTAGAGAACATCCATGCACTGTGTGTGTCTGTGTTTTCTCACTCGTTTTCATTCTTTTAATAATGAAGAAAGATATGGGGGCAGTTTCGGATACACCTTTTGATTAGCTGGTTTAAGTTATAAAATAGGTTTAAAGTTAAACTCTCCATTATTGTGGTGATCCAGGAGTAGGACACCCCTTATCAGTTTCTTCTATCTGGGGAATGGGTGGGCAGTATTCCTGAAATGTAAGTTTTGTGAAAAGCACTATACAAATAAACTTTTTTTTAATCTTTATTTGGGGCACTTCCTGCTCTGTATTTGTTTTTTTTATTTTAATCGTTCCCATGTGTATATAAAGTAGCCCTGTTTTCACAAAGTTTTTAATGTTTTGTTTGTTCATTTTTTTTTTTTTTTTTTTTTTTTTTTTTTTTTTCTGGACCCTCAGTGAAAGTTAATTTGAAAATTTCTTTTTTTTCCTCAAAGCGCTGTGACTTGTCCATGTTTGACCTGGTTGGCCTGGAGCACCGTGTGTCTAGATATCAGGCAGATGTTTTTATGCCTCAGAGGAAAGTGACACATCAGCTTATTCAGGAGATCATGGAGTCTCCTGATCCTCCTCCCAGACCGAAGCCTGTTCGCATGAAAGTCAACAGGTATGTTGTTCAAAAAAGTCAAACACACAATTGTGAGGTGTGAAAGTTGAGGTCTAAATTTAAATAAAATAAATACACCTTGCAGAATCTGCAAAAGGTTAATTAATATACCAAAAGAGGGATCATACAAAGTGCATATTATTAATTTTTTTTTTATTTAGTACTGACCTGAATAAGATATTTCACATAAAAGTCTATTACATATAGTCGACAAGAAAATAAGTTGAATTTATAAAAATGATCATGTTCAAAAGTTTACATATGCTTGATCCTTAATATTGTGTTACCTAAATGATTCACAGCTGTTTTTTTTTTTTTTTTTTTTTTTTTGGTGATAGTTGTTCATGAGTCCCTTGTTTGTCCTCTGAACAGTTAAACTGCCTGCTGTTTTTCAGAAAAATCCTTCAGGTCCTACAAATTCTATGGCTTTTCAGCGTTTTTGTGTATTTTAACCATTTCCAACAATGACTGTATAAATTTGAGATCCATCTTTTCATACTGAGGACAACTGAGGGGCTCAGGACTCTCTCAGTTGTCCTCAGTGTGAAAAGATGCATCTCAAAATCATACAGTCATTGTTGAAAAGGGTTTAAATACACAAAAATGATGTGAAAAAAAGAAAGAAAAAAAGAAAAGTAGGACCTGAAGGATTTTTTTGAAGAACAGCGGACCGTTTAACTGTTCAGGACAAACAAAGGGCTCATGAACAACTATCAAAAAAAAAAAAACACAGCTGTGGATCATTGGGGTAATAAGAATCAAGCGTATGTAAACTTTTGAACAGGATCATTTGTATAAATTCAACTATTATTTTCTCATGTGGACTAACGCCTTTTATGTGAAAAATTTTATTCAGGTCAGTACTAAATAAGATATAACATGCCGTTTGTATGAACCCTCTTATTTTGGTAAAACAATTAAGAGATTTTGCAAGGTGTATGTAAACCTTTGACCTCAACTGTATACGCTTGAGTTGATTGAAGATATGCCCGAAATTTGTCTTAAAATAAAGCTTTGGCATGTGCCTGTATGTTTGCAGGATGCTTCAGCCTCTTCCTAAATCTGATGGGCGTTCATCAGCAAACAGCCCTCGCCCTGCATGTCCTACGACCACCACCACAACCGTTCAGACTCCAAAGCCTCTAATTACAGAGGTCACCCCTTCCCAAGCTCCCTCCCAGCCAGCACCTCAAGGTTAGTTCACGGTTCCAAGTCTAACATCCTAATCAGCAAGTGTCACTCATGCGATTGCAGAAAGAGAAACTTTTTACTCTCATTTCAGTTTGTCCTGTTACTCCTGTTGCTGCTCCAAGACTTCCAGTGGCTCCTACCAGTGTCCCTTCTGCACCTGCACCAGTCAGGCCACCAGCTCCTCAGACAGTGACTGTGCGCCCCTCAGGACCAGCTAGTGTCACAACTGTGGCCGCTCCCCCTCAACCACCAAGCAACATTATGACTCAGAGGGTCCTGCTCAGCCCAGATATGCAGGCTCGTTTGCCATGTAAGTGCATTTCATCTCACTTCATTGTTTTGTAGTGATGATAAACATACATTTAAATGATTTTCCTGGATTTGTCACATGTACAGCTGGTGAAGTTGTGAGTATCGCTCAGCTGGCCTCCCTGGCTGGCCGACCAGTGTCATCTTCTCAGGGCAGTAAACCAGTCACCTTCCAGCTGCAGGGCAACAAGCTCACACTCTCTGGGACCCCTCTGCACCAGGTTCCTGTTCCTCAGCCACGACCTATCCAAGGTATCCAGCGCCTTCCACATGAATCGATGAATAATCTGCTTGTGTAAATAATCCACTACCTGCTATGGATAGGTTTCGCTTTTTCCTGCACGCCTTCAGTCTTTCTTTGAGTGTTTGGTGTGGTCTTTGGCCTAACACTTTCTTCTGTGGTTGTGCCCTTTAGGAAATGTAATGCATCTGGTTTCCAGTAGTGGGCAACACCACCTTATTAGTCAGCCAGCTCAGGTGGCAGTTCTTCACACAGTTAGTCAGTCAGCTAGCAGCTCAGCAAATCCCCACCCAACCAGCACAATCCCAACCTGCTCTGGACTAGCAGTACCTTTCACCGCTACTCAAGGTACTGATGCTGTCCTTGAGTTCATCCTTGTTTGGGTACAGCCTGTTTCCTGGGTACCAAACTACCTGTTACTCAGCAGAGCATGTGCATGGGTATTCTGGCACTGGTTCTTTGTTTTTCTAACTGCATGTGACTGCATATTCGGATGGTTTGTTGGCTACTAACTCGATGGGTCTTGTTAAATGAATGTATTTGAAATCTACACTAAAAGATGCAAACACCACTGCACATTTTAAGTCATATGTTATGGGAGGCACATGAGGTTTGATATGGTTTGGTTTGTTTTTCTTTTTATTTACTCGTTCATTATTTTATGAAGTGAATGGATTAAGCAGTGTTCTCATTTCAGAATTTTTCCTTTTCACATTTTCTCTTCCTTTGAGTCTATGTGTGCAGGGTAAATTTGTGAAGTTGTAATTGTCCATGTTTCTCCAGAGTTAAGAGACTAAATAATTGCACTACCATTTAAAAGGTTTGGGGTTTGTTTTTCATTTGAAAGAAATAAAAAAAAAAAAAAAAAATTAAGCAAGGATGCATAAAATTGGGTAATTTTATAATATATTTCCATTTCAAATAAGTGTTGTTCTTCTGAACTCTCTTCATCAAAAAAAAATGTATTACTGTTTCCACAAAAATATTAAGTAGCACAACTGTTTTTAACACTAAAAAATCTTTCTTTAGCTGCATATTGGATCTTATGAGATGACTGGAGTAATGGCTGCTGAAATGTTAGCTTTGCCATCAAATGAATAAATTATGTTTCAAAGTATTTTATTTTAAAATAGTTTTTAATATCATTTTTTTTTTAAATGAATGTTTTATTTTATTAACAAAGGAGGCTTCTTTCAAAAACATTGTAAATAATGAAAATGAAAACTCACCCCAAACATTTGAATGGAAGTGTATTTAATAATGCCGGACCTTTTATTGATAGCTCTGCTATTGTAATCCATAGTCTGGTGCCCAGTCAAATTGAACTTCTTTCCAGGTGATTCCTGAGTAATTTCTAAATTTTCTTTATTTATAATTCCAGTCCCAACATCCATGGTAAGTGGACCCGGAATTGTAAAGATTGTTGTGCGCCAGGCACCGAGTAAAGAAGGAGCATCAATCCCAACTCTGGCTGTGCCTCCTTCTCCTCGTCCTGCTCCTCCTCAATCGGTTACCCTTCACCCACATGGCACTCCAAGCCCTGTTCTTAGAGCGCCCACTGCTTCACAGCCTCCACAACGGCCTCCAGTTTATGCTGCTCCACCCCGAACTGTTGCATCCTCCCAGACTCCACCTACTCGTCCTGTATTGAGAGTAGTACAGGGGCCACCACCACCACCACCACCAGCCCCAGAACCACCAGGTAAGTTGAGCCCAGATGTTCACATGACAGAAGTTCAAGCAAAATAATAAGCAAAAAAAGAACAATCATGCATTCATAACCTTGTACTTTTCAGTAACGAAGACAAACTCATCGTCAGTACATGAGGAAAGCGGTAATGATGTGATTACTTTGCGCATGAGCACTCCTAAGCCTGCATCCTCATCTCAGAGCAGTGGATCAACATCTCAGCGTCCCCGTGTTCAGCCGCCACCTCCACCGCGTTCCCCCTTCTACATGGTAATAAATGGAGTGTTAATCTTAAATTTATTTAATAATTCTTAAACTGCAAAGGATGCATAATACTGATTCCACTATAAATCTCAGTTTAATGCTCTGACAACCCAGATTAGAGGGTGTAACACTTTGCAAATATTGATGCCTCTTAATGCAAGCAGCATACTGTATTTAGGTCAGAGGAAATTGAATATTTGCGCAGTATTTCAACCCTTATTTTTTGCATAGAAATTTGTGACCTATAAGTTGTTTGTCTATCTGTCTTATCTGTCCCATTCACATATTTGTTTCTTTGGTTTTGACAGTCATGGCTTACAGACAGCCGAAAGGCACAGCGAGACAGCCGGATTTCTCAAATCATGCGCATCAATGAGCTGCACTGCAGTGCTAAGCCTGTGTATGGCCGTGAGGTGCTAGACTTTCTAACCTTCCTCCCGGGTCCTTGTCCATCTCCTCCACGTCCTGTTGTAAACAACTGGAGTTACTCAGGTTATAGCTCCTGCCTCACTGCTCAATCACACCATACCAGTAGCTTCCTGGAAAAGAGCCAAGTCCTGAAGGAAGCCATCCAGAGCTCAGAGGACAGGCTTAAACTTCTCTCTGAGGTCATAGACAGGTAAAGCTTGAACTTTAATTTAGAATTGAATATAACAACTGGAGCTGAAAATAATAGTGTCACGCTTAAACTATGTGCCCTTGTTCCACAGGTACACTTTTGTCATCCCTCCTGTGGAAGCAAAGCCTATCACCATGCACACCTGCCATCCGCCTCCCTCCCTCAGACACCAACAAGGCCATTTGTCCTCTGTTCTGTCTTCCCGTCTCTCCCCGCTTACACACACGCTCCATCGCATCCAGTGTAACATGAGGACACATTTCCCTGACTTGAGGCTTATTCAGTATGACTGTGGTAAGTACTGTGATCCCAGTGCAGTGTGCATTTAAGTATTACATTCTTATTAGATTTACTTTAATAAACTTTATACATAATAAACATTTGTGTAGAGCCAAAAAATACAAAATAATGTACAGAAGAGACAATTTTATGGCTGTTTATCTGTGTGCAGGTAAGCTGCAGACACTCCACCTCCTGCTTAGAAGGTTGAAGGCTGAAGGGCACAGAGTCCTCATTTTCACTCAGATGACACGTATGCTGGATATACTTGAGCAGTTCCTAAACTACCATGGGCACATCTACCTGCGATTGGATGGAAGTACACGTGTAGAACAGAGACAGGTATAATACTAGTCCCAGTGTGGAGAGAAAAAAAAGTTTTTGTATCTCAAATGTGACGTTATTGGAATGTCTGTGTATTTTTCAGGCTCTGATGGAGCGCTTCAATGCAGATCGTCGCATATTCTGTTTCATCCTGTCCACCCGCAGTGGAGGTGTAGGTGTTAACCTGACTGGGGCAGATACTGTGGTGTTCTATGACAGTGATTGGAACCCAACCATGGATGCCCAAGCTCAGGACCGGTGCCACAGAATTGGACAGACCAGAGATGTTCACATCTATAGGTAAAGAAAAACGAAACATTTTTTTAGGACCAGTTTTTGTTACTTTTTGTTTTTAAATAAATGCTTAACATTGACTTTTAAAATATTTGTTTAGGCTAATCAGTGAACGCACAGTTGAAGAAAATATTTTGAAAAAAGCCAATCAAAAGAGGATGTTGGGGGACATGGCAATTGAAGGTGGAAACTTTACCACTGCCTTTTTCAAGCAGGTATGGCTTAATTTCACTCTTTGTTTTCATTGTTAAATCCTAGCCTGGATTAAATTAAGTAATGATTGATTTCCTCCATTGTCTTGTTCCCACAGCAAACTATCAGGGAGTTGTTTGATGTGACAGAGGGAGAGAAGAAAGAAGCTGAAATGAGTGTACCTCAGTCAGAAGATGATGAGTCCATAAATAAACAACAAACCACTATTTTGGAACAGGTAATTTTGAATATATGCATTTGGAGTATTGCATGCATCTGTTTGTTTGCAAGAAATTTGTTCCGTTGGTTACAAACCACTGAAAATTTCGATTGTGTTAATACTAGGCCCTGTGTCGTGCTGAGGATGAAGAGGATATAGTGGCTGCATCTCAAGCCAAGGCTGAGCAGGTGGCTGAGCTTGCAGAATTTAATGAAAACATCCCCCTGGATGATGGTGACAGCAGAGACCAGGAAGAGGAGGAGCTCTCCAAGGCTGAGCAGGAAATCGCTGCCCTAGTTGAACAGGTAGACATGATAGTCATGATTTTCATTATAGAATGTATAATTAGAATGTGATTCTCTATTCAGTGCATCACTTTTTATGATAACTACATTTAAAATGTTCCTGGTTTTTTTTTACAGCTCACTCCCATAGAGCGATATGCCATGAATTTCCTGGAGGCTTCCCTTGAAGATATTTGCAAAGAGGAGCTGAAGCAGGCAGAGGTAACCATTAAACCAGTAACCAAGCTTTGATTGCTTTCTGGTAGAATTAAGCAGGCAGAGGTAACCATTAAACCAGTAACCAAGCTTTGATTGTTTTCTGGTAGAATCAACTATTAGCAGTTATACCCACAACATTTCTTATGACTTTACAGGAGCAGGTTGAGGCTGCAAGGAAAGGGTTGGATCAGGCAAAGGAAGAAGGTTTGAAACTGCATCAGTCATCTGACAGTGAAGAAGAGGATTCCATACCTCCCAGTACGGAGGAACCTACTTCAACCCGTCGCCCTCGCAAACACAAAGAGAAAGGTGCTCCTTCTACAAGGGTCAGTGGCAGGCTCAGAGGGACACCTGCTGACGATATATCACTAGTCCAGCGATCTCCAGAAAGAGGCAGGAGGGGGGCATGGATGAACTCTGAACGCATGAGCCAAACCCCTGGGTCAACACAAAAGTCACCCGTAGACAAAGAAGTGCCTGAGAAGCTTCGCAGTGGTCCAAGAGGGCGAGGGACAACCAAAGAATCAGTGTCCCTTACGTCATCAGAAAATCAGACAGTTCAAACCAACCCGCAGCTCTCAGATTTAACAACTTTGTCCCCTGCTATGCGGGGTTCACACCCAAAAATTAGGCATGTGCCATCCCCCAACCAGCAGCCCATGTCCCCATCAAGCTCTGTGCCTTCAGCTGCTGCATCTCCCTCAATGGACAAAAACTCTAGTGGCCATCAGTCATCCTCCTCTACTGCATGCAGAGAGGACAGTGAAGAGCAGGGAGGAGAGCCACTGTCTGACACTGTACAGTGTACCAAAAGAGACAGGAGAACCTCTGTGTCATCAGACTCCATCTGTTCTCCTGAGCATCATTCTGAACAGGATGGTCAGCTTCCCCTTTCTCCAACTCTGGCATCACCTAACTCTCGCTCACCACGAAAGCGGCAGTCGGCTGAAAGGGAAATCCTCAAGGGACTTCCAGAAGATTCTCCATCAGCCAAGGTCCTTCGAAAGCTTCCAGGTCGTCTGGTCACAGTGGTGGAGGAAAAAGAGCAGAAAGAGCCAAAGCGTAGACGGAGGGGCTTGAGTGGAAGTGGAGGAGCGCACACTGAGGGTTCATCAGAGGAAACTGAACAGGCTGAGCCAGTTCCAGACCCGGCCTCTCAATCATCTGATGGAGGAGGTCAAACTCTTAAAGACTCTCCTCCTAAATCAGTGCCCACTTCTTTAGCTTCTTCCCCTCCGCCTCCACCACCACCACCACCACCACCACAAGAGCAGGAACAGGCCTCTTCCTCTCCATTGCAGATTAGTCCAGGGAAAGGGCCTAACCCCTGTTCCCCAACACACCATTCACCAGATATGCCTGTCCTACGGAACTTACCAGTACGCCGAAGGCTTGAGACGGAGTCTCGAATGGCTGCACAGTTAGGAGAGCAATTTTTAGGAAGAGGTAGAGGAGCGGATCGGAGATCTGCTTTATCACCAAAGAAATCAGAAACTAATTCAGACAAGGATAGTGCTGCTTCAAGTGACTTAATGAAGCGCAAGAGGGGCAGGCCACCTAAAACGCCTCCACGGGCACTAGAACTGCCTGAAGACAAGACACCGGCAACCCAGAAAACAAGTCCTGAGCAGAGTCCCTCTCACTCACCAAAACGGAAAAGGGGTCGTCCCCGTAAAGATTCCACCACAACTACAATTTCACCCCCATCTTCTCCTTCTACATGTGCTCCTTCCTCCCAAGAGCCTACTTTGTCAAGGCCCAACGTTACGCCTGTGACTTTGCCTGCTGTGAGTAATACTTCACCAATAAGCTCTCCACTCAACCCAACTTCACCCTCAAATGCTGCTGAAGTATCGTCATCTCCTAAACCCGATTCTGAAACAAATCAAAAAACTACATCCGTTTTAATGTCTTCTATGCATACGGACTCTGAAAATATGTCATTGTCTACATCAGAACTTGTTGTGGACTCACATGGGGAAACTCACACCAGTCTGAACCCCATAATTGCATGCATTGACTCTGACGCGAATACACTTGAAACTTCACCACACAACACTTCTACAGCAGCAGTCTCTCAGATTTGTACAGCTTCTTCCCCTACACTACATCCTCCAAGTCCTCTCAGAGAGCCTCCCACTTGTACAATCTCCATCCAGGAAGAGGAACTTGCCCATACACCTGTACTTTTTGAGACCAGTGAAATCTCAGCCTCTTCAGAACCTTCAAATGTCTCAGCGATTGCTGTCGAAACCAATGATGATTCATTCACAGTTAATCAGCAAAAAGATAATTTGCAGTTCTCAACTACATTGACTCAAGTCACTTCCCAAACCTTACATAGAACCAGTACAACTGAAGACTCTCTACAAACTTCTGTCGAACAAATGTGCAATACAGCTGCATCTCCCACTCATCCCACTCCCACCCAGACTTCTCTTTCACCTGCTTTGACTTCTGGGATTATGCTAGAATCATTTTCTTCTAACTCGGCGGCACCAGAACCTTCTGTTACACTGACTGTGTCAGCAGTCCAACAGTCCACACCTAAGACTGATCAAATTTCTGTTCCTCCTTCACAACCTCAAACTACAAACATCGAAGCAGCAGCAGGTTTAGCACCTGTATCTCTTAAAATATCTTCAGCGGCTTCACCTACGCCATCCTCGCCTAATCAGATAACAACTGATTCGTTGTCCACATCCAATTATACAGATGTAGATACTTCTGAGTCCAAAAACATACCAGTGGAGACCATGGCTGACGATCTTGAAGGCCAACAGGAGGAAGTTGTAACTGAGGAAGTGGTTGTGACTGAAGAAACAGAGAAAATGGAAATAAACAGTGTTGCTGAGGATGACGCAGGAGAGAAAGATAGCATTTTATCTCAGCCAAAAAGAAGGAAATTGGATAGTTTGCCAAAGGAACAGACACCAGGAGTTGTCTCAGATATCGAGTCCCATGATGACACTAAGAGTGATGGACCTGATAAGCAATCAGAAGAGGAGTCAAGAGAGGACAGAGAGACCAGAGCTTCTGCCAAAAAACGAAGCATAAGTAGGCAAAGCAGCCAGGAGTCAGTTCGTTCCTCTTCCCCATCTTCTGTATCCTCCTGTGGCACAAGATCATCCCAGTCCAAAAAGGCTGGAGAGAGTAGGAAGCCTGCAAAAAGAAAACGGGAAGATACAAAGTCTGAAAAAGAGAAAACAGAAAAAGAGTCTGACAAAAAGCACCAGTCCAATTCTTCCTCCTCTTCTTCCGACTCTGAGGACTCTAATAGCATGACAAGATGTTTGACAAGATCAGCTCAGAAGAAGTTGGAAAAAGATGGTGTGATTTCTAAAAATGAAGAGAGCAGTAAGAAGCAAAGGGGGCGGTCAGACAAGATGGGTAAGACGACCAATACCGCAGAAGGAGAGTCCAGTGGTGAAACGTGTTCAAGAGTAACCCGAAAATCTGCAGGACCACAACCCAATACGTTAGCCTCCCCTGAACCCGAGGTTCTGGGCAAACGCTGCTCGGCCCTTAATGCTGCCGCCAAGCTCTTGGCAATGAGGGGAACCCAAAACACACCCAGCCCCAGAAGTAAGACTGCTACGCAACAAAACAAACCACTGTCCTCTGAAAAAAGCAGTAAACCCAAGGGCAAAACAGGACAGGACTCTCCCAAGACGTCTAACAGTAAAGCAGGGAGTGGCAGGCAAACCCCCAATCCGTCAACGGAATCACCACAGTCCTCCTCTTCTGCTCGATCTACCCGGCAGCGACCAGGCAGCCTTGTTCCCCCTTTGGAAACAGAAAGGGTTAAAAAAGAAGAGAAGAAAAGACCAGAAGGTGAAGATGAAAATAGAGAGACCAGGTCTTCAGGAGGTCATAGTGCCTGCAGTAGTATAAGCAGCGAAAGAGGAGCAGGCAGCAGTAGAAGTCGGAGTAGCAGCAACAGCAGCCAGCGCACCCACAGTTTGAGCTCGCAGAGTACTGAGCCCACCCGCTCCCATTCCAGGGCAGCCTCCTCTGGTAGTGATACAGAGAGAAGCAAGAGTATTCAGCGTAAGAGTGACGGAGGCAGGGAGAGCAGGAAAGAGAAGAGGTCCCAGAAGCAGGACAAACCTGAATTGAGTGCTGGATCCAGCGACGGGACTCCGGACAGGGTTCTCAGGAGCGTAGCTGCGTTGGCAGCCGCTCAGGCACGTACTCCAGCTAGCAACACACGTTCTTCGTCCACCCAAAACCGGCACTCCAAGACATGATAGAGAGCAGAGGAGTTACCTTTAGGTTAAAACAAGGAGTTAGAACTTCGGCGAGGAGCGAATGCAGATTTTTTTTTTTTTTTTTTTTGGAGGAAAGTGGATCAATTTCATTTAAAGGCCATGGTTTAGCTGTACGAGAGAAGACGGGAAAAGAGAGATCTGTTGCACATTGTGATTAGATCTGACCTCGCCTTTGCCCTCTCAGCTATCTTAAGTCAAGCCATTTATAATGTGGAAAGGGTCTATAGATGCAGGACAATGAAGATTTGGTCACCTATTTAAAAATGTCGTAATAATTTGAGTTAAAACCTGGATAATATTTTACCCTACCACAAAGACTTTGGAACTTCAAAGTAGCTGGGCAAGAGGCAAGATTTATTATTTGTTCACACTATGTACTGTAATCATAAAGACTGAAAGACTGGAAATACTATGTGAAGTATGTGTTAAAAGATTGGTCGCATAGATTGTACACTTTTTACAGAGTTTACTAGTGCTGCAAACGGTATTGATGAGGAAGAAATTCATTAATGCTACGTTGAAATGATTTAGTGGGGATTGTACAATTGTAAAGTTTTTAGACTGTTGCATTCTGGATAATGTTTGTCAGCTGTTTTGACTATTGTTTGGTTCAAGTCAGTTGATAAATGACGAAAATATCTTCTGTATCTTCCAGGGTATGAAGAAGAGGGCAGGTCTAAAAAAATGTGATTTTTTTTTTTTTGTTTTGGTTTATTTTTTTTTTTTGTTTTGTTTTTGTTTTTTTTCCCGTTTGGTTTTTTGTTTTGTTTTTCTCTGCACTATGCTGGAGTTACTATTTGCTTAGATCACCTGTCTTGTGTAATGTTTCAGTCCATTACTTTTAAATTCTGCTGCTGCCTGCTTTTCCCCATTTGCACATCTGAAATGTCCCAGACATTGGAGGATTGCATTGTGGTTTAGGATTTTTTTTTTTTTTTCTTCAGAACATCAACTCGTCAGTACATCTTTACTGGTACCTCACTGCATTTTGTAAGCTCTAAAGTAAGTGTATCTCTTGAGCTTGTGATGAATCTTGAAATTTGCTTGTCATATAGCAGTACAGAAATGGGAGTCAACATCTTGCTATTTTTCTTATCCCTTTCCCAAAGTGTTAGTCATCATCTTTACACATTAAATTGTATTCTGAAACAGAATCTAAATGAGTTTAAAATGAGAGTGCCTGTTGATCCATACAAGGATCCATGTTAACGTATAGAAGTTTGGTCATCTGTAGTGCTTTAAGTGTAAAAAGCTCTTTCACCCTTCATTGTAACAACACCATTTCTGTTTATGTGCAACCAAAACTGAAAGCAGTTCTCCAGTGAAATTTGCTAATGTCAGCTATGTTTTATTTCTGGAGTATTGGTCTTTTTTATGAATGGACTGATGCTGGGTGGGATAGGAAATACCTGAAAGAACTTAAGAGAAATATCTTATTTTTTTGCTAAACATTGGCAGTCAAGTGAGTTGTAAGATAGCTTTCTTTGCCCTTTTTGGATGGAAAGATGTGTGGGGGGTATTTAGTAGAATATGGTGATGGTCTTATTTTCATTTTGATTTGTTTCTATTCTAATTTGTTACATTCCTTATGTTCCCTTGTAATTCCACATTGTTTTACTTGAAAGATTGAAACAAAAATGTAAGTTGAATAAAAAGACCAAAAATACACTCTTCTTTGTTGATGTCATTATACGTTATTCAAATTGTAAATTACTTGAAGTATGAATTTATAGATCATCTAGGAGAAGCCTTTCGAAATCTGTCTTTTACAATAAATTAGGACTGTCAAACAATTAATTGCAATTAATCACATCTAAAATAAGTTTGTTTGCATAATATGTGTTCTGTGTATATTTATGATGTGTATATATAAATACATGCATGTGTATATTTAAGGAAATTTTATATTTAAAGTATTCATATTTATTAGTGCTGTTCAAACGATTAATCGCGATTTATCTCAGGCAGAATAACTTTTTTATATATGTGTGTGTACTGTCTATTTGTGTATATATAAATACTCACACATGCATGAATATATTTAAGAAAATTATATATTTAAAATATTCATATTTATTAGTGCTGTTCAAATGATTAATCACGATTAATCACATTCAAAATAACTTTTATATATGTGTGTGCTTTGTATATTTATGATATATGTATAAATACACATATTCATGTATATATTTAAGACAGTGTTACATTTAAAATATTTGTATTTGTGCTGTTCAAACGATTAATCAGGATTAGTCGCATCCAAAATAAGTTTTTGTTTATATGTATAGTGTATGTTTATAATGTATAAAGACACACACACATACAATATATTTTTTGAAAATATTTACGTATTTATATTCATATAATTTATATTATATATAAATATATTTAATACACAACTTTTTTTTTTTGTAAATATATACATTCATGTGTGTGTATTTATAAATACATAATAAACATACACAGTATGTACACAAAGACTTAATTTGGATGCGATTAATCGTTGCCCAGCACTCTATGTAAATAGTTTTTTTAAATATATACATGTGTATTTATATATACATAATAAATATACACAGTGTACACATATTGTGTAAACAAACTTTTATTTTGGATGCGATTAATCGTTTGACAGCACTACAATAAATGTAAGATTGTTTGTGTCACTTATTGTGGTTTAAAGAGAGTGAAGAATTAGTATTTTTTTTTCCCCCCATTTATATGGCAACAGTTAATCTAGTGTCAACAAGACTCGCACAGGATTGATGATCCAAAAACCGAGACTGGCATTGCCAAAGTGAGAACCAATCAGAAATCAAGCATTTGCAAGCGTGAAGGAAGATTGGACGGCTCTGTGTATCCTGACCTCGTGCTCTCATTTCGTTTTCAGAGCACTTGGCAACATTGTAAGCATGAGAAAATCCGCTGACATTTCCTCCTAAACAGCCGTGAAAATCCGTGATCCTGCCCCCCGCTGAAACCACAAGGACAGCAACAGGTGTGTACATTAATTCAAATGGACACATTGGAGCTTACTCGCTGGATTTATTTAATTAAGAATATTAGCCAGCTAGCTGGCTAACCTGCTTTGAAACGCGTTCTGTTGCCATGGCAATTGTACAGGGAAAGTCGTGCACTGACTTCCAACGCAAGGGAATGAAGTGCGCCATTATTTTGGTTTAACCACTACAAGAAAAAAGGTAGTTCAAGAACATTTATGTGTTATGATTAGTTAGTTATTTAAAGAATAAAACATATCCTAAAATACTTTTGGGTTGTTTTAAAGTACCTTAGTTAAACTATAATTACAGTGTGAGTGTTACTTCAATGTCACAGGATATTTCAGGGTGGACTGGAAAAAAAGTATCTGTTGGTTTCTGTTTGTTTAAATGTTACAACACTGAATATTCATCTGGTAGTCCACATTTTTATCCTCATCTATTTTGTTTTTAAAGATTGTTTCGTAATTATGAAAAGTATTAGGAATACATTGTTGCACATCCAAGTGTATTGTAACCAACAACTTCGTTTCATGTACGCTTGTTTGTTCCATGAACCAACCACTTTTCTCATCACGTTTGACAAGTAGGGATTGTCTTTCTTCTCTGATTCTTGCTCGCCTCCTGGACTTCATTTTCATGTTCATGTATCAGGTTTAGGTCTCCTGTGTTTCTAATAGGTCACTTGATCTTGAGGTTTCAGCATGTCAGTATGTAAGTATATCCAAGTTGGGCCACCCATCACAGAAGAGGCGAATTTGTTCCTTTTTGTCAGGTATTACGTGCCAGCGCCCAGACGACAGCTCGCTGTGGGGAGGATGATAGCCTTCTACTGGACAGATAAAGCTAAGTGGTGTGGACAGGAGAATTTTCCATCTTAAAGGGTTGTGATCTGACTGCCAGCACTGCTGACCTCCATCTGAAGAGATCACGGGTTACTGTAAGTGTTTCATTAGTTATAAAATGTGTGCATTTTATTGGATAAATTGATTGTTTTAAATGTTACATTATCTGTTTGTCTTGTTATCTTTAATGAATCAAGTGAAATGGTTCTCCTTTAAAATGAACACAGTCGCTAAGTCATTTCATTTGAGCTCAGGGCCAAGAGGTCATGGTCAGGATGATCTAGTTCACTAGATCAGAATACAGTTACATCATGAAGGTCTCTCAGGAGTCTTACTCTCTTCAAATTGACACTTGCAAAAGCAGCTACAACTTGAATTGGACCTCAGTCAGTTTTGTGTGAAAATGCATGGCTTTTTTTGGTTTGTTTTTTAAAATAGTCACTGGTGTTCCATATCGATGATACTACATTATTTAATGCATTGAAATGATTAAATACTAAAAATATGGGTTAGCTGAAGTATTAAGTGTCAAAACCTCAATCATGTTGTTGACAGTTGAGGTACTCATCTGTGGAGAGAAATGAGGACAGAAACTTGATGCTTGAGCATTTTGCCCTTTACATGAGCGCACTACAGATAAGGTTGATTGAGTTTCACATTGAGAATGTGACATTGCGTAGCAATATTAGGTCTTTCAGCTTGTGAGTTCTTAAATAGATCTTTCACTAAATCTAGTTTCTCAGCCCTCGCTCAGTCTTCATCAAACTTTTATGTTTGTTCTCAGAATGGGGACACCGGCAGAGCTCTCAGTGAGTGAAACATGCAGGTGTGAGCCTGATCCAGGGGTGGAGGGAGAAGGCTGGGGAAGTGACACTCATGCAGAGCCCTGCAACTCACCAATCCCTCTGCCTGCAGCCAACAAGAAGAAAAAGAGAAAGAAGAAGTATGCAATTTCTATTTTTGGGGAATTTATTATGTTTACCATGGCTGCATTTATCTGATCTAAACTACAGTAAAAACAGTAATATTGTAAAATACTATTACAATTTCAAATAACTGTTTTCTATTTTAAAATGTAATTTATTTCTTTGATGCAAAGCTGAATTTTCTTCAGCCATTACTCCAGTCTTCAGTGTCAAATAATCCTTCATAAATCATAATAATTGATATGGTGGTCAAGAAACATTTCTCATATCAATATTGAAAACTTCTTGCAAAAAGCTTTTGAATAGTAGTGTACACTACCAGTCAAAAGTTTTTGAACAGTAAGATTTTTCATTTTTCTCTCTTCTGCTCACCAAGCCTGAATTTATTTGATCCAAAGTACAGCAAAAGCAGTAAAATGTTGAATTTTTTACTATTTAAAATAACTGTTTTCTATTTGAATATATTTTAAAATGTAATTTATTCCTGTGATTTCAAAGCTGATTTTTAAGCATCATTACTCTAGTCACATGATCCTTCAGAAAGCATTCTAATATTTTGATTTGCTGCTCAAAAAACATTTATTAATATTATTATGTTGAAAACAGCTGAGTGGAATTTTTTCAGGTTTCTTTGATGAATATAGAAGAACAGAATTTATCTGAAATAGAAATCTTATAACATTATAACATTTTAGATCAAATAAATGCAGTCTTGGTGCAGTCTTCTTTAAAAAAATTTTTAAAAATCTTACTGTTCAAAAACTTTTGACTGGTAGTGTACATGATAAAATATTACTGTGACATGTCACAATAAGGTTCAGTTTGTTAAAATTTGTTAATGCACTGGTATCATGAAGTAATGATGAACAATATATTTACAGCATTTATTAATCTAGATTAATGTTAATTTCAATATATACATTTTTAACATTTAAAGTTGTATAGAATAACATTACCAAATATATTATGACCACGGCCCAGTCCCAGATAAGCAGCAAAAGAATTATGAATGAATGAATCAATGTATAATGAGCAAACAAATTAACAATCAACAGCAGCAGTTTTATAAATTAATTTAGATTAATAAATGCAGCATAAATGTTGATTATCATTTGATCAGTTGATATCTAGTGCATTACCCAACTCGAATCTTTTTAATTTGTTACCTTAAATTAGTAGTTATAAGAAATATTAAAAAGTATGGGACCTTTTAACAAAATTATTGTGATTCCTGAACAATGCACAGGTCTGTCTCTTTGTCCTCTTCTTCTTTTTCAGATGACTGTGGATAAATCTCACCAACTGCAAATATGAGAGTGGTATGTTTTGGTTCTGTGATTTTAACTTCAAACATTTGTGGATATCATCTCAAAATTAACTATAATATTAAAGTTTTAACTACATGTTTTTATTATTTTCTTAAGTGCGTCGTGCTGCTCGCAGATACGGGCTACGAGAGGCTGCGGAAGGAGAAGACTGGACCCTGTTTTGGACCGACTGCTCTGTTTCGCTAGACAGAGTCATGGATATGAAACGCTACCAGGTGTTTGCTGCCAAAAGTCATTCTCCTCTTATTTAGTGTCCTGTTCAGTTTCACTCGTTCCCCTTGGTTAACAATATGCTGAAATTTCTCCTGCACAGAAAATCAACCATTTTCCTGGCATGAATGAAATCTGCAGGAAAGACTTGCTTGCACGCAATATGAACCGTATGCTGAAACTCTTCCCGAAGGAGTACAACATTTTTCCTCGCACATGGTGCCTCCCTGCAGAGTGAGTTGATTTAACTTCAATCATAATATTAAGTTACAATCTTAAATGAGCATAAAAAGGAAGTTTTAATCTTTTTGCCGTTTTCTACCTCATCTCTCAATGTCCTTCAGTTATAGTGACTTCCAAGCCTACACCAGAGCCAAAAAGCACAAAACGTATATCTGCAAGCCAGACTCAGGTTGCCAAGGTCGTGGTATCTATCTTACCAAGTCCAACAAAGATATTCGGCCAGGAGAACACATGATTTGCCAGGTGTACATATCCAAGGTAATACAGTGTTTATGAAACCATGTCACAGCTACAACAGGAAGCACCGCTGTCATGATTCTAATATCCAATTTAAGATATAATATATCTTAATTTACTTTTTTAAATGAATCTTTGTTTCTGCAGCCTTTCATCATCGATGGGTTCAAGTTTGATTTGCGCATTTATGTATTAGTGACCAGCTGCGACCCCTTCCGTATCTTCATGTACAATGAGGGACTAGTCCGTTTCTGCACCACTCAATATACTGAGCCCACTGGAAGCAATTTGGTAAGGCACTCAAAAAACAGTATATATGCAAACTTGAAACAGCTGCATTATGGTAGTAATTAAAGGGATAGTTCAACCAAAAATGAAAATTCTGTCAATAATTACTCACCATCATGTTGTTGCAAACTCTTAAGACCTTCATTCATCTTCGGAACACAAAGTAAGATATTTTAATGAAATCCGAGAGCTCTCTGACTCTCTGTAGACAGCAAGGGTCCTACCACGTTTAAGGTCCAGAAAGGTACTAAGGACATCGACAAAATAGTCCATGGGACATCAGTGGTTCAGCTGTAATTTAATGAAGCTACAAGAATTTTTCATGTTGTGCAAAAAAACTAAAATAACTTTATTTAACGATTCATCTCCTTCGCGTCACCCTAGCACCATTTTGACGAGTACTTGGTGAGCTTTGATCTGCGCATAAACAAGGCGCATGTGTATTTTGTCAGACTTCCTGGTACCCTTATGGACCTTGAACGTGGTAGGATGTGCTGTCTACGGAGGGTCAGAAAGCTCTCGGATTTCATCAAAAATATCTTGTGTTCTAAAGATGAACGAAGGTTGTATGGGTTGGGAACAACATGAGGGTGAGTAATTAATGACAGAATTTTCATTTTAGGGTGAACTATCCCTTTAATGTTGTTTAAAGCACACTGGCTTATTGAAAATCTAAAAAAAATCCTTGTAATGAAATATATACTTCAAACCAATGGTTAATTTAATTCTTTTATTAATCTTTCTTCATGCAACTCTATAGGAGGATGTTTGCATGCACTTAACTAACTATGCCATCAACAAGCATAGTGAAAATTTTGTACGTGATGAAGATACCGGCAGCAAACGGTAATCTATAAATTCTTGCAGATGATGATTTTCAGCTATTTTTCTTTAAAACTGCACAAAAAAACATGTTTTAATTACATCCTAACAGGAAACTCTCCAGCTTTAGAAAGCACATGGAAGCCATGAGCTGTGATACTGAGAAGATGTGGACAGACATTGAGGATGTCATCATTAAGACACTAATATCAGCCCACCCCATTCTCAAACACAACTACCACACTTGCTTCCCCAATCATGCATCTGGAAGTGCCTGCTTTGAGATCTTGGGATTTGATGTGTTACTGGACCGTCGACTTAAACCTTGGCTTCTTGAGGTATGTGGGTTTATTCGGAAGCTCTGTATTTGAGGCTTAGATCACCCTATGAAGTATTTTAGATCATTTTTGTGACTTTTTGATGTAATAAAAGCTATATCAATTGCTTTCATTCTCAGCTGCATGCAACCTTTTTAACTATGTCTTTAGGTCAACCATTCGCCCAGCTTCACCACAGACTCCCGTTTAGACCGAGAGGTGAAGGACAGCTTGCTGTATGACACTTTGGTGCTGATTAACTTGGGAGCCTGTGACCGCAGAAAGATCACAGAGGAGGAGAAACGCCGGGTAAAAGAGAGACTCCAGCAGAACCGCTCTAGAGAGGCCAGGTACCACAAAAACCACAGCTGCACTTAAACAGAACTAGTTTATGGAAGCCCAATGGAGGAAAAATTGCGTAATTACTGACTTTACTTCTCGTAATTCAGAGTTTACAACTTAAAATTTTGAGTTAAAGGATAGTAAAGGCATAGTTCACCCAAAAATAAAAATTCTGTTATTAATTACTCACCCTCATGTCGTTCCAAACCTGTAAGACCTTAAGATATTTTTGATGAAATCCAAAAGGTTATGTGCGTCAAAGACTGACACAGAAGAAAGGAAATTTCATAACATTTATTTTTGAACCACTGATGTCACATGGACTATTTTAACGATATCCTGACTACCTTTCTGGGCCTTGAATGTAGTAGTTGTGTTGCTGTCTTTGTCAGAAAGCTTTCGGATTTCATAAAAATACTTACGGGGTTTGGAATGACATGAGTGTGAGTAATGAATGACAGAATTTTCATTTTTGGCTAAACTATCCCTTTAACATCTCATAATCCATTGTGGATCCTATTAAGGATTTGGAAAATGGATGAATGATGGATTTCATAATTTACTTTTTTTGAATTGGGAGTTTATATCTTGCAATTCTGACTTTTTTTTCTCAGATTTTTCAGTTTATATGTCTTTAACCCTTTAACTGTCACTCCCATTTTTGAACACAGACATAAAAATGCACTATCCAGACTTAATCTTTATAATTCATGAATGAAAACGTTTTTTTAAGATTTTAAGTTTTGAGCTGATATATAATTTCTTATGATTTCTAAAACGTGATAGGGAAAAAGCAACGAAGAAAGTCTGACAAAGTCTGACAAAGGTCAGAACTCATGTTATGATGTAGATTTTTTTAAGTTGTACTCTTGACATATATTAATGTATTACTTTTCCTACATAATTTGTAACACAAAAATATGGTAAAATATCTATTTAGGAGTCTTAAACCTTTCCAATGATGTATAGTTTGTCATGATTAGATTAGGATTTATTTGTAATATGGTGAAGTAAATTTAGGCATCCCACAGGGTGGATGGTGACAGTTAAAGGGGTGCCTGATTTTATGTATGACAGGATCTGTCTGTATCACAAACTGCATAATTCATTCAAGAAAAGTTCTGGGAGTAGTGCGATGTAAACTCTAAAATCAGAGAAAAAAAGTCCAAATTACAAGATAAACTCAAAATTCTGAGAAAAAAATGTCTAAATTGTGAGATGTTAACTTGAAATTGTGAGAAATTGAGATAAAATGTCACAATCAGTGTTAGGAAGGTTCATTTGGAAATGTAATAGGTTACCCTATTTGAAATGTAATAAATATTTTAACAATTTCAATTACTTTAAGTAATATAACTGATTTCATTTAATTACTTTTTAATTACTTTTCCAAATTTAAATTTCTAAATTTTTTGTCAGACTTCCAGAATCCTTCATCACCTGAATTACGATTATGAAAATTTAATTTTTTAAATTTTATTTAATTTAATTTAATTTTAATCAAATCTTAGCATAGGTATGACAGGAAACACTGGCATCTAATAATGCCTTGGGGAAAAAATGGTTAATTAAAAAAAAATAATGCATATACATAAACCCAAATAGAAAATAAAACAGTTATCAAATAAGCATGTGGTCTATTCTGTGTCCTAAACTCCTGAAATATTGACTGCGCTAAAATATAAGACACCTATCGAATTGGGAAAGAAATCAATCAGATGCAACATTTTTTCTCAGTAACTGTAACAGATTACGGTTACATTTATTTTGTAATTAAGTAATTCTGTTACTTGTAACTAGTTACTCCCTAACAGTGCTCGCAGTTACCTTTTTTATTTCACGGCAAAAATAGGATTTCATACTAGCTATATGAAGACTGTGTAGTAACCAAAGTCTTACATAAAATTCCCTGTGTGTTGTGCCTCACAAGGAATGAGGAGCTTCGTCAGTCTCAGGCTGCTAGTGTGGAGCAGATGGAGAAATATGAAGCAAAACACATGGGTGGATTCCGGCGGATCTTCCCTCGGGAAGGAGGGGAGAAATATGAAAAGTATTTTCAGCACAGCAGCTCCCTCTTCCAGGAGACGGCAGCCTCCAAAGCCAGGGAGGAGTGTGCCAGGTGTTCACATAGTTCTTGATGTCAAGCTAATTTTAAACAACAGCAGAGGGAAAATTTTATTTCAAAATGTTTGTATCTGTAGGCAGCAGCTCCAGGAGTTGCGTCTGAAGCAGGAGCAGAAAGAACGGGAAAAGAAAGGAACACGCAAGCAGGATCTTCAAGGTGAATCTGCAGGTGAAAAAGCAAAACCAAGAAGAATTCAACCCCCGCATCAAAACCCTGTTTCGGTGAGTCATTCTCTTTAAACTCTGTGTTAATAATAATTGCTTACATTATTCATTGTGTATTGCAAGATTCCTTGGTTGACTAAACATTCAGTTCATTTGACCTACCACTAGAGGGACCCTGGTGTCTATATTTGAGCTCATGAATATCTAATGAATACCATATGGTGTAATCTGTTTCTTTAGCTACCAGCTATGCTAGAGCAGACCACCTTGAGGGGAGAGACACCTGTTGCTCTTGACCTAATAGAGGAAGAGGAGGCAGAGAGAGTCAGTGAACTCCACCAGCGAGAGACTCTGCTCCTGAACATGGGTGTGGTGAACCAAGTGCGTCAGCTACTTCAAAGTGCCAATCATCTTACCGAACTTATCAACCACTCACATGAACAAACCAACTTTCCCTCACACTGCAGACACGATCACAAGGTATGTGAGCAAAAAAATCCTGTATTAAAGAGATGGTTTACCCAAAAAAAAAAAAAATGCTATCATTATTTACTCATCCTCATGATGTTTCAAACCTGTATGATTTTCTTTTTTTGGAACACAAAGATATTTTTGGGTTTTTTTTTTTAGAATTATTTTTATACAGAATTTATGGTAACACTTTACAATAAGGTTCATTAGTTAACATTAGTCAACTACATTAGTTAACATGAACTAAAAATGAACAATACTTCTACAGAATTTATTAATGTTAGTTAATGTTAATTTCAGCATTTACTAATGCATTATTAAACTCAAAAGTTGCATTTATTAACATTAGTTAATGCACTGTGAACTTACGTGACCAAACAATAAATTACGGTATTTCTATTACCTAACATTAACAAAAATTAAGAAATACTGTATTAAATGTGTTGTTTATTGTTCATTCATGTTAGTTAATACATTAACTGATGTTAACAAATGACACCTTATTTTAAAGTGTCACCAAATTTATTGATATTTTGAATTAGCTTTTAATTTTTATATTTTACGTTTTCATTTAAATTTTAAAGTTTAGGTAATAGTCATTTTTAATGTGCTTTTGTCATTTTTTATTAGTTTTTGTGGTAACACTTTACAATAAGGTGTTATTAGTTAACATTAGTTAATGTATTAACTAACATGAACTAACAATAAACAATACATTTATTACAGTATTTAATCATCTTTGTTAATAGTAGTTTAGTTAATAAAAATAGTTTTTTTGTTCATGTTAGTGCACAGTGCGTAACTAATGTTAACAAACACAACTTTTGATTTTAATAATGCGTTAGTAAATGCTGAAATTAATAGTAACTAAGATTAATAAATGCTGTGGACGTATTGTTCATGCTTATTTCATGTTAACTAAAGTAGTTAACTAATGTTAACTAATAAAACCTTATTTTAAAATGTTACTGTTTTTGTTTTTTCTAATATTTCTATTTACCTTTTTTATTTCAGTTTTAGTTTTGGTTATTTTACTACTTAAACGTCATTATTTCATGTAATATGTTTCATTTTCATTTACGTTTTTATGTTTAAGTTTTTCGGAATCATAATTTATTTTACTTCAGCTTTATTTCACCAAACCACTTTATTTTACCAAACAAACGTTTTAATGATTTCAGATTTAGTTAACAGTAACAACATTGTTCTGGGGTTATTTTGGACCCCACTGAGTTTCAGTATATGTAAAACATTCTTTAAAATATTTTATTTTGTGTTCTGCAGAAAAAAAGTAATCAGATTCTCCTCTCTTACTTGACTGCCTTAATATAAAATGTTCCTACTTTCTGTATTCAGTTGGAGTCGATTGCAGAGATTTCTTTTAGGCAGAAGAACCTCTGCACTATGATGCAGCAGCAAATGTCTACAAAAGCCAAACCATGCCTGCAGTATATGCATTCCCAGCCACTGCAAAACCGAAAGCCGTGGCCCTCTCTAGAACACGGTCTGCTCCAACCAGTCCAGACTGAACTGGAAGGTCTGAAACACTGTGGGGCGGAAGAGATGGCAGCGTCGAATGCAGAGCGGCAGGCATCTGCATGTCTAATGAAAGCTACTAGTGCTCAGCGGATACCTTTGACAAGTAATTAACTTTTTGAATAGTTTTTTTTTTTTTTGCCTGTTTTACCTATATACAATTGAAGTCAAAAGTTTACATACACCTTGCAGAATCTGCAAAATGTAAATTATTTACCAAAATAAGAGGGCTCATGCAAAATGCATGTTATTTTTTATGTAGTACTGACCTGAATGAGATATTTCACATAAAAGACGTTTACATATAGTCCACAAGAAAAAATAATAGTTGCATTTGTAAAAGTGACCCTATTCAAAAGTTTACATGTGCTTGAGTCCTAATACTGTGTGGTTACCTGAATGATCCACAGCTGTGTTTTTTTTTTTTTTTTTTTTTTTTTTAGCTTAGTGATAGTTGTTCACACTCACCAATGCTTCAGAAGGAAACATGATGCATTAAGAAAAACTTTTTGAATTTGAAGATTAGGGTAAATTGAACTTATTTTGTCTTCTGGGAAACATGTAAGTATCTTCTGTATATTCTGAAGGGAAGTACTAAATGAAAAAAAAAAAGATATTTAGGCAAAATAAGAAAAATGTACACATCTTCATTCTGTTCAAAAGTTTACACCCCCCGCTCTTAATGCATCATGTTTCCTTCTGGATCATCGTGAGTGTTTGAACCTTCTGTAATAGTTGCATATGAGTCCCTCAGTTGTCCTCAGTCAGAAAAGATGTTTCTCAAAATCATACAGTCATTGTTGGAAAGGAAAGGGTTCAAATACACAAAAATGCTGAAAAACCAAAGAATATGTGGGACCTGAATTTTTCTGAAGAACAGCAGGCAGTTTAACTGTTCAGGACAAACAAGGGTCTCATGAACAACCATCACTAAACAAAAAAACACAGCTGTGGGTCATTCAGGTAACAACAATGTTAAGAATCAAGTGTATGTAAACTTTTGAACAGGGTCATTTTTATAAATTAACAACTATTATTTTCTCTTGTTGAGTATTTGTAAATGTCTTTTATGTGAAATATCTTATTCAGGTCAGTACTAAGTAAGAAATAACATGCATTTTCCCTCTTATTTTGGTAAAATAATAAACATTTTGCAGATTCTGCAAGGAGTATGTAAACTTTTGACTTCAGCTGTATACTCCTATAATACACCTCTCTTCTTTCTCTGCTTCACAGTAAATGGGTCTTTTGCTTGGCGTCATGGCAGCATGAGTTCCTCCTTGGCTGAGTCGAGAGCGAGGGCATCAATGCTAGGAGTGCCTCCCCTCGTTCTAGGGCGACCACAGGGTGCCACGGTGTTCCGTGACCCCAAATCTCTCTATGTCATTTCTACCCCTGCTCCTCTTGTCCCAAGACCACACCTCTCCCACGCCCTGCGAAAGGCCCCTCGCAGAGTCCCCCCGCACGAGCACAGCCACTGACCCAGGACGGGTACAAGCTCAACATAACCAAGTAATTCAATATAATTAGTATGGAGGATACAGACTAAGGAAGGTGTTCAGATATCAGTGGTAAATCAGGAATGGAAGGTGAGAAGGTCTGCATTCAACTGTCTTCCATACTGAAAATGTGAAAATTTTCTCTTTGCTGTTTTCAGTACTGTAATTTGGTTACAGTGAAGTGGGCTGGTGCCTACTGTAGCCTTTTATGTTTTTTCTTACTATGCATTCTTAGTCTGAAAGAAGCCATAAGTGAATGATTTTAATATAAATTAATGTGAACATTCTTTTATTTAACAGTCTTTGTAAGCTATGTTCATGACTTCATGTCATACTGAGCCAATATAAATAAATATTTGAATAAAAATTGTTATAGTATTTTCTTTATTAGTTCTAGCATGCAAATCATAACACATAAAAGGAGAACTATCCTAATCCTAACACTTTTGGGTAAACTTTTACATTTCTTTAGGTTTAATCCTGTGCTGCCAAGCAGATTTGATAGATTTTGGTATTATTTATCAGACTTTCTAAATGAATACAAAAATGAGGAAGAAGGTAATTGTGTAGTTTTAAAGTAAAGTTTTATCAGTAGGAAAATTGTACTTATTCTCCGCTAAGTTTTCCCAAAACATTGTTATCAGAAGTTGGAGGCTTAAGTAACGTTTGTATAGTATTAAAACATTAAAATTATTTCCTTTTTAATTAAAAACAAAAATATAGTATTGTTCTTTAAATTAATGGATTTTGAAATAGTTACATATTGCAGTAGGGCTTATAAGATGACGGTTAATATCCCTTAAGTACAGAGCTAGTCCATAAATTTAGTCAGTCATGTTGAATTTATATCGTCATAAATATACAAACACAAAGAGGGCAATCATACAGAATTATGGGTAAGGGTCAAAGGTGGTTTGATTTTAACATCACACCCTCCGTCGACTGTAGTGGAGACCGTGCGTCAGATGAGCTCGATATGCATTACACCACTTGTTCAATTAAAATAGCAAACAAAAAAAGAATCTATCAAAAATGTAAAAACAAATCTAAAAATCTAATAAAAATATTTCGTGTGATTTCCTTAATCGCACGCGAAAGCAAACTGGTTGCACAAATCATCCGTGTGTAGCCTAATTTTATCATTGCTGAACACTCATGAACAGTTTTGCAGCATTTTAACCTTATTTTAGAATGTTTAAAATTCATTTTTAAATATTTAAATTTAAACGTTTTGTCCTGTATGACGTAAGCTTAGAATTATTCATATTTGTCCAGATTCTAGTTCTTTTTAAATAGGCTAATAAAAATGTAGTTGGCTTTAACGATCCGCATACTAGTTAGTATTTTAGATGTGTAATCTGATATACGCACCAAAAGACTAACACTAGTGTAATATAATTTTAAAAACTCTTATTAATTTATACTTTTGCAAATTAATGTATTAATAATAATAATAAGGAATGTAAAGAAGTATATTACAAATATATTATTTTACAGACAAAAGCAAACAGGTTCTTTAACAACAGCAATAATAATAATAAAACGTGGTTGTTTTTATAGAGAAATGCGGGGTAAATGCAGAACCAGGGGCTGTCTTTTTGAAGCGGGAGGCCTACGCTTAATTTCGCGTGGCTTGATGTAATAGTGCATAAAATGAAGGCAGTAAAATCTAATTAGTTGTTCCTCTGCTCGTAAAGTAAATGTGGAAAATGAAAGCAACTGTGGTATGAAAATATCTTGCAGCTGTTCAGCAACGCGTTGTTTGCTTTCTCATTTTCTCCAGAAAATTACTTCGTCCTACTCACCTTTCCCCCATGCTGCAGACAAAGAGGGAATAAACACTCAACGTTACTTATACTCTAATTTTTTTTTGCTTTTCGATAGTCCAAGAAAAAAATACATCTAAAAGCAACAAAATGTATGGGTTGAATGTTTTTGTGGTCACGGATTCGTTAAGAGTATTGCATTATCCTGTTCTAGACAAGCGCAGATTCTTTGTCGTCCTTGAATGAATTCGAAACTTACACTGTTTACCACAAGATGGCGGTGTTACTCTAGTCAGGACAACGCGCTTTTCCTCAGTCGAACCTCAAGAGAGATTTGCACACTTTAGTCGTTTTACAAAAACATCAGTTTGACATTCTATACATGTAAACAGACAATAAAACGCTTGTAAAGCAATTACATAAAATGTCAAATATTAAAATGACCTCTTCCCCTTTTTTCAGATGTGAGGTGCAAGTTTGATATATCCTAAACATAATAGGTGGTCTGAGCTTCTCTGGGTTGACATAAAAATCCTTTCCACTCGTACACACTTGAGGCTATAGAAGTAATTGCAGTAGCCTACATTGCATTACACTTAGAGACAATCATCCTTTAGGTCATCATACGATGGACCTAAATAAATCTGTTTTTGCTGGCCCACTGGAAACATTTCGTTCGTCGTGTGTATGTGCTCTTGGCTGGCACTGAAATGGTTTACCAATAACACTCCTACTCCGCCTCCCCCTCTACCTCCCCAAGAACTCCCTCTCTCCCCTTTTTCATCTCTCTTTTTCAGTCTCTCCTGCTCTCCCTATCACAAGATCGCGCTTTGTCTGTTTGGAGATGTCGAGCTTATCCAATGATATAAGGAATCAATAACTAACGCCCATATGAAATGCAACTCACTATCAAAGAGAGTAAAAACGGAAAACTATTTATTGCTCGGGGACCATCACTAAGGAGTCATGTGGGTGCAGCTCGGGATACATTTGTTTGCATGAATATTTACGACATTTTACGCATATAATTTCCACCTGGATGAATTCGTTTTTATTGTAGCTAACAACAGGCCTGCGTTTGCTCAATTAACATTATTCATCAAGAGACTGCTTGATCTCAATACACTTGATCTTGCAGGAAATGAGTTCTTACTTCGTCAATTCCCTCTTCACCAAATTTAAAGGAGGCGATTCTCTGCGCTCCAACTACTATGACTGCTCAGGGTACGCGCCGGATCTTGGAGGCAGACCATCTGTGCTCTACGGTCACAACTCAGGATCTGCGTTTCAACACGCGGCTCAGTTCCCGGAATTCTACCACCACGGTACATCATCCTTCTCCCACGCATCTTATCAACAGAACCCGTGCGCAGTAGCTTACCCTGGAGATGCCACAGGAAACATCTTGGGCCAGGACGGTTTACAGAGACAGTCGTTCTTCAGCGCACCAGATGCGGATTTTACGCAGTTTGGGGATTGTAATTTAAAGGTCAGCAGTATCAGGGATGATTTGGAAAGTGCAGAGCCGTGCACAGCGCAGCTCTTCCCCTGGATGAGACCACAAGGTGAGATGAGTGAAGAGAAACACCTAGTCTGTTATAGTCCCACATAAAACCCTATAGACAATGGCGGGCCTACTTATTACCCCCAATTAAACGCTTTATGGCACCTATAGATTACTGAGGAATTAGCACCCCTTAAAAAAATCCCCCGATTGCTCCGTACACGTTGTTTAATGCCAACAACTAGAAACTGTTAGGATTTTATGACTTTGTTTTATTTACACAGATATATGAGAAATCAAACACGTTTTTTTCCCCCTCACAGCTACCGGCCGGAGAAGGGGCAGACAGACTTACAGCCGCTACCAGACTCTGGAGCTGGAGAAGGAGTTCCTGTTCAATCCTTACCTGACCCGCAAGCGGCGCATCGAAGTGTCCCATGCACTGGCCCTCACCGAGAGGCAGGTGAAGATTTGGTTTCAGAATAGGCGCATGAAGTGGAAAAAAGAACACAACAAAGACAAGTTTCCCAGCAGCAAAGCGGAACAAGAGCAAATTGAGAGAGAGAAGGAAGAGGGGAGCCAGGTATCAGAAAAACACACATCTGGAGAAGAGGACTCGGAGACTTCCAGTAATTCTAAATAGTCTGTTGACTATTAAAAAAGAAACGTCACTGGAATCAACTGCAATTTAAATAAAAGTCTGTGGTTCGACATGACGTCTGTGGACATCGAATACAAAGCCAATCATGTATTTCATTTACTGCAAACTTATAATGCGTTTCTGTTTCCAAACGGTGATTATTTCCGCTTATTATGATCTGCTGAATCAGTCTCAGTTTTGTGGGGTTCCACTGGTGTGTTTGTCCTCGAGTTGATTACTCTTGAGGCTACAGTGAGGGCATATGAGGCGAAGGCTATATGGTCTGCATGGCGTCAATTTCCTATCCAATTTAGTGGGAGTCACAATCCAAGATATGTTCTTTTCAGTACCTCTGATATAGCCTATAAAATGGGATGAGGAATCAGCATTAGCGAGTGCATTACTGTATCTCTTACTGTAAGAAAATGCACTTTTGTGATTGTTAATTACTGTTCAGAAATTATTATTCAGGTTTACAGATCTTCAACCGAACTACCTAATATATGGGTCATTGCGTCAATCATTTTGTCAGTGTATCCATGCGTTATGCTTTCCTGAGAGGGGATGTTCAAACGCACAATGTTATTCTTAAAAATGCTGTGTAAATATTTGATATCGCAGTTCCGTGAAGCACTGGTCTATTGTATTTTCTATTGTCTTTAACTGGAAGTGGTTCCTAAAAGAAGCCACAATAAAAGTTAAGAAAAGAATCCCTTTGCCTTTGTTCTTTTTTCCTCTTCCACAGGATTCTCTTTTCCACAACACAAGCACCCAAATTATTGTCACTTTACAACCACAGTAAACCAAAATAAAAGCCTTGATTGCAAGTATACCCTAATGTATTTCATTTGGAAATAGTTTTCACCTGTAATCGTCAAATAGAATTAAGTAAATTTTAAATGGATCATAAAATAATAGAAAAAGTAAACTGTAAACAAATCACATAAAAACTAAATTGTAAACGAATCACAAAAAATTAAATTAGGTTAAGCAGATTCTATCAATTACATACAAATCCCAAATATTAAAAAAGAACCTTTCACAAAACGCTCTTTTACATTTAACATTATTTCACATTCTCTTATATGAGATGCATTGCGACAGACATGGGTGGTCTATGTTCTTTAAGTCGTCTGGTAAAAAGTTTCAAATCTGTTTTAAGAATCTGGATCTGATCTGATATTACCTTAAATTATTGCTTAAAGCCATTGCAAGCATAAGCAATCAGTAATATTAATGAACAATTATCTAATATCTACACTGTATAGGCTAATTTCTTTTTTTTTTTCTTTTTTTTTTAAATTTACGTATCACGTATAGCCTATTTTGACGACAAAGTGTCGACTAAACCCATTTGACCCCAAGCCAAAAGTTCAATATGAGCACTTCGTTTCATGTAGGCAGTTTACAGGCTTTTATTACTCTGGTTGGATTCCCGAGCAGTCTGGTCTCAATCTCTGTCTCGTCGTTTATGAACGGCAAGTGCCAGATGCCTCTTAAATGTGGTACCTTTCTTTCAGAGCTTTTGGCAGTCTTCAGTCTATAGGATATTCATTGTCTGAGATTAAATATTTGAAGATACTGAACTACTCAGAGCTTCTTCTCTGTGTACACTCTGGTCTATAAATGTGGTGTTTTAATTTACTCTGGTATATAGTGTGATTTGAAATAGATTTAGTATTATATATTCGTTGTACCTCTGCTAAATGCAAGAATGTAAATTTGTTGAAATAAAAAGATCAGCCAGGCGACTTTTCTGTTTGACCTAAAATTATTACCATATACCATATATTTATCATTTTATTTATTATTACCATATACTATATATCTACATTACTATATATCTGTCATTTCAAAGCAAAGATATCAAGTTATGACAACGTGAAAATTAGAAGTTACTATTCTAAAAAAAAAAGATTCAAAGCGTTGCAAAAGTTCTCGTATTTTAAGTTTCTCCCCTTAATTTAAATGTATATGTATATAGGTCTAATAAAACTAAATGTAGGCCTAAACCGAGATATTTTATTATATTGTGGATCTATTATATTAATATGATTGTTTTGCATATGTTTAGATGTAGCCTACACTAATTTATTTATTTATTTATTTTGCAAAATCCTACATCTGAGATGCGTTTGTGTTCGCGTACAAACGAACCGACCATTTAGCCGTGTACGACCAACGAACAGAATATTCTTCAAAAAGAGAGACTGCGGCCTATGTCGCTTTATTAAACCTGTGCAAGAGAAATAATGAAAAAATTGGTATATTAATGTTGCATGCTATTCTTCAAAACACAAAATTCAGACAAAATCTTAACAAAAGATTAATGTAAAATGTAGGCCTGTATGTCAGGAATTAGCATTGTTTTAATTGTGTGAAAACAACAGTGTATGCTCTGGCAACGAGTGTAAGACTTAATTGTTTTGAACTGTACACGCTGACAATTAGATTCGCTGGCGTTTACAGTCATTTAACAAAAAAAAACAAAAAAAAAAAAAACTTTTTTTTTTAACTTCCAACAAAACTTTGAACAACCCAAGAGCCCAACAGTACAAAAACTGTCCTAATAAAAAGGAAACCAAATGTTGCAAACTTTATTTTCTCTGTCCACAAAATATAAAACTAGTCTTGATGTAGACAAAGGGCTACCAGTTCGATCAAGAAGAGCTCTTTATGTTCTCTTAAGCTGAATATAAATTGTATTTTTATAATGCTTTAAAATGTATGTATTTCGTTCTTGTTTTAGTGAACAGGGCATGACATCTCAAAACAACACTTTTTAAAAAGGCAATGTTTGTAGGGATAAAAAGGATAAAACGGATATCAAGGCCTTGGCTATACATCGTTGAAAGTTAGCATTTTGTTTAGGCTGGGCTTGGGCGAAGACAGGCCTAATCAGCACGACGCATTGTTTATAGAGTTTTCAAAAACTGTACCATTCCAAATATTATAATTCTATCAGCTGTTTTCTGACATTCTCATCCATTATGAAAAGCTGCCTGTTTTTTTCGTTTCTGAGATTATCAAGATTATAATGTAAAACAATCTCTAATATAACAAATATATATAGTTTTATATAGTTTTAATCCTAAATTAATACAAAAGTGAAATAAAAATTCCAAGATGTTATACCACAGTTCGTTAGACCTTTCATCTAATCTGACTGGGACAAATAGCGGCGTTTCATGTAGGTGTTTAATATTATTTGAGTGCTATTAATGACGAGAATACTTTTGAAAGACTATAATATGAAAAAGACTTTTAAATATTTCAATACAAAATTGTATCTATTTAAATGATAAAGTTAACGAATACGAGTAAATATAAAATCTAGTATGAAAGCAATAGGTCATTTTATTAAGCTATATTTATATTCCATATAATTCTCAATCTGTTTCACCTGATTTTAATTTTTTCTTATTTGTGTTAGGGAAGCTAAAGACTGTGTAATGAAATTACTCATTTTAAAACAGATATAAAATAGAGATCAAGATGAGATTATTAAGTTTTAAGAATATAATAAAACAGTTCGTCGTTTGTTACACTAAATGAACAATGCATAATTAAGAATAAAAAATAATACATTTGAGTTATATATATTTATCTGTAGCAGGCTATTAAACAAAACTGTAGCTTCCATACAAATTCAAATGTATGTTGAGTTGTATCCCAATAAAAACGATTTAAAAATTAAACGAATACAGAGTTGATGCGACGTTTAAAATATTACACTCTATTTTAATTTAGTTATAAACAAACAAACGAAAATGTTAACAACTAAGTTGTTAAGAAATAGAAATAATTCTGAATGTATACCTCGTATGCTGCTTTTAGGGCCTTTCTGGACAACATGCACTGGTGAGCTTCAAGAGCATTTCCTTCTCGAGGGTATAACCCACAGACCATGCTCGGTCACTTTTGGGTTATACTGTTTTATTGCCCCAATAAATGTCGGAAATAAGTGTTTGTTCGTAGATACAGGAAGCAATTCTTTCCTCCACGCATGTTTAGTGCTGTAAAAAGCTTTCACGTTCCATTTGTCTATTCTTCTTTTAAAATCACCTGACAAAAGAACGCAAACCATTGAGAAAACGGGAATGGTGCTCCTTTATATTAGGGTAATTGGTTTATTTCAGTTTTAGCCGCAAATTGGTCAAAAGAGCTCCTATTTGGGTCTCTTACATTACACATTTTTAAATGTGTTTAATTAAAGATTACAAAACCTTTGTGCAGCTTGACTGTAAACCCTGTCTAAAATTGAAATCTAAAATTCTAGTAATAGGCTTGTGAAAAATAATGCAATATATATCTATGTCTGTTAATGAAGTGAAGTCGTGCTTTTTTCTTTTTTAACGAATAAAGATGGCGGCGACCGAGTTGCTGCTGAAGCAAAGCAATAAACTCACAGCTGTTTATGAAAATTTACAACTTTGTGATAGAACTTTATGTGTGGTTCTGCCAGTGGATTGGCTGAGAGAGGTCACGTGAGCAGCTCTCTGTGAACATGAACTTTTTATGATTTCCCAAGTGGCTATAATGCAGCATTCTTTTGGTCAGGGCGCAGTCAGTAGCACCTCTGTCCTTTATGTTTTTTACGTTTGTTAAAGCAGAGGGAAAGAAAAATTCTCCTGAGCCGAACGAATTGTGTGCGTTAATATGGATGGAAAGCTCGACGTCACGCTAGTACGGAGCGTCTTTAGATTTTCACATCAGCTAAGAGTGCAAGGGTCAAAATTCACTGAGGACCTTAGTTCATTCTTCTCTAATTTGTCAAGTTTTAGCTCCGTCTGTCTTACCCATACATCCAATAACACGACGCTTGATCCTGGTTAATCGACGAATCTGCGTGATTGTTTTGGATCATTCCAGGGAAGCGATGATGGACGGGAAAGGAAAAGGTAGGACTGGACCTATAGGCTTCTGTACTCTATTTATTCCAGCGATGTCATGATGCAAGCCGTCGCACACCGATTTACTTTCAAAACACACTCTTCTTGAGCTTGTCTTTTGTATACCAACACAAACAGATTAAAGTTAGTCAAGTAGATAAGAACTGGCATGAACGTACAGTAAGACTTAAGGGGTCGTATGATGGTTTAGAAAGATCGACACAATGTGTATCGAAAATAGACCTATTTGTATCTGTGTTTTCAAAATGCTGGCAAACAAAATGCGGAAAAAGCATGCTTAAAAAGAAGTGTTATTTACAGAGTTACAAGATGGCCGCTGCATTCAAATGATTATGTGAGATTCACATTAACTTTGAGTGTACAAATCAGCGTTCAGAGTTTCTGAATAGCAAAGACTGCCTCATCTCTGTAAAACTGCATTACAGAGTCGTTTTGTGATTTTATTTTATCATATAGTTATTTATTAAGGGCTTTTCAATTAAAAAGTTGGATGTTGCTATTTCTGTCCATTGATATTTCTGGTGTTTTTCTTTTGTTTGTTTGTTTTTTTACATAATGTTTCTTAAACTTTGCTCAAACCCGTCGCATTTTCCGATTCTCAGTAATGGGTTCATGTTTTTGACATTTGTGAGGAGGATTATGCCTATTATTAAGCATCAATAGCTTTCTAATTGATGTTGAGGGTCATTGTTTTGGGAAAACAAAAATGCCTTTGTAGCAGGGTTATTTTTTAGATAATTTGGTCATTCCGAGTCTGAATAGCCAAAATAATGTTTGATTTATATTTACAATAACATGGGAAATTGTTCTGGTGTATCCCTGAAGAAGCACACCTTTTCTCAATTCTTGCTCTGTGATGTCATCTAGTGACGAGATTTGGTAACTGTGGAGAAATTCTGTGTTTGGGTGTTCTCTGCATGTGATCTGACTGACTTAAAGACCTCTAGCATCCATAGATACTGTGTTCAGCCAGAGTGTGTCCACAATGAGCAAGTAATCGACAAATGCAGTCTGTGAATGGTAAATGCCTAATTTTAAATGGGCTTTGCTAATCTTGATTATTTAACGATATTTCATTTTTCTCTGCTCTTGCTGACCTTGCACTGAAATTATGTGATGTCCTTGTTAATTAGTTTCTTTCCTTTCCTTTTCTTTCTCTTTCTTTCTTTCTTTCTTTCGGGTCAATCGTTATTTTTAATAACACAATGCAATATAAAACGGAAAGAAAAAACGAGCTGTTTTGTGTTCTGTTAGAGTTAGGAAAAACTAAAATCATACATAACATTTACTTAATCCGACATTTAATATTATTGTTATTATAATGACAAAAGAATCGCTGCAGTGTTAAAAATATGAGGATGACCCAGCCTTCTAAGGGAGAAACACAACAATAACGTCATCGTGTACTTACGTAGCTCCAGGCCTATCGATATTCAATAATACCTCTAAAGATCAATTTTTATTAATTTACAAAACAGAATGGTGATTAATGGTTAGCTTTTTTT